>OX459066.1:4917055-5549555 GCA_949775005.1 Orthosia gothica
CTCTCGATCGAAAGTCTGGAGTTTCAAACCTGGATATCTGGAGTCTGAAGTGACTACTAACGTCAAGAGTTGGACCAACAGTTCAGTGATTGGTACCAGACCCGGCTGCTCAACATTGGAGGCTGCTGACAAAGTTGACACTTAGACAACAGTAAGTACAGTGAAAACAATATGCTCATGTGCTTACCCATTTTGTGTTGAAAGTCTTATAGTGAACTTGTTTACGTATCAACATTGAAGTTTGAAGCTGATTTGGAACTTATAGTTTTGAAGACTGACTAGCGACTTATAGTTTGAAGAATAACCTGGAGTTAAGAGGGTCGGATATAACCCGGAGTTTAAACTAACCCGGAGTTTGGAGATACTTTTCAGAAGTTTGAAAAAGGAAGCGAACCCTCTTCAAGCCGACGACTGAAATCGGACTTAACCTCAGAGTTACCACTTAGCAGTTTTTAAGAAAAAATTAAGTTTGGACATAGCCATTTGAAGCTCGAAAATAGATGTCAACCAGTTCGTGTTGAAGTCTAGAGTTGGACTCAGCCGATTCAAACTGACATATTGAAGAAGTCTAGAATTGGACTCAGCCGTTTCGAGCCAACGTTTTGAAGACAAGTTGAAGATTGGACTTGTACTTGGCGTATTCAAACTGAAACTTTGAACCAATCAGGATGCCGACTACCAGATCCCAGGACAAGAGGCCTGAATCATGGACAGTCCCCATTGAGCGTCCAGGTGCGGGCGTACAACATCAGCTGCCCCCCACGCTCACCGTCCCACTACTGAAGGGACAGAAAAGTCCATACCAGTCAGAAGCCCACCAACGTCACAGATAGGTGACAACAACGCCCACACATGAGGAGGAGGAACCACAGGAACCAAGCACACGCAGGAAGGCATCGAAATCAGAAGATTCTTCAGAAAAAACACTGAAGCCTTCTGGTAGAAAACAAAGGATCCGGGATAAGACCTTGTTCAAGGAGAAGTAATGGCTACCCGGGTGACGCCCGTATCGAACATACTGGACCGCCGTCAACTAGCAAGTCGACCCGGTCACGTAAGAAAATTTCAAGAGCTCGTGAAGACTTATTGAAAATAAAGTTGGAACTCGCTAAGTTAGCACTTCAAAAAGCAGAAGAAGAAGCTTCTGAGGATGAATATATGGATGACAGAAATTCTAATGAAGAGTATGTCCGTTCGTGGCTCGAAGAGGCGCCAGAGCCCACACCGTTGAGGGAGAATGACGTCGCCAAAGGGACAATGACGATTGGACCCCCGGCTGCGGCAGTCGACGCTATAGCGGACTCCCGGAAACATATCGACCATATAGAACATCCACAAGTGAAGTCTAACATCGAACCACCTAGGACAGAGCCGTCCAACGTGGAGCCGCCAAGGCAAATAGAAGCGAAAGAGTCACTCCGTCCTTTTCTAACGGAGCTGACATCCGCTATAGCGTCGCTAGCCGACAGAAAAATCGAACCATGGACGCCTAACCGATCGGCGTCGCAGGTTATCATGACTCTGCCGAATTTCGGTGGAGCTCATACAGAATGGCTATCTTTTCGAGCCATTTACGAGGCAACTCATGCCTACTTCAGCGACATAGAAAACACGGCAAGACTCAGAAGGAGCTTGCGTGGTCGCGCACTGGAGACAGTGAGCTCAGAGCTCATCGGGAACGCAAAGCCGGATGAGATCATGAGAGAATTGGAACTACAGTTTGGACGTCCTGACTCAATAGCTCAGGCCGAAACAGACCGACTTAGAGGGCTACCAAAATGCAGCGAGTCGCCCAAGGACATCTGCACCTTTGCAAGTCGAGTCAGAAGCGGAGTTGTCACTCTGCGAGCTCTCAAGAAGGGGCACTATCTCCTCAATGCCGAGCTGGTGCGCCAGCTAACTGAGAAGCTACCCAATTCTCTGCGTGTACAATGGTACAGAACGTACACGAAAAGTACCAGTCGCTGCCGGATCTGTCACTCTTCAGCGACTTCATAACCGAGCAAGCTCACTTCTGCAGTGCATTCGCCCCGCCTGAGAACATCAAGGAAACGGATCTCTAGCGGGAAAACGCGTCATACAACGGACGCATACAGCTACCGGACAAGCCGGTAAACAAATGTCGAATTTGCGACAAAAGTGGTCACTACGCGTCTGACTGCCAAAGGTTCAGAGACGCAGCAAGTGACAAAAGATGGGAGCTAGCCAAGAATTACAACTTGTGCTATCGCTGCCTAAGACAAACGTCGTGCTGGACACACTTGCAACAAGAAGCAGTGTGATCATAAGGGGTGTACAGCCACGCACCATCGACTTCTTCATAGGGGTAAGAAGCCTCAAACAGACAGGACAAGGAAGCCTGCTGTTCCACCAGAGAAGAAGGAGTCTCAGGAGACGGTGGCCAGTTCGCGAACTGAATCGAGTCAAGCTTTCCTGAAGATGATACCGGTCCGGGTAATAGGACCGGCGGGAGAGGCAGACACATACGCACTCCTTGACGACGGATCCACCGTTTCGCTGATCGACGAAGCAATCGCTCAGCGAGTGGGAGCAGTGGGCCCAATCGACCCTCTGAAGATCGGTGCTATTGGAAACACCATGATCGACACTCCCTTATCGAGACGTATAACCGTCACTCTCACATAGTCGTATGAGAGATAGGGTGCCCTTCAAGGCGCGCACCATTTCGAAGCTCAACCTGTCACCACAGGCAGTCAGTCAAGAAGACGTAGCCCGCTGTAGGCACCTTCGAGACTTGACGTCGCAGCTTACGTATCCTGCTGGAGTGCCAAAGATACTCGTCGGCCAAGACAACTGGCATTTGTTGTTGGCCACTGAAGTCCGCAGAGGACCTAGAAGCCAACCCATCGCGTCGAAAACCATGATGGGCTGGACATTGCACGGCGCGCACACCAGAACACTGGGCCAGCAGGTGCACTATGTCAACGGGTGTCAGTCCGTTGACGCAAGGCAAGATGCGGAACTGAACGAGCAGCTCCGTGAATTCTTCGCTATCGAGTCGTTGGCTATCAATCCACGACAACCAGCTTCTGACCCCCAGAAGAGGGCAGAAGATATACTGAACCGTCACACAAGACAGTTAGGAAATGGGCACATAGAAACCGCTATGTTATGGCGGGACGAGAAAATAGAGATGCCCGATAGTTACGAGACAGCACTCAAAAGGCTAGTCTCCATAGAGAAGAAGCTGGATAAAAACCCCGCTCTTCGTGTGAAATACACACAACAGATGGACTCCCTGATGGAAAAGGGATATGCTGAGAAGGCTCCCAAGTCAAGCACGCCAGGAAAAACCTGGTACCTGCCTCATTTCGATGTCTTCAACCCCATGAAGCCAGAGAAAATTCGAATAGTACATGATGCCGCCGCAAAATCGAGAGGAAAGTCACTCAACGACTTCCTGCTAACTGGACCAGACTTGCTGCAGTCGCTGCCCGGCGTCATGATGAGATTTCGTAGACACTGCGTGGCCATCTCCGGAGACATAGCCGAGATGTTCATGCAAGTAAAAGTACGAAGTGAAGACCGAGACTCACTTCGCTACCTATGGAGAGGCAACAGAAGAGATGGAGCCCCAGAAGAATATCGTATGACGTCCATCATTTTCGGCGCGGCAAGCTCGCCGTGCACCGCTATCTTTGCGAAAAATTGGAACGCAAGAAAGCACATCGAACAGCATCCAGTAGCAGTGAAAGCTATAGTAGAGAGCCATTATATGGACGATTATCTGGACAGCTATAAAACAGTCGAAGAAGCGACAGAAGTCGCGACAATGGTGAAGAAAATACACCAACAGGCGAAGTTTGACCTAACAAAATGGGTATCAAACAGTAAGCGCCTGATAGAAAATATCGATCCGTCACAAACCTGCACTGAGGTTGTGAACATCGGAGATACAGTAGGCGCAGAGAAAATACTCGGCCTGATTTGGAGACCTAGTGAAGATACGCTAGGTTTCAACCTAACGCTTGCGAGACTGCCGCCAGGAATTTTAGAAAAGGAGGCCCCTACAAAAAGAGAGGCTCTCAAAATTGTTATGTCGTTATACGACCCCCTAGGACTAGCCTCGCCTGTTACGATTCGAGCTAAACAAATATTGCAAGAAGCTTGGAGGCGAGGCGTCGATTGGGACCAGCTATTAGACGCTGACCTGGCATCTCAGTGGAGAAGTTGGATCGAAAACCTGCGGCAGCTCAAGGGCATCAGCATACCAAGATGTTATCCTGGTTATAGTGATGCCACAGAAATACAAATACATGTATTTACCGACGCAAGCGAGTTGGCATATGCAGCAGCTGTGTATTGGCGAGCCACCACAGCAGTAGGCACACAGAAGGTGAGCCTAGTCATGGCCAAGGCGAGAGTAGCTCCATTAAAGCTACAATCGATACCGCGCCTCGAGCTGCAGGCAGCGGTGATGGGAACCCGTCTGGCTGCAGCTGTGAAACGTGAACACGACAACAATCCATCGTCGGTCACGTATTGGACAGACAGCAAAACAGTCTTGTCGTGGATAAGAAAAGGAGCACGAACCTATAAAGCCTTCGTAGCTCATCGCATAGCTGCCATAGAAGAAGGTAGCAAAGTGGAGGATTGGCGATGGATATCCACGAAGTTGAACATCGCCGATATAGCGACTCGTGACGTGCCGCCGAGGTTTGACTCACAACACGAGTGGTTCTGTGGCCCAAGTTTTTTGTATGAAGACCCTTCTTCATGGCCATCAGAAAAACCTCCAATCACAGAAGAGACAGGAGAGGAAAGAACGCTCACTGTCACAGAAAAAGAAAAATCTGTTTTGGAGAAAATAACAGACAGACATACATACACTTCGAAGCTCATAGAAGCTATACCTAATCCCGTCAACTTTTCAAGATGGGAGCGGCTATTACGTGCGACTGCTACCGTCCTACGTTTTATACATCTCTGTAAACAAAGGACAGAGAAAACGTTCTACAAAAGAACCCGGAAAAACGCTGAGGAGGACACGGACTGGCGAAAGAAAAAGAAGACAGCGACTGCAGCAACCAAGCCGTCATACATAGCGCCAGAAGTCCGAAAGCAGTACATAGATGCGAGCTTTCTTCAAAAAGCCGAGAAAATACTCGTACAAGTTGCACAGCAGCAATCGTTCGCTCAAGAAATAGCTAGATTGCATGCACATGAAATAGTGGACAAAAATAGTCCGCTACACGCGCTGCAAATAGAAGTAGTAGATGGCCTACTACGTATTAGAAGCCGTATAGCCGCCACTGACGAGGTCACAGAAGATGTAAGGCGACCGCCAATATTACATGGCGACCATCATATAACCCAGCTCTATATAGACTGGACACACCGCAGCTTACTACATAGTGGGACTGAACTCACAATAAATGAGGTACGGCAGCATTATTGGGTCGTAAGGATGCGTCCCACCACCAAGAAAGTACTGGCACAATGTCTTCAGTGCCGTATTCGTAAGGCACAAGCACCTGTGCCAGCGACCGGCGACCACCCACGAACGCGCCTGGCTCATCACCAAAGGCCGTTCACGTACACCGGGCTAGACTACTTCGGCCCGCTATCTGTCACCGTGGGTCGCCAGCATCACAAGAGATATGTAGCACTGTTTACATGCCTCACCACAAGAGCTGTCCACCTCGAGATCGCCGCCAGCCTCAGCGCAGACAGCGCAATATTAGCGCTGCGCCGTTTCGCCGCCCGCAGAGGATGTCCAACTGAGATCCACTCAGACAACGGCACCAACATGCACGGTGCCGATCGAGAGCTACGAGAGGCCTTCCGAGAGGAGGCCAGTCGTCGAGGCATCACTTGGCGCTTCATCACCCCATCAGCGCCCTTTATGGGAGGTGCATGGGAGCGTCTAGTTCGCTGCGTAAAAAACGCATTGTATACCGTACTCACAGAGAAACACCCACACGAAGAGGTGTTGTCCACACTGATTTGTGAGGCAGAGTACACGGTAAATAGCCGCCCGCTGACACATGTATCAGTCGACGGCGATGACGACGAGTCTATCACGCCGAACCACTTCCTACTTGGTGGGTCGGCTAGACTCCCAAACCCCGGCGTGTTCACCGAGCAAGACATCGACCACAAAAAGATGTGGCGTCGGTCACAAATCCTGGCCGACATGTTCTGGCGCCGGTGGGTGCGAGAATACCTGCCGGAGCTCCAAAACCGGCGGGAGCCCCACAGCCGCGGGCCTGGCCTGCTGGTGGGCGACCCCGTCCTTATCGCGGACGGGCAGCTGCCTCGCAACACGTGGCCGCGAGGCCGCATCGAGGCCATATACCCTGGCCCTGATGGAGAAGTCCGGACCGCTGAGGTGCGCACCACTGGCGGCACTCTAAAGCGTCCGGTGAAGAAGCTCATTCCTTTGCCAAAATGAGTGCAGCAGAGTTCCAGCGGCGAGAGCTGAGCGACGTGTCGCAGAGCGTCGAGGTCACGAGCGCTGCCGACGTGCGCCGCTCACAATGCTGATGCAGCGCCGCGCCAACGTAGCATCGAGTCGACGCGACACTGCACGGCGGGAGAGATGTTCGCGACGATACGTCACCTTTAGATAGGTTGTCATAATGTAAAATATAAATAGTATTGACAGACACACGTCTGCTCACCCCAGAGCGCCATCGCATACTAAGCGATGTCGGTAGGTGAAAAAACCTTTTATAGTAAAGCTCGTAACTAATTTTTGCTCATGTTTTTGAGACACTAAAATTATATTTTATGTGTCTATCAGTAGGTAATAGAATTATATAGTCTAATAACAATAAATTAGAAGCTTTAATATGCATACTGATTGTGTTATTACGGAAAGAAACAAGTATTTAACTCCGTAAAAAACAACCGTCCTCAACGAGCGTTTAGTTCACAATGACCTGTAAGAGGGCGGCACCTTATATTTATACTAAAACCAGTTTTTGTAGAATTTTGATAACTTTAAACTCATGTTTTGGGGGCTTTTACATAGTTTATAGTGTGAATATAGCGCTTATGTGTTAGAGTTATGCATAAGGTACCTTAGTTATATGATAAATGTATAGGTTTAAGGAAATAAAAATATTTTGTTTACTTATTTTAGACCCCCCGTTTTGAGCAGGGTATCAGGTGGTGCTATAGGTATTCTATTCACCAACCAATCAGATTGCTTCCTTACACATAATTGTTTTGTTAGGAAACACCAGCTAGGTGTTCTAGATAGGATGGCTGGATGCCATGACTGAGAAATTATACATAATAGCAGTACATGGCCAGTCATAGTGCATTTTCACTCTAAAAAGGGAAATATACATACATTTTACTCAAGTAAGTGTTTGGAAAATTCGATACAAGCCATTTAGCGCTTCTAGGTGACCTAGAATTTTGTCTAGGCCCTATAAATAGATAGCACCTGTGTAATTCTAGTACATAGACATCACTTGCTTGAAGTGATGTGTCTGTGTATACACAGACACATCACTTCAAGCAAGTGATGTCTATGTACTAGAATTACACAGGTGCTATCTATTTATAGGGCCTAGACAAAATTCTAGGTCACCTAGAAGCGCTAAATGGCTTGTATCGAATTTTCCAAACACTTACTTGAGTAAAATGTATGTATATTTCCCTTTTTAGAGTGAAAATGCACTATGACTGGCCATGTACTGCTATTATGTATAATTTCTCAGTCATGGCATCCAGCCATCCTATCTAGAACACCTAGCTGGTGTTTCCTAACAAAACAATTATGTGTAAGGAAGCAATCTGATTGGTTGGTGAATAGAATACCTATAGCACCACCTGATACCCTGCTCAAAACGGGGGGTCTAAAATAAGTAAACAAAATATTTTTATTTCCTTAAACCTATACATTTATCATATAACTAAGGTACCTTATGCATAACTCTAACACATAAGCGCTATATTCACACTATAAACTATGTAAAAGCCCCCAAAACATGAGTTTAAAGTTATCAAAATTCTACAAAAACTGGTTTTAGTATAAATATAAGGTGCCGCCCTCTTACAGGTCATTGTGAACTAAACGCTCGTTGAGGACGGTTGTTTTTTACGGAGTTAAATACTTGTTTCTTTCCGTAATAACACAATCAGTATGCATATTAAAGCTTCTAATTTATTGTTATTAGACTATATAATTCTATTACCTACTGATAGACACATAAAATATAATTTTAGTGTCTCAAAAACATGAGCAAAAATTAGTTACGAGCTTTACTATAAAAGGTTTTTTCACCTACCGACATCGCTTAGTATGCGATGGCGCTCTGGGGTGAGCAGACGTGTGTCTGTCAATACTATTTATATTTTACATTATGACAACCTATCTAAAGGTGACGTATCGTCGCGAACATCTCTCCCGCCGTGCAGTGTCGCGTCGACTCGATGCTACGTTGGCGCGGCGCTGCATCAGCATTGTGAGCGGCGCACGTCGGCAGCGCTCGTGACCTCGACGCTCTGCGACACGTCGCTCAGCTCTCGCCGCTGGAACTCTGCTGCACTCATTTTGGCAAAGGAATGAGCTTCTTCACCGGACGCTTTAGAGTGCCGCCAGTGGTGCGCACCTCAGCGGTCCGGACTTCTCCATCAGGGCCAGGGTATATGGCCTCGATGCGGCCTCGCGGCCACGTGTTGCGAGGCAGCTGCCCGTCCGCGATAAGGACGGGGTCGCCCACCAGCAGGCCAGGCCCGCGGCTGTGGGGCTCCCGCCGGTTTTGGAGCTCCGGCAGGTATTCTCGCACCCACCGGCGCCAGAACATGTCGGCCAGGATTTGTGACCGACGCCACATCTTTTTGTGGTCGATGTCTTGCTCGGTGAACACGCCGGGGTTTGGGAGTCTAGCCGACCCACCAAGTAGGAAGTGGTTCGGCGTGATAGACTCGTCGTCATCGCCGTCGACTGATACATGTGTCAGCGGGCGGCTATTTACCGTGTACTCTGCCTCACAAATCAGTGTGGACAACACCTCTTCGTGTGGGTGTTTCTCTGTGAGTACGGTATACAATGCGTTTTTTACGCAGCGAACTAGACGCTCCCATGCACCTCCCATAAAGGGCGCTGATGGGGTGATGAAGCGCCAAGTGATGCCTCGACGACTGGCCTCCTCTCGGAAGGCCTCTCGTAGCTCTCGATCGGCACCGTGCATGTTGGTGCCGTTGTCTGAGTGGATCTCAGTTGGACATCCTCTGCGGGCGGCGAAACGGCGCAGCGCTAATATTGCGCTGTCTGCGCTGAGGCTGGCGGCGATCTCGAGGTGGACAGCTCTTGTGGTGAGGCATGTAAACAGTGCTACATATCTCTTGTGATGCTGGCGACCCACGGTGACAGATAGCGGGCCGAAGTAGTCTAGCCCGGTGTACGTGAACGGCCTTTGGTGATGAGCCAGGCGCGTTCGTGGGTGGTCGCCGGTCGCTGGCACAGGTGCTTGTGCCTTACGAATACGGCACTGAAGACATTGTGCCAGTACTTTCTTGGTGGTGGGACGCATCCTTACGACCCAATAATGCTGCCGTACCTCATTTATTGTGAGTTCAGTCCCACTATGTAGTAAGCTGCGGTGTGTCCAGTCTATATAGAGCTGGGTTATATGATGGTCGCCATGTAATATTGGCGGTCGCCTTACATCTTCTGTGACCTCGTCAGTGGCGGCTATACGGCTTCTAATACGTAGTAGGCCATCTACTACTTCTATTTGCAGCGCGTGTAGCGGACTATTTTTGTCCACTATTTCATGTGCATGCAATCTAGCTATTTCTTGAGCGAACGATTGCTGCTGTGCAACTTGTACGAGTATTTTCTCGGCTTTTTGAAGAAAGCTCGCATCTATGTACTGCTTTCGGACTTCTGGCGCTATGTATGACGGCTTGGTTGCTGCAGTCGCTGTCTTCTTTTTCTTTCGCCAGTCCGTGTCCTCCTCAGCGTTTTTCCGGGTTCTTTTGTAGAACGTTTTCTCTGTCCTTTGTTTACAGAGATGTATAAAACGTAGGACGGTAGCAGTCGCACGTAATAGCCGCTCCCATCTTGAAAAGTTGACGGGATTAGGTATAGCTTCTATGAGCTTCGAAGTGTATGTATGTCTGTCTGTTATTTTCTCCAAAACAGATTTTTCTTTTTCTGTGACAGTGAGCGTTCTTTCCTCTCCTGTCTCTTCTGTGATTGGAGGTTTTTCTGATGGCCATGAAGAAGGGTCTTCATACAAAAAACTTGGGCCACAGAACCACTCGTGTTGTGAGTCAAACCTCGGCGGCACGTCACGAGTCGCTATATCGGCGATGTTCAACTTCGTGGATATCCATCGCCAATCCTCCACTTTGCTACCTTCTTCTATGGCAGCTATGCGATGAGCTACGAAGGCTTTATAGGTTCGTGCTCCTTTTCTTATCCACGACAAGACTGTTTTGCTGTCTGTCCAATACGTGACCGACGATGGATTGTTGTCGTGTTCACGTTTCACAGCTGCAGCCAGACGGGTTCCCATCACCGCTGCCTGCAGCTCGAGGCGCGGTATCGATTGTAGCTTTAATGGAGCTACTCTCGCCTTGGCCATGACTAGGCTCACCTTCTGTGTGCCTACTGCTGTGGTGGCTCGCCAATACACAGCTGCTGCATATGCCAACTCGCTTGCGTCGGTAAATACATGTATTTGTATTTCTGTGGCATCACTATAACCAGGATAACATCTTGGTATGCTGATGCCCTTGAGCTGCCGCAGGTTTTCGATCCAACTTCTCCACTGAGATGCCAGGTCAGCGTCTAATAGCTGGTCCCAATCGACGCCTCGCCTCCAAGCTTCTTGCAATATTTGTTTAGCTCGAATCGTAACAGGCGAGGCTAGTCCTAGGGGGTCGTATAACGACATAACAATTTTGAGAGCCTCTCTTTTTGTAGGGGCCTCCTTTTCTAAAATTCCTGGCGGCAGTCTCGCAAGCGTTAGGTTGAAACCTAGCGTATCTTCACTAGGTCTCCAAATCAGGCCGAGTATTTTCTCTGCGCCTACTGTATCTCCGATGTTCACAACCTCAGTGCAGGTTTGTGACGGATCGATATTTTCTATCAGGCGCTTACTGTTTGATACCCATTTTGTTAGGTCAAACTTCGCCTGTTGGTGTATTTTCTTCACCATTGTCGCGACTTCTGTCGCTTCTTCGACTGTTTTATAGCTGTCCAGATAATCGTCCATATAATGGCTCTCTACTATAGCTTTCACTGCTACTGGATGCTGTTCGATGTGCTTTCTTGCGTTCCAATTTTTCGCAAAGATAGCGGTGCACGGCGAGCTTGCCGCGCCGAAAATGATGGACGTCATACGATATTCTTCTGGGGCTCCATCTCTTCTGTTGCCTCTCCATAGGTAGCGAAGTGAGTCTCGGTCTTCACTTCGTACTTTTACTTGCATGAACATCTCGGCTATGTCTCCGGAGATGGCCACGCAGTGTCTACGAAATCTCATCATGACGCCGGGCAGCGACTGCAGCAAGTCTGGTCCAGTTAGCAGGAAGTCGTTGAGTGACTTTCCTCTCGATTTTGCGGCGGCATCATGTACTATTCGAATTTTCTCTGGCTTCATGGGGTTGAAGACATCGAAATGAGGCAGGTACCAGGTTTTTCCTGGCGTGCTTGACTTGGGAGCCTTCTCAGCATATCCCTTTTCCATCAGGGAGTCCATCTGTTGTGTGTATTTCACACGAAGAGCGGGGTTTTTATCCAGCTTCTTCTCTATGGAGACTAGCCTTTTGAGTGCTGTCTCGTAACTATCGGGCATCTCTATTTTCTCGTCCCGCCATAACATAGCGGTTTCTATGTGCCCATTTCCTAACTGTCTTGTGTGACGGTTCAGTATATCTTCTGCCCTCTTCTGGGGGTCAGAAGCTGGTTGTCGTGGATTGATAGCCAACGACTCGATAGCGAAGAATTCACGGAGCTGCTCGTTCAGTTCCGCATCTTGCCTTGCGTCAACGGACTGACACCCGTTGACATAGTGCACCTGCTGGCCCAGTGTTCTGGTGTGCGCGCCGTGCAATGTCCAGCCCATCATGGTTTTCGACGCGATGGGTTGGCTTCTAGGTCCTCTGCGGACTTCAGTGGCCAACAACAAATGCCAGTTGTCTTGGCCGACGAGTATCTTTGGCACTCCAGCAGGATACGTAAGCTGCGACGTCAAGTCTCGAAGGTGCCTACAGCGGGCTACGTCTTCTTGACTGACTGCCTGTGGTGACAGGTTGAGCTTCGAAATGGTGCGCGCCTTGAAGGGCACCCTATCTCTCATACGACTTGTGAGAGTGACGGTTATACGTCTCGATAAGGGAGTGTCGATCATGGTGTTTCCAATAGCACCGATCTTCAGAGGGTCGATTGGGCCCACTGCTCCCACTCGCTGAGCGATTGCTTCGTCGATCAGCGAAACGGTGGATCCGTCGTCAAGGAGTGCGTATGTGTCTGCCTCTCCCGCCGGTCCTATTACCCGGACCGGTATCATCTTCAGGAAAGCTTGACTCGATTCAGTTCGCGAACTGGCCACCGTCTCCTGAGACTCCTTCTTCTCTGGTGGAACAGCAGGCTTCCTTGTCCTGTCTGTTTGAGGCTTCTTACCCCTATGAAGAAGTCGATGGTGCGTGGCTGTACACCCCTTATGATCACACTGCTTCTTGTTGCAAGTGTGTCCAGCACGACGTTGTCTTAGGCAGCGATAGCACAAGTTGTAATTCTTGGCTAGCTCCCATCTTTTGTCACTTGCTGCGTCTCTGAACCTTTGGCAGTCAGACGCGTAGTGACCACTTTTGTCGCAAATTCGACATTTGTTTACCGGCTTGTCGGTAGCTGTATGCGTCCGTTGTATGACGCGTTTTCCCGCTAGAGAATCCGTTTCCTTGATGTTCTCAGGCGGGGCGAATGCACTGCAGAAGTGAGCTTGCTCGGTTATGAAGTCGCTGAAGAGTGACAGATCCGGCAGCGACTGGTACTTTTCCGTGTACGTTCTGTACCATTGTACACGCAGAGAATTGGGTAGCTTCTCAGTTAGCTGGCGCACCAGCTCGGCATTGAGGAGATAGTGCCCCTTCTTGAGAGCTCGCAGAGTGACAACTCCGCTTCTGACTCGACTTGCAAAGGTGCAGATGTCCTTGGGCGACTCGCTGCATTTTGGTAGCCCTCTAAGTCGGTCTGTTTCGGCCTGAGCTATTGAGTCAGGACGTCCAAACTGTAGTTCCAATTCTCTCATGATCTCATCCGGCTTTGCGTTCCCGATGAGCTCTGAGCTCACTGTCTCCAGTGCGCGACCACGCAAGCTCCTTCTGAGTCTTGCCGTGTTTTCTATGTCGCTGAAGTAGGCATGAGTTGCCTCGTAAATGGCTCGAAAAGATAGCCATTCTGTATGAGCTCCACCGAAATTCGGCAGAGTCATGATAACCTGCGACGCCGATCGGTTAGGCGTCCATGGTTCGATTTTTCTGTCGGCTAGCGACGCTATAGCGGATGTCAGCTCCGTTAGAAAAGGACGGAGTGACTCTTTCGCTTCTATTTGCCTTGGCGGCTCCACGTTGGACGGCTCTGTCCTAGGTGGTTCGATGTTAGACTTCACTTGTGGATGTTCTATATGGTCGATATGTTTCCGGGAGTCCGCTATAGCGTCGACGGCCGCAGCCGGGGTCCAATCGTCATTGTCCCCTTTGGCGACGTCATTCTCCCTCAACGGTGTGGGCTCTGGCGCCTCTTCGAGCCACGAACGGACATACTCTTCATTAGAATTTCTGTCATCCATATATTCATCCTCAGAAGCTTCTTCTTCTGCTTTTTGAAGTGCTAACTTAGCGAGTTCCAACTTTATTTTCAATAAGTCTTCACGAGCTCTTGAAATTTTCTTACGTGACCGGGTCGACTTGCTAGTTGACGGCGGTCCAGTATGTTCGATACGGGCGTCACCCCGGGTAGCCATTACTTCTCCTTGAACAAAGGTCTTATCCCGGATCCTTTGTTTTCTACCAGAAGGCTTCAGTGTTTTTTCTGAAGAATCTTCTGATTTCGATGCCTTCCTGCGTGTGCTTGGTTCCTGTGGTTCCTCCTCCTCATGTGTGGGCGTGTTGTCACCTATCTGTGACGTTGGTGGGCTTCTGACTGGTATGGACTTTTCTGTCCCTTCAGTAGTGGACGGTGAGCGTGGGGGCAGCTGATGTTGTACGCCCGCACCTGGACGCTCAATGGGGACTGTCCATGATTCAGGCCTCTTGTCCTGGGATCTGGTAGTCGGCATCCTGATTGGTTCAAAGTTTCAGTTTGAATACGCCAAGTACAAGTCCAATCTTCAACTTGTCTTCAAAACGTTGGCTCGAAACGGCTGAGTCCAATTCTAGACTTCTTCAATATGTCAGTTTGAATCGGCTGAGTCCAACTCTAGACTTCAACACGAACTGGTTGACATCTATTTTCGAGCTTCAAAATGGCTATGTCCAAACTTAATTTTTTCTTAAAAACTGCTAAGTGGTAACTCTGGGTTAAGTCCGATTTCAGTCGTCGGCTTGAAGAGGGTTCGCTTCCTTTTTCAAACTTCGAAAAGTATCTCCAAACTCCGGGTTAGTTTAAACTCCGGGTTATATCCGACCCTCTTAACTCCAGGTTATTCTTCAAACTATAAGTCGCTAGTCAGTCTTCAAAACTATAAGTTCCAAATCAGCTTCAAACTTCAATGTTGATACGTAAACAAGTTCACTATAAGACTTTCAACACAAAATGGGTAAGCACATGAGCATATGTTTTCACTGTACTTACTGTTGTCTAAGTGTCAACTTGTCCAGCAGCCTCCAAGGTTGAGCAGCCGGTCTGGTACCAATCACTGAACTGTTGGTCCAACTCTTGACGTTAGTAGTCACTTCAGACTCCAGATATCCAGGTTTGAAACTCCAGACTTCGATCGAGAGCTTCTATCTCGATAACGACTATTTGTCTTTAAACAAATTCTAAGTCGAAAATAAGCCTTCAGCTATAACGCTTCAGGAAATTTCAGCAACTATTTTTTCGTTCTATTTTATAGAACAAGTCGCCCACACGACTATTCAATATGCTTCTGTGTGTAAGCCTCTTCTTGGATAACGCTTCAGCGATAATCCTTCAGCCGTAACCCTTCAGGAATTCTATGAACGTCGTATGTTCGTTCTATCTCCTAAACGAGCTCCCAACACGCTGTTTGAAAACTCCGATTATGAGTTTCCTAGCGATAACTCTTCAGGCTATGCTATATTCCTTCAGGATACAGTTTCTGTGTAATCTTCGATTACTGTGAATTCTCAGTAAGCAGGTTACACAACAGAAACAGCTCAAAAAACCGTCTTTTCGCGACGGTAATCACACGGGAACGGTTAGCTTCTCAGGAAGCCGGTAGAACCACAGGAATAGCTCAGGAATGGCTGCTGTGTCCCAGCAAAATGGTTGTCTTCCAGGTAGTCCACGCGTGGGCCTAATCCACTCGTGCACTCTTCACGACTGTAGTCGCTCTGGAAGTTTCTACTATGAGACGATAGTACGTTGCGCCTTTTGACGACGCTAATCACCCAGTAATACGGTTGCTGACCAGTAACTGGGTTATCTCACCCAGGAAAGGGTTTCTATCGTCCCAGAGTGTACGCTATGTTTTTGACTGTTAAAGAAACATGATCTTAACCCTGGCACTTGTAAGGTTTACGAGATGGAACGTCAGTATTCTTATTTCCCTGGAACTTTTCTCACGAACGCAACGCTTAGTACCCCAGTTGGCACATTTGTGTGGTGTGTAATCTTACCAGATTTATATTGAGGGTACCTTGAGATATTTGAGCATCAGTTTTCTTTGTTCTCACGAATGTTCACAGGCGTGAGCGTCAGTTTTCTTTGTTCTCAGGTACTAGTTTTCACAGGAACGATACGTTTTGACATTACCCAAGAAACAGGAATGTAACCTCAATATATAAGGTCACTTTACATCAGGCTTGTTTGTTCTCAAGGCAGCGTTCGTGTCCCCAGGGCATCAGGTTTCTTTTTTCACAGGAATGGGACATCAGTTTTCTTTGTTCTCGGGAACAAGGCTCTTCCTTGGCCTATATTTTCACAGCGTCCGGGACATCAGTTTTCTTTGTTCTCGGGAACAAGGCTCTTCGTTGGCCTATATCTTCACAGCGTCCGCAGGTCTGGTATGTTTCCCAGAAAATTCGGCTCGACAGGACCAGCAAATGGTCCGTAGGTTACCAATATTCGGCTCGACAGGACCAGCAAATGTACGGGACGGACGTGATCGTCCAAGACCGACAGGCAATCAGGAGGTTGTAAGGCTCCTGCTTGAACGCGTTGACGCCCCTTGCACCTATTGTTCAGTTGTCATCTGGTAACTATGGACCTTGGAGACACTTGAAGGCTGCCAAGTAGGTTGAGGTGAAAAACGTGATGTCCAGGTTAAATAAAACTATTTGTTCATGGCCAGAAGCGATGTTCCTTCATGGTCCTCGAAGCGCAATGATGCGTGGAAATACTTTAAGTGAAATAATGGCTACGAAATGTTCACGCGCCTGCGCACTATTAAAGAGGCGAACTCGACTGCGACGAGGACCACAACATTCCGACCGCAAAAACTTTTATTTTTCAAAAAATATACGCTAAGACTCGTAGCTTGAAACTGACAGGAACTACCCTTCCACTGGACCGATTCTGGTGAAACTTGTACTTTTGGATAGGTCTCGAGGAGACCTTCCCTCCGGTCTTTGATCCAGGTCCCTAGCCCCTACCATCAGGGAGTTCTCGTAAGGAGAATGTCGAAGAAAGGGAATTCCCGCCAGTTTGAAGCTTTACAATCGAGTTTCTCCTAAAACTAGACATGTTAGCTCTAGGGTACCAGCGAGGGACTTGGAGCCCTCCTACTGGGCCGTTGACACACATAAGTGTTACAGTTATATTCAAAACATTCAGGCGTACAGCCGCGAAATGGTGTGAGAAGTTAGCTTATGCCCCTGATCTTGGCACATAAACTCGATTCCTACTCAGACTGCTGGGTGGATTTTCAAGTTACATTCACACCCGGGTAGCCCTCGTGATGGGCTATCCCAAGGTAGAAGTCCGGTAGCTACATGTCCAACCCCCGATGAGTTATCGTTTGTTACAAGTTTGTTTACATAGCAAATCCATGTAACCTCGCACCATATCAGGTCGCTTAACTCCTCAACCACCAGAGCTAAGCTCCTTCCGGAAGTGTGGTTGGGTAGCTGGAAAACTAGGCTGTCTGACGGCGGTACCCTGATGGGTGTACCACCAGCCTTTCCGCAGCTTAAGGTGCCGGGAAGCGGCCGAATACTAAATTTTACGTCGTCTCACAGCTTTAATGTGTCTGTGTGCGTTATATACACCTATATACTAGTTTTGTGTCATGACTGAGTCTAGACGCCCGCCTGTGGGTCCACGAAGGTAATGCTTCAGACAGCATATCTATAACTGACCAGGCACCAAGTGTCCCTGGACGTAGTGACCCGTCGGCAGACGCATAGAAACGTCCATGCCGGCATACACAGACACATCACTTCAAGCAAGTGATGTCTATGTACTAGAATTACACAGGTGCTATCTATTTATAGGGCCTAGACAAAATTCTAGGTCACCTAGAAGCGCTAAATGGCTTGTATCGAATTTTCCAAACACTTACTTGAGTAAAATGTATGTATATTTCCCTTTTTAGAGTGAAAATGCACTATGACTGGCCATGTACTGCTATTATGTATAATTTCTCAGTCATGGCATCCAGCCATCCTATCTAGAACACCTAGCTGGTGTTTCCTAACAAAACAATTATGTGTAAGGAAGCAATCTGATTGGTTGGTGAATAGAATACCTATAGCACCACCTGATACCCTGCTCAAAACGGGGGGTCTAAAATAAGTAAACAAAATATTTTTATTTCCTTAAACCTATACATTTATCATATAACTAAGGTACCTTATGCATAACTCTAACACATAAGCGCTATATTCACACTATAAACTATGTAAAAGCCCCCAAAACATGAGTTTAAAGTTATCAAAATTCTACAAAAACTGGTTTTAGTATAAATATAAGGTGCCGCCCTCTTACAGGTCATTGTGAACTAAACGCTCGTTGAGGACGGTTGTTTTTTACGGAGTTAAATACTTGTTTCTTTCCGTAATAACACAATCAGTATGCATATTAAAGCTTCTAATTTATTGTTATTAGACTATATAATTCTATTACCTACTGATAGACACATAAAATATAATTTTAGTGTCTCAAAAACATGAGCAAAAATTAGTTACGAGCTTTACTATAAAAGGTTTTTTCACCTACCGACATCGCTTAGTATGCGATGGCGCTCTGGGGTGAGCAGACGTGTGTCTGTCAATACTATTTATATTTTACATTATGACAACCTATCTAAAGGTGACGTATCGTCGCGAACAAAATGATTATAGTGCTTTCTGAAGCACGAAGGAATCTGTCTATGTAACGATGGTCCACAGACCAACCTCAGCAATTGTTGCTTAATCTTGAAGATCGACCAGCGTGGCTGTTATTAACCTAGTGAAATCATCATCATCATCATTTCAGCCGAAAGACATCCACTGCTGGACATAGGCCTCCCCAGGCGTCGCCACATTGACCGATCCTGTGCGTCTCGCACCCAACGCATTCCTGCAATCTTAACCAGGCCAAAGGTCCACCTGGCGGGAGGCCTGCCAACGCATCGTCTTCCGGTTCTTAGTCCTCATCGACCAACCGTTCTGCGAGCAATGTAGTGTGTATCTTTGGTTCTCCTGCGGATATCCTCATTTCTGATGCGATCACGCAAGGAAACTCCGAGCATACCGCTCTCCCTTTGGGTGACTTCAAGCTTTCTGATACGGCCCATTGTGAGCGACCACGTCTCGGTCCTATAGGTCATCACTGACAACGCGGGACCTAGTGAAATGTTGTCCAAAAATCGCCAAGGCAGTCGTTTGTTTTCCTTTAATTACGTTGTCATTTTTTCCTTGACATAAATAAATAAAATAAATTGTTTTTTGGTAGGAGGTAATCACTGAAAAAAAGTAATCGATTACAAAGTTTTATTCACCAAAGTTAAGCTATACTCTACTGCTAAGTGCCTTTTGGGAAGTTTGATTCCCAAGACAATTGCTATTGTATTGTGTCTGCTAATTAGCACTCAAGGCATTATGCAATATTTACGGAAAATGCATGATACCTGAGCCGCGTGCCACGAGAACGAAACCAGGAGAAAAGTAAGTTACTTATAACCTAAATAAATTTTCAGTAAAGTGAAAACTTTCTGCTGCTATTTTAATTTAAATAAAATACAAAAACTCCTACTTATATACCTTGAATTAAAAAGATAACCTCTAATCCTCACATATTGACTGAACTCCGTACAAAAGGTCCAATATATATATTGAGAATCTTTGAAAATCCTTGGTATTGGTACAGTTAGTATTGAATTCTAATTGAAAAAGCCCTCAAACATCTCTGGTTCAATTTCTTAGGGTGGAGCAAATTTTATGAGAGCATCAACCAAGCCCGCATTTCGCAGGGGATTGGAACAACTGCTGTCGATAGTGGCCGATTACATTTTTTTCCCTTTTTTTGTTTGATATTCGAATCGCTGCCACTGTAAGGAGGTTGTAGTTTTTTTTTAAACAATGAGTTTTTGATCCGATTGACAGGTTGGGCCTTTTTAAAATATTTTGTCTTCAAATGTTTTAAATCAAAATCTTTTACGTTAGGCACTGTTTGGGTAGCTTTAATTTGACAGTTGTCTTTCTCTTTGTTAAATTAAATTGATGAATAGATATTTTTGTCACAAATTGTTCTTGAAATTTTTAACGGGTTAGAAATAAGCATACAGGATCTTCAGGATAAATACTTTTATTCACTTCAATCGCAGACTGTAGTGAACCTTACTCGACGAGTCTCCAAAACAAAATCCACCTTGGCAAATTGACCATTAAGTCCATGTGATATCCTTCCGCCAAAAACTTACATCCTAACAGACGTAAACTCACACCCATTAGGGTCAAAACACTATCTTAAATTACCCAAGCGCAGACATTTGATGGATATTGACCACAAAATCTAAAATATAAAATAATACGAACACATACATCCGTTTGGTATATTGACCGTTGAGTCAATACACCATCTATTTATGTAAATAATCAATCTGACTAAATAAAAAGTGATTAATTAGTTGCACTAAAATAATAACACAATATGCTCTTCGTAATGTGCAGAGGCCCCGGGGAATTTAGCAATTTGGAGATCTTCTTATAATGTGGAAAAAACATATTCCGTCTGAAATACCTAAATTCAGCAGGCGATTCCATCGGTCTGATATGGAATGGCGCTTGTTCTTGTTTCATAGAATGTAAATTTATCTACAGACCAAATTCAGACCTTTTTTATTCAAATAGAATTACCAATTCCCATTCGAATCGAATCCGTGCGAATTTGTGCAATAAAACATTTGTTTTATGTCGTTTATAGCTATGTACGTTTATTCGTACGTTCGGCCTTTGTTTCATCAAAATCAATTTGTAGTTTGTAGAGCTTTGCGTCCGCTGACAAATTTGTTGGCCATAGATTAGTTAGGCCTAACATTTATATATTATATAAATCACAAAACTGATATAAAGGATGTCTTTTATCTGGAATGCAGCTATTATTTGTAAAAAGCTGATAAGGTCTTAAGTTCTTCGTCGATAATTCTTTTATTTTCTTATCATTAAACAGTGAGTACCTGGGCGACCTGCTTGGGTGAAAATAGAGAAAACGACGTTTTCTAAAAATGAAACGTAGCTAGACCGATTTATCGCCCCCGAAACTCCCTGCATAATAAATTTCATGCAAATTGTTGGAGCCGTTTCCGATATTCAGATTATATATATACAAGAATTGCTCGTTTAAATGTATTAGATAAAAGTATTTGTATCCTTAACAAGCCACATACCTACGTATTATGATAGGTTGTCTGTTAGTTCAGACTATGCAATTGGTATCGTTAGAGTCGCATTAGGTAATATATTGGATCCGGTTGCATTGGAAGCCGATCCCAATATCATTAGTGATAGGTTATGATGACATGAAAACAGTTTTGAAACGACAATAACCCAACTGTTAAATAGTAGCTACAATAAGGGAGAACCAAAGGTGTTAATAGGGTTAATAGAGGACTACTAACCCTGTTAACCCCTTTGGTTCTCCTCCTCTGGTAAGGAAGTAGGACCCCCTTGCGTCGTTTCCCCAATGCTGGGGTTCGTGACCACATTATGCTTTCAAAACCTTCTGCTTATTTACCTTTCTCCACTTACTCCTACTTTCAGCAACATGCACGGCTTCTGAGGCTTTCATGTTCAAGGAGGTGTGGATTTGGTCTGACCAGTGTACAGTACTCCTTCATCTAGATCGTTTGCCCTCGATTTTAACAAATGATAATTACCTTCAAAAGGTTATCATCAGGTTTGCGAGCGATATGGCTGTAGAAGTTGAATACCTTGCAGAGGCTCGCATTCGATATTCTAAGCCTTTTACTATTTTGAGCTTCTGCAGTATCGTGATGTTCGTCCTGTGTGCCGTCCACGATATACGCAGCATTATACGCAGCTCTTCCAATAGCATCACAAAGACTCTATGCATCTCCGATCAACAGATCTTAGAGCCCATGTCTCTGCTCCGTGTAAGAATATGAAAAACACAAGCAAGTAAGCGAGTTGACCAGTGCTATTATTGTCTTCTTTGAGATGTTGCGGACTTTCCATACTCTCTCGGGTTTGACGTGGCACTCATGGCCATTCAGATGCGCCTGCGAATCTTATCCCCACTTGATCAAGTATTACTTATACTAGAAGGGTTAATAGTACTTTTCAACAAAACAAAAAAAAAAAGTCGCCAAAATCGATCGACCAACTCCATAAAAACACTTACCAACCTGTAACCCCAAAATCTCCCAACCCAAAAGAGAAAAATTCTCTGGAAAAATCATCAAAAAATAAAGAATAGTATTCGTTACAATGGCGCACAGAAAGGGCCAGCAATAAGGCTGTATCTCAGCCAGTGACGCCATTCCGCAAGACGAGTGGGCAAGCGTCCTCGCGGTAAAATTGGTTGTGTCCATCGCTTTATTTATGGGGTCGCAATCTGTTCTATTGAATTGCGTATTGTGTGGTCGATTGTACGAGGATGTGGATGTGGGTTAGTCTGCTGGATGGGATGAGAGATTGATTCTTGAATAATTTGATACGTAATACTCATAAGCAGTCGATTTTTTCCCATGTTCATGGCCCATGTAATTTCTGTAGTTTCTGAGTGGCTGTCAGTAACTTCAAAATTATTATATCGGCCTTTTGTTTAGTTAGATACGTCAATGGTCTTGTATCATGCTCAATGGCGTAAGATCAATTGTTTAATTTCAGAAATTGTATTTGGAAAGTTCTATGAAATACGTGGTAATGGACAATTTTCATGAATTATAAATTCGTTCTTAAAAATATTTAACGTAGCTATGTTAACTTTATAAAAAATTGTCGTAGTAGTAGTGACACCAATTACTGAATATTTCTCAACCGCGACCATTTCACCTTATCCTGTGCTAGGTGGAACTGCTCATTCTCAATTCTCTGATCCAGTAATGAAGGTTCGTCTACCAGGATATTTCTCTCCTCTCTCTCCATACTGGCTGTATTGCATTACATTCTCTGCCCTTTGGCGTTTCAGCTCCCAAAATAATTGCCCCAGGTATATATAGGTAGAGTAAAAATAAATGAAATAATTATATGCCCACTGAAAATTTATCGTTTAAATATCGTCACATAAAAATCGTTAGTCTAGTCTTGACCAATAAGTAAGTAGCACGCACTTCCAGTCACAATACATCCGTTATAAAAGAAAGCGAATCCGCAGAATAGATTGTGATGATAGTGGGCTCCACAATGGATGTCCGAGCTTGTCTGAAGCTAATTAAACTACATATATTATGCTCTTATCTCTACGCACATCTTATAATAAGCTGGCGTTATGAATCGAAAAACGGAATATAAAGGAAAATATAACGGGTAGACTTATTTTGATAAATGCTGGTGTATTTATAGAAATAAGAGATATATTTTAGAAGGTAAGTAATAACAGCCGCAAGTCGACACTTGCGGCTGTTATTACTTATCTTCAGGTTAAGCAACACTTGCTGAGGTTGGTCCGTGGATGGGTAACCATATTAACATAGCGAGATTCCTTTGTGTCTCGGAAAGCACGACAAGCTGTGGTCCCGGCTGTCATTTGAAGATTTTTGACAGTTGTGTTCAGAATCCAGCAAAACCTGACACCAATCACATAGACGGAAATCATCATCTCGCATGTGATTGGTCGATTGATGGCGCCAAAACCCTTTGCCTTACCGAATTCACTTACGCAAATAAGCTGCTTGTACGTGGCAATCCGATGATTGCCAGAAGCACTGTTGTTCTCATCTCTGGGATGGATTTGTCAAATACCAGCTTGATGCACTAGAGTCGATTGAAAAACGGGTCAAGAGGCTCATCGGCCGAGTCAAAGCTCCAGAGCCTTGAACATCGTCGTCGATTTGCCAGATTATCGGTTTTTATCGGTTGCATTTCGGGCTGTGTGCGATGGAACTGCATGATCTGATTTCGCCAAACCGTTTCACTATCGGACTACAAGACGTACGGCGATGCGCCATCGGCATGGTGGACATCGCACCCATACGCAATAAACGTTTTGGAAATAGTTTCATTATGCGTACAACTAAGTAGTGGAATGCCCTGCCGGAGTCTGTGTTTCCGGATAGCTACAAACTCGGGGTCTTTAAGTCAAGAGTGAATAGGTTACTTCTAGGCAAGTGTGTTTCACCGTCGACCACATCATCGTTTACCATCAGGTGAGATAGTTGTCAAGCCTATCAACAAACAAAAAATAAGCTCAAAAACGTTTGATATTTGGCGACGCTTGAAAACGGTTTATGTCCTCTAATATCTAGTAGGAATCATCATACGGCTAAAATGATGAGGCATTGGTTGACCATAAAATCTGTTGACTTCTTTGCAATTCGCGGTGAAACAATTATAAAATATATGCGATGAACCGATTCGAGAATAACGTTACTAAATATCTACATAAAAGAAAGCAAATAAAAGTACTTTTATTCCCAGATTACTCCCCAATCTAAATCTTCTGAAAAGAACACAAATCTTCCCCAAATCTGACAATAAATAGACATTTAACAAATACCCGATACGAACGGACAGATAAGTGTAAATACTCCGCTTTGATCGGCAATACATAAGGATAAGCTGCTGTAAACAATAGATAAGAGATTCGTTTATATAATTACGTATACATTTATATGGGGACCACGTGGGATCCGAGTTACTGCCCCATAAATAGGATTGGAGCACTCCGCGCTTACTTTATTTATACAAACTTTTAGGGTTCCGCAACAAAAAATGAGAAATCATACGTTAGAAACAGTAACTGGTAGTAAAGAAATGAAATACATTTATTTCAATTATACCATTATTGGCCTGTAAAAGTCGTTTAAATGGGCACTCCCTGTTCAAAAGCGTAAATCTCTTTTGAGATTATCATGCAAGAAACTCCATGGAACCTCTTCGTAAAGGAGCATACCATACCCAATTATTCTGTAAGGTAGCGTTGCTGTGTTCTGGTTTGATAGGTTTGAGCAACGCTGTAAATACAGACTAGGAGGCATTTCAGCTTTGTGACTGGGATTGCAACGCACCTGCAAAGCCTCTAGTATTACAGATATTGCGGGCAGTGACAGTGAAGTGGAAACGCCTCTGATATATTCTCCTCCACTTAAAAATACTAAAAATATAAGCATCATGTTACATTGTGTACAATAAATATTGCCAGGGAGTGTTTTATACCACTTCTTCTTTTCAGACGAAACACTAGAAGTGGTGATGGGTGAGCGTTTTAGGGGATGTTCAAAAAGTTCGGCCTCTCAGCCTCATGATCATCATCATAACAGCTAAAAAGCGTCCACTGCTGGACATAGGCCTCCCCGACCTAGCGACGCCATATTGACCGGTCTTGTGCGTCTCGCATCCAGCGGACCAATGCAACCTTCACCAAGTCATCGGACCACCTAGTGGTAGGCCTTCCAACGCAACGTCGTCCGGTTTGCGGACGCCACTCCAGAACTTTGATGCCCCATCGGCCATCCGTTCTGCAAGCAATGTGCCCTGCCCCTGCCACTTAAGTTGAGCAATACTTCGGGCTATGTCGGTAACCCTGGTTCTCTGCGGATCTCTACATTTCGGATTCTATCGCGCAAGGAAACTCCAAGCACAGCCCTCTCCATTGCCTTTGGCTGACTGTAAGCTTTCTGATGAGGGCCCATTATGAGCGACCATGTCTCAGAGCCATAGGTCATTACTGGCAACACACACTGGTCATAGACTTTCGTCTTGAGACACTGTGGTAAGTTGGACGAGAAGATAACGCGTGACTTCCCGAGCGCTGCCTAGTCGAATCAGATACGACGATTGACCTCTTTCTTGATTCGTTGATTCTCAGACTTATTTGAATAAAAGAATTTTGATACTGCAGAACTTAAGTTACAATAAAATACTTAAGCAATAAGCAATCCTTTAACTAAATTAAATTTCGTTAGTGCGGAACCTTGTAACGTTGTACTCGGCTGCTAACGCATCTGAATCCGAGTAGAAAAAAATAGGAAATAAAAAGTACCTAATTGCGCTTGCAGCTGATGTTTTTAACTGGCAATACTGCAATGAGTAATTAAATACTGTCGCAGACTCCGCGCACGGAACTGTTTATGTTGAATGTTGGTAGTTGACTTCCCTCTCAATAGGTATGACTGACGCTCGCGGACTTCCTGCGGTTCGAGAACGGTCAGTCAGTCTCGACCGGCGTTCACTTGACACTACGCAGCAGAGAGTGACAGTGTCGGAATAGGCTAATCATACCTCTGCCACCTTCTTATAGTCACGTAGAAAGAAATATTTCTTGCATTACCTGCACATTACCGTGGACAATAGAAAATTAATTAATCTCAGTGTACCCCAAATTGGGTGAGTGTTGCAAAACCTATATTATCTAGATATAAGTGATCATTGCATGACTTGCTAAAATTTCGCTATTCGTAAATTTTGTAATAATACCTACTTCAGACACTTGAATCTTGAACCGTTGATTCACATAAATTGCGCTGGTGTATCAACGGTGATTGTTAATTTAAACACCATATTTTAACTTTTATGTTTTCACCGAATGACCGTAACATAGGTGTAACGGGTCATGACGGTTAAATAATCTTCATCCTTTCATCTATTATTTTCCTTGTTCAAGTAGTATTGGTGAGTGGTAGTAAGTCAATGGAAGTAATTGTTTTGTAAAATTCTGTTAATCATTATTGTTATAATTTTTCCATCTACCTCACATCACTAGATGTTATCATTTTATAATTCATCATGCTTTTAAATTGTACCACGCTGCTTAGACTGCTTCATCTTGATGGCTAATTGATGCTAGATCACCGCTTTCCACCGTAGATTCCATGTTCGACGGTTGTCAGGATGTTGCAGTCAGTAGTACGAATTCGGTCATTTTCTAAAATGCCTAATTCGGGATATTCCAGGGTTCTTCTATACCGGACAATCCTCCGTGTTGCTACAAGGGCTGAGGCTGGACTACCCTACGTGCTACCCTCCGATACGAAGATCGACCTACCTACCTGGCTGCCACCAGTCACCTACGTTCTGGAACTACAGGATAGTGGTTTTCTTTCGGCGGTCTAGAACCTAACACGCGCTCGATATCGAGAACTCACACCAGTCTCTTGCTGGGTTTCTATTTTTTATTTTATATAATATTTTTTTAAATAAATTTTTGTATCTACCCTCTCTTCGAGAGTTTAATTTACCTGCCTGGCCCCTAACCGTTACAACCTTTATCATCCTCTTCACACTCATCTTAACCACTCCTTAACCCAGCCGTCGTTTTTACTGGCGGTTTTATTTAAATCCATAATTTAAATGCAGATGAGCGCTGGTCGGAGTCTCGAGACGTTCGTCCAAACTCCGGGAACAAGGATAATTTCTGCATATAATCGCTTTAGACGTTTTATATGAATGACAGCACTGTTTAGAAGGGAATTGTGGTTTTGTTTTTAGAATTTTAGACTGATAAACGCGTCCCGTTAGAAGATCTTTTCATAAATTCCGTAGGTGCACTGAGATATGAGTTACGATTTTCAGAAATCAATGAAACATGCTTTAAATTTGTTCGATTCAGCAAATTAGTGCATTTGATTCGGTAGTATTTGTTGATTAACTAAGTAAGTAAGTTAGTAAGTACATATAGCATAAACATTTTTTCCTGTTTTGCCATCCGGCTGTGCCGATTAAGTTGAGCGGACAGGTGGCATTCTTACAAGTGTGTAGCACGCCTTGTTGTGATACTTGTGCTACGCCACCTACGCGGTCTGCTACGAGATTGCTACGGCGCGGCGGCGTAGCAATACAAAATTCATTGTAACCGAAGTACTTATAAACAATATCAACTTGAAAGAGGCTCGATATGCAAAGTGCAATAAAAATCGGTCATCGTAAGTTACTAATAACGTTGTTAATTTCTAAATTATTTTAAAGTAAAATAAAAACTATTATTTAAAAATGATTTCAAAGTAGTTAAAAAACTATTTTACAAAAAAAAATAACCGACTTAAAACCAAACACTACAAAGCAAAAAATCTTGTCAGAAGTTGGTGTCTTTGGTACCAATTTATTTCCGGTTTCGACACATTTGAAAAGATCGGTTTTTTTCGCTTTGTTGTTTTGGAAGTTGTTTTATTTTTTTGTTAAAAAGTTTGTTATTTTTCTCTTTTTAATTTTGGTACCTTATATTACCATGAAAATACGCATATTAAGGATAACACTACTCGTCATATCGATCTTTATCCAATGAGAAGACCATCAGCTTTCAAAAAAATTAAAAATGATTAAAATCGGTTCACCTATGACAAAGTTCTGAATGAACACCATACCGGGTTGCCTGGAAGAGATCGCGCTCTGCGATTAGGCCGCCCATTGTATTTGTATTTATTTTAAGTTTCTTGTTATAATTGTATTTTAAGGTGTACATTAAAGCATATAATAAATAAAACACATAAAAAAATACAATCGAATTGAGAACCTCCTCCGTATTGAACTCGGTTAAGAAAATAGCTTTATAGGTTACTGCCCATTCTTCTCCATACTTATGTCTTTTAGTCACTAACCAGGCTCAATCTTTGTTCCTCTTGAGTTCTAAAGTATCTTTAAATGGTCTAATTGAAATGGGTTATTTAAATATCACTTCAAATGTATAAGATCTATTGAAATAAAAACAGAAATAAATTTCACACTGTCCCAATTCATCGTCAAACCTGATTAAAATAATCACATATACTTTCTTAGAACCTGTTCCAGGAACGTTCCAATATCAAAGTCCCACAAAGCAGCAATCAGGCTGGATAACATTCATTTGTCACACGTCAAACGCTTAATATCCTGAGTGAGCTGGAACGCGCCCATTGCACCCGAGCTGTAATTGGAGCAGAACGGATATTGCACGCTAGTAAAAAGTGACTTAAAGAGCTTAGGAGTGCCGTTGTTAGTCGGTCTTAGTACGTTGCAGTCTGATGTGGCTTTAATATATTAGCTGAGACGTAGACATTGGCAAAATGGATGACATTTGAGGTTTTATTCAAAGTTTTATGACTAATTACAGATTTTTTATATTTCAGAGCTAGTCCTATAGATATTAAAAGTTGTTTATGTATATGATTAGTTTCACCTCCTGAAATATTGCTAATGAGTTAAAAATCACCCTGTTTGAAGCACTTTGTACCCGTACATACACTGGTGGATTCCATAAGCCTTGTCTTACCCTTCATATTATGGTGATGCCATTTTGACCCTACAAATATTAAGAGACATTTTAAGGTCAAAATTATTATGATTGTGAACTTCAAGTCATTGTGAGTGAATGAATTATGAAATTTTAAGTTAGTAAATTTATATTATATTAATTATAAGGCATCACGCGCCATTTTGGAGCACATCACTGCTCACCGTTAGTTGAGATAGTGGACATACACGACCCGATCAAAAATAATAAAAAAAACGTGATTAAAAATGAAAGATAAATCACTTGATGCATTTCATCAGTGTGGCCGTGAACAACTTTATTGTATAAACAAGCTACAATTATTACAGTCACGCCATCAATACTGCAACAACCACACACCATCAATTCTCCTTATTTACGTATAGAATTGATAATAATTTACCAGCGCAGGACCTATAGCTAGATGTGCCACCGAATCAGTGCACATGGCTTGACATCAAACGGTCACGTCCAGTGGTCTAGTGTTTGTGTTGTATCGTGATGGGGACTGAGCTATTGTTTTGTTGGCTATTGCTATTGAATTAGGAAAAGTTTTGTGGTTTTGGATTTATAATAAACAGATAGCTTAGCTTCAATAATAACGACCTATTGTAATAGCAGCTTTAAAAGTGAATACATTTCTTAATTCATATTAATTTCATCATCGGACTACCAGTCGTAAGGCGATGCGCCATCGGTACATGGTGGACATCCCACCCATGCGCACAAAACGTTTTGGGGACACTTTAATTATACGTACAGCTAAGGAGTGGTATTCCCTGCCAAATTTTGTGTTTCTCGACAACTACAATCTGGGAGTATTTAAGTTAAGAGCGAATAAATTATTACTAGGCATGCGTGTTTCACCGTCGACCACATCATCTCTTACCATCAGGTGAGATAGTGGTCGAGCGCGAGCCTATAGAATACAAAACAAAAAAAAGGTATAATGTCTGTTTTTCGCAGTCCAAAGAAACAACATATTGTAAGGAATATTTGATAACAATTGGGTATGTGATATTATATTCACGCCCATTTCAAGCAGTGCTGCTGAACTGGATAGGTAGCGCTACAAAAGTAAGTGGAAAACGTTGACGTTTTGAGGTTTATTTATTACATTTCTTTACGTTCAAAAATTGCTGTTTCTCTGCCTCAATAAGAGATTTGAAAACGACCATTGTCCATCGCCATACGCACACGTAATAACAGAAATTGCGGTGAATATTTGACCGGCAGCGCACAATAGTTCGTTGCAGATATTTTTCGAACAATTTAGTTCGGCATGTTAGTTTGTCGACTGCCTGAATTGAATATATTATGTATTTTGTACATAGCTGTACATACATAGGGTTTACAAATAAACCAGTTTATATGCCAGTTCATTAATAAACTAAACAGGTCGAATATATTTTTCTGTAGGAATCTGACAATTTCAAACAACAAATAGACATGTAATGATACCATAAATATAACTTTTAAACAATTTAATATTCTAAGAAAAACATAACTATACAAACAGACGAGGAAAAGGTCACATTGTGCGTCAATAAATTCGTCCACATAGATGTCAATGGGAAATGTGCCCAGAACGCTGACAGCATTGCCATATTGGATGGCAATCCTGTCAGCGTTCTTGGCACGGCAATCACTTCTATGTTGTATTTTTTTTTGCTTTGTCGAAAGGTAAGGCTTAGTTTATAAGATCTGTAGTAAATTTTCATGTTAATTACATTCATTTGAATTCATTTCGCCATTCGTAGTTAAAGATTAATTAATATAATTGTTGTACTGCCTAAGTGACTTGTCACACTGGATGCGGTCTGGGTCCTGGAGACGCAGAATGCATCCAGTGTAACAAAAGTCCCTAAACCTTTTATTTATGCAGACAAAGAAAAGCAAAAGGGCTTGAGGACTCGGTAAGAGCCGGTCTCTGAATTCAGTATTAGGGTTAAGAACTTGTCAAATCCTACTATAATGCCACAGGTTGACAGGTTTTCAGGCTGAAGTACAATTAGAAAGTAGAAAAAAAAAATGTTTAAATTAAAGTTGTGGTACTCGTATGTGTACTTCAACTTTAATCAGACATACTTTTTTCATAAAAATGTGTAATTTTTTTGTAAAAATATTTTACTTTTCACTTTTTAGTCGTGGTCTATATCTATTTATTTATTTATTTAAAACTTCATACAACATACAAGTACATAGGCGGACTTAATGCCTGAGGCATTCTCTACCAGTCAACCAAGGGTGGTGGAGAGATAACATGGCAGGTGCATAGAAATTGAAATAACTGTTGATGTAAAATTGAATAACAGTATATATATTGTAGCTAAAATAAACATACATATATATTTACTATAATAAATACGTATATCTATCATGTCCACAGTTATGCCAGAACAGATTACCCGGATAACATGAAACTTGAACGCTGTACACATCGCGTACCCTATAGAGCGTACCGTAATGGTTTTATGTTATAAAATGGTGTAACAAATAAACAGCATGCGATTGCAGCAAGCCCGAGAGATTTGCCGTCATTTATTGAAGAATTATGTTCTTCATCAAATCTTAATCAAATTTAAATAAGGCCACATAAGAAGCACCAGCTTTTAAATTAAAAAAATCATCAATATCGGTTTACGTAGTAAAAATTTGTGAGGTAACACACAAAAATACAGTCGAATTGAGAACCACCTCCTTTTTGAAGTTGCTTAAAAATGACATGCGCTTCCGCAAAATCACGTGGTCAATTTAGGTTTTTTTAACAATCGATATCGCTAATAGAACTTTACTTTATCGAAAACCATACGACTAAACAAACCTCACGACTTTATCTCTCAAACCAAACAAGATCACAGCACCCCCTATTGATCGCCGATTATTTTTCCGTCATGATCTCAATAGGGACTCCTCTAATATTAGCGTAGTATTCTAAATCGGTCGTTGCCTCTACAAACAGACGGTCTGCAGACGCTCGGTATCAATTGAGAGGGTACTCCGCAAATAATATAAACAATTGATAGAGCTACATTGAGTGACAGGTTTGGAAAGGGATAAAGCGGATATACGAATAGATAGTAATAGTTATGTAAATTGGCTATTTAAGAAAAAAACTTTTTCACAATAAATAAAACGACTTCAAAAGCAAAACAAACATCCTAAAAATAACTTTCGTTTCGGCAGTCAGTTTCATGCGTACCTCTTGTTTTTAACCGACTTCAAAAAAAGGAGGTTATTTATTGTTTTGCGACAACAACTGCGCCAAAAACACATGTACATACATACTTATGAAATTTGCCACACATGTTTAGTAGCCCACATATAGTAACTTATGTGAATAACAATATTACATATATACGTATTGAATTGATAACCTCCTTTTTTTGAAGTATGTAAAAAGAAAGAAATACGCTTAAGTAGCACACTCATGTAAACGAGAACTTTTAAATCCCTTCGTTTTTTGGTTAGGTACATGAAGTAATAGCTAGATCAATCAATCTGCCTAGCCTTTTCCCAACTATGTTGGAGTCGGCTTCCAGTCTAACCGGATTCAGCTGAGTACCAGTGTTTAACATAGAGCGACTGCCTATCTGACCTCCACAACCCAGTAACTGGGTAACACGGTACGCCTTGGCTAGACTAGTGTCAGATCTCAAGCTTCTGACTACTCGTAAGTAATAGCTAGATAATTAAGAAAATTACGCTGTTGGTGAATTTTAACGCCTACAGGATTTTAGTCAAGCTCATAAAATACAAGATCAATCTACTAGCCATCGTCACCATCCCGATCTTATCTGAATTTATTTGGAGTCAGCGCAGCATTCCTTGTTCCCATAAATTTCTGTATGCCATAAGTCGAAGTGTATGTGGAAACGTATCTCAAGATCAAACTACTGGTGTAGGGTTATTTGGATTTCAGTGGCAAAGGGAAAATTATAAGGGAGACTGGTTTAAAAGTGTTTAACATCTTTTAGTGAAGCCAAAAGGGTTCTTTTGATATTAGCTACAAGCTCGTTCTAATGAGTCTTTTTCCAATATATTTCGATTCGTTGTTAATAACCACCGAGTGCACTTCCCTCCGCGCGCGCGCTCCGGTTGGCGGTGATCTGCTCTGTCCGGTTTGCTCCTGTTTATTGTTGAGATTATTGTGTTCCGTAATTTATTTCCGGCTTGTGATTTGCTTGAAGTTGTGTATTGTTGTGCTAAGTGCTGGTATCGTAAGTTTTTGAACGTGTTTACGTCCGTTTTTAATTGTTATTAGTTAATTCCGTCGGCTATCGGTAAGTACATTTATTTTTCTAGACTTGAGGGTACATCGAAATAATTTATCGTCTGTTAATCTTTCGCTTTTTACGTTCTAATACGTTTATTCGTTTGATTTTTGTAACTTTGTTTTTAAGTAACTATGTTGTCTATTAATGATGACCCGCCTGATCGTGGTGGAGAAAAATTATTTCGACGTAATAATAAACAAAGGTCGCCGTCGACCTCCGCTAATGCCAGGCGTCTATTTAGTGAAATGTCTCCTTCTTACATTTCACCCGAAGATAGATTAAAACGACTGCCAACATCGGAGTCAACTGAAAGGTCTTCGCCGATATTAAATGTCAGTAATGCAAGCAATGACGATTATTGTGATTTGGTTTCTCAGGCGTCCGCATACCTGTCTAAAATTAACGACCTTGTTAATAACCAAGGGTCCCGCATTAATGTTGCGAATAAATCCGCTATTATGGACATGACTCAACGCGTAACGGCTATTGTTTCCTTGCTAGCCATAAAATCATCCGCCAACGAAACTAAATTAGCCAATACGGAACGCGAGTTAGACAAAATTAAACTTAATACCGGTGTCAACATTGCCAAGTCTGATGTCAGTAATAATACATATGCTGATAAATTAAAACTTCGTTTGCCCAAAATTGCACCCGTGGTCGACTCTCGCGCCAAACTTCCGTGTCTCGTGGCTTACCCCACGGATGAGCGATCAAATGATTACGCCACTTTTTCGGCGACCAAACAAGCGCTTATGAAAGCGATAAAACCCAGTGATGGCTTTCAAATTGTAGGAGTTAAAAAAGCTGCAAAGTCTGGCGTCGTGTTACGTGTCGCTAACGATTTTCAGATCAAAAAATTGACAAATTGACATATGGCTCTGAGACGTGGTCGCTTACAATGGGCCTTATCAGAAAGCTTACAGTCACTCAAAGGGCAATGGAGAGGGCTATGCTCGGCATTTCCTTGCGTGATCGAATCAGAAATGTAGAGATCCGTAAGAGAACCAATGTACCCGACATAGCTCGAAGAATTGCCAAACTTAAGTGGCAGTGGGCAGGGCACATTGCTCGCAGAACGGATGGCCGATGGGGCAGAAAGGTTCTGGAGTGGCGACCGCGAACCGGAAGACGTTGCGTTGGAAGGCCTCCCACCAGGTGGACCGATGACCTCGTGAAGGTTGCGGGGATACGCTGGTTGCGAGACGCACGGGACCGATCAATGTGGCGACGCTTGGGGGAGGCCTATGTCCAGCAGTGGACGTCTTTCGGCTGATATGATGATAGCAAAGTCCAGTGCCAATATCTCGTTAAATAAACGACTAAAACTGAGATGGTCCCTTTTATGGAATAATAAGATTATAAACGGGTACTTACAGAAACCATTTTTGATTGACATTCATTAATTTGATAGTGCAATAAAAAATAAATCCACACAAAATAAAAACAAAATTCATGATAAATTTTGCGTGAATGAATGATGATGGTTAAACAGTTTGTCTTTCTGTAACAAATGATCAGCGATTCAAATAGAGGTAATTTTGAAAATAGCCTGGAAGAGTTATAAGCACCCAGTTAATTTTGAATATAATTTAAATGATAATACCATCACGAAGTCAATAGCCATGAAATACCTAGGCGTCACATTTGACCGAAAGCTCACCTTTCACAGGGCAGGCAGCTAAACAATCATATCGAAGGTTAGATTTTATTCTGCATAATTGCCGTAATTTTCGCACCGCTCACGCCGTCAAAACAATATTTAATGCGCTCGTACGTAGCTTGGTTACTGTAGTTGCGTAGCTAGTTTGAAACCAGTTCTTGCGTCTGAATCCACACAAAATTACTTACCCGTATCCGACAATTTTTTTACTGGATCGCCTTAGATATAACTAGGTTGATTTAAGCCGAGCACAAGATCAGCTCAAAATAGCCTGTAAGACACTCCGTGACACTATTAACACTCCTTATCTGCTTGATGTGCTGGCTCGCATCTTTGTCCCGGACCATTCCTGCTGAGGCAAATGCTGTTTGCCGTGCCTCCATGTCGCACCGTTGTACGTGCCAATACCTCGCACTGGCCGTGCTTAATGATCTCTTGGACTCTATTCCAAAACAAGTTTTGTTTTTGGATGAATGGACGAATATTTTATTGGGTGCCCAAATAATGGTAAGTGGAGTTCGCATAGGCGTCGGTCAAAGATGAAGTACCTGGGACTCGTCCTCGATAACCGGTGGAATTTCGTGGAGTATTTCCGACGTTTGCCTCCCAGACTGAAGCCAGCCGGGGCTGCACTAAAGCGGCTTCTGCCCAATGTAGGTAGTCCAAACGCCTCTTACTGGAAGCCATACGCGGGGTTGTGCTTTCCATGGCCCTTTACGGGGCACCGGTGTGGCGAGTTCCCTCAGGCAGCGTTCAACCAGCCTTGATCCAGTGCCTTGATTAATCACTTGGTCCATGACAATTATATATAACTCCACATAGTGCCCCGGATCTCGTCTGCTGATACGTTTGCTTATAAAAGTAAAGTTCTTGAATTATTTCCTGTTATACCAGTCTATCACTGGATGCACCGTACTGGAGAAGGTTACCTGGACATTATACGAAAATATCAATCAGTTATCAGCCTTTCGCAAAAATACAATTCCCAGTTGCCGACATTTTCTTGTTTATGCGATTTTGTATAAGTAAGTCTGAATGTGAGATGGTTCCTTTTATGGAAGAAGATTATAATTAGATACTTACAGCTACCATTTTTGAATAACACTCGTTAATTTGGCAAAGCAAATAAAAAAGCAAAACACACTTAATTTTATTTGATTCAGTTATAATATTTGGCAGATATAGAGGTGTCTACACAGTTTCAGAATTAATAGAATAGAATATTCATTTATTTGCTCAAAACAATAAGGTGGTTACAATAATTTTAAGAATCCTTATACATTCTACCATTATGGCATGCAAACATTGATGCATGAATTCATCATCAAACTTATTAAAATTGATACACAACAAAAAAATATCAGTTAGGCAATTTGATACGGAGCAGTAACATTTATTTAATTAAAGTTTAGTTATTTTATTTTTGAGAGTTGTTACTGTTTCCTCTTTTATGGCATTAAGTATGTGGTTAAAATAGTCGGTGCCATACCAAAAACACTTTTCCTCAACAAAGCAACCTAATCCTATTGTAACCACACTTGTTGTCACCTGTGCGTAACAAGTTTTGATATTGAGTCCGCAAAGTTACATCTCGGTATCTGTTCTCCAATAAAGTTAAAAATAAATGTCTATTACATTATTTGCTTTAATTATGATTTTTTTTCAATTGGTGTAAATTATTTTTAATTCTAATCATTAATAAATTAATTTTAATGTAATGACGACCCATAATTGTACAAACTATATTTGTACGCTGGAAACGACAGAATATTATGATCGTAATAAATCATTCACATAACAGCTTTGTACAATAATCTGACAAAAAATGCATTCTACTCTATTCTATTCTACAAAAAAAAAACATCCGCCTTTCAAATAAAAACATTACAAATTGAAAAAATAATTTTAATTTCGGCAATCACCGACCGCCGAAATTTAAATACACACGCACATACATATCTATAATCCCCACAGTTATGCCAGTATAGATGACCCGAATAACATGATACTTCAACACAACAGATGAATAAATTAAGTGCGAACTGTACACATCTGCGTACCCCTTTCGAGCGTACCGGGATGTTGTGTTATGAAATGGTGTAAACAATAAACGCACATCCGACTCCAGCAATCCCGAGAGATTTGCCGTCATTTATTGAAGAGTTCTGTGTTATATCTCCGAAGTTCTTCATCAGATCTTTATCAAATATAAATGAAACCACAAGGACATGAGCCACAACAGCTTTCAAATAAAAAATAATTATTTAGGTAAAAACTTTATAAAAATACAGTCGAATTGAGAACCGCCTTCTGTTTGAAGTCGATTAAAAAGAGCAATTTCTAAAATGTAAAAGCACGGAAATCGCAAAAAAATATTATTGATATATGAATGACAGTCGTTAAGCCAGTTGTCTGTCTGTAACAAATGATCAGCAATTCAAATAGATGCAATTTTATTGTAATGAGGAATTATAGAGTTATTACTAGTCATTAGTTTATAATAGGAACGGGGTGCCTAATTGACATTGGCTGGTATGATAATAACATTATAAGTACCTTGTTCCTAATCTGGTATATTCCGAAAATTTAACGAAATATCACTTAAATCTACTTGTTAAAAAAATAACCATCAACTTTCATCATCAGAGTTGGAGAGTTAATTATTTGACCATTTTTTAGGCTAAAATTGATAAGAAATATGCTTTGCAAAAATGTGGTCGACACTTACAAAGATTGTTGAATAGATCTAGTGTAGCAGTAGATGGGTTTGCATTGAGCAGTCGGTGGGTCTCTGCATACCACCAGCGTTTTTTTTGCCCTAAACCTTACAGAACATCTCTTGATTTTCTGAAATTGTTATAATAAATAAAAAACGAATAACTTGGTAATTATATAATTTCAATGATAAAAACTAATATTTTATTTTCTAGTTTTTATTTAATTTTGCCACTTTTAGCTCCATATCAATATTGCCGCTTCCTACTTTTTCGGTTACGCCGTTGGAAGTTCGTGACATATTCAAGTAGATACGACCTTTAGTAAACGGGAAGCTTTTAGGTACATAAGGTACCGACAGATTTTCCAAATGATATATGCCCTGAAACAATAGTAACCATAGCTATCATGCTACTAGGATGTTTGACGTAAGAATTGTATTATAAGAGAGTGCTGTTAGTTAAAAAACCGGCCAAGTGCGAGTCGGACTCGCGCACGAAGGGTTCCGTACTTGGTAAATTGCGGTTTACGATTTATGACGTATTAAAAAAAAACTACTTACTAGATCTCGTTCAAACCAATTTTCGGTGGAAGTTTACATGGTAATGTACATCATATATTTTTATTTTTTAGTTTTATCATTCTCTTATTTTAGAAGTTACAGGAGGGGACACACACATTTTACCACTTTGGAAGTGTCTCTCGCGCAAAATATTCAGTTAAGAAAAAAATTATATGAGGAACCTCAATATCATTTTTAGAGACCTATCCATAGATGTATGGGTTCGATGAAAAAAATACTTTAGTTTCGGATTCAAGTATGGGAACCCCCAAAATTTATATATTTGTGAAAATCTTAATGCGGTTTACAGAATACATCTACTTACCAAGTTTCAACAGCATAGTTCTTATAGTTTCGGAAAAAAGTGGCTGTGACATACGGACGGACAGACAGACAGACAGACATGACGAATCTATAAGGGTTCCCTTTTTTGCCATTTGGCTACGGAACCCTAAAAACTGGCCGTGTGCGAGTCAGACTCACGCACTGAGGGTTCCGTAGCTACATTCACCAAAATAATAAGGTAACATTATTCATGTTTAAGCACCGATCATTCATCATCATCATCATAATTTCAGCCGAAAGACGTCCACTGCTGGACATAGGCCTCCCCCAGGCGTCGCCACATTGACCGATCCCGTGCGTCTCGCATCCAGCGCCTTCCCGCAACCTTAACCAGCTCATCGGTCCACCTAGTGGGAGGCCTTCCAACGTATCGTCGTCCGGTTCGCGGTCGCCATTCCAGAACTTTTCGGCCCCATCGGCCATCCGTTCTGCGAGCAATGTGCCCTGCCCACTGCCACTTAAGTTTGGCAATTCTTCCGGGTATGTCGGTAACTTTGGTTCTTCTGCGGATATCATCATTTCTGACGTGATCACGTAAGGAAATTCCGAGCATAGCCCTCTCCATTGCCCTTTGAGTGACTTTAAGCTTTCTGATAAGGCCCATTGTGAGCGACCACGTTCGGTCCCATAGGTGATCACTGGCAACACACACTGGTCATAGACTTTTGTCTTGAGACACTGCGGTAAATTGGATGAGAAGATACCACGCAACATCCCGAACGCCGCCCAGCCGAGTCGGATTCGACCGATCATTGCTCTAACGAAAAGAAAAACTGGATCTGGAGACACAATTAACTTTGGTCGCGGTCAGTTAAGCAACTGCAAATAAGTTAAAGATCGTTTTTTTTGTAAGAGTATGTAGTTTTACGGATTTCTTTTGTTTTCTTGTGCCATAAATTGTTTCTTGCCAATTTTCATGATTCTAGGTCAACGGGAAGTAAATAGGTTTTGATTCCCTTGCGATTGTCAAATACAATCCCGTAATATTTTTGAATGGCCCTATCCAGAGATATCCCACACCATGGGAATGGGATAGACGATACAACAAAAAACATCCCCACATTACGTTCTATAGGAGGTACCAGTTTTTTTTTATCATGATTTTATTTTACCACTTTGTCAGAATTATTAATATGTATATCCATACCAAATTATAGCTTTCTAGTACATAGAGACTCTGAGCTAAGCTGCGGACGGAAAAACGGATATATCGAAACTATACGCTACTATATACTACTTTATTTATTCATGTAAATAAATAAATAAGGGTTCCTTTTTGATGTCGAAACCCAATAAAAATATAAAAACAAAAATTCAATATTTCACTTACCGCAGGATAGGGACAGAATCGGCCTCCTAGTGCATTCCGCATTGGTATACCGAATATGTTGTCAGAATTCATCATGTCGCAAAACTTAAAATGCATCTCAACAAAACTGGGACGGTATCTGTTTGTTAGAAACTGGTAAAAGTAGAAATCCAGCTGTAACATGACATCATAAGCCGAGTTTAAAAATAAGCAATTCAAGGACATACATTTTCTATTTAAAATCATTAATAAGTCTATCATGTAAATAAAAAACTGGGCACGTGCGACTCGGACTCGCTCTTTGAGAGTTCCGTACAAATAGCTACATTCACCAAAATCATTATATAACATTACTGCAGTTCATAAACTATGAGGGCACCGAGCATTGCTTTCTGTCTGTCTGTCAGTCCGTATGTCTGTCTGTCTGTCAGTCTTTCTGTCTGTGTCTGTCTGTGTCTGTCTGTGTCTGTCTGTGTCTGTCTGTGTCTGTCTGTGTCTGTCTGTGTCTGTCTGTCTGTGTCTGTCTGTGTCTGTCTGTCTGTCTGTGTCTGTCTGTGTCTGTCTGTGTCTGTCTGTGTCTGTATGTGTCTGTATGTGTCTGTCTGTGTCTGTCTGTGTCTGTCTGTGTCTGTCTGTGTCTGTCTGTGTCTGTCTGTGTCTGTCTGTGTCTGTCTGTGTCTGTCTGTGTCTGTCTGTGTCTGTCTGTGTCTGTCTGTGTCTGTCTGTGTCTGTCTGTGTCTGTCTGTGTCTGTCTGTGTCTGTCTGTGTCTGTCTGTGTCTGTCTGTGTCTGTCTGTGTCTGTCTGTGTCTGTCTGTGTCTGTCTGTGTCTGTCTGTGTCTGTCTGTGTCTGTCTGTGTCTGTCTGTGTCTGTCTGTGTCTGTCTGTGTCTGTCTGTGTCTGTCTGTGTCTGTCTGTGTCTGTCTGTGTCTGTCTGTGTCTGTCTGTGTCGGTCTGTGTCTGTCTGTGTCTGTCTGTGTCTGTCTGTGTCTGTCTGTCACCAGGCTGTATCTCATGAACCGTGATAGTTAGACAGTTGAAATTTTCGCAGATGATATTCTTCTGTTGCCGCTATCATATCATATACAAAAACCGGCCAAGTGCGAGTCGGACTCGCGCACGAAGGGTTCCGTTCTTGGTAAATTGTGGTTTGCGATTTATGACGTATTAAAAAAAAACTACTCACTAGATCTCGTTCAAACCAATTTTCGCTGGCAGTTTACATAGTAATGTACATCATATATTTTTTTCAGTTTTATCATTCTCTTATTTTAGAAGTTACAGGGGGGGGGACACACATTTTACCACTTTGGAAGAGTCTCTCGCGCAAACTATTCAGTTTAGAAAAAAATTATATTAGAAACCTCTATATCATTTTTGAAGACCTATTCATACATACCCCACACGTATGGGTTTGATAAAAAAAAATATTTTTATTTTTAGTTTCAAGTATGGGAACCCCCAAAATTTATTGTTTTATTTTTATTTTTGTGTAAAAATCTTAATGCGGTTCACAGAATACATCTACTTACCAAGTTTCAACAGCATAGTTCTTATAGTTTCGGAAAAAAATGGCTGTGACATACGGACGGACAGACAGACAGACAGACAGACAGACAGACAGACAGACAGACAGACAGACAGACAGACATGACGAATCTATAAGGGTTCCGTTTTTTGCCATTTGGCTACGGAACCCTAAAAAGAAACACAATTCCCTTCTAAACAGTGCCATCATTCCCATTAAAACGTCTAAAGCGATTATATGCAGAAATTATCCTTATTCCCGGAGTTTGGACGAACGTCTCGAGACTCCGACCAGCGCTCATCTGCATTTAAATTATGAATTTAAATAAAACCTGGCGGTTTTAAAAACGACAGCTGGGTAAAGAAGTGGTCAAGATGAGTGTGAAGAGGATGATAAGGGTTCCGCACTAACGAAATTGAATGTAGTTAAGGGATTTTTTATTGCTTACGTATTTTATTGTAATTCAATTTCTGCAGTATCAAAATTCATTTATTTAAATTAGGCTCAGAATCAACGAATCAAGAAAGAGTTCAACCATGGAATCCGACATGGCTAAGCAGCGCTCGGAAATTCACGGGGTATCTTCTCGTCCAACTTACCACAGTGTCTCAAGACGAAATTCTATGACCAGTGTGTGTCGCCAGTGATGACCTATGGATTTGAGACATGGTAGCTCATAATGGGCATCACCAGAAAGCTTACAGTCAGCTTAAGTGCAATGGTGAGGGCTATGCTCAGAGTATTCTTGCGCGATAGAATCAGAAATGTAGAAATCTGCAAGAGAACCAGGGTTACTGTCATAGCCTGAAGAATTACTACTAAACTTAAGTGGCAGTGGCAGGTCAAATTACTCGCAGAACGGATGGCCAATGGGGCATCAAAGATCTGGAGTGGCGCCCCCAAACCGGACGACGTTGCGTTGGAAGAAGGGCCTCCCTAGGCCTAGGTGGTCCGATGACCTGGTGAAGGTTGCATTGATCCGCTGGATGCGAGATGCACAAGACCGGTCAAATGGCGACGTTTGCGGGTGGCCTAAGTCCAGCAATTAACGTCTTTTGGCTGATATGATGACGATGATGATCATAGGGCTGAGAATCCGAACTTTTTGAACACCAAAGTTTACTTAAAAAGGGTTCCCCCAAAAGGTTCACCCGTCACCACACCTAGTGTTTCGTCTGGAAAGAAGAAGTGGTACAAAACAATCCCCAGCAATAAACGTACATAATGTAACATGATGCTTATATTTCAAAATCTGGAGAAGAATATATCAGAGGCGTTTCACCTTCACTGTCACTGCCTGCAATATCTGTAATACAAGAGGCTTTGCAGATGCGTTGCCATCCCAGACACAAAGCTGAAATGCCTCCTATGTCTGTAATTACACCGTCGCCCAAACCTATCAAACCAGAACACAGCAACGCTGTCTTACAGCATTATTGTAGCAATGTCAATTAGTATTACTGAAAATATGGATTAATATCCAAGTTTGAAGATATTTTAAATAAAACCCAACTTTCCGTAAGCAAACGTTATTTTTGTAATGACTTCAAGAAAACAAATTACAAAACAAAATCGAAAATAGACAATGTAAAAAAGTAAAATATAGAAAAACATAGACAAGTTATCAAAAAAGGTGCCAATCGGGCACATGCTCCCCTTTTTTACAAGAGGACTATCTTTTTTAATGGCCGCCGCAATGTGCCTGCTGGGGTCCGGACATCAACTACCCGCACAACCCCGTCACGCCCCGGGTGCAGAGCCGCAATCACGCCGCGTGGCCAGGTTCCCCTCGGCAAATCCCCGTCGCCGATGAGGACCGGGTCGCCAACTCTAACGGCGACATCTACTCCCGGTACGCGACGGGGTGCCAAGGCGGGAAGATATTCGGACACCCAACGACGCCAAAAGTGGTCGCTCAGCCGGAGTGCCTTCCTCCACCCGCTCCGACCAATCAAAGCTGCATCCATCAAATCCTCGGCTGGAAAGGGGCGACCGGATGAATCCCCTAACAAAAAATGATTAGGGGTCAGCGCCTCCGGGTAGTTCCCGTCAGGAGAGACGTGTGTCAGTGGCCGCGTATTCACTACAGCCTCGGCTTCAGCCAGCAGAGTCGCCAGAACCTCTTCTTTCGGTGCCCGTTCTCTCAAGGTTACTCTCAGGGCGGATTTAACCGACCGAACCAGTCGCTCCCAAGCTCCGCCCATGAAGGGCGCTGATGGGGGTATAAAACGCCACTTAATTTTCTCATGTGCTGCAAAATCTGGTACCGCAGCATCGTACAAGGCTCTCAGCTCCCGATTTGCTCCCACAAACGACTTCCCATTGACCGAAAATATTTCTGTCGGTGTACCACGTCGGGCGATAAAGCGTCTTAGGCACATAATAGCGGAATCCGCGGACAAGCTGGCTACGATTTCGAGGTGGATCGCTCTGGTTACCAAGCACGTAAATAAGGCGACCCATCGCTTTTCACGCCGACGCCCAATGGAAATGGATACGGGCCCGAAGTAGTCCACGCCGGTGAACGTGAAGGCACGTCGATGATGAGCAAGTCTCGCCTCTGGCAAGTCTCCCATTGGTGGTTGTAGGGTTGAACTCTTCAGCAATTTGCATAGCTGGCACCTATGTACTACTGCCCTCACGGCGTTCCTTAGTCCAATAATCCAATACTGTTGCCGCATCTCGTTTATGACTGTTTCAGTGTTGGCGTGCGCAAACTTGTGGTGGTAGTAAGTGATTAAAAGACGAACGGCTGGCTCTTTCCCTTCTAAAATCATGGGCTGGCTGTTAGAGACGGCTGACGTTCTACCTGCGAGGCGGATCACTCCGTCCCTGAGTACAGGCGACAATTTGGCTAATCGGCCCTTCAATATGGGCTGCCCACGTGATAGATAAAGCAGTTCTGCCCCGAAGGCGCTAATCTGACTGCTAGCCAAAATGTGGAGCTCCGCTTGAATGATGTCTTCAGCGATCAAAGGTTCTGGAGTGTTGGGAGGAGTGACATCCGGCTGTGAACCGCGGTTTGACATATCTCTAAAACAAATACCCCGAACCCAAACATTTTGAAACTCACGACCCCGATGATTTTTGAAAATGGCAGCAATGAATTTATGTGTTCTAGCAGTTGCCCTTAACAGTCTAATCCAAGAGCTAAAATGGGTAATGTTAGCTACTACAGGTACGGATAACTGATGGGAACTAGTAACGTTAATGTATTCTGTACCATGTGATTGTGATTGATGCAATGATTTTGACTGACGGAGGGATGGCTTGAGCTCCTCCTCTCCAAAAGCTACTGGCGCTGCGACTTTGGGCTCTGAAGGCCACTCAGTAGTGGCGGTCAGGAGAAATTTTGGGCCATATAGCCAACGTGGTTCAATGTTGGACTTCCCCCTCGTCGCATCGTCAGCCACGTTTAGCTCGGTTGGAACCCAACGCCATTCATCTACACTAGTGATTTCCAAGATCTCTCCTACACGATGTGCCACAAAAGGTTTATAATTTCTCGCATCACTGCGTAACCATCCTAATACGGTCATGGAATCGCACCAAAATATACGCCGATTCGGCTTCAAACGGTGGAATTCACAAATCCTAGAAGCAAGACGAGCAGCTATCAAGGCGCCTTGTAGTTCTAGGCGCGGGATCGAAACTGGTTTCAACGGGGACACACGTGCCTTGCTAGCTATCAGCGCCAGTTTCACGTCACCATTGAGAAGCACAAATCTCCAATAGGCAACAGCGGCGTGTGCCAGCTCGCTAGCGTCACAAAACACGTGTAACTCCAGCTCCGAGAACCTATACAAATTATAGCACCGTGGAATTATCAATTCTGAAATGGATTTAAGGCACTCAAACCATTCGAGCCAAGTTTCTTGGTCAGCCTGTGATAGCTTCTCGTCCCAGTCAAGGTTCTTGCGCCACAAATTTTGAAATAAAATCCGGCCTCTTACTGCAATGGGAACTAAAACGCCTAGAGGGTCGTAAATGCGCATGACGTGGGCTAACACTACACGTTTTGTGAAATGGTTAGGAGTATCCTTAATGCTGGAGTTAAAACTGATGATGTCCTGAGATGGTTTCCATATAAGACCAAGAGTACGTGTGGTGGTAACTGAACACGGTAAACTACCTAACTCTACACTACGACGATTGGCTAGTGAGACGTCAGACAACAAATCGCTTGGCAGCTGATTGAGTGCCTCGGGCTCATTCGACACCCAACCGCGCATCTCGAATCCTCCGCGCTTATGAACCTCTACGATATCGGCTGCTAATCGAGCTGCGTCCTCCGTAGGGACATCTACACTTCCGATATAGTCGTCCATGTAGGTATCAGAAGTAATAGCTTCCACAGCCTGCGGATATTCGGCAATGAATTCCGATGCGTTTCGATTGAGGATGTAAATCGCTGTAGCTGGACTAGAACATGCCCCAAAAATCATAGATGACATTCGAAAGATTTTTATTGGACCCGCAGGATCATCGCGCCAGAGAAAACGCTGTTCGTCACGGTCGCAGTCCTGAATTTTAACCTGCGGGAACATCTCTTTTATATCGGCGGTCAAGGCTACTTTCCCCTCTCTAAAACGCATCAAAATTCCTAATAGAGGTTGCAAAAGGTCAGGACCCGAAAGAAGCATAGAATTTAGTGACACGCCCTGTACTTTAGCTGCTGCGTCATGAACAACACGAAGTTTCCCCGATTTGTTGGGATTTACCACTCCGAAATGCGGCAAATACCAACAAACCGATGTGTGCGACTGCCTTGTACACTCCTCAGCAAACCCCTTAGCCCGCATGTCGTCGATATTAGCCCTATACCTTTTGGCAAACTCTAAATCCTTCGACATTTTTACCTCTAGGCTTTTGAAACGAGACAGCGCTAAAGGATAACTATCAGGAATAGGTCGGCTGTCTGCCTTCCACAGCAAGCCAACCTGAAAGTGCCCATCCAGTCGGCGCTGGGTAGTTTGTTCAAGGATGCGTAAAGCCCGCTGATCATCCGCACTGCGCGGCTCCTGTTTAGTTATGCCAATTGCATCTAACCTATATTGATCCCTGATGAGCACTTCTAGATCACGCTCTGGACGCTCACGCAAGTGGCAAGAAGTTTCTACTAAAGTTGTCCGACTGCTGGCACACCCGAATAACACCCACCCCAGTGGTGTTCGGATGGCGACAGGCTGGGTCTTTGTTCCCTTCCGAACTTCCGATGCTATGATAAGAGGCCAGTTGTCGATCCCTAACAAAATGGTGGGCTTTGCCTCGGCATAACACAATTCCTCCATCACATCAGAGAGGTAGGAAAAGGAACGTAAGGACTCGCGTGTGACCGACTGACTTTGCAGCCCTAAGTTCTTAATTGCCCTAGCTTGTTGAATTGAAAACGTTTGTGGGGCAGATCGGCCTTTTATTTGAAAGTCAACAAACTGTACGCTGGTCCATATATAACCCTCCCACACAATCCAAATGCAGACTACCCACTGGACCCTCGGCTCCAATTTCGGAGGCGATGTCGGCATCTACAAAAGTAGCCGTCGAGCCATCATCTAAAAGAGCAAAAGTATCTACACTCCCAGTTGGCCCAGAAACTGTGACGGGTACTACTTTCAATAGCGGACGAGATGTGATTTCAACCTGCGAGTTGTTAACAGCTGCAAGAACCTGATCAATTGTTTCGGCCTCCGTTTTCATCGGTTCAGGTGACATGACCTCCTGAACGTGAGCCGAGGTAACATAATTATCGTTGTGTAAAACAGTATGATGCCTTTGCTTACAGTCGACTATTGTGCAACTAGCCTTATTTTTGTTACAAAACCTAAAATTGTGCGGCACTTTTTGAAGGCAACGATAACAGACTTTATTGTCTTTGACAAAACGCCATCGGTCATCGACTGTCAAAGATGTAAATGTCGGACAATTTGACAACTGATGTCCACCTTTGCAAAATAAACAAATATTTTCCTGATCTGATGTTTTTGCAGGTTTCCATTTAGAATTTGATGTAGTTGAAGCCCCCGCCGCTGACTCAGAAACTGCATGTGCTCGCTGTTTCTGTGTAGTGCTGGCCGATGTTGTCTCAAACGTAGCACTAAACTTCATAGCCAAATCCACTTCACGATCTAAGAACCTCGATAATAATTCGACCCTAGCTTGGTCTATATACTCATATTTATCAGCAAAGTCTAACCAACGCGCGCGCAATAGTGGAGAAAATTTACTTAATATGGCTGCAAACAGCTCCGGAGAACGCAAATAGTCAGTATGCTGCAATAGCTTGGCAATCTCGACACAATTGCGCACACGGGTGGTGAAAACGTGTAGGTCTCTTACCTCCGAACCCAGCTTGGGCAGCGCCTTGACCGCGCTCACCTCTTGTAGAACGATTTGCTCAGGTCTACCGTAGCGACGATCTAGGGCCTGAATGACGTCGTTGGCGTGAGGTGCCAACACCAACAGCATGCTGACGGCTTCGCGTGCTTCGCCTTTTAGGGCCTGGTTTAGGCGTGCAAGATTTTCTGCTTCTGTAAATCCACCTACAGTATCCTGAAAAGCCCGCTTGAACATAAGCCAGTCAAGGGGTGAACTACCATCAAAACACGGAAGCCTTATAATTTTTTTATTGGTATTGGAGACGTTATTCTTCGCAAGTGCCTTTAGGGCCTCCACTAGCTGTGCAACGCCCTTTGAATCGCCGCCGTCTCCTGGAATATCAGTGGCAGCGGTCCTGTCCGCCCCGCTAAAATTGTGCTGAGGCAAAAATCCACGACTCTGTGCTGCGATATCATCAGAAACGGCATGTCGGACGTCACGTGATGGCTGGGAACACACGAAAACGTTAGGAGGCCCTACCTCACATCCATTGGTAGATCGAATCCTATCATGAACAGGTAATTTGGCAGGGAGGGCAGTAGTGTCTAGCCATTGTTGGACACTGGCACGGCTGCGTGAACTGTTCGAACCGTGGATACTGCCCTCCGCCTCAATTGCTGCGAGCTCAGCTTTATATTCAGCTTCAGCAGCTTCGCGCTCTAGTTCCATCTGCTTAGCCTCTACCTGTGCACGCATCTCAGCCTCCATTTGGGTAATTTGTAACTGAGCTACGCGACGAACATGTTGCGCTTCCGCTGCGGATTTTCTCGCCGCAACTACCACGGAAGAGCGACTAGTGCGACTCACGACAGACCGAGCACTCGTTGTAGGATTATACTGTGAATGTACCTGAATTTCCCTGGTCTGTGGTGCAGGAACAGCCTCACTACCTGATTGGGCAGGTGCATTCTGCTCTTCTTGAGGCAGTTTAGTTTGTGACCTGGTGACCACCATTTTTCTGGCTAAAAAAAAAGCTCTGAAAAAAACTTTTGTGAACTAGTTAGGTACAGGGGGGTAACCACAAGCTCTTAGAGTAAGGTTATTTTGAGATCGAGTAAGTGACAGATGTATACAAGTCAGATACATCTGTCCCTTACTCGATCTCAAAATAACCTTACTCTAAGAGCTTGTGGTCACCCCCCTGTTCAAAACCCTCGAAGGACCACTTATTACTGAAAATATGGATTAATATCCAAGTTTGAAGATATTTTAAATAAAACCCAACTTTCCGTAAGCAAACGTTATTTTTCTAATGACTTCAAGAAAACAAATTACAAAAACAAAATCGAAAATAGACAATGTAAAAAAGTAAAATATAGAAAAACATAGACAAGTTATCAAAAAAGGTGCCAATCGGGCACAATTAGGTATGGTATAGGTATGCTCCTTTACGAAGAGCTTCCATGGAGTTTCTTGCAAGATAATCTCAATAGAGATTTACGCTTTTAAACAGGCAGTGCCCATTTAAACGACTTTTACATGTCTATAATGGTATCTTTGAAATAAATGCATTTAATTTCTTTACTACCAGTTACTGTTTCTAACGTTTAATTTCGCATTTTTTGTTGCGGAACTCTAAAAAATTTGTATAAATAAAGCAAGCGCGGAGTGCTCTAATCCTGTTTATGGGGCAGTAACTCGTATCCCACGTGGTCGCTATATAAATGTATACGTAATTATATATACGAATCCCTTATCTATTGTTTACTGCAGCTTATCCTTATGTATTGCCGATCAAAGCGAAGTATTTACACTTATCTGTTCGCTCGTATCGGGTATTTGTTTAATGTCTATTTATTGTCAGATTTAGGGAAGATTTGTGTTTTTTTACGGCTGATTTAGATTGGGGAGTAATCTGGGAATATAAGTACTTTTATTTGCTTTCTTTTACGTAGATATTAAGTAACGTTATTCTCGAATCGGTTCATCGCATATATTTTAAAATTGTTTCACCGCGAATTGCAAAGAAGTCAACAGATTTTATGGTCAACCAATGCCTCATCATTTTAGCCGTAAGATACCTACTAGATATTAGAGGACATAAACAGTTTTCAAGCGTCGCCAAATATCAAACATTTTTGAGCTTATTTTTTTTTTGATAGGCTTTCACTTGACGACCATCTCACTTGATAGTAAACAATGATGTGGTCGACGGTGTAACATACTGGCCTAGAAGTAACCTATTCACTATTGACTTAAATACCCCGAGTTTGTAGCTATCCGGAAACACAGACTCCGGCAAGGCATTCCACTACTTAGTTGTACGCATAATGAAACTATTTCCAAAACGTTTAGTGCGTATGAATGGGATGTCCACCATGCACCGATGATATACCGATGGCGCATCGCCGTACGTCTTGTTGTCCGATAGTGAAACGGGTTGACGAAATCAGATCATGCAGTTCCATCGCACACTCCCCGAAATGCAACCGATAAAAAACCGATAAGCTGGCAACTCGACGACGATGTTCAAGGCTTTGGAGCTTTGACTCGGCCGATGAGCCTCTTGGCCCGTTTTTCAATCGACTCTAGTGCATCAAGCTGGTATTTGAAAGATCCATCCCATAGATGAGAACAACAGTGCTTTTTGCAATGGATTGGATTGCCAAGTACAAGCAGCCTATTTGCGTACGTGAATTCGGTAAGGCAAAGAGTTTTGGCGCCATCAATCGACCAATCACATGCGAGATGATGATTTCCGTCTATGTGATTGGTATCAGGTTTTCCTGGATTCTGAACACAACTGTCAAAAATCTTCAAATGACAGCCGGGACCACGGCTTGTCGTGCTTTCCAAGACACAAAGGAATCTCGCTATGTTAATATGGTTACCCATCCACGGACCAACCTCAGCAAGTGTTGCTTAACCTTGAAGATCGACACTTGCGGCTATTATTACTTACCTTCTAAAATATATCTCTTATTTCTATAAATACACCAGCATTTATCAAAATAAGTCTACCCGTTATATTTTCCTTTATATTCCGTTTTTCGATTCATAAGGCCAGCTTATTATAAGATGTGCGTAGAGATAAGAGCATAATATATGTAGTTTAATTAGCTTCAGACAAGCTCGGACATCCATTGTGTAGCCCACTATCATCACAATATATTCTGCGGATTCGCTTTCTTTTATAACGGATGTATTGTGACTGGAAGTGCGTGCTACTTACTTATTGGTCAAGACTAGACTAACGATTTTTATGTGACGATATTTAAATGCTGAGTTGGTAACCCTTTCGGTATGGGCACGCTCGGCGCAATCACTGTTAAACCTTGTTTGTACTTTTGTTTTTTACTATTTTTCTGTTACTTTGTGATTGTTGTTGTTGTGTTGTTTCTATGTCGAATAAATGTTTTCTATTCTATTCTATTCTATTCTAAACGATAACTTTTCAGTGGGCATATAATTATTTCATTTATTTTTACTCTACCTATATATACCTGGGGCAATTATTTTGGGAGCTGAAATGCCAAAGGGCAAAGAATGTAATGCAATACTGGCTGGAGAGAAATATCCTGGTAGACGAACCTTCATTACTGGATCAGAGAATTGAGAATGAGCAGTTCCACCTAGCAAAGGATAAGGTGAAATGGTCGCGGTTGAGAAACATTCAGTAATTGGTGTCACTACTACTATGACAATTTTTTGTAAAGTTAACATAGCTACGTTACATATTTTCAAGAACGAATTTATAATTGATGAAAATTTTGCATTACCACGTATTTCATAGAACTTTCCAAATACAATTTCTGAAATTAAACAATGGACCTTACGCCATTGAGCATGATACAAGACCATTGACGTATCTAACTAAACAAAAGGTCGATATAATAATTTTGAAGTTACTGACAGAATCAGAATCAGAATCAGAATCAGAATCAGAAGTCTCTTTATTTTTTATCATTTCGTGTTACAGTTGTGTCCCGCAAGCAGGGTGTGTGCTTATTTTTATTGTGTAGTACGTCGTAAAAAATAAATATATCGAAACAAGAGCCTAAGCTTTTATTTCATTTGGCCACTGCCTATGCCAAAGCATTAAGCAGTAACCGTTTTATGTGCGATTTGTTCCGTGTCCTGGTCGCTTGCTGACTGGGACCCTCCGTAGCGCTTTATTAATGTAGTTTATTTCACCTACACGTTGGTCGTACAATAGCGGGTTATATCGCCCGTATCTTGCGTATGCTGGCCCAGGGACTTCTAAGTCAGGGACTTGTAGCTCATTCATACGATCAACCATATCATGGTGTAAGTACGTCGCCCTCTCGGTCCACTTATCAACATCTATCAGTTTCCAGAGGATGTCAGACTCCAGTCGCCTCGGTAAGCCCGCGGCTGCTTTAAGTGCCATCTTGTATTGTGGCTCAATTTTGTTTCGCAGGTATGGCGCTATACAGGGCCACAACTGAACTGTTCCATAGTCAAGGATAGGTAGGAGGCACGATTGTATCACTGCCATCTTCGTGTCGAGGCTTGCGCGTGATCGGTACCCAATGATAGGTGCTAACGCGGCGCGAGTGCGTCTCGCTTTTTTGATTACCAATTCAACATGCGGCTTCATTCGCATTGTCTTGTCCAGTATAACGCCGAGGTATTTTACACTATTTTTGTATTCAAGCAGTCTGTCTCCGACTGCTATTTTCTTTTCATAGTTGTGCCTACGGCTGGTAAACATTATGCAATCTGTCTTTTCCACGTTGCACTTGAGCCCCCATCGTTTGTAGTAGGCTAGTATCTCTCTCGCTACCCAGGATGTTTTGTTAGTGGCGATATTCGGTTGTTTGGAGGTGTTCAGCACACAAAGGTCATCTGCATATTGGGACATCAGTAGACCGCTCATTCGACTGGTGTTGATGTCACTGACGTATAGGTTAAAAATTAGCGGCCCCAAGATCGAGCCTTGTGGGACGCCGTGTGGCACGGGTTTCTCGGCGCCGGTCGTGGTGCGAATCTTACCTCTGATTCTGCGCCCATCTAGATAGTTCTCGATAAGTTTTATTATGTTGTAAGGGATGTCTGCAAGTTGTAGCTTTCGCACAAGACCTCTATGGTTTATGGAGTCAAACGCCTTACTAAGGTCCGTAGATATCATTGAGACGCTATGGCCGTCATTGAGGGCGTCTGTAATGTATTTGCCTGTCCTAAGTATCTGTGTAGCCGTCCCGCGTTGCCGAGTGAAGCCATGTTGATGCGGTGGGATGAGCTTGTTGCAATGTTTTGTTATTCTGTCGTGCATGATACGCTCGCACAGTTTGCCCATGATGTTAAGCAGAGTGATCGGCCGATATGAGGATGCAGATCTGTGGTCTTTACCGCTCTTGTGTAGAAAGATGCAATCGCCCAGTTTCCATCTTATTGGGTAGTATCCCGTCGTAAGGTTGTAGTTTATAACTCGCATAAGTGCCCGGAGGAAGGCTGGTCCAGCGAGTTTTAGTATTTCAGCCTTAATCCCGTCCAGACCAGGGGTTTTTTTTGTTTTTAAATAGAGCTAGTGCTTGCTTCATTTCTTTCCACGTAGCTTCTTCTATTGACTGAAACGGTGTAGTGAACTCTATCCCCTGGTCATGTTCGGCTGTTGGTGCTTCGTGTACTATGGCTGCGTTTACGAGACTATCGATTATTTCCAGTTCCGAATTACAGCCCGTGATGACCGGTAGTTTAGCAATGGGGCGCTTCATAGCGCGTTGGATTCTCCACATCTTAGCTCTCGAGTCTTTCGGGTCGTCAATGATTCTAGTCCCGGTCATCTCCCGGCACTGTTCTAAGACGCGAGACATGTGCCATTTGGGGGTCCATATTGGCTCACCTAAAGTTCTTTACCCGAAATTGTTCTTCCTAACGATTTGTAATCCGAATGATCACTCTTCCTAAAAATTTTCATCCTAAAGTTTTCATTCATACTATTTGTAGTGCTACCGGCGATGTTCATAACACTCGTGTTTCCGAAAGTTGTAATTAATAATATCATTAATGTAAATATATTTAAACTCCTACTGTTTTTTATCATAACGCTTTTATCCCTAAACATAATTACCATAATATTTTCACTCATACTCAGAAAGAAACATTTACCAAGTGTAATAAAAAATATATTTGGGTAGAAGATGATATTTATAGTTTTAATTTGAGGGATGATTATTATTTGGGGTATGCTTTATATAACGTACTGAGTTGTGTCTATTGTTAAGTTCATGACGGTGTATTATCATTACGTGCATGTTTGTGTTAATGCTTTATTAATATAGAGAAAAATTATTTAAAACCAGTCGCGGAGGATTAAAATTAGACGTACATGGATTTACATATGAAAAAAACCGAATAACAGTGGATAAACAATATTGGGCGTGTGAATTAAGAAGCAACAAAAAGTACAAGTGTAAGGTTAAAATTTCGATTATATGCCGTTGATTTTTGGCGCGGATAGGGTAGAGGAGGGATGGGGGGAGGTTTGGCTACCCCTCAGTACCACACCAACCACTCGGAGCCCTATAGTTATGGAGATATCCATGGTTAAAGTTTTCAGGTTAGAATAAAAAATTCCATAAATTTCCATCGATTTAAGGGGCGCGAAAGGGGGAAAGGGAAAGGAGGGTAGAGGGGCTACCTCACTGTACCATCCCAACCCCACGGAACCCCATGGTTATGGAAGATGTAAGCAACTAAGTCGACGGAGCCCCGCTGCGCGGCGCTCCTATTTCTGTCTGCAGGGTCTAAAGTAACCTAACATGAAGGAGATGACGGGAGCTGCGTTCGCTCGCTTTGCTCGCTCACTTCAGCTTCCGTCATCTCCTTCGAACCTAACCTATCCGTGTCGGGGTGCCCTAAGTTCCCGAGCTCGCTTCGCTCGCTCTTGGACTAATTCTCATTTTTTTACCTAACGAAAAACATAACATTGCCGAGTCTTGAAATTTTTTATAAAGCTTTCTATTTATGAGTACTACCTACAAAAATAAAATGAACTTCCAAATCAACGGCAAATATGATAGAATTAAATATATATTTAATTTTAAAGCAAAATACACCAATAAAAGTGACAATTTGAAAGCTATAGCCGCTAATATTAAACTAATTTTATTGAAATGTGTATATGAAAACATGTATTTATTTGACTACTTGTACCATGGTACCTGTTATTCTTATATGTTATACATGTTATGTGAAAATAAAGTTACGCAAAATTAATGTATATAATACTGATTATTATGAATAAAAATAAATTTAAACAAAAAAGATAGTTATGTTGAGAAAATATAGGAAAACAAATAAAAGTATAATAAATATTTATTGCTACTAACATTATGAAGTTGAATGCTTCTGAATATGAACATTAGAGACAGAGTAGTTAGGAATTGTGATTGTTAGGATGAAAAATGTTAGGAAGAACATTTTCGGATTTCCAATTATCGGAGTTGAAAATTTAGGTGAACTTTGGCGCACCCGCCATTTGGCTTCCCAGTACGCACGCGCGTGATCTTGATTGTCAGGGTGTCTACGGTGTAATCTTTTGAGGCGATTTCTTTCTTTGATTTGATGTTGTATTTCTGTGGGTAGCATATTCCGGCGTTTGGTCTCTTGCAATGGGGCCAGCTCGTTCAAAGCAGTCACGACTGCTTCTTCCAGCATTTGAATGTACGACTCGCATTCGTCATGGGTGGTGATCCAACGACTGAAATTTATGTTTTGGTTGTGGAACGGATAAATTCTTTCCGCGTTTCAGATGTCTGTGTGATGTTAGTTATTCTTCGTGATAGTTGGACGTCTACCTCAGTCTGGATATTCGTGACCATAGTCCATGGGATATGGTCCGACGTGATGGCGTCGACTCTGCGGCATGTCGTAGTGATTTCAAACCTCAAGTCACCTGTGACTATGGCCAAGTCGAGAATACCTTGGCCGGAGTAGCCCGGTCTTGACGGTAGGTTGGTATGGTGGAGTGTAAGCAGTCCGTCGTCTAACTGCCGACTTACCACCCCACCAGCTGTTGCGGTTCGGCGTTGGCCGAGCTGTACCATTTGTAGATTGAGGTCACCGATGATGATGTTGTCGTCTACGTCTAGTATTTGTTGGAGCTCATCGGTGACGGCTGCTGTTTGTTGTTGTGGGATGTAAATACCGCTGATAGTGACGGCTCGGTCGCGCGTGTGATCGATGACGAGTCGTACCGCCACTCCCTCAATGTCACGTTGTTCGTCATTGCTTTGCCCGGGTATGAGCTCCGTTTGTGCCCAGCGTAGACCGCGTTTTATGTACATTACAGTTCCGAGGTGGTTTTGGCGCTGGTCGGTAAGCTTGTCGTAATCGTTGAGGTTGTATTTATACTTCTCAAAGTCGACCCGACATTCGTTGAGCACTACAATGTGTGGATTATGTTTGTCGATCAGGAATTTCAACTCGTTATGTTTTCCTCGGTAACTTTGCACATTTGTGTGAAGGAACCGTAATGTTGTGGTACGCTTCTTGTCATTATTGCTGAGCATTAGTGAGTAGTTGAGCAAACATCTGCAGCATGTTGTTTTGCTGCTCCATTATTTTTTGGATCATCGACAGTAAGTTATCAGTATTATCCAGCCCTTTTATAGTGGTGGCTGTTTGTGTTTGCAACGCCATTGTGGCGCTTCGGTTCGATACCTTTTGTGCAAAAGTGACTCCGGGCTGCACTGTGTTCAAAGGTTTGGTTGCCGTCTCAGTTTGTGTTTGTCTGAAGACTTTTGACTGTTCACGCTGTTGTTTGTTGAAGGCCTCTCTGCGTTCCTTCTGTCGTTTGATCTCTTCCCGAAAAATTGGGCATTTTGCCTGTCTTGCTGTATGGCCCGTTTGACTGCAGTTAGAACATGCTTCATAGCTGTTGCCGTTTTCGTTGTTGATAGTGATAGTGGCTTCTCGTTCTCTTTGGCCACAGTGTGAAGCTACATGACCAAAGTGAAGGCATCTCTTGCATTGTGTTACCGCCGTGATTTTCACTTTGTATTTCTCAATCTTAACTTTATGTGCCATGATCGTATCTATGCTACGAATATCTTCCATTGAGACGTCACCCGAGAAAATGAGAACGAGCGCCGATCCCCGTAGGGGGACTACTTTCTCAGGACAGATCCCATGATACTGGCTGATATCTTCTATGATTTCGGCCGGAGTGAAAACAGATGCAACAGCGCATCCTTTGGCGACTACTTTTCGTGAAGGCGGCCTTTCTTGTTTTGTGCCGTATGTGTAGTATTCGGTTTCGGTTAGTTTTAGCCATTCCAATACTTTCTGACGATTGTCCATTGTACTCGGCGTAAGGAATGCTTTTTTTGACGCATGGTTTACTTTAAGCGTACAGTTGAAACTACGTGCCTTTTCAGCCATAAGTTTTGATTTTTCCCCACACTCTATCCATTCAGCAGCTGTGCAGACAATAGACGGGAGTTTTTTCTTTGGTGGCTTGTTGATAGCTCGCGTACTTGCCTTATTTGCTGTGGCGTTGTGGGTTTTGGGGCCGGGCATAAGATGCGTTGTCTCACGTCCTGTGTTCTGGTCGCTCTTAGTAGCTATCAAATGTTGCTGACCGTTGACCGACCGTCGTTGGTTACCAGCGTCGGTTCTTGCTTGTTTCAATAAAAAAAAACCTTCTCTTGGTGGGTCGCTTGATGGCCTTCGTTTCCTCGCACTGTTGTTGCTACTGCATGTGGAAATAGCATCTGCGACGTCAGTTACGAGCACAGAAAACCGGTTTTGCCTGGCAACACCAAGGCGTTCAGCCTCAAGTTTGGTAAATGATTTCAGATTTGCTTCGAGCTCATCCTTTCTCTGTTTACGTATTGTTTGTTCAGTTTCGGCGTTGTGGGAGAATATTCTCTCTGGGTAAGAGATGGCTGCTGGGCTGTAAATGTTAATGTTGTTAACCTCACCACAGGCACAAGTTTTTAATTCACGGTTAATGAATCGCCGCTGATTTATTACGGGGATTTTAAAAATCCGACCGCAGGATGTGTTTCCACACGACGGGCCTTGTGCCACTATCGTGCTTCGTGAACGAAATTGTTCGTAGCTTGTAACTGTCATAATTGACATTTTGGTGTTATCAAATGATACCCTCGTGTTACAGAATATTTTTACTGCTGTATTTTTTTTGCATGTAATGCATTTAAAGTTCCTGAGGGCGGTTTGGTCTTCCACCCACACGCGGCGGTTCTTAAGGATGTTCCTAACATTGCAGTGGCAGCAGAACTCAACATCGTCACCACTTTCCGGATCCACAAGTGTCTCTTCACTTCTAGTGTCGTGTTTCACAAGCGTTTCACTAGCACTCATTGTTTGTACTAGTCGACGCGCAAGGCGTCTATTGTCTATAATACACTTCACAATAAGTTTTGATAGAACTATGGTGCACAAATAAGTGTTTTACATCGTAAAAAATATTAATAACAATCACTGCGTCATGTTTACTTTTTCGCGAAAGCGGGTATCTGTCGCTGCGATAAGATCAGTGACGCGCGTTTGAGTCGCGGAGTGCAGTGGACTCGACCGATAGTCACCGCTGCGCGATCGTAACTCCAGCTACTGACAGCCACTCCGAAACTACAGAAATTACATGGGACATGAATATGGAAAAACTCGAATGCTTACGTATCAAATTATTCAAGAAGAAATCTCTTATCCCATCCACATCCTCGTACAATCGTCCTCACAATACGCAATTCAATAGAACAGATCGCGGCCCCATAAATAAAGCGATGGACACAACCAATTTTACCGCGAGGACGCTTGCCCACTCGTCTTGCGGAATGGCGTCACTGGCTGAGATACATAAGTCATAAGTCATAAGTAATTTATTTCATAACAATATATACATTTTGTCGAAATTTGAAATACGTAAAAAAATACAAACACCACAAATAGATTACACTCAAAAAATAAAAATTAAATAACAATAACTTTCAATAATAATGATTCGTAATAAATTAACAGTAAAATTAAAATGTCAGATATAAACATTAAATAATAAAAGAGACTCAGTCAAATAATAAAAAAAAAAAACATTAGGTAGTGATTATGATAGATTAACAAATAAATAATGATAATCCGGAACAAAAAATACATGTCAATTTAAAAATCAATGAAAAAGATAAAATTAAATTATAAAAACTTCAATATTATGTCACAAATCCTAAGTAATTATCCATGTTATATCAATTCGAGTCAATTAAAAATTCAATGTCAAAGAAAAAATAAAAAATATGTCAAAATATGTCACAAATACCATTACAATTTTAAAATAATAATCCATACAAAAATAATTCGAACCAAAAAAAAATAAAAAATTAAACAATGTTAAAGACAAAATTACAAAAAGTTCAATAATATGTCACAAATTCTAAACAATTTTCCATGTTATATCAATTCGAGTAAATTATATAAAAATAAATTAAATGTCAAGAGAAATAATAAAATGTCACAATATGTCACAAATTCTAAACAATTATCCATGTTATATCAATTCGAGTCAATTATATAAAAATAAATTAAATGTCAAGAGAAATTATAAAATGTCACAATATGTCACAAATACCATTACAATTAAAAAAACAAATTAAAATAATTATAATCTTATAGTGGTTGTCATTTATCATCCAGGAACTCATCGACACTGTAGTAGCCCTTCCTCAATAAATATGATTTGAGTTTGTTTTTAAAAATGTCAGTGCTATTTATCCGTTTAAATTCTAAGGGTAACTTGTTGAATAAAAAGACTGATTGGTATCTAGGACTGTGAAAAACCACGTTTAATTTTGGTTGTATTATGTTAGGCAGGTCTTTCCGTCGAGTTTTATGTCTAGCTCGTCTTTGCTCATAGGTTTCGAAATTGTGCAATTTCTTATGAAAATTGGTAAGCAATACTAGTGTTACAAGATAGGGCAGCGCCATCTAGTGACGAGTAGAAGAACTAAGTGGTAACTAGTGGCGCCATCTTGTATCGAATAGCGGAACTACTGTTCTCGAAAGTTCGTGTCGTGTAGAATTTTCCAGAATGTTCGAACCGAACATTCTGGAAGTTTCTAGTCGCTTCGAGAACGATGAGTTCAAAAGTCGATTGTTCTGGAAGATTCTCGAAGTACCTAGAACAGTACGGAACGTTCTAGAAACATCTTCCGGGCTATATAAAGAGCGGTCGGGTTCGTCGTGGGGCAGTTTCGATTGAGAAGCGATACAGAGCGATCAAAGCGGAAAATAGTGCGAAGTAATAGAATTGTTTAAGAAGTGTTTTTGTAATAAACAGTGATTAATTGAAGTCTGCCGTTTAAATAATTTATCCCTGAACCCCAGCTCGTAACAAATTGGTGTCAGAAGTGCGGGATAAATTATGCCGGTTCTACCGAAGGAAGAAACGGAAGGGATGCGCACCAGGAGTCAGCGCCAGCAAGACGTAGACCAAAGGCGCATTGGAGACGCTCCCTCACCGTCATCAGGTGGACATGGAGATTCCGCGGCTGCAGCGAAACCAGCTCAATCGTCGGCGTCGCCTGACCTAGCCGCCCTTATGGCATTCATGCAAGAGCAGGCTCGCCGTCAGGAGGAGCAGGCTCGCCGTCAGGAGGAGCAGGCTCGCCGTCAGGAGGAGCAAGCTCGCCGCTTAGAGGAGCAGCTGCAGCGTGACAAGGAAGAGCAGGCTCGCCGTCAGGAGGAGCAAGCTCGCCGCTTAGAGGAGCAGCTGCAGCGTGACAAGGAAGAGCAGGCTCGCCGTCAGGAGGAGCAGCTCTTGGTGATTAAGGATCTCCGCGGAGCCATTGGTAAGGAGATGAAAGAGGTAAAGGACCAGATCCAGCAACACGAGACCCGCATCGTCGAAATGGAGAAGTCAATACGTGGCCTCAAGTCTGGAGATGGGATCGTGGCAGCTGCGGTAGTGACACCTTCGCCTCGTGGTTTTAAAGTACCACCTTTTGATGGCTCTTCGTCATGGTCCGCCTACAAGATTCAGTTTGAGGCCGTGATGAAATCGAATGGGTGGACTAACGAACAGGCTTTGACTGCTCTAACCTTGGGTCTTCGCGACCAGGCCTTGACTGTGTTAGAGGCGCTGGGTCAAGACGTCACTTTCGAGAAGCTTCTGGAAGCATTAGAAGCTAGATACGGCGACGCGCACCTGGAACATGTGTTTCGGGCCCAGCTGAAAGACCGATCGCAAAGGGTTGGTGAAACTCTTCAGCAGTGGGCTCTTGAAGTGGAAAAACTGGTCCGTAAGGCTTACCAGTCGTCACCTGTGCTGATCAACGGGAACCTCGTACAGGCCTTCACGGATGGGATCCGTGACCTGGAGGTTAGGGCTGCCGTAAGGCTAGGTCATTTCAAGGACCTCAAGGACGCTCTAGCCCACGCTTTGGAGGTGGAGGCAGTTCGACGGGACGATCGAACTCACCGAATTAGGGAGGTTGCGACTTCACCCCGATGCTATGGCCGCGGAGAAAGAGGCCACATCCGATTGAGCTGCCCGAAGCGAAGGCCTCCCCACGTTGGTAAGCAGTCGCCAGTGGAAGGATCACCTGATGTCCCTGCTGGGCAACAGCAGCAGGGAAACGAGTAGATGCCAGGACTAAGGGGCGGGTGCTGGCTGGTGATGGAAGAGCCCCAAGGATCTCGATCTCACAATCCTGTGATGGGAACAGCCTGATCATCGAGGGCGAAATTAACAGAACACCATGCAAGCTGACATTGGATACTGGGGCTTCTCGGACTGTTGTCAGTTTCCAACTAGCAAGAAGGTTTCTTGGGGACTTCTTCGGGAACCATGAAGGTGTACATCTGAGAACAGCCACCGGTCAGCACATAACCGTCCGAGGTGAGAAGGTGGTGGAAATGAAGTTAGGGAATAAAGTTTACCGGCACAATGTTATCGTGGCTGACATAGTTGACGACTGCATTCTGGGTCTAGACTTCATGAGGAAACATCAGTGTGAGATTGAAGTTTATCAAGGAGTGTTGAAGTGTGGCTCAGAAGAAGTCTTCATGGAAGGTGCATCATCGGGGAAGGTGTACTGCCTGGAAAAGGTTACTCTTCAACCAAGGTCAGAAACAATCGTACCAGTTTGTCTACCAAGAAATTCTGGTCGGGAAAACCGATGTGTACTTATAGAAGGTTTAGATAACGATGCTTCATGGAAAATTGCACGCACATTGGTGAGGGGTACTAGTGTTTCATCGGTACGTGCACTCAACACAAGTGACCAGGACCTGGTGCTCAAGAAAGGAACAATGTTAGGCACTTGTGAAGGAGTGGTTTGGATGCGTAGATGCCACGAACAACCTACCAACGCCAAAGTTCAAAGTACAAGATTCGATGTGTCATCGCTTTTGAGGGACTGCCAGAATAATCTGTCGGAAGAAGAAGAGAACAAGGTTAAGAAGATGTTGAACAGGTTCGCCGACATTTTCTCAACAAATGATGCCGACATAGGGAAGACTGCGTTAGTTCAACACAGAATAAATACAGGAAATGAGGTACCAATCCGCCAGCGACCAAGACGTGTGCCAGTGGCACGGGAACGTGAAGTTGACGACATGGTCAAGGGTATGGTGAAAGATGGCGTGATTGAACCTTCATCCAGCCCATGGTGTTCACCGGTAGTGCTGGTGAAGAAGAAGGACGGTAGCATGCGCTTCTGTGTGGACTATCGCCGTCTAAACGACATTACGAAGAAGGACAGTTATCCGTTGCCGAGGATCGACGACACGCTGGATACGCTAACAGGAATGAAGTGGTTTTCCACCCTAGATCTGAAGAGTGGCTACTGGCAGGTCAAAATAGACCCTCGGGATAAAGAAAAGACAGCGTTCTCTACAGGCAAAGGATTGTGGCAATTCAACGTTATGCCATTTGGACTGTGTAATGCTCCTGCCACCTTTGAGAGATTGATGGAGCGGGTACTTACTGGGCTGATTGGTGACGCCAGCCTAGTCTACTTGGATGACATTATAATCGTGGGACGGACGTTTGAAGATCACCTCCGCAATTTGGAACGTGTGCTGTCAAAGATAAGAGGGGCCAATCTAAAGCTAAGTCCAAAGAAGTGCGCGTTGTTCAGGCGGCAAGTGAACTTTTTAGGACATGTGGTTTCCTAAGAAGGTATTCAAACGGACCCGGATAAGCTCGTTGCCGTCAAGGATTGGCCAGTTCCGGAGAACAAAACGCAAGTCAGGGCATTTCTCGGTTTGTGCTCCTACTATCGGCGGTTTGTGAAGAGCTTTGCTGACATTGCCCGACCTCTTCATAAGCTAACTGAAGACAAGATACAGTTCTGCTGGAATGAGAGCTGTGACGTTGCATTTCAGAAGCTGAAGGAACATCTGTGCAATGCACCCATCCTAGGCTATCCTGACAATGAAAATGAATTCATAGTTGACACAGATGCCAGCAATACTGGAATCGGTGGGGTATTGTCTCAACGAAAAGGAGATCAGGAGGTTGTAATTGCGTACTTCAGCAAAGCCTTATCCAAACCTGAGAGGAACTACTGTGTCACTCGAAGGGAGCTTCTAGCTGTAGTAAAAACATTGCAGCATTTCAATAAATATTTGTTGGGGCGGAAATTTCTCCTGCGAACAGACCACGCTGCTTTGAAATGGCTACTGCAATTTAAGAACCCGGAAGGGCAGGTAGCAAGATGGATTGAGCTACTGCAAGAGTTTGATTTCGTAATTCAGCATCGTAGTGGAACGTCGCACGGTAATGCTGATGCCCTCTCGCGAAGACCGTGTCCAGACCATTGTAAACATTGTGCGAGACAAGATGCTAAGCAGGTAACGCTAGTGCGGGTTTTGAGGACGGATCTTAGTGAAGAGTGGAAGGCAACCTTGCAGAGCGCTCAACAAGAAGACAGAGACCTGAAACCGATCCTTGAATGGAAGAAATCAGGTGCTCCTAGGCCTCATTGGAGTGATGTCGCAGCAACCAGTTCCATCACCAAGAGTTATTGGGCACAGTGGGAAAGCTTGGTTATCCAGGATGGAGTTATGTGCCGGAAATGGGAGAACGCTCGCGGTGACCAGTGTCATCTACAAATGGTCGTACCTAAAGTTAAGGTGCCGGAGATCCTACAGCTCTACCACAATGGATGTTCAGGGGGTCACATGGGAGTTAAGAGGACTTTAATCAAGATCCGAGAACGATTTTACTGGATCCATTGTCGAGAGGACGTTGAGGAATGGTGCCGCAAATGTACAAGTTGTGCGGCTGTGAAAGGACCACAAACTCGTAGCAAAGGGGCACTAAAGGTTTACAATGTTGGTGCACCATGAGAACGTATAGCATTAGATGTTGCTGGGCCATTTCCGGAAAGCAAAAGCGGGAACAAGTTCTTCTTGGTCGTCATGGACTACTTCACAAAATGGCCGGAAGTGTTTGCAATCCCCAATCAAGAAGCGGTTACGGTGGCTGATAAGTTAGTTCACGAAGTGTTTTGTCGGTTTGGGGTACCCTTGGAAATTCACAGTGATCAAGGCCGGAACTTCGAGTCAGAAGTGTTCAAGGAGACGTGTCGTGTGATGGGTGCTCACAAGACCAGAACTACTGCTTATCATCCGCAATCAGACGGGATGGTTGAACGATTTAACCAATCGCTGGAGAGGTATCTGGCAAAGGTTGTGGAAACCAGACAGAAGGATTGGGACAAACACATTCAACCATTTCTCCTGGCATATCGGAGTGCTGTTCATGAAAGTACAGCAGTGACACCAGCTTTTGCTAATTTCGGAAGAGAACTACGATTACCTGCAGATCTAATCACCGGTACCCCACCTGATTCTCCACGCAATGTAACAGATTACGCGAATGAACTGCGGAATAGGATGAATGATGTATATGAGCACATCAGACAGACAGGTCAGCAGATGTCTGATAGGATGAAGACTCGCTACGATCGGAAGGCTAACAATAAGGGCTCCGATGAAGGATCTCTGGTATGTTTACATAACCCGATACGCAGCAAAGGAAAATCGCCTAAATTGCAAGCCAAATGGGATGGACCATATCGCGTAGTTACCAAGATCAATGACGTCACCTACCGAATTCAAAAGGGACCACGAGGTGCATTGAAGGTCATTCATGTGGATCGGTTGGCCCGTTATCATGGGTCTAACAATGCTCGGGACGAGCATGTCTAAGAAGGAGGCAATGTTACAAGATAGGGCAGCGCCATCTAGTGACGAGTAGAAGAACTAAGTGGTAACTAGTGGCGCCATCTTGTATCGAATAGCGGAACTACTGTTCTCGAAAGTTCGTGTCGTGTAGAATTTTCCAGAATGTTCGAACCGAACATTCTGGAAGTTTCTAGTCGCTTCGAGAACGATGAGTTCAAAAGTCGATTGTTCTGGAAGATTCTCGAAGTACCTAGAACAGTACGGAACGTTCTAGAAACATCTTCCGGGCTATATAAAGAGCGGTCGGGTTCGTCGTGGGGCAGTTTCGATTGAGAAGCGATACAGAGCGATCAAAGCGGAAAATAGTGCGAAGTAATAGAATTGTTTAAGAAGTGTTTTTGTAATAAACAGTGATTAATTGAAGTCTGCCGTTTAAATAATTTATCCCTGAACCCCAGCTCGTAACACTAGAATATAGAGGCATGGCACCGTCAAAATTTTAAGTCTGATAAAATGATCCCTGCACGATTCTGTCTGTCGCAAGCGGATCATAGTCCTTAAAGCTCGCTTCTGAATGACAAACGCTGAGTGGACGTTGTACCTGTAACTACTGCCCCAAAACTCGATGCTATATCTGAGTTTAGACTCAACCAGAGCAAAGTACACCATCCTAAGCTGGGCCAAAGTTAGTTCGTCCCTCAGGCTTCTGATTGCATAGCATGCGGAGCTAATAGCCTTTGTTACAGACAATGTCTCAGCCTTCCAGCTACGCAAAGAATCAATGTACATACCCAGGCATTTGACGTGTTCTACCACTTCAACTCTGTTACCACAAGACAAAACCTCAAGGCCAGCAGTTTTCCGAACGTTAGACCTGAATAACATACACTTAGTTTTATTAACATTCAGTTTTAAATTATTTGTTCCAAACCAGTGATCAAAAGCTTTAAACAGGTTATTAATTGTTAGTTCTAAATTATCCATGTTATCTGCAGACACAATTGCATTAGTGTCATCAGCAAAAAATAATAAGACTCGTATCCGCTATGCGCTTTTTTATATACTCAATTAGATCATTCAGAAATATAATGAAAAAGATTGGGCCCAAAACTGATCCCTGAGGGACACCACGATATACTGTCATTAGATTCGAGTTAAATATCTTCTCCTCCCATCCACTACCGACTTTATCTCTATGAATTGACGTCTGTTGTGTAGATATGAGCTAAATAGCTTTAGGACATTCTCCCGTATACCGTAATGTTCCAGTTTGGCCAACAAAATGTCATGGTCCATCGTGTCAAAGGCAGAACTGAGGTCCAGAAAAATACCCGCTACCTTATGCCTGTCGTTCAGTTTGCAGACGACCTCATCGATCAATGCCTCAACAGCATCGGCGGTTCCCAAAGATTTTTGATAGCCAAACTGTTGTGCATTTAAGACACTATGCATTCGAACGTGTTTCATAAGCATAATTACAGCCTTATTGCTGGCCCTTTCTGTGCGCCATTGTAACGAACACTATTGTTTATTTTTTGAAGATTTTTCCAGAGATTTTTTCTCTTTTGGTTTGGGAGATTTTGGGGTTACAGGTTGGTAAGTGTATTTATGGAGTTGGTCGATCGATTTAGGCGACATTTTTTTTTGTTTTGTTGAAAAGTACTATTAACCCTTCTAGTGTAATACTTGATCAAGTGGGGATAAGATTCGAAGGCGAATTCGATTGGCCATAAGTGCCACGTCAAACTCGAGAGAGTATGGAAAGTCCGCAACATCTCAAAGAAGACAATAATAGCACTGGTCAACTCGCTTACTTGCTTGTGTTTTCCATATTCTTACACGGAGCAGAGACATGGGCTCTAAGAGCTGTTGATCGGAGATGCATAGAGTCTTTGTGATGCTATTGGAAGATGCTGCGTATATCGTGGACGGCACACAGGACGAACATCACGATACTGCAGAAGCTCAAAATAGTAAAAGGCTTAGAATATCGAATGCGAGCCTCGGCAAGGTATTCGACTTCTACAGCCATATCGCTCGCAAACCCGATGAAAGCCTTAGAAGCCGAGCATGTTGCTGAAAGTAGGAGTAAGTGGACAAACATAATCAAGCAGAAGGTTTTGAAAGCATAATGTGGTCACGACCCCCAGCATTGGGGAAACGACGCAACGGGGTCCTTCTTCCTTACCAGAGGAGGAGAACCAAAGAGGTTAACAGGGTTAGTAGTCCTCTATTAACCCTATTAACACCTTTGGTTCTCCCTTATTGTAACTACTATTTAACAGTTGGGTTATTGTCGTTTCAAAACTGTTTTCATGTCATCATAACCTATCACTAATGATATAGGGATCGGCTTCCAATGTAACCGGATTCAATATTTTTTTATTTCCTAATGCGACTCTAACGATACCCATTGCATAGTCTGAACTAACAGACAACCTATAATAATACGTGGGTATGTGACTTGTTAAGGATACAATTACTTTTATCTAATACCTTTAAACGAGCAATTCTTGTATTTAAATAATCTGAATATCGGAAACGGCTCTAACAATTTTCATGAAATTTATTATGCAGGGAGTTTCGGGGGCGATAAATCGGTCTAGCTATGTTTCAATTTTAGAAAACGTCGTTTTCTCTATCTTCACCCGAGGAGGTCGCCCAGGTACTGACTGTTTAATGATAAGAAAATAAAAGAATTATCGACGAAGAACTCTTAAGACCTTATCAGTTTTTTACAAATAATAGCTGCATTCCAGATAAAAGAGATCCTTTCTATCAGTTTTGTGATCTTTATAATATGTAAATGTTTCGTCTAACTAATCTATGGCCAACAAATTTGTCAGCGGACGCAAAGCTTTACAAACTACAAATTGATTTTGATGAAAACAAAGGCCGAACGTACGAATAAACGTACATAGCTATAAACGACATAAAACAAATGTTTTATTGTACAAAATCGCACGGATTCGCTTCAATGGGAATTGGTATTTCTATTTGAATAAAAAAGGTCTGAATTTGGTCTGTAGATAAATTTACATTCTATGAAACAAGAACAAGCGCCATTCCATATCAGACCGATGGAATCGCCTACTGAATTTAGGTATTTCAGATGGAATTTTTTTTTTCGACCTTATAAGAAGATCTTCAAATTGCTAAATTCCCCGGGGCCTCTGCACATTACGAAGAGCATATTGTGTTATTATTTTAGTGCAACTAATTAAACACTTTTTATTTAGTCAGATTGATTATTTACATGAATAGATGGTGTATTGACTCAACGGTCAATGTACCAAACGTACGTCTGTGTTCCTATTATTTTAGAGGTCAATATCCATCAAATGTCTGCGCTAGAGTAATTTAAGATAGTGAAACCCTAATGGATGTGAGTTTACATCCGTTAGGATGTTAGTTTTTGGCGGAATGATGTCACATGGACTTAATGGTCACACAACACCACACCACGCACACGACACCTTCCACTTCACACTCTAACAAACATACACACACGTTTTTAATTTTATTATTTTATAGTATTTCAAAAAAAAACATTTAATTTACTTCTACATTTGTGTAAATCCCAATCTTGGCGAGTGGGACCAGGAGTCCATAGCACAAGGTATCCTAGTTTAGGTTCCTGTCTCCCACAAACCTTGTACCTTCAATATTTATAACAAAATATAGAAACAAAATTGTTCTTTGAGGGAGATAAAAAAAATGGTCAATGCGCCAAGGAGGATTTTGATTTGGAGACTCTTCGAGTAAGGTTCATGTATCTACAGTGTAAGATTGAAGTGAATGAATGTATTTATCTTGAAGATCCCGTTGTCTCATTTCTGACCCGTTAACAATTTTAATAACATTTTGTGACAAAAATATTTATTTATCAATTTACTTTAACAAAGAGAAAGACTGTCAAATCAAATCTGTCAAATTAAAGCTAAAAACAGTGGCTAACGTAAAATATTTTGATTGAAAACAAAAGAAGACGTATTTTTCAAAAAGTCCAACCTGTCAATCGATCATAACCTCATTGTTTATAAATACACATCGACCTCCTTACCAGCGATTCGAATATCGAACAAAAAAAAAGGAAAAAAAATCTAATCGGCCTCTATCGACAGCAGTTGTTCCAATCCCCTGCCTGCCCGAGGTGGAATACGATTTACATTGAAATGCGGGTTTGGCCGATGCTCTCATAAAATTTGCTCCACCCTAACAAATCGAACCAGAGATGTTTGACGGATTTTTCAACCAGAATTCAAAGTTTACTGTAACAATATCAAGGATTTTGAGAGATTCTCAATATAAACACTGGACTTTTTGTACGGTGGTTAGTCAATATGTGCGGATGAGAGGTTAGTTTTTTAATTCAAGGTATATAAGTAGGAGTTTGTGTATTTTATTTAAATTAAAATAGCAGTAGAAAGTCTACACTCAACACTACACTTTACTGAAAATTTATTTAGGTAATAAGTAACTAACTTTTCGCCTGGTTTCTCTCTCGCGGCCAGGCACAGGTACTAGTATCATGCATTTGCATTTGCAAAAATATCTTAATCCCTGGAGTGCTAGCTAGATAGCTAGATAGCAGACACAATAAAAAAAACAATTGTCTTGGTAACCAAAATTCCCAAAAGGCACTTAGCGATAGAGTATAGCTTGAAATCATTGACTGAAACTTTGTATCGAATACTTTTTTTCAGAGATTACCTCCTACCAAAAAAACAATTTTTATCTCATATAATACAGGCAAACAATTGACTGCATCGGCGATTTCTGGAGAACATTTCACTAGGTCCAGTGTGTGTTGCCAGTGATCACCTATGGTACCGAGACGTGGTCGCTCACAATGGGCCTTATCAGAAAACTTAAATCCACCCAAAGGGCATTGAAGAGGGCTATGCTCGAAGTTTCCTTGCGTGATCGCATGAAAAATGATAATATCCACAGGAGAACCAAAGTTACCGACATAGCCCGAAGAATTGCGAAACTTAAATGGCAGTGGGCAGGGCACATTGCTCGCAGAACGGTTGGGCTGCAGTGGACGTCTTTCGGCTGAAATGATGATGATGATGATTTCACTAGGTTAATAACAGCTGGAATAACAGCCGCACTGGACCATCTTCAAGCTTAAGTAATAATCTCCGAGGTTGGTATGTGAGCCATCGTTACATAGACAGATTCTTTGGTGCTTCAGAAAGCACGATATTCTTTTGGTTCCGCCTGCCATTAGTAGAACTTTGACAGTCGTTACGGATAGTCGGAAGCCATGTTATCTGACACCGGTCTTGCCTAGTGGTATCGTGTTACCCAGTCACTGGGTTGTGGAGGTCAGATAGGCAGTCGCCCCTTGTAAAATACTGGTACTCAGGTAAATCCGGTTAGACTAAAAGCCGACCCCAAAATAATTCAGGAAAGGATTTATTTCACGGTCGAACTTGTAATTTTAAAATAAACCAACAGCGCTTCATACAGACATTAAACCCATGAAAACATACAAATGAAACAGCCATTACCAGAACACACAGGTGACAAGAACTCCTAACTGACATTTTTGCGATTTTACTTTTTTTACGTAGATAGACTTTAAATAATTGTTTGCGTGAGCAGGCAATAGCAGCTAGCTTCATATCTTATTTTTTAACGAGTTATTAATAACTGACAATAACTATTAAGCAAATGTGCATCAAATTTGCTGACAATATCATCTAAGAAACTAATAACAATAACTACTAAATAACCCTAACGTAATTATTTCTGTCAAGACCTCCTATCTTCCTTCCTGCTAGATACGTCCTTACTTTTACGCAGCTACCGGCCGACTGAATAGAAAATCACGCCTTTTCTTTAAAATATTATAGAAATCCCTTACTAGAAATATCTACTATCTTTGCTATTATAATGTATATTTTCAAAGCCTAGATTGCAATATCACCTATCTACGTCTAAATCAAAAAGTTGATTGTATATACACTAGTCACTCATAGCCCCCTATACCCACTTCTTATTTAATATATTTATCCAATAACAGTATTTTTCATACCTTGCGTTTAAAATAAATAAAACGTTTTTTTCGTTTCCTGTAAAATCATGTTCTGGTAGATAAAGGTTCTTGTCACTTCATCGTCGATATGTGACATAATTATTCAGTGATTGTTCCCAAAAACTAATTAAAGCTGAACTTTGGTCCAAGTAAGCCGGACACGGGGAGGGCTGGCCGGTCGCATGGAACCGGTCCGGTCGCATGGCTCCGATGTTTGAACGGTCTGCCTCGTCGAGTCGCCGCTTTTTATTGAGGGTGGCTTTTCAGATTTTGTATGATTTAGATGAAGCTGGTTATCTATGTACTGAACTTACGCATGTGAACATGCTCTGAAATGCAGTTGTTGTATCCAATACCACAGAGGACAAGGTCGATCTTAAAATATTACTTTCAAACTGACTGTATTGTTGATCGATATGATTTTAAAAGCTTTAGGCAGAGGAAGTCTGCTTTTCATTACGGGTCATTACGATTATGCATATAATAAAGTAATAATGGACCTAACAAACGATCATTTATTTAAAAATACAGCTCTGCTATGGCAGTCAGTCAGTCCACTAGAATTTTCAGAAATTTCACACCTGTTAACCGATTGTCTATGGTTTGCTTACAACGTATTTTGACTTACTTTGGCCACATAATGCGAAGAGGAGATAACAGCCTTGAAAAGCTAGTCATTGTTGGAAATACCGAAGGAAAGAGAGCACGAAGCCGGTCGCCAACTCGATGGTCTGACCAAGTGAAAGAAGCTACGTCCTCAAGCAAATTCCAGCAGGTGGTGATGGCAACTTTGTACCGGAGTCGATGGAGGCAGATTGTCCGCTTAAAGGGGTCCAGTGACCACGATCCTCAGTAATGAGGGACCGACTGAAGAAGTTGAAGATTGTGCAGTACGAGCGCAGTCGCGTGTACTGAGCCGGCGCGGATAATCCACAGCGGGACAATGCCGCAAGTTTGTCGATCTTGCCGCTAAGCAGCAATAAGTAAAGTAACAGAAGTGCTTATTTTTATCTCAGCTCGAGGGTATCAATACCCACCATTCCTGAGACGAACAGAGAGGGATACAAGTAGGGATAATAACCATGGTTGTATACTTAGCTGCATTAAAAGAGTACTATGCGTGGAAATAACAAAAACAAGTCAAAAGGAAAAAAAAAACCTATAGGTTATTATATATAAATAAAATAATTATGGCACGCCACAGGGAGGTATCCTATCCCCAGACCTCTTATTAGTTTACATCAATGACATTCCAGAGGCGATAGGCAAAGATTGCATACTATTCGCTGATGACACGACAGTAAATATTAAGAGTGACGATAACAAAAACTTAGAGAATGAAATGGTACAAACTCTGGATAAGGCAATCGATTGGCTAGAAAAAAATAATTTAAAAATAAATATGACTAAAACAAACATAATACAATTTCAAACATACAATGCAAACGTAAATAAATTAGACATTCTTTATAAAGATTCTCACTTGACCACTGTCGATAATTGTGTATTCTTGGGTATAAAGGTCGATAAAATTTTTAGCTGGAAAATACACATAGATAAATTTCTTACAAAAATAGATTGTTTTATATATGTCTTGAAAAGAATTAGACAAACAGTAAACTTTAACACTGCAATGCTGGCTTATCATGGATATGTATCATCCGTACTTAGATACATATTAGGCATTATAATATCGGGTAATTCAGTAGTTTTCGACAGAGTTTTTAAAGCTCAAAAAAAAAAGGAATCCGAGCAATTTGTGGAGCTCACTTTTTAAACAGCTGTAGGCCACTATTTTTAAAACTTAAAATTCTTCCCTTGCCATGTTTATATACTATATACTTTTGTAAAGATAAACTACAATATATTTGAAACTAACACTGACAGGCCAAATAGCAGAACACGGCATAAAGATAGACTTCAGATGCCATCAATAAAGTTAGAATTATTTAAGAAAAATATATACTGCATGTCGATTATTCTTTACAATCATTTACCTAATAGTTTTCAAAACCTACCGCTGACCATGTTTAAAACAATACTTTTCAAACTTTTATTATATAAAAGATATTATAGCATTAAGGACTATTTGGAAGACAAGTCAATATAATCTGTAATTTGTGAGTTAGATTAAGTGACATCACTGATTGTCAATACATTTGCACGCCATGTTATGGCAGGATATGCTAAAACTAATTTACTGTAACAACTTATGTGCCATATTAAAAACTTAAAACTTATGTAATAGCACGTCATTAATGAACACGGTCAAAAGCCTTTTTTAAATCGAAGTATGCTGCGTCCACCTGCTTCCTGTCGTCCATCTCCGAGACAGCATAATCAACAAAACTGACCAGGTTGGTTGCGGTTGACACTCGCTTAATAGCGGTCTGTTCTGTCTGGTTATGTGTCGGTTCAAGATAGACTCGAACAAATTGCCGAAGGCCGACAGGACCGCATTAGGCCTGTAATTTGAGACATGCGACCTTGAGCCATCCTTGTGTATGGGAGTCACACAAGAAAGTTTCCAACGCTAAGGATAAGTGGCACTTTCAACAGCGCCATTAAAATAGTATTGACAGGTTCCCGAAATTTAAAGAAAGCGATATTAATGGTTTCTGGTTAACACTATTATAATGAGAGTAATGAAGATTAACATTATTTTTAACAGTAACTGATTTGAGAAAATGATAGGCACTTCAGTAGCTGCTTTTTCAATTTATTTATTTCAGACAGTTATCATAATTATCTATATACACGGTCACTTTGACACTTAAAATATTTAAATCGTTAAAATTTAATAAAACAAATACCTACATAAAATTACCTAAATTCACAAAAAACATTAAATAGGGTAGATGACAAAAAAATATATATTTGGTCCGTCAGTTCGTTTACCTAAAAATATTGGACACGTATTTTTCTTTTGCCACTTAAACAAAAAAATACGACGATACAGTACGTTGAAATATCGTGTGACGTCACGGTGTGCTTCACTTTATACTGACAAAGTGACGTCACAAGTCCCAACTCCTGAACTCTGATGCGCTTTATCTTTGTCAATTTGTATTTATTTAATAACTAGCTGTTCCCCGCGGCTTCGCTCCCGTGGACTACCGGATTAAAAAATAGCCTATGTCACTCAGGAATAATGTAGCTTTCTATTGGTGAAAGATTTTTTTGAAATCGGTCCAGTAGTTTCGGAGCCTATTCGGTACAAACAAACAAACAAACAAAAAAATCTTTCCTCTTTATAATATTGGTATAGATGCAAAAAATACGGGTCCAATATTATTTGATAATCTCACTGACGAACTAAATAGAATTATCATTTTTCTACCCAGGGCCTGCAGTCTCGACATAGCTAACGATCGTTACGTTAAGTAACATTCGTTAACTCTTACCACAAAATAGTAAGTATACAGAAGGGCCACTCCCGCCGTTTGGAAAATTGACAGCTAAACTTGACCTAAGGCCTCGTTTCCGGAGACGCACGGCGTCGTGCGTCTCGTGCAGCGTGGCGTCTCGCAACGTGTGGTATCTACAGGCCAACGCATCTCTGTAAACGCTAACTTGCAACGCAATATATTTGAAGTTAAGTGCGGTCCACACCACCGAACGCCACGCGCAATGCCCCACGTCTTCAGAAACTAGGTCTAAGAAGAAGTAAAATATTTTTACGTGCATTCTGGAAGCCCCTCATCATTGATACTACAGTTGCCTTGATAGCAATAGTTATTACAGACTGGAACATGACATCTCTCACCGGAATAACCAGCGTTGCACCTGAAATAATAAACATATAAAACGATAAGTTGAAATTAACAGTGAACGTTGCTCTAAACTAAACTAAACCATAGGGAAGGAGTCAATCAGTTGTTAGTCAGAATGTGGAAGATTTTTACATGATTCCAAACACAGATCTTTATGGAGAAGAACGTGCAAGAATATCCATGGACGTAATTACAAAATCCTATATAACTTAATCTCTAAAAATTTACAAAATTATAGGATGAAAAGAATATGTTTTACCTGCACTCAGGAAGTCCCTCTTCATTGACCCTACATTCGCATTAAAACAATAGTTTTCACAGACAGAAACTTGGCATCTCTCACCGGAATAACCATCGTTGCAACTGAAATAATGAAAATTGCACAGTTTCATTTTCTCAGTTATTATATAATATATTTCAAATAAAAATTTGTATGCACTTTTGAATTGTCAAGGTTTCAAACAGTTAGTCAAAATGTGGGTGTTAATTGCACGATTCCAAACGTAGATTTTTATGGACAAAAATTTGCAATAATTTCCATGGACCCATATCTTTTAATTCAAGTTACTACACAGTATATGTAACTGAGCAGTGGGAATCTATAGGATGAAGAATATGTCTTACCTGCATTCAGGTTTCCCCTCATCATTGAAACTTCAGTTCCCTTGCATACAATGCTTCTCACAAACAGACACATCACACCTCTCGCCGGTGTATCTAGGTGTGCATTTGCATGCAGGTTGGCCGTTAAGTTTTGTCCCGTGAACACAAAACGGCTTATCATGTTCTATTGCAATTTCGACGTTACTCAGATCCTCGCAGTCATGGACTCCCTGAATTTGATCTTTAATTTTGTAGTTGGCAACTATATAAACAGGCCTCTTTTCTTCATACACTGTTTTCCTTTCAATTTGATGGAACGAGTTTGAATATCTTTCAATTGGATTTGTTTCTTTGCTAACAAAATCTTTAAAAAAAAAACTCTGTTTTCTTCAGGGGCTTTGCCCCTGATGAAAACAGAGTTTTTTGAAAATGTCAATGTATTTAGTGGGTGCGAAAACTTTGGATTAAAATTTGGTCCATAACCAATGACGGCTGCTTTGTATTTCCCGTTCAATGAGCTAGTAAACAGTTCGTAAAATGTACAATTAATAGGTTCCATCCAGAATATGGCGTGACTCTGTTGGTCAATAGCCAAACTATTATCCAACTATTTGGTTCCATTTTATTTGCGTAGAGAGATATTGAAGTGAGAGTCTCAAAAACTTCTCTTTCAGTGCCATCAAGTCGAGCCCTCTCTATCGTAGGCCTCGCCAGGTTCGTGTTGAGCCGGTAAACATACCTGTAAAAAAAACTCTTGCCGTGACTATCATGAAATAAAAGCATTTTGTTGACAAATACATTAAACAAAACTATAATTGGTGTCGTACCCTTTACAGCTATCTACAACAATATCGCGAGGGATCCCGTCAGCAATCTTTATTAACAGATGTCCGTTGAAGTTGTTTTTAAATCCAGGTTTTAATGAAATCCAATTGACGCTTCTGTCATTAGTATCGGTAAAGAAGACTCGCTCTGTGACTGAAGGACGACTGACCAAGGCGAGACCATGAATGTTTCTACCGCTTACTTCAGTGAAACATTTGTTTTCTGCAGAAGTTAAGTCATAAAAACTAACAGTTTGCACCACAGCGTACAGCAATCCAAAGACATAAACACTTATAAACTAAAGAACATTACACAAGGGTTGTAGGGGCATATCGCACTGTCATGGTACGCGAGGGAGGAGCCGCGATAAGGCATCGCGGAGCACAGGCGCGCGTCACCCGGAATCGGTCTGGAGCAAACAGTGAACAGCGAGCCAACGTGGACGAGTCGTCGATCCTATTGTTCAGCATAAAGAAGTAGTGCATCAAAAGCGCACACTTATGTCGCAGATCCAGCGTATTGATGCCGACCATTCCCACGACAAACAGAGACGGATATAAATAGGGATAGTACCCATACAACTTTTTGTACAGGTATCGAGCAAATTTGCGTTGAACCCGTTCTATCATTAGCTTATACTTTTGCTCGTGCGGATCCCACACCAGTGAATTATATTCTAATTTGCTGCGCACAAAAGAATAATACAATACCATAACAGCATTTTTATCTTTAAACCCATTCGTGTGCCTCATGACAAAACCAAGTGATTGGAAGGCCTTGGCACAGATGTTATTGATGTGCCGATTAAAGGTCATACTTACGTCCAATGTCAGTCCCAAGTACTTGATTTCGTTAACGCGTTCCTGAGGGACATCTGATATGTGGTAGTTATATTGAATAGGTGCATGCAATCGAGTAAATGTAATAGTCTTGCACTTGGAGACAATAAATTTCAAGTGATTGACTTCTCTACATTTTACCACCATATCGATATCCCTCTGCAACGCCTCACAGTCTTGTACGCTATTGATACCCAAGAATAGCTTCCGATCATCAGCAAACATCAGACACTTTGCCGTCCTGACGACCTTCGGCAGGTCATTAGCCATAATTATAAATTGTGTCGGCCTGAGGGTACAACCTTGGCTCACACCAGAACTAGTCACATATGTGCCAGATTTATGCCCACAGAGCTGGACATACTGTAGGCGGTCAGCAAAATAGCTGGAAAAAAAATTTAATCCGCTTGGGGGTAAATCCTATCGCAGATAATTTTCGTAATAATACGTCATTTTGGACCCGATCAAATGCCTTTTTAAAATCGAAATAGGCCACGTCAACCTGCCTATTTTTATCCATCTCTGTGACAGCATAGTCCACAAAGTTAATGTGGTTAGTAAGGGTTGATTTGTCGGTTCTAAAACCATGCTAGCATCCCGCTAATTGTGATTTGACCTGCCTGGTGATATACCGGTTCAGTATCGACTCGAATACCTTGCCGAAGGCCGACAGGACAGCAATAGACCTGTAGTTGTCGACTTTTGACCCTTTTACATTCCCAAGAAGGAACGGAAAAATAGGTACAAAGGTTATGCTTATTTATAAAGAAATCTATCTCAGCATACCAGCGAAAGGATAGTTGATAAACGGGATTTAGACACCGTGTGTATTTCGTAATCGGACCTTAGGGCTACAGACGAACTTTACAAAGTAGTTGGAAATATGACGGTGATGATACCCCAAAACAAAAATATATATAGAATGCGATTTTTTTTTATTGGTCTGATAGAATTTTAAACCAAATTAAAGCATATTAACTATCGCACCATGACGAATCAAAAGACACCTCATTTATCAACCCAATTACTAACCAATGTTACGAAGACATAAAATGTCCCATACACAAAGAAAGATTTAAAAAAAAGTTAAATCAAAAAACCCGAGTCGGAGGATACATATTCGCGGGCTGGCTGACCAAAATCTGGTATATCCTCCGCCTGCACAGCATGATTTTTTCCTTGTATACGACTTTTTAGTTCGCTTTTGAAGCATTCGGGTTTTTTGATTTAACTTTTTTTATTTAAACCTTTTTAGTTAGTTTTTTTTCGAATTAGATACATTTAAACATATAACTGTTATATATTTTTGAAATCACCTCTTAAAATCCTTTAATTTGATACCCCATACGATGGGTTTGGAAGAAAAAAAATTGGGCCCCCACAATATGGCACCCAAAATCCGCCATTTTGCTATTGTCCAATTTTAATGTAGCCTATGACACCCGCAGGGTTAAGATGAATCGATTGACGTATGAATCATCAAAATCGGCCAACGCGTTTGGTCTCTGGACGCCATATAGGAACAAACATACATACATACATTCATACATACTTACATACATACATACATATACACATACATACATAGACTGATAAACACAACCCTCCTTCGACAGTCGGGTAAAAATATAGGTATGCAAACAACACAATTCAATTCAGTGGCAACGCGGGCTACCGCCGCACATTCGCTGGCTCGGTCGGCGCCAGTCCGCGCCGCCACCTAGGTACATATGGATAGTTATAGGCATAGCAAACTCACAACAACACAACACAGGTGCGCGCGTCAGCGCTGTGACAGTGCTGATGCACTATCACAGGCAACGGCCACACCATTAAGCAACACATCTATAAGTTGTCTTTTTAACTTTCCCTTGGCAATTCCACCATTTTCTCCTCTCAACCAATCAAGACTATTAAACACTGTGAGGATCAAATACTTGTTGGTTCTCGTGCCGTAGTAATTTTTTGCTGGTGCTCGCAGGAAGCTACGTTCTCTAACACTTCGAATATTGTAAGTGTTCGTTTTATACATTTTATATTGATCGTTATAGAACTGCTCGAGAACCAGCAAGTACTTGACCTTCTCATGTACAGGAAGCACCTTACATATAACAAATAGTTTCTCATAATTCTCTTTACTCTCTCGCTTTATTTTAGGGTTGACAAGATACTTTAAATGTACGGCCATACATATTTAGTACATAGCTAATCAAAGTCTCGGCTAGAGCAAAATAAATTACACGCAACGTTTTTCTACTCAACGGCGACTTCAAGACATAAAACTTACCCAAAACTGACCTAAGCCTTGCACGCATATGTGATCATTCATTTTAGGGGCAGTCCAGTTTAAAACGGGACTTATATGTATGATCACGTTAGCTATGATAGGAGTTCCCCGAGATACGTGTGGATTCTCCAAACCAGTCATAACACAGATAAATTAACTTGGGGTCACAATGTTATCTTTAGTAGATTAGGTGCAAATTGTTTGTCTTAAAAAAAAAACTAAGAGTATTTTAAAATTATTATTGATTTGCTCGTGTTACCTAATCGCTTAAGGATCATTAGGTACCTAATAATAAGCGATGATGTGATCGACATCTCAGGTCCCCGGTGGACCTTTAAAGGCGTGCCAGGGGCCGCAGCCAACCGGCACGGGCCTTGTAAGACACCTTTAAAAGAATTATGACACCAAACGACGACTAGTCCTGTATGCACTCCATAAGTGCGCTCAAGGACACTCCCCGGTTAGTGCAGGCCTAAGGGTTTGGGAGATTTAGTGGACCGAATCCTTAGAAATATACAATGGCAGGGGTTGCACACTCAATTAATGGGCCCCATAAACGCTCGGTAGAACTTTAGTGACGCAGCTCCAAATTATTATTGAATTAGTATTAAGATCTCCAGTGCAATTCCACTCCTTGGCTAAACGCCTAGTGAAATTATTCCTCATTTTTCTACTTATCTTTATATATATATAAATATATGTCGCAGCCATCTGGTGAAATTAGCCAGCTAATAATTGGATGCCTAGGCTAAACGCCGGCCGGCCGTTCATTAAATACAGTTAAATGGCGAAAGACAACCTAGCCATGTCATTGAGCTCACCTTTTTACCAGATGGGTGAATGTTAAACGGCCTAGGCCTCCAATTAGCTGGCTAATTTAACCAGATGGTTGCGACATATATTTTGAACTTTTATATGCTTCTTCGGTCGTATTTTTTTTTAATATACCATATCATCATCATTATACATATTTTGAGAAGGATGTGAGACGAGGTTCCACGCTTCTAAGCTACAGACACGGCAAGCGCAAACTTTCGACCGAAACCTACCACTGGTTAGTGTCACCTGATTTGCACCACCCGGGGACCACGTGTAGGGAATCAAAGGGTATAACTCCTACGGACGTGTGTGACTCGGCCCCCAATCATCCAGACACGTCAGCTTTCGCTAAAACACAGCGCTGTTTTGGACTATCGACGTCATGAAGCATGTTTTTCTCGCATCCAGTGGACCTCCCAAAGCTGCGTCTTCTGGAACACAGTCACCACGCGTGTACCTTTCGGTCACATTGACCGTCCGTTTTACGTGAAATGCGACTTGCCCACTGTACTGCCACTTAATTTTGACAATTCTTCGAGCTATGTCGGTAACTTTAGTTCTCCTATGATGATATCACGCAAGAAAATGCCGAGCTGACGCTCTAGACAAGTGTCATTCGATGTAAGCGATGACGATGATCGAAATGCTAAGATGTAAGGGAATGATGACGCGACATGTAGAAACCGTTTGACATTTTCATATATTTTTCTAATCGCTAACGCCACGCTTTCGTTGATATAATGTCTCTTGTCTAAGGCCTCTGAGCTCTCTCCATTGCCCTTTTAATGAGTAAATCTCACACAAAAGGTTAAAAAAATACCTAAAAATACACACCAAAAAAAAAACAACCAACCTTACCTATAAATCGGGTTTTCCCTATCCGCGGCGGACTACTGTACACGGATAACCTTTGTACCTCTCTCTACCGAAACATTGTTCTCGTCTAAAAACATCCTTATCAATATTGATATAACTGTGTTTTTAATGAGTCAATCACGCAGAATAGATAAAAATATGTTTACTTAAGACGGTACCCTGACCAAAAAATCGGCATGAGATATGAGCGTTCCTATTGGTTTAGCGGCACTGGTGGAATAAAATCTTTATAAAAATCGAATTTTGGTCTTTTGAAAAAAATAATTCTACAAAAATGTTCGTTATTAAATTGGCTATCCATTAGTTTTAGTACAAAAAATAATCAGTGAACACTTTACGAGGAGATGCATAATATCAATAATTATTTCTCATTTTTATGTTTTTTTGGAAGTAGATTAGTGAAATATATACAACATTTAAAAAAAAACTAAATCTACCATTTTAGAATCAGTAATTTATTAATTGATATTTCTTTTTAAATAACGAGTAGATAGCTCCTAAAAACAGCACAAAAACGGCTTGCGCGGCGTTTTGCTCGGGGTACCGCCTTAATACATCGGTCTACCTACCCGATAAAAAAGTTAATTAAAAATATCATAAAACCTTAAGAAGGCTGCTTAAGAAGCGAACTAAAAAGACGTTAACAAGAAGTAAATCATGCTGTGCAGTCGGAGGATACATATTCGCAAGCTAGCTGACCAAAACAAAATGTTTTGAATTAACTTTTTTTATTTATAACTTTTTATTTAACATTTTTCGTCGAAATAATGTGTTATATATTTTTGAAATCACCTCTTAAACCCCTTTATGTTGATACCCCACACGATGGGTTATTGGAAGAAAAAATACTGCTTCCACAAAATTGCGCCCAATAGCCGCCATTTTTGTATTGTCCAATTTTTATGTAGCCAGTGCCATTTTCCAATTCCAATTATAATGTAACACTCGCAAGGTTAAGATGAATCGATTGCCGTAAGAATCATCAAAATAAGCCAACGCGTTTGGTCTCTAGAACAAATATACATACCTAGACTGATTAACACGCACCCTCCTTTGGCAGTCGGGTAAAAAAAAATACTTTGTATCCTACTAATATTATAAAGGTGAAAGTTTGTGAGTGTGTTTGTATGTTTGTAAGTATTTCACACAAAAACTACTGAACGGATCTGGATGCAATTTAGCACAGAGAAAGATTGTAGTCTGGATTAGCACATAGGACACTTTTTATCCCGGAAATAAGTTCCCTTAGGATAATTTTCAACATTCACGCGGATGAAGCAGCTAGCAGAACCTGGTAATTTATAAATTAAATATTATTAGGAGTTGCCAGCGTTGACAAACGAAGTTTTAGTAGAATTTTATATAATTGTTTACCTGCAGCACCTCATAAAATTATACCAAGTACTTGTTTTTCTCTTTTCATTTAATGATTTTTCGCAGTCGCGTTTTTTGTTTTAATAATAATTTGTTTTGTTTCAGACTTTTTAGTTTTATTAATGAACGAGTCCTCCAAATAAGATAAGTGGTGAAATATTATTTATTTTGCTATCAAATTTACGGTTATCGTTAATTTGTGCCAAAAAAGTAACATGCAAGTGTTACGATACATATATTTTTGGAATAGTATATTTAGTAGCTTTCATTTAATACCCAAAGCATAGGATAGATGGACACCTTTTTCGCATTTAAACTCGCATTTGGTCTGTTGTGCACTTGTGCGTGCAGGCCTCCGCTCTATGAAAGGGAATGAGTCGTAATCCACCACGCGGATCCAGTGCATGTTGGTGGATGTCACATGTCTACGATTTTTTGGTATTAAGACATTGCGTTTCCTCATGATGTTTTCCTTCCTCGTTTTGAGAGCAGTGGTGATGAAATAATTTACACAAGTAAAGCGCCTGCCTGGGTTCGAACCCACGACCTACAACTTGTAATTTGATACGAAAAAAAATATTGTTCCCCATCCCCTTTTTAGGGGGGCGCGCCATATTTAAAAAAACATATAGCTTATGTCATTCCCACAACTGAGACGAAACCTCAAAGTCATAATCCGTCAAGCCGTTTGGGCTGTAGAACGTGCTATAGAAATGGACATACATACATATACGCTAGAAAAACATGACCGTCCCGCAGTCGGGTAATAAATACAGGTGTTTTAGCGTCACAGATTTTAGGTGGAGTGAGCGAGTGACTAAAATCGCAGCTGCATCCGTACCAAATTTCATCCAGATCCGATCAGCCGTTCTGGCGTGATTGAGTTACAAACCTCCATCCATCTACTAAAGATAACTTGGTGACCCCAAGTTAATATTATCAGTGTGATGACTAGTTTGTTAAATCTGCTCGTATCTTAGGGAACTTTTATCATACATGACGTCAGTCTTTCTCGTTCTTATCACCAGAGTATAAATAAAAGACGTATTTATCTGGCCGAACACAAGCTTTTTGCTTTACAACTCATAGAGCGATCGGAAGTGGAAGACGTCTATCTACTTCTGTTGATCCAACTTTGTCTACGAGTGTCGTGAATACAGTGTGTAAAATGCAGTTATTGCTGGTGTTCGTGGCTCTGTACGTGGGGATGGTGCAGTCTTGGGGTGAGATGCTTAGACGGAGTTGTGTTTTTTCTTTGTGTTGTTTTGATCTATCTTTGTTTTTTAGGATACCGTACCCAAAGGGTAAAACGTGACTTTATTACTAAGACTCCGCGGTCTATCTGTCTGTCTGTCTTTCCGTCTGTCACCAGGCTGTATCTCATGAGCTGTGATAGCTATAGGCAGTTGAAATTTTCACAGAAGATATATTTTATTTTATTTTATAAGTCCTGTTTCCGTAAGTGTGTCCGTGGCATCAACAGTAGGCCCTATCAGAATATCAGCGCAGCGTTATTACCTTTTTTGGATATCGCTGCACATGCTGAGATAGGAGCCTTTTTGGTCTCGCACAGGGTTTTTTATTTTATTATTGTTTAAGTGTATGCTTATTTTCTCGTGTCTCCTGTGCGGGTCACAAATAAATATTTTTCTTTCTTTCTTCTTTCTTTTTTTCTGTTGCCGCTATAAAAACAAATACTAAAATAGAATAAAATAAATATTTAAGTGGAGCTCCCATACAACAAACGTGTTTTTTTGCGATAATGGTACAGAACCCTTCGTGCGCGAGTCCGACTCGCACTTTGCCGGTTTATTTTAATTAGGGTTCTTTGTCTTCGTAACTTCGGTTAGTAACTGGGTTGATCAATGAATTGTCTTTTCATTCGTCATAGTGTGATGGTTTATAGGCTCTATTTTGATTATTAAAATTAAAGTTCCAGCAGATATTTAAAAAATCATCAGCATGCTATTTCCTCGAGTACTTTGTAAAGTACGTCTGTAGCCGTAAGCCGTTACAAAATAGACATGGTGTCTAAATCCCGTTTATCAACTCTCTTTTTAACCGACTTTCCAAAAAGGAGGGGGATCTATGTTCGACTTAATGTTCGTTTTTTTTCTATGTTCGCCGATATCTCCTTCAATTGTAAACCGATTTCGAAAACTATTTTTTTGTTTGAAAAAGTTGTTCCGAAATTTGCCCCATTCAATTTGGTGAAGATCAGAAGAAGAACTTCGAATATATATATTATAAAGAGGAAAGATTTTTTTGTTTGTTTGTTTGTACCGAATAGGCTCTGAAACTACTGGACCGATTTTAAAAATTATTTCACCAATAGAAAGCTACGTTATTCCTGAGTGACATAGGCTATTTTTTAATCCCGAAAACGGGTCCTGTGGGGCCGCCCACGGGAGCGAAGCCGCGGGAAACAGCTAGTTGTTTATATCTTTATTAGGTAGGGACAACTAAAGAGTAAAAACTAAAATATATTTTTTGCTAAAAGATACTACCCACTTCCAAATAAAAACTACAAACTGAAAATTACTTTATTTTAGGATGTCGGTTTCCATAATGCAAAAATATGGTACCTACGAAAGACACCGACTTCCAAAAATAAAGTTATTTTTCACTTTGTAGCTTTTTTTTATATCTGTTCCGTACGTTCCTTCTTGTCTATATATTAAACATGTAATAACAAATTGTTAAAAGATATTCTGTCATGGGAACTGCTGACAGAAGTGTAAACTTACTTTTCACTGGCGCAACATTTTAGTGACGTAAACTCATATGTTTTGCCGCTACCCTACATAAAAATCGCTTAACACGGCAAAAAATTTCGCTTCAATAAACAAAGCGTCTCTTCGGGGTATAATTTTTCATAAAGCCATCTTCGTGTTCAATTTCGTTTATGAAACTCTGTGTGTTATATAAGTTTCGTGCTTCTAGACCCAGCGATTCAGATTGTACTCGTACGTAGTCAATTTAAGTTGATGTTTTTCTCTTGTTTCAGATATCGCCATAAGCGCAGGAGATGATACATTAAGTTTTTATACGAACGAAATCTTAACAAGCACCACAAGTATTAAGTCCCGAAACCTCACGGTATTGGCTTACGACGAGGTCCACAATATGATGCTGTACGTCGACCATCAGACCAATAACGACATTATATGTGGTTATGACTTAACTTCTGCAGAAAACAAATGTTTCACTGAAGGTAGCGGTAGAAACATTCATGGTCTCGCCTTTGATCCAGTCACAGAGCGAGTCTTCTTTACCGATACTAATGACAGAAGCGTCAATTGGATTTCTTTAAAACCTGGATTTAAAAACAACGGGAACGGACATCTTCTGATAAGGATGGCTGACGGAGTTCCTCGCGATATTGTTGTAGACAGCTGTAAAGGGTACGTCACCAATAATAGTTAAATATTGAAATTAGTTTAGTTTTTTTTACTCAATGAAATCTTTGATATATCATGTTTATCACAACAAGAGTTTTTTTATAGAAATGTTTACTGGCTTAACACGAACCTGGCGACGCCTACAATAGAGAGAATTCGACTTGACGGCTCTGAAAGAGAAGTTTTTGAGACTCTCACTTCAATACCTCTCAACGCAAATAAATTGGAACCAAACAGCTTGGCTATTGACCAACAGAGTCATGCTATATACTGGATGGAGCCTGTGAATACTACTTTATACGAACTGTTTACTAGCGCATTGAACAGGACATATAAATGGTATGTCATTACTTATGGACCTATACCACAAAATCCAAAGTTTACCCACCCACTAAATACATTGACCGTTTCAAAAAACTCGGTTATCTTTAGGGGCTTTGCCAACGAAATAAGCCGAGTTGAAACTTTTCCTAAGTCGTTTGCTAAAGTTGAAAGGAAAACAGTGTATGATGAAAAGAGTCCTGTCTATATAGTCGCCAACTACAAAATTAAAGATCAAATTCAGGGAATTCAAGATTGCGAGGCTCTAAGTCAGGTCGAAGTTGCACCAGAAGGTGAAAGACCGTTTTGTGTTCAAGGAACAAAAGTTAATGGACAAATTTTTTGCAAATGCAAACCTGGGTACACCGGCGAGAGATGTGATGTATCTAATTGTGAGAACTATTGTTTTCAAGGCAACTGTAGCTTCAATGATGAGGGGCATCCCGAATGCAGGTAAAGTATATTCTCTTCCCATAGATTATAATTGCTTAGTTATTTTGTAATAGCATGAATTATATAACTATGCATATTCTTGCACATTCTTCTCCATAAAGATCTACGTTTTAAATCATGCTAATAGCGCCCACATTTTGACTATCTCATTGACTGCCTGACAATAAAAATAAAATATATATATTTTAGTTGAAGTTAATAGTGTGAGTTAATGTTTCCCATTTTCATTATTTCAGTTGCAACGCTGGTTATTTCGGTGAGAGATGCCAAGTTTCTGTCTGTGAGAACAACAATTGTTTGCAAGGCAATTGTAGCGTCAATGATGAGGGGCTTGCTGAGTGCAGGTAAAACATTATACCACTCCTGCTATAGGTTCCCTTGCTTAGGTAAACCGCACTGTTTCATAATTACGTTCATTATTTCAGGTGTGACGCTGGTTATAGCGGACAGAGGTGTGAAGTCAACGATTGTCATGGATATTGTCTGAACAACGGCGAATGTTCCCTCAACGAGGAGGATGAGCCCTCCTGTCAATGTGTTGAAGGTTACGAGGGTACCATATGCGAAGTAGATGAAAATGACACTGACAGTTCTAGTTAATTATAAATCATCAACCTGCTCATGTCTGCATGCCAACAAACCTTTCAAACCAATCAGGTCGTAGTTGAATTTTTTCATGAATTTAGGTAATGTTATGTAATGTTTTAATGTATTTATTTGATTGAATATTCTGACGTATTTACGTGGGACACTCAGAAAGTTTTGCGAAACTAAAAAAAATTGTTCTATACGTACATATATTTTTATTAAATCTTTTCAAAGTACTTTCCACCAGCCTCTATACAAAGATTCATGCGCCTAAACCAGTTTTCAAAACACTTTTTCCAGTCCGCCGCAGACACCTCGTTTACAGCCTGCTCGAACGCAGCCAGCGCATCTTCCGGCGACGAAAATTGTATCCCTTTGAGCTGATTTTTTATTTTTGGGAATAAAAAGAAGTCACACGGTGCTAGATCAGGGCTGTAAGGAGGGTGACCCAGGAGTTTGACTGGCGTGCTGTCCAGGAAGTCCCTCGTTTTGAGTGCGGTGTGCGCAGGTGCATTGTCGTGGTGGAGCAGTAGCCCGCGGAGCCCTGTGTTTGGTCGCTTGTTGCTTATAACAGAGAAAACTTCTGGCAAACATTTGGTAGTATACCATTCGGCATTAATGCTTCTTTGATCCCGTAAGGAAATTGATACCAAGTGGCCAGTCAAATTAAAAAAGCTAGCGATCAAAATCTTACCCCCGCTTCTAGATCGCTTCACTTTGGTAGGCGTTGGCTCATTTTGAAACACCCAAACAGTCGACTGGCGCTTGGTTTCTGGGTCGTATTGATAAATCCAGGACTCATCACCTGTAACGATGTCGTAAACACGCCGAGACGAGCCTGCTTCAAATTTGTTAAGCATATCACGGCACCATTCCACCCGGGCCTGCTTCTGAGCATCGGTGAGGTTGTGCGGCACCCAGCGTGATACTATCCTCCTCACGCGAAGATGGCTGTGTAGAATCTCGTGAACGCTTCCCGATCCAATCTTCAATATGTGTTGAATCTCCTGATATGTAATTCGCCTATTGTCTTGGATTAAATTTTTCACTGCTAGCACGTTTTCTTCGGTAACAGCCGTCAAAGGGCGACCGCTTCTTTCGTCATCCCCCAAAGTTGGTCGACCGCGCTTGAATTCGTTATACCAACGATACACGGTTGCCTTGGAAGGGCCTTCATCCATGAATGCCATTTGAAGTCTATCGTACGATTCATCCGGTTTCAGGCGACACTTGAAATCGTATAAAATCATAGCTCTAAAATGTTCCCGGCGCAGATCCATATTTCAGTGAGACACAATACTTTGAATTAACTCGCAAAAAATGTGGAGGGAAATTTTGAAATTGGAACTTACTTATTTTTACTTATAAATAATCATATTTTCGAAAAACATTATAACTGGCCAGTCTCCCATATATAAAAAACTTTTTTTCGCAATACTTTCTGAGGGGCCTGGTATTTATGTTTTTTAGTTGACCTGTATATGGCTAATTATGATATCTGAAATAAATCTATACTAATATTATAAAGCTGAAGAGTTTGTTTGTTTGTTTGAACGCGTTATTATCAGGAACTACTAGTTGGAATTGAAAAATTTTGTTTGTGTTGCATATTCCCTTTATCAAGGAAGACGCTACGACCAATAAGAGCGGAGCATCAATGTAAAATGTTCTAAAAACTTTTTTTTTTTTGAGATCTTCCATTGCGTGCGCTGCATAAACGGTTACAGTTACGCAACAATCATGTATGTAGGGTAGGGTAGGTACGGTAGATGGGTAGGTAGCCAGTTGATGGGAGCAATTCCACGTAGTAAATTAATAAAACAGAAATTGGAGTCTTCTTAAATTATTTTTTAAATCAGTTTCTGTTCAAATTAAGCTTTTAAGTTTTTGTCTTTGTGTGTGTGTTCTATTAAATGTCCTTTTTTTAACAATCTTTTATGTACAATAATGTATTGTCACGATATACAAACGTTTATGCAAAATTTGTAGCTCAATCGGACACTCGATAGTGGGTCAAATATAAGTTGCAAGATTTGATTACAGACACCCGGACAAGTGAAATAGAATAAAATCTTAGAATAATGTTAATCTTCATTACATAATGTAGAGCAGAAACCTTTATCTCGCATTGTTTAAATTCTGGGAACCTGTCAATATGAGCAGAAAGTACTGGGATGATACAGGAGCTACTAGGTTTGTGGTTTTTGCAAAAGCGCATAATATCATGTATTTTTATTTGATACATAATTCCTTATAATTTTTTTTTTTTTTTAAATGTCTTTGTCTGCGACGAAGATATCCGTCATCTTCTTGATGTCAGGCTTCGTCGACCTACCTTACTCATGACCGTAATTTAATCTAAATTTGATAAAATCCGAATCAACCTGATCATGAAGTTATTTTTGGTGCCCTATTTGGGTTTTTTTTCCGGCCACCAGTTGTATGGTAAAAAAATACATTTTGGAGTTTACCTACCGGCACATCCTTCGCAATAGTTCTAGGCCTCGATTTCATCGACCCGATAAGTAATTGCAATAAATAAATAAAAATATTTAATTTAATTTACGATTTCATATGTTTATTACTTTTGACTGATTTTTTCCACTTTTAACTCCATATCAATGCTTCCACGACCAATAAGTTTGGTCACACCACCTTCAGTAATTGAAATATTGCAGTAGATACGACCCTTAGGAAACGAGAAGCCTTTCGGTACATACGGGATCGACAGATTTTTCAAATCATAGACACCCTGGAACAAAATAATAAAACATTTAATTACTTAAATGTGAAAGTAACTCTGTTTGCCTGGCTATCTGTTTGTTGAGTTTTCTCGCCTAAAACTCTGAATGAATCTAAGATTTTTTTAAATAATGAGGTTTTCCTTAAGTTTTTATAATTAATACTTCACAGGATTTGATTCTTAGTAACGGCACTACTGGACGGTGTAATAATACAGTAGATATATAATTTTTAATCACCGTGTTCGAACTCTGGCTAGGAATATAGATTTTTTTTAAACCCAATGATGCAGTTTTAGTTTTAATCATAATCGGCCTCGAGACTCCCTTCAGTGTTTTTCGCTATTCCTCATAGTTACTGATTTGGCCATCCACGCCCATTTGAAAAACTCACCCTGTATATAGATAGATGATACATACCGGAGGATAAGGACAGAGGCGACCTTCTAATGCGTTCCGCAATGTTTGACCGAAAAGCATATCAGAATTCATCATGTCACAAAATTTAAAATGCATCTCAACGAAACTGGGACGGTATCTATTTGTTAGAAACTGGTAGAAGTAGAAGTCCAGCGGCAACATGACAAATAATGAGATTATTATCATTACTCTGTAACAATCAACAACTATGACTCTCCGTGATGTAATTGCTGCAAGGCGTTCAGTGAAAGTTAAACGAATACATAAATAAATGACGGGTCGCTACCAGATTTTTTTTGTTATTGTTAAGACCGCGTTTGACCACTATCTCACCTGATGACAAGCGATGATGTGGTCGACGATGAGGCAACCTTGCCTAGAAGTAACTGATTCATTCTCGTCTTAAAGCTGTAAACTCTGGTATTCAGCTGCTAACCAGCATAATAATTATCAGCGTTCTATTTGGAGCAATTGCCCGACTGACCTCCTCAACCCAGTTACTAGGTAACACGATATCCAGGGTACGAATGAGTGTCAGGCCTCCGGGCTTCTGACTACGCGTTACAACTGTCAATCTGATCATTGGCAAATGAGAGCCGGGATCAACGGCGTAACTTACCGATATGCTATTGTTGATTGTGATAAGAGGATGCATATACAGCTCTACATAGTGCCTAGGGTCCTGTCTGTTTATACGTCTGCTCAACATTGTAATGTTCCTGTAGTATCTCTTGTCATACCAGTCCACCACCGGATGCTCGATGTTGAAGTAGGTTACCTATGAAAAAAATTAGTTAATCGATGTTCTTTAAAATTTACACCTACTATTTAATAGTAGGCCACCAGGCGTAATATAAAATAGTAATAAAACTTACGTTGATTTGTTCCTTATGATCTCTAGATTACATTGGTATAATAATTTTTACTTTGTCTAAAGTGAAACTAAAACTCCACGCGTTCAAATGATCATACCAGAGCGCCCCATATCCAATTCGTTGAAGTATACGCCGCTTTTGGAGTGTTTGTTGTATTTACAGAAGCCATATTAATGGACTGAATCCTTTATCCCTAGATAACTAAAAAATCGTCCGCTCGACTACGCATCTCACTGCAAAAATCGAATTTTTATACTTCCCCGTACCTACTCAAAGGTCTCAGTTCATTCTCTACCTTCCTAATTAAGATACAAAACCTTCCTTGCAAAGATATTTTGATAATTAATGTCAATTGACTTCGAAGAAAATGGACTCTCTTTTATTTAAAACACAGTAAAGACATAATCGTCACCTTATTTAACATACCTGAAACTATATCAACGGATCAAAAATATTTCTATCAATTGTCCCGTTACTCTCAATATCATTACTTTGTGTGACCTGTGGCTGATTACAAATTTTAATCAATGACGACGTCCACTCGACGAATGTTTAGTAACTTCATAACTACAAAACATAGTTTAGTTATCTAGAGTTAAATAAAGACAGGCTAACAGGATTCTGTAAGATTGTGTTTATATAGTTTCGCACAATTCAAAACAGAAAGTTCTCAATATTTCAATGACTTGATAGTTGCCGTGTATTTGTGTCAGATAGTGATGGGCTTGAGTCATCTCGTAAATTGAGTGATCAAGTTATACTTCATAAAAATAGCTTGATCTCTGCGACAGGTTTCAGTATCAATACAGTAACTACAGCGCTTGACAGGCTAACAATAACGTATACGTCAGTTTGACATATGTCGCAGAGATCAAGCTATCTTTTATGAAGTATAGTTATTTCAGTCACTCGACTTAGCTTAGCGACTTAGCCGATTCGATTTAAAATCGTATTTTTTTATATATTTTACGATAACAAAGCGCCCTTGATATCGGATTAAAAAAGTTGTGAATCTGCTGCAGCTGTAATGTATTTTTCTTAATAAATGCTTATTTGATTTCCACGACGAACTGCAGTTGGATAATGTTTTTCTTCGCCCTTAAACGTTAAAATGACTTCAATACACATGGACTGCACTTTTGGAAAAAAACAGGGAGTGTGGGATTCTCACTAAATCCACCTCAGTAATCACCATCAGCACATGGAAGGAGGTACCGTTACTTCTAAAAGGACCACCCGGGAACCCTTTCTGTGCAACGTCTGTTAGGACAAATATACGGGGACACTGAGAAGCGTCTCCCCTGAGCCTCGCTGTGCACGGCAACACGAGACCGCTGTTCAACTGTCTTTCCTGAAGTCACTTGGTGGGCAGAGAGAATCCCCAATCCGATCGCTAGTGACCCCGGAGGCAATCTTAGGCCTGTGTCTGTTTAGGAGACTGACTCCCCAAGTCTGTTACCCTTTAATCCTTCAATGGAAAATATTATAAATAATAGTACTTACAGTTACCATTTTTGAATAACACTCATTTACTTGATAATGCAAATAAAAAAGCAAACCACACACAAATATAGTAAATTTCATTTTTAACCGACTTCAAAAATAGGTGTTACTAGAGTGGACTGAATATTATATATTATTTATATTGCTTGTTATATTGTTTTACATGTACAAATGACTATCGTTTAACCAGTCTGTTTGTTACGCCAAATGAACAGCGATTCAAAATAGATACAATCTTAAAAATAGAATGGACAAATTACGATTAGTTATTTATTAGCTTGTAATAGGCACGTAGTGACATTGACTAGTAGCGGAGTACGCCAATCCTAACTTAGTAATGTTTGTGTTTAATCACGCAAAAACGACAAAATGGATTAAATGAAGTTTTGCAAACAGATACTTAATAACCTGGATTAAATAGAAGCAGAGAGAGGACATGACTCCTGGAGCCTTCACTAGATCATTGGTCCACCTTGTTGCAGCCTTTCAACACTACGTCTGCCGGTTTGCAATGGCCATTAAAGACCCTTTCGACCCCATTGTCTATCCGTTTTGCGTGCAATGCCCTTGGAAGTCACCGGATTTTAGTAAAATATTGCGCGTCTTCGGTGACGCAGAACTTTATTGAGATAATAAACTGTCTGTCTCTTTCAATCTATGCACGTATTAGTTAGCCAGTTGTGATTTTACAGTATTCATGATTATTATTTAATCCATACACTCGCGCATTTTCCTGTGGGATTAGGCAGAAACTAGAGAACGCCACTTGCTACAATACGTCTAGTAATACACGTACACCAGTTATGAGTACTGCGCATCTGGCGTTTCTGAAGAACATCACCATTAAGATCGTGTACCTATGTTCTTCTAGGGCATCCCTGCCCGGCGTTTTCACTCACGTCTGCTTTGAAAATATCTTTTGTTAGTTGCCTTTCATTCATCCTCTCAACATGGCCAAATCATCTAACCATACGTTTTTCAAGACTGTCACTACATTTATTTTAAACCACAACGTTGCCTTATTAAATCATTCCTCAATCTATCATTCAAAGTTACACCACACATACTTTGCAAGGAAGGTATTGATTTTACGTTCATCGTTTTTTGCCACACCCAAAATTCACTTCCATACGTATAAATGAATGTTGGGTGTGGCAACAAATGTTCACCAGCACACTGCTTTGAACAGCGAGTCCAGCCTCTGGCTGGTCACAATGGCATGTGTACCATTAACGCTATTTACTGCATTCTCTCTCGGTTCCACATCTGCTTCAATCTTTTCATATCGCTTACCATCAGATGAGATAGTGGTCAAATGCGAGTCTATCAATTATAAAAAACTCAAGTAACAACATACTTCCCAAATATACAAACTCATTCATTTTCCTAACAATCTTATCATTTATTTTCAAGTCATAATTATTATTATTAATCCATTTATTTAAGGCGACAGGGCCCATATAAAATACTTTTAAACCTAAACATACATAATCATGTTATTAGAAACAACACAAACTGATACCTATGTTAGTAGCACAATAAAAACAGATACAATTAGAACAAAATTTAAAATTCGCATAAATACAATCATCATTGCTTCAGCATTCCAGCTGATGTACTGGAGCAACGATTCAAATGAACACATTCCAGCCTGTCAGCAATCATGGCTAGGATGCCGTTGGAGCTGGCCCGCACCCTGCGCACCAAGGATGCACATCTTTTACGTATCAATACATACAAGCAATCGACTCGCATTTCCGCTAACATCCCTGATGCACTACAGAAGCGAGGCAGTCCCATCAGCACCCTGAAGGCATTATTACACTGAACGCAAAGGGCGCTGTACGATTTTTGCGTAAAATGAACGCGCAGGCTACAGGCGTAAAACGAGCTACAGAAGGCCCTAAACAGAATCTTCTTAAACACCGCAGAAGCACGTGAAAACCTGTGGGCAATAATTTTCGCTCTGACCGACAGCTCCCTTCGCTTTCTCTCAATGTCGTCATCGTCCCCGAGGCTAGCGGTCAATACGTGCCCAAGGTACTTAAAGGTTTGTACCCTTGACAAAGGTACACCATTTATTTTAACATGAGATACCATTTCTGGTTATTTTCCAAGAGTCCAAACACCATAACGACACTCTTCCGCACAATATACAATAAGCCGGGGGCAACGGCGTAACTTTCACATAGATTCACCAACTTCTTAAGGCCACAGACTGAGGCACTGAGCAGCACCATGTCATCTGCATAGCTAATGTTGTTGACACATATGTTATCAATATAACATCCGACTCTGGTGCTGCTCAGCTCCACAATCAACTGGTCCATATACAGGTTCAAAAGTGTGGGAGAACTTAAATCCTCCTGTCTCACACCACTCTCCAAACCATATGAACTCGAGTACAATGATACATCCTCTACACTTTGAAACACCACCTTATAAGTTGTAGGTCGTGGGTTCGAACCCAGGTAGGCGCTTTATTTATTTATTAACCCCCGCCGGAAAAAGAGGGTTGTTATAAGTTTCACGTGTGTTGCTGTGTATCTGTGTGTCTGTCTGTGGCATCATAGCGCCTAAACGGATGAACCGATTTCGATTTAGTTTTTTTTGTTTGAAAGGTAATTTTGTCGAGAGTGTTCTTAGCTATGTTTGAATAAAATCGGTTCAGCCGTTCAAAAGTTATGGGTATATTACTGTTTGAATCGGGGTGTTTTCGCAAGATAAATGTGTCGGGGGTTTTTTAACCCCCGCCGGAAAAAGAGGGGTGTTATAAGTTTCACGTGTGTTGCTGTGTATATGTGTATCTGTGTATCTGTCTGTGGCATCATAGCGCCTAAACGGATGAACCGATTTCGATTTAGTTTTTTTTGTTTGAAAGATAATTTTGTCGAGAGTGTTCTTAGCTATGTTTGAATAAAATCGGTTCAGCCGTTCAAAATTTATGGGTATATTACTGTTTGAATCGGGGTGTTTTCGCAAGATAAATGTGTCGGGGGTTTTTTAAATTGTGAAATTTTACTTGTCATAATATACTTTGTTGTTGTTATGTGTATTGTACACATAAAGGACTAACATTTACAAAAACAAGTGTACAACGAGCGGTCTTATCGCACATGGAATCTCGTACAGACGACCTTCGGATGGACTTTACTTTGTGTTAATTATTACGTCACCACTGCTATCAAAACCCATATTAACATAGATATACAATTGAATATACTAAAAAAAACTAACAATTACATTAAAGGTAACATTTGTTTTAACATTAATTGTACATTGTACATACATTTATTGGTTATTTTTTTTTATTCTTGCCGTTTTTACCTCCATATCAATGCTACCACGACCTACTTGCTTGGTCACACCACCTTCAGTATAAGAAACGTTGCAGTAGATACGGCCTTTAGTAAACGGGAAGCCTTTTGGTACATAAGGAATTGACAGATTTTTCATATCATACGGACCCTGAAACAAATTAATAAAACATTCAATCTCCCCTAAACCACTAAAAGGATTTAGTTGAAACTTGGTACACGATAGATTAACACCAATGCGCGTTGGCTGAGATAAATAACGGAACTGCGATGTGTTCGCTTACAATGGGCCCCATCAAAGTCACCCAAAGGACAATAGAGAGGGCTATGTTCGGGGTTTCCTTTCCATTACATCAGAAATGAGGATATCCAAAGTTATCGACATAGCCCGTAGAATTGCGAAACTTAAGAAGTGGCAGTGGGCAGGGTACATTGCTCGCAGAACGGATGGTTGATGGGGCCGAAAAGTTCTGGAGTGGCCACCGCAAACAGGAAGACGTTGCGTTAGAAGGCCAATCACTGGGTGGTCCGATGCAATTATGCAAAAATTCTGGAGTGGCGACCTCGCACCGGATGACGCAGCGTTGCTAGGATTCTGTTTAGGTGGACCGATTACCTGGTCAAGGCTGCGGGAATCCGATGGATGTGAGATGCATAGGACCGATCAGTTTGGGGAAGCTTGGGTGTGGCCTATGTCCAGCAGTCTACGTCATTCGGCTGAAATACCGATTATAGCGATATAATTATAAATAATGATACATACCGGAGGATAAGGACAGCTACGACCTCCCATTGAGTTCCGCATTGTTTGACCGAAAAATGTGTCAGAATTCATGTCACAAAATTTTAAATGCATCTCAACGAAACTGGGACGATATCTGTTTGTTAGAAACTAGTAGAAGTAGAAGTCCAGCTGTAACACAATAAATAGTGTTATCAATACTCTCTCACATTATAATTACCCGAAACTTTAATACGAGTATAATAAGTTGGTACAGTTTTTGCTTGTGCCCACTTTGCAGGCAGTGCTTATTAGTTTTATTTACATACTTAGGTACGTACTTAGGTACTTAGGTACGGTAGTACCGTATGGTGACGGACGTAAAGAATTTCACCATCCCATATCTTCCCGTGGGTGTCGTAAGAGGCGACTAAGGGACACACCAGAGAATGGGCAGCAGCGTTCTCTGTGTACTTAAACAACAAACTGCGATCGCCAACCCGCATGCCAAGCGTGGCGATAATGGCAAACCCCCCCCAAAACCTAATGAACAGCACAACGAAAAAACGTCCCCGAGTGCCCGGCAGCCCGTCTACCCTCGGCTACGGTAGCGGTCGAGGCGATGGCGTGGCAAGGGGTGCTAAGAATCCCCGGAGTGGACCCGGCTACCCCTACAAACACCGATGACTGGACCTGGGAACATATAACACGCGAACACTCCGGACCGACGAGAAGATAGCCGAACTTGAGGAAGAATTGAGCAGGTTACGATGGAGTATTATAGGGTTATCTGAAGTCCGAAGAGAGGGGGAGGACTCGATAATCCTCAAATCCGGTAACCTGCTCTATTTCCGAGAGGGAGACCGGCAGTCCCAGGGTGGTGTTGGGTTTATCGTCCACAAGTCTTTTGTGAACAACGTGGTGAAGATCGAGAGTGTGTCGACCAGGGTGGCGTACCTTATACTCAGAATATCCGCAAGATATTCGCTGAAGGTCATACAGGTCTACGCCCCGACCTCGGCACACCCCGACGACGAGGTAGAGGCTATGTATGAGGATATCTCTATAGCCATGCATGGTTTCAAAACTCACTTCACCGTTGTCATGGGGGACTTCAACGCGAAACTGGGCAAACGAGACGAGGATGAGCTGCAAGTGGGGCAATTTGGAGTTGGACGTCGGAACCACTGGGGTCACCTACTGGCCAGTTTTATGGAGAAGGAGGGCCTCTACATGATGAACTCCTTCTTCAGAAAGCGTGAGCACAGGAAGTGGACCTGGCCAAGCCCCGATGGTGCAACTAAAAACGAGATCGACTTCATCATGTCAACCAAGAAGCAAGTGTTCAATGATGTCTCAGTGATCAATTCGGTGAAAACCGGGAGTGATCACCGCATGGTAAGAGGCACATTGAACATTAATTTTAAGCTTGAAAGGTCTCGACTGATGAAGTCCACGCTCCGTCCAGCACAAATCCAGGTCCAAAACCCCGAGAGCTTTCAGCTCGAACTCCAGAATCGTTTCGAGTGCCTAGGGAGCTCCGTGGACGAATACAGCGATGGGTTCGTGGAAGCTGTCCATACGGTCGGGTCTAAGTTTTTCAAGACCCACCGTACAGATAGAAACAAAAAGCTCTCTGATCATACTCTCAAGCTCATGAAGGAGAGGCGTGAGATGATCCTGCAGTCTTCAGACGATTCGTTGAAATACCGGCAGCTAAATAGACGGATCTCAAAGTCCTTGAAAAGCGACTTCCGCCGCTTTAATACTGAAAGTATTAAAGACGCGATTGAGCGGAACAAAGGCTCCAAGGTCTTTGCAAGAGATCTGTCTATTGGGCAGAGCCAGCTCACGAAACTGAAGACCGATGATGGCAGGATCGTGTCCGCCAAACCGGAGCTTCTGAGGGAGATCGAGAGATTCTATGGACAGTTGTACACGTCAAAAAGTAAACCCGTCGCGAATCTAGCGAATGACCCAAGAGCTAGATTGATCCGACACTATACCGAAGACATTCCGGACGTCAGCCTGTATGAGATTAGGATGGCTCTAAAACAACTTAAGAACAACAAGGCACCGGGTGATGACGGAATTACGGCCGAACTCCTGAAGGCGGGTGGAAAACCAGTACTTAAGGCCCTTCAGAAGCTTTTTGATTCCGTGATACTCGAGGGGAAAACGCCACAGGCATGGTGCAGGGGTGTGGTGGTACTCTTCTTCAAGAAGGGTGACAATGCCCTACTGAAGAACTATAGGCCCATCACACTCCTTAGCCATGTCTACAAGCTGTTTTCAAGAGTCATCACGAATCGTCTCGCACGCAGGTTTGACGATTTCCAGCCTCCCGAACAAGCCGGATTCCGTAAAGGCTTCAGCACCGTAGACCACATACATGCGCCGCGGCAGGTTATAATGAAGACCGAAGAGTACAAGCTGCCTCTCTGTTTAGCGTTTGTGGACTACGAGAAAGCCTTCGATTCGATCGAGACTTGGGCTGTACTGCAATCTCTCCAACGGTGCCAAATTGACTACTGGTATATCGAAGTGTTGAAGTGTTTATACAAAAACGCCACAATGTCAGTTCGACTTCAGGATCAGACGTCGGAACCCGTCCTTCTGCAGCGAGGTGTGAGACAGGGAGACGTAATATCGCCGAAGCTCTTTACCGCTGCACTGGAGGATGTCTTCAAGGTTATGGACTGGAGAGGGCTAGGCATCAACGTCAATGGCGAGTACATCTCTCACCTTCGGTTTGCCGACGATATAGTGGTTATGGCTGAGACCATGGAGGACCTCAGTACAATGCTCGATGATCTCAGTAGAGCTTCCGAAAGAGTGGGTCTTAGGATGAACATGGACAAAACTAAGTTGATGTTGAATGCCCATGTTACACCCACTCCTATCAAGATTGGAGACTCTACACTCGAAGTTGTGGGCGACTATGTGTACCTGGGACAAACGATCCAATTGGGTAGGGCCAACTTCGAGAAAGAGGTCAACCGTCGAATCCGACTCGGCTGGGCAGCGTTTGGGAAGTTGCGCGGTGTCTTCTCGTCCAACTTACCGCAGTGTCTCAAGACGAAAGTCTATGACCAGTGTGTGTTGCCAGTGATGACATATGGCTCTGAGACGTGGTCGCTTACAATGGGCCTTATCAGAAAGCTTACAGTCACTCAAAGGGCAATGGAGAGGGCTATGCTCGGAGTTTCCTTGCGTGATCGAATCAGAAACGTAGAGATCCGCAAGAGAACCAGGGTTACCGACATAGCCCGAAGAATTGCCAAACTTAAGTGGCAGTGGGCAGGGCACATTGCTCGCAGAACGGATGGCCGATGGGGCAGAAAGGTTCTGGAATGGCGACCGCGAACCGGAAGACGTTGCGTTGGAAGGCCTTCCACCAGGTGGACCGATGACCTGGTGAAGGTTGCGGGGATCCGCTGGTTGCGAGATGCACGGAACCGGTCAATGTGGCGACGCTTGGGGGAGGCCTATGTCCAGCAGTGGACGTCTTTCGGCTGATATGATGACTTAGGTACAACGATAACAACTAAATTCAAACCTAGATGATGTCACACTAGGAGGTGACGTGGAGACAGTTTTGAAAGATGTTCAATACCTCAAGCAGCAATTTAAATCCATCGGCCTTGACCTCAACAAATTTTCATTTGTGACAATATGGTCAGACAATCGGCCCTCCAAAAATACAATGCCATAGCACCAGAGTAAAAATTAGAAAAAAGTTCACTGCACCTCCAAGGTTCCTTAATTTTAGAAGCAGTTTTTCTCCATTCATAGACGCCCAAAAACATATTTTAATGATTTTTCGGACACAGAATTTACATAATAACGCTATGAGATCGCTACGAGGTAGACCGAGACGTAACATACCGGATCATCTCAGGATGGATGAAATGGCGACAGATCACTGGAACAACTTGCGACCCACTGATGCCCCTTAAGTTAAAGGGTAAAATCTACAAACCCGTGATTAGACCTATCATACTGTATGGATCAGAATGTTGGGCTGTGGAAGGAGATTGCATGTAGCAGAGATGAGAGTGTTGAGATGGATGTGCCGCGTGACGAGATTGGATAAAGTGAGAAATGAGTATATTAGCGGCACGTTCCCTGTTGAGTGGAAGCGGGCGCGGATTGTGCCAGTCCTAAAGAAGGAAGACAATGAGAATGTGAGAAATTATAGACCCATTTCAATGTTGTCGTGCTTTTCAAAGGTGTTTGAAAGTATCATCTGTCCAGTTTTAACAAGGCATACTAAGTCCCTGATACGGGTGGAACAGCACGGCTTTCAGGGAAACAAATCCGTTTTGACCAATCTTGTCGCATACGTCACGCCTATCATGGACGGAATCGACGGTAACCAGCAGGTTGACTCAGTCTATACTGATTTTGCTAGCGCCTTTGACTGTGTGGATCACAATTTTCTTATTAATAAGCTGCAAAGTCAGTGTGGTATTTGTGGATCGATGCTGAGTTGGTTCAAATCATACCTCGAAGGCCGTGAGCAGGTGGTGGTTTTGGCCGGATACTAGTCCAAAAATACATTGCCTCATCCGGAGTACCGCAAGGGTCCCATCTGGGCCCTATACTATTCTTGTTCTTTGTTAACGACATCGTTACTGATATCCACCATTGTCGATGCTCCATTTTTGCAGACGACATGAAAATATCGCGACAAATCAGCTCAGTGGATGACGCCAACTTGTTACAGGCTGACCTGGACCGGGTTTATGCGTGGTGTTGTGTCAACAAAATGAGGCTTAATCCTCAAAATGTAAAAAACGGCATATTCGTTTTACACGGAAGAGAAAAGTCATCGCGACAGGTTTTCATATAAACAAAGAGGCAATCGCTGTTGTAACGGATATTAGGGACTTGGGCGTGATTCTTGACTCCAAATTGAGCTTTATTCCTCATTATAGCAGCATGGTAAAGAAGGGCGCAAAAATGCTTCAATTATGCCGTCCACTCTAACCGTATCGAGTCCCTTCAGCAGTCATTTACTAGGCATCTTGCATTTGTTACCCCTGGGGTCAGCATGAGATGTTCGTACGAGGAGAGACTGTCTCGTTTCGGACTGAGCACCCTACAGCATCGCAGACGCATGCTTGACTTGCTGTTTCTTCAAAAAATTGTGCGGAGTCCCACGTCAAGTGACGGACTTGGAACGTATCGCGAGATGCGTTCCTAAAATAAATGCGCGGCGAAAATGTAGCAACTTGTTTAGTATCCCTCGATACAAATCGAATCTCGGGTTGAATTCCCCAATAGCAAGGCTGCCTACAACCTACAACGCCTGGTGTGAGCTTTTAGACCTAGATATTTTTCATGACCGCCCCACTCGGCTCAAACGGAAGTTGTTGGAAAAGAAAGCAAACCAGCCACGTGCTGGCCAGCCGCACGCGAACGTGTATGAGGCCGCACGTCGGCCCTTGATGGAATTATCCCACCTACATTGCATTGCGAATATAGTTAGATACTTACAGAAACCATTTTTGAATAACATCCATTAATTTGATAATGCAAATAAAAAATAAAACCACAGAATATAAAAACAAAATTCATGATTAATTTTGCGTGGACACAAACAGTATTGAATGATGTTGGTGAAACAGTTTGTCTGTCTGTAACAAATGATCAGCGATTCAAATAGAGGTAATTTTGAAAATATCCTGGTAGTGTTATCAGCACCCAGTTAATTTTGAATATAATTTAAATGATAATACCATCACGAAGTCAATAGCCATGAAATACCTGGGAGTCACATTTGACCGAAATTTCACCTTCCACAGGGCAGGCAGCTAAACAATCATAACAGAGGTTAGATTTTGTTCTGCATAATTGCCGTAATTTTCGCACCGCTCACGCCGTCAAAACAATATTTAATGCGCTCGTACGTAGCTTGGTTACTGTAGTTGCGTAGCTAGTTTGAAACCAGTTCTTGCGTCTGAATCCACACAAAATTATTTACCCGTATCCGACAAAATTTTTACTGGATCGCCTTAGATATAACTGGGTAGAGTTAAGCCGAGCACAAGATCAGCTCACAATAGCCTGTAAGACACTCCGTGACACTATTAACACTCCTTATCTGCTTGATGTGCTGGCTCTCTTCTTTGTCCCGGACCATTCCTGCTGAGGCAAAAAGCACATGCTGTTTGTCGTGCCTCCATGTCGCACCGTTGTACGTGCCAATACCTCGCACTCTGGCCGTGCTTCATGATCTCTTGGACACTATTCCAAAAAAAAAAATGTTTTCGGATGAATGGACGAATATTTTATTGGGTTCCCAAATAATGCTAAGAGAAGTTCGCATCGGCGTCGGTCAAAGATGAAGTACCTGGGACTCGTCCTCGACAACCGGTGGAATTTCGTGGAGTATTTCCGACGTTTGCCTCCCTCCCAATGTAGGAGGTCCAAACGCCTCTTACTGGAAGCCATACGCGGGGTCGTGCTTTCCATGGCCCTTTACGGGGCACCGGTGTGGCAAGTTCCCTCAGGCAGCGACCAGCCTTGATCCAGTGCCTTGATTAATCACTTGGTCCATGACAATTATATATAACTCCACATAGTGCTCCGGATCTCGTCTGCTGATACGTTTGCATATCAAAGTAAAGTTCTTGAATTATTTCCTGTCATACCAGTCTATCACTGGATGCACCGTACTGGAGTAGGTTACCTGGACATTATACGAAAATATCAATCAGTTACCAGCCTTTCGCAAAATCCAATTCCCATTTGCCGACATTTCTTGTTTATTCGATTGTGTATAAGTAAGTCTCAAATTGAGATGGTTCCTTTTATGGAAGAAGATTATAATTAGATAATTACAGCTACCATTTTTGAATAACACTAATTCATCATCATTCATTTTATTTCCAAAATACTTAACCTATTTTACATTTGGTTTTAGCTACACAACAAAAACCTCACAGGGCTTAACTGTGTGTGTGAATTAATTTGGAAAAGCAAATAAAAAAGCAAAACACATTTAATTTTTATTTTATTTGATTCAGTTATAATATTTGGCAGATATAGAGGTGTCTACACAGTTTCAGAATTAATAGAATAGAATATTCATTTATTTGCTCAAAACAATAAGGTGGTTACAATAATTTTAAGAATCCTTATACATTCTACCATTTTGGCATGCAAACATTCATCATCAAACTTATTAACATTGATACAACACAAAAAAATATCAGTTAGGCAATCTGATACGGAGAAGTAACATTTATATAATAAAAGTTCAGTTAGTTCATTTTTGAGAGTTGTTACTGTGCGTAACGCGAGTTGTTATGGCATTAAGAATGTGGTTAAAATAGTCGGTGCCATACCAAAAACACTTTTCCTCAACAAAGCAACCTAATCCTATTGTAACCACACTTGTTGTCACCTGTGCGTAACAAGTCTTGATATTGAGTTCGCAAAGTTACATCTCGGTATCTGTTCTCCGATAAAGTTAAAATAAATGTAAATTACATTATTTGCTTTAATTTTGTTTTTTTTTTCAATTTGTATAAAGTCTTTTTAATTCTAATCATTAATAAATTAATTTTAATGTAATGATGACCCATAATTTTACAAACTATATTTGTACGCTGGAAACAACAGAATATTATGATCGTATTATAAATCATTGACATAACAGCTTTGTACAATAATCTGTCAAAAAAATGCATTCTACTCTATTCTATTCTATAACAAAAAAAAAACATCCGACTTTCAAATAAAAACATTACAAATTGAAAAAAATTACTTCAATTTCGGCAGTCACCGACCGCCGAAATTAAATACACACGTACATACATATCTATAATGCCCACAGTTATGCCAGAATAGATGACCCGAATAACATGAAACTTCAACACAACAGATGAATAAATTAAGTGCGAACTGTACACATCTGCGTACCCCTTTCTAGCGTACCGGGATGTTGTGTTATGAAATGGTGTAAACAATAAACGCACATCCGTCTCCAGCAATCCCGAGAGATTTGCCGTCATTTATTGAAGAGTTCTGTGTTATATCTCCGATGTTCTTCATCAGATCTTTATCAAATATAAATGAAACCACAAGGACATGAGCCACAACAGCTTTCAAATCAAAAATAATTATTTAGGTAAAAACTTTATAAAAATACAGTCGAATTGAGAACAGCCTCCTTTTTGAAGTGGGTTAAACAGAGCAATTACTAAAATGTAAAGGCACGGAAATGTCAATAAATTATGACTGATATATGAATGACAGTCGTTAAGTCAGTTTGTCTGTCTGTAACAAATGATCAGCAATTCAAATAGATGCAATTTTATTGTAACGGGGAATTATACAGTTATTACTAGTCATTAGTTTATAATAGGAACGGGGTGCCTAATTGACAATGGCTGGTACGATACTAACATTATAAGTACCTTGTTCCTAATCTGGTATATTCCGAAAATTTTAGGAAATATCACTTCCCTACTTGTTACAAAAATAACCATCAACTTTCATCATCAGAGTTGGAGATTTAATTATTCGACCATTTTTTTTGGCTAAAATTAATAAGAAATGTGCTTTGCCAAAATGTGGTCGACACTTAAAAAGATTGTTGAATAGATCTAGTGCAGCAGTAGATAGGGTTTGCATTAAATAGTCGGCGGGTCGCTGCATACCTCCAGCGTTTTTTTGCCCTAAACCTTACAGATCATCTCCTGATTTTTCTGAAATGGTTATAATAAATAAAAAACGAATAACTTGGTAATGATATAATTTTAATGATAATAACGGATATTTTATTTTCTAGTTTTTATTTAATTTTGCCACTTTTAACTCCATATCAATATTGCCGCTTCCTATCTTTTCGGTCACGCCGTTTGAAGTTCGTGACATATTCAAGTAGATACGACCTTTAGTAAACGGGAAGCTTTTAGGTACATATGGTACCGACAGATTTTCCAAATGATATATGCCCTGAAAAAATAATAACCATAGTTATCATGCTACTAGGATGTCTGGACGCAAGAATTACTTTATAAGAGAGTGTTGTTAGTTAAAAAAACTGGCCGAGTGCGAGTCAGACTCACCGAGGGTTCCGTAGCTACATTTACCAAAATAATTAGGTAACTTTATTCATGTTCATGTTGCTCTAACGAAAAGAAAAACTGGATCTGGAGACACAATTAACTTGGTCGAGGACAGTTAATAACTAAATGCAAAACGGTTAATGATCGTTTTTTTGTATGTATTTTGTACGGATTTCGTATGTTTTGCTTTACTTGTGTAATTAATTATTTCTTGCCAATTTTAATGATTCTAGGTTAACGGTAACTTTTGATTGCGTTGATTTAGAAGTTTGATATTTCACAGCTCTAGATTGCAATTAATAACATTCATATATTCCAAAAGACCTTTTTAAGCACTCCATTTTTTTTTTATTGAAGTTAAGCTCAATTGTATCTTATTATTGCTCACAATTCGCAGACATATTTCTTATTCAAATTGTGTGTTATAGAATGTTTGGGAGATAACGGTTCCGTCAATACAAATTTTCATAGAAAATTGCTCATCCTCCTTTACGGTTTGTGGATCTTTCCGTTTCTTGCGCTATAAGATATTGCTTCTTGCCAAATTTCATTATTCTAGGTCAACGAGAAGAGTTCCCTATGGTATTTGATTCCCTTGCGAGTGTCAGAAATATAGAAAAACGGCCGTTTCTTTTGATTGCGTTGATTTAGAAGTTCTAATTTCAACTTGATACCTAAACAAAGAAGGATTCCTTTTTTCCTTTTGGGATCACCCAAAAGGAAAAAAAGAATTCTTCTTTGTTGAAAATCCTTCTTTGTGAAACTCTTAAATACAATCACCCCCTAAAAGATTTCGAGGTAATTTAATGACAGTAAAAAAGAGACTTAAAAGTTCAATATTTCACTTACCGCAGAATAGGGACAGAATCGGCCTCCTAGTGCATTCCTCATTGGTATACCGAATATGTTGTCAGAATTCATCATGTCGCAAAACTTAAAATGCATCTCAACAAAACTGGGACGGTATCTGTTTGTTAGAAACTGGTAGAAGTAGAAGTCCAGCTGTAACATAGTAAATGCCACCATAAGCCGAGTTTAAAATAAGCAAATCATAGACTTAAATTTTCAAAATAAAGTCTGTCATTAATAAGTCTATCATGTATATAAAAAACTGGCCAATTGCGAGTCGGACTCGCACTCCGAGAGTTCCGTACAAATAGCTACATTCACCAAAATAACAAATAACATTACTGAAGTTCTTAAACTATGGAGGCACCGAACATTGCTCTGACGATAAGATAAACAGATTTGAGTGACAAAATTAACATTGCCGATGGAAAACTGTAGTCCCCATACATCAACATAAGTCGCGGTCAGTTTAATAAATGCAAATAACTTAATAATCTTTAGTTTTTATGTAGGTACAAATTTACGGTTTTCGTATTTTTTCCTTTACTTGTGCTATAAGACCTTTTTAATTCTTGCCAAATTTCATTATACTAGTTCCACGGGCAGTACCATATAGATTTTGATTCCCTTGCGAGTGTAAAATATGCGTGATTTTTAAACAGATGCAAAGGGTTGCAAATTTGAGTATACGATATTAATTTTAACTCGATACCTCCACTCGTTCCCAAGATAAAGAGTTTTGACAGACGGACAACAAAGTGATTCTATAAGGGTTCCGTTTTTTTTCTTTTGAGGTACGAAACCCTATAATAAGTTTTAATTAAAAGTCGTTTATTTATAATTATTACCGGCCTAACCTAATGAACTATTTAGTTTTTCCTAGGCTAAACCGGTTTGTCCTATGCGTGCCAGGATATACTAGTGTTGGCTTGGTCAATCTAGTTTGAGATAGGCAGAATAAAAATGCGTAAATTTATGGTCTATCCTAGTAGTGTCTAAAGCTTATACATTAAACAAGGATTTGTTTAGCGTCGTAAAAGCATCGTATTGTCGTATTTCAATTAGTATGACTTAAAAGAATCTAACACAAAGGTGTTGACGCCAACCTCTTCGATCCTAACTTATACGTGTTATGGTGCCCTAAGTTCCCGAGCTCGCTTCACTCGCTTCTGCACTAATGCGTTCGAGCTGTCGGCGTCGACTTGTCTCCTACTCAATACCAACACTCAACGAAGATAGAATGCCGATGGCGGCACTATAATTTCCTTTTTTTGTATCGGTTAGAAAACGGGTATGTATTTTGCCTTCATTAGTACAACTTACCGAAATGCTATTGTTTAATGGGACCAGAGAGTGTGAATAAATCTCCACATAGTGTCTAGGATCACGTCTGCTGATACGTCTGCACAGAAAAGTAAAGTTTTTAAAGTATCTCCTGTCGTACCAATCTATCACTGGATGCTCGGTATTGAAGTAGGTAACCTGAAAATTATAAGAAAATATCAATCAATTATATCAGCATATCGCAAAATTCAGTTTCAATTTCTCGTTTATCCGATTATGATCAATTAAATAAAAGTCTAAAAGCGTCCCTTTTATGGAAAAAGATTATAAATAGGTACTTACGGTTACCATTTTTGTATAACACTCATTAATTTGGTAATGCAAATAAAAAAGTAAACCACAGAAAAAAAATGTTGATTTCATAATTAATTCAGTTATAAAATTTGGCGGATAGGTACACAGTTTTGGAATTTAGGTATGAATGACCACCGTTAAGCCGGTCTGTCTGACTGCAACAAATGATCGGCGATTCAAATAGATGCAATGTAATGGTATCAGGGAATAATAGTTATTATTAGTCATTAGCTTATAAATAGGTACGGGTTGCATAATTGACTATGGCTAGTTTACTAATAATAGTATATTTTTTATATTTTTAAATGTTTTTGTTACACGACTGCCCAAAAAAGGAGTGTCATGTTTTCAGGGTTCATGTATGTTTATGAGTTTCTTTATTCCACCATAACTTCTAAATGGCTAAACCGATATCGGTTATCGGCTAATGCAACACTTCTAACGATACCACATACATTAATATCAATGTATGTGGTATCCTTAGAAATGTTGCATTATCCCGGGTAACAATGAACAATAAAAAATTCAAAAAATATGAAGGGTAGCTATCATATGGTTCATGAAAAAAAAAACAAAAATATTTTTTTCATAGAAATTATCTACATATACTACAAATAATCGTCTAGACCCTAAAAGCTTGCTTAGTACATAACAAAATATATTACAGTAGTATTCAATATGCATTCGTTCTCTAATAACATAACAAAAGAAATTAAATAAATATAACAGTAGGTAAAGAAAGAAAAAGTGTATATTCGCCATACAAAACATTTTTTTTTTTTGAGTTTTCCTTATTTGAGTACAGTTAAAGGATGATGAGGCACTATTCAATGTCCCATAGACAAACTTTTTTTACTTTTCATTATCCTGCAACTAATCGGTAGACTATGGGCAGATGAGATGAAATAATTTTGTAGCTTTCAGAGAAAAATCCCCCTTGCAAAAATCTCCGTAGTAAATTAAGTGCAGAGCTGTCAATTTCCAAAATATGCCGCCTTTTCAGTCTGCGCATTGATTCGGGAATAGTTAACTGCATTGCTATAATTAACTTTATATATATGCAATAGTTAACCATGGTGAGTTGGCTTCAGGATGTAATTTTAAACCCTTTGTATTATGCTTATGCTGGACTCACATGCTGAACCCCATAGTTCGATCCCCTATAATAATAATAATAACACAGGCATAACCGGATTATTCAACGGCAACTTGCTTTGAAGTACAATCTAGGGGATGTAAGGGGGTACATTCACGATCTCAGTGCCCCAAGTCAACCTCACCTGCTCGCGGTGCATCCTGCTAAATAACAAACGAGGCTCTGACGTCAACCGACAAATGGCGGTATAACCATTTTAACAAATCTTCGCAGCTAAGTGGTACAGACTGGTGATGGGCAGCAGCATCACCAGTGCGAAAAGCTGCGATCTGCGATCGCCAGCCCGCATGCCCAGCGTGGCGATTATGGACAAACCCTCCAATATGACAAGTCAAAATGGTATGTGATATACAGTCGCATAGAACTGCTCTCGCCAGTAGAAGTTTTTATATTATAGGCTCTGATCTTTACAACCGTATTAATCAATTATAGGTCTACCAGAATCTCATGGCATTTTGTATTTTTTTTTAATTGCGATTTTCATATGGCAATGTCAATTGTCACCAGTCGAATCAAAGTACTTAATGTGTCAACCGCTGCTGAAATTTTTTGATATTATCTTGAAAATTTGTTATTTTTGTGAAAATGTCGAAAAACCCACTTCGATCTCAAGCGAGACATATTGTTTTCAATGTGTATCATAAAATAAGGCAAGAAGAAGGCATAAATCAAACTCAATCTTTGATTTTAAAGTGCGTCTTAGAGTGGACCGGTAAGTTGGACTGACGTGTTTTGATACTTTTAGTTTATTTTTCTTACTTACTTAATTTTTATTTCTTTTCATTACTATTATATGGTAAATCAGGTAGGTCAGGGCACATCGAATGATGGCCGGAAGGAAGTGGCAACAGTAATGTAACTGTTACTAATTCTTCGACAAGATATTGATTTTAACGGAGATTGGGAATCTTTGACGTAAGAAAAATATTAAGTAATAATCTGCGCCCTGCAGTGGGGCGTGTATATAGACGGGTGTTTTTGGCAGGATTTTCTCGAGTGAAGTTCAGTGGCTGTTAATATTATTTGCAAATTGATTCCTAGTGGATATTGTGATATATTATTGGTGTAGTTTTGTGTCTCAACTGTCTACGCAACTGGACAAATTGTAAAATCATTGACAGAAGCCATCTCGGGATAGTGGAGCGGAGTATTTTATTGTAGTATTGACTGCCTCTGCAAAGCTTAATGGAAAGACTGACTCGATACAATTTGCTACCAAATACTCCAAAAAACATTAGAATATGTTACATCCGCATACTAAAGAATAAATATAAGATCCAAAACTCTTTCCAAAGACGTGGCTAACAACTAGCTTAGGTCCTAGCAACCAGGCCATAAAACTTACATAAAAAAAAGTATATTGTAACGGATGTGACGTCAGCCTACGTGCATCCGACCAATGCCCGCCGAGCTAGCCGAAGCTAAGCCGCCATATTGAAGCCCCCTCCAGTCAAGCCATGACAAGCAGCGGGGATGTGTTAATATAAGCGATTGCCTGTCTTTTTATTTGTCTCTTTCGATTGTGAATACAAGATCTGAACAAACCTCTGCCCGGTTTTTATTTATCCGTTTCACTCAGAAGTGGGATGAACAAAAAATAATCTTCGTTTAATAACACATCCACGCCACAACCGCAAGATCACCTTGACTCTGTAGAAAAATCGAAGAAGTATGTGTTATCCACGGCCGGAACGACACTACGAGCTTCACGGCGTGTGCCACACTCTGCCATCGACCCAACTTCACGCCGAGCAAGACTGCATCAAAGTATTCAATATGTGCTTCGTGTGACTGCACGGAGAGGTCCTAACAAGGACCGAGAGCTGCCAGGAGTCACAGCCAGTCTGCCAGGAACCACAGCCAGTCTGCCAGGAACCACAGCCAGTCTGCCAGGAGCCACAGCCGGTCTGCCAGTTGCCACAGCCAGTCTGCCAGAAGCCACAGCCAGTTAGCCAGGTGCGTTGTCTTTCTCATTTCCATATTCGCAATATCGATAACTCTAATTCTATCCAGGCCATAGCCACTGTGTTTTACTCGTCGCCATATTTTCAATAATAAGGATAAAACTAGTTTGCATAACCAGCATCCGTGTATGTGCGTGTATGACTATGTTTTTACGTAAACGAAACAAGAGTTATAAGGATAATAGCAGATGGCGTTCTGTAGTTTGTCTACCCTCGTGGGAAAAAGGCGTGACTTCATGTATGTGCTTATTTACTGTTGTCTGATCTGAGATACTATAATGAACTCTTAATTCTAGCCACGCCATAGCCACTTAGTCTATGAGTAAAAACAAAATAGAACACCGCCACTTACATACTTTGTGCCTGTGTTGATTACCGCGCTTTAAATGTCACTGCAAAAGAAATATTTCCCTTACCTTATATAGAATATCAAGTTTCTGAGTTAGCTGGCAAAGATAACTTTAACTTTTACGTATCAATATGGTCCAAAGCTACAATCAATTAGAAATTAATCCAGATGACGCTCACAAAACAGATTTTAGAACTAGCCAAGGTCACTATAAGTATACCAGGGTTTCATTTAGTTTAGCAAACCGAGATTTATTAATATAGTAGCAGAAACTGTCGGTAGATCTGTCGATACCCAAAACAGTTGGCATTTTTAGAAGATTTACTTCTACCCTTAACTGAGATAAATTCTGGTGTTATAACTTTATAAAATGTTTAACAAGAAGGGACTTAATACTGAAAGTTAAAAATATGAATTCTTGTAAATGCACTAGTTTAGAAAATTCCATTTTCTTAAATGGTCAGGTCTAATTGCCGCCAGCAGCTTACAGCCGGGTTGGCAGATTCAAGTTTCATTTGCCTAGTAGGTAATGTGTATCATGTGGGTACGTAAATTTAACGAATAGTGCAGTTATTTTATGAAGTTTATTCCAAATTTCGCGTTGATTGTGTACCCGTTAATGGATTAGTTTTGAACAATAATTGCAAAATATTTCATGTTCCAAGCCTCTGTTGGCTTGTATGACCCCGCGATTCCTACAGATACATACGGATGAGTGTAAGTTAGGTAGATAGATAAGGAAGTGCAAATGCATCATAATGACTTTGGTCACTATGTTTAATGAAAATATATTTTGCCTTTTTGGTTGCCCAATCATGGTGTGAGGTACCATATTAAGGCCTTCACGAGCAGACATTAAAAAAAAAGTTTGGTAATGTTAAACAGTTTAGGTACATATTAAATGATATTGCTTGTCCACATGCTACTGGTTACTTTAAACGTTGAAATCAAACCATTCATAATACTTGACGGGCTAATGATTATAGTAAAGCCAAGTCAAGTAAAGCTAAGTCAAGTAAAGCCAAGTCAAGTAAAGCCAAGTCAAGTAAAGCCAAGTCAAGTAAAGCCAAGTCAAGTAAAGCCAAGTCAAGTAAAGCCAAGTCAAGTAAAGCCAAGTCAAGTAAAGCCAAGTCAAGTAAAGCCAAGTCAAGTAAAGCCAAGTCAAGTAAAGCCAAGTCAAGTAAAGCCGAGCCAAGTAAAGCCAAGCCAAGTAAAGCCAAGCCAAGTAAAGCCAAGCCTACTTGCAGATACGTTCTACCCCAAAGACAGAGTAGACCAGGACAACGCTGACCACAGGCGAATAAGAGAAGCAGCCAGCCGAGTAAATGAATGGGTTCATGATGAAAATCATGATCCATCATTTACGACGCTGGAGCTGAAAACCGCCGTGGCAGGTTTCAATCCCAAAAAGGCACCAGGAGGGGACGGACTGACGTCTGACATCTGCAGTCAAGCGATCCACCAGGACCCGGAGTTGTTCCTTGCCCTTTACAACAAGTGCCTCGATCTGGCGCACTTTCCAGAGATCTGGAAGGATGCTACGGTCGTTGTTCTTCGGAAGCCGGGCAAGGACAACTATCTGACCCCCAAGGCATACCGACCAATCGGTCTGTTGCCTGTTCTGGGGAAGGTCCTGGAGAGGATGGTCGTAGCGCGTCTAAAGTGGCAGCTCGTACCGCGATTTAGTACCCGCCAGTTTGGCTTTATGCCCCAGAGGAGCACCGAGGACGCCCTCTATACGCTAATGAAGCACGTACAGGAAAGTTAAGGCTGAAGAAGCTAATTGTCCTGGTGTCATTGGATATAGAGGGGGCCTTCGATAGCGCCTGGTGGCCAGCTATAAAAGTCAGGCTGGCTGAGGAAAAGAGTCCGGTCAACATCAGGCGGCTGATAGACAGCTATCTTGACAGTAGGAAGGTCAGGGTTCGGTATGCCGGGCATGAATGCACGAGAGAGACTGACAAGGGCTGCGTTCAAGGGTCAATCGGCGGTCCAATCCTGTGGAACCTCCTCCTAGACCAACTATTGCAGGAGTTAGAGCGGCGCGGGATCTTCGTGCAGGCGTTCGCGGATGACATCGTTTTGGTCGTAGATGGGGACTCAGCGACTGAAGTCTCGAAATCTGCCAATGCAGCTCTCGCCCTTGCTCAGAGTTGGGGTGTCAGAAATAAGTTGAGGTTCGCACCGCACAAGACCTGTGCGATGGTGGTAACCAACAAACTTAAGTACGACACCCCAAGGCTGAGCATGGCCGGGGTCGGCATCGGTATGGTCAAGAGTATGAAGTTGTTGGGTCTGACCATTGACGAGAAGCTCACTTTCAGTGAGCATACCGCGAACGTCTGCAAGAGGGCAGCTGATATCTACAAACAGCTGTCCCGCGCTGCTAAGGTTAGCTGGGGACTAAGTACAGACATCATACACACCATCTACACAGCCACAATTGAGCCCATAGTTACATACGCGGCCGCTGCCTGGGCACCCGCCACGAAAAAGGTTGGGATACGGAAAAAACTAAGCTCTGTCCAACGAGGATTCGCTCAGAAGCTCTGCAAATCTTACCGCACTGTCTCTCTGAACTCGGCACTGGCACTGTCTGGGATACTGCCTCTAGACCTGCGCATACAGGAGGCAGCCGCCCTGTATGAAGCAAGGAGAGGGTCATCCCGGTTTTTGCCAGGAGACAGGGAGATCGAGAGTGCGGTGAGGTTTGCTAAAGCCCCTCACCCAGCTACACAAATGCCCCTCGAGTTTATGTGCCTGGCAGATCGAGTGTTGCTAGCCAGCAACAATACGCAGACGGTGCGTATCTTCACCGACGGCAGCAAGATTGAGGGGAAGGTCGGAGCCGCATTATCCATTTGGGATAATGATGGTGAAGTCCGGAGCCTCAAGCTTTGCCTTGCCGCGTACTGCACCGTCTACCAGGCGGAACTCCTGGCCATTTGGAAAGCGACCAAGATAATCCTCGCGCGGCAAGAAGCGAGCTATGGCTTGTACAGCGACTCAATGGCAGCATTGCAGACGCTTGCAAGCCATAGCTCTCTCCATCCCCTGGCATTCCACGCGCGCGCCAATTTGGCTCAGGCCCTGGCCCAGAACAAAGCTGTGTCTTTGTTCTGGGTCAAAGCCCACGCGGGCCTGCCGGGGAATGAGCGAGCGGACGAGCTAGCCAAGGAGGCAGCATTGTCGTCACGGAGGAAGCCGGACTACGACCAGTGTCCGGTTTCATTTATCAAGCGACAGATCCGTTCGGAATCGCTTGATGAATGGAATCGGAGATATGTGTTGGGCGAGACAGCTTCCGTGACGAAAATGTTTCTTCCGGACGCAATAGTGGCCTTCCGTATTGTGAAACAGGTACGGCCCTCAGGTGTTCTCACGCAGGTTTTGACGGGGCACGGTGGGATCTCTGAATACTTGAATCGCTTCAAGTGTAAGGAGAGCCCATCGTGCGTCTGCGATCCAGGCGTGGCAGAAAGTGTCCAGCACATAATCGTAGAATGCCCGTTATTTATCAGGGAGCGCTACCAACTTAAATGTGAGCTGGACATGAAACTGACGAACGAAAGTATCAATGGGTTCATGACAAAGCAAAAAAGGGAAAGGTTCCTAGCATACTGCCATAAAGTAGCCACTGTGGTTATTAACAGAAATAAGACTTGATGCGCACTGTGCTTCATTAATATGTAACAATATTCAAATGCAAGCACAGAATGCGGCACAGTTATGTATAACCAGTAGTATGTTAAGTTAGTACCTAATTAGTTGTGTAAGATGATCTGTGATACATTATTTACTGTGATGACTGCACTTTTTATGTTTTTTATTATCCCTAATGTTTATATTTTACTGCACCTATTTTATGTTCTTATGTTTTTACCCTAATGTTAATATAAAATCTGTAATAACACCACCGACTGTATAAACTCTGTGATAAACAGCACCACTATTGTAAGAAAATCAGCATTATTGTATATTTTATTTTCGTAAACCTGTGATAAATAAATAAATTAAGCCATTAGATAAGATTAAATAAAGTGGGATTCCCACCCACAGTATGAAAGAAGAAGAATGCAAGAAAGATATAGGATGAGGAAAGAAAGTACGAGAGGCATACAAGATTGAACGGAATGTTAGAGGTTGAGCACAGAATAGGCGCCAAATTCTGTGGCGGGGAATAGTGTATAAAAAAAAAAAAAAAAAAAAGCCAAGCCAAGTAAAGCCAAGCCAAGTAAAGCCAAGCCAAGTAAAGCCAAGCCAAGTAAAGCCAAGCCAAGTAAAGCCAAGCCAAGTAAAGCCAAGCCAAGTAAAGCCAAGCCAAGTAAAGCCAAGCCAAGTAAAGCCAAGCCAAGTAAAGCCAAGCCAAGTAAAGCCAAGCCAAGTAAAGCCAAGCCAAGTAAAGTAAAGCCAAGCCAAGTAAAGTAAAGCCAAGCCAAGTAAAGTAAAGCCAAGCCTAGTAAAGTAAAGACAAGCCTAGTAAAGTAAAGACAAGCCTAAGACTTACTTCTACCCTTAACTGAGATAAATTCTGGTGTTATAATTTTATAAAATGTCTAACAAGAAGGGACTTAATACAGAAAGTTAAAAATATGAATTCTTGTAAATGCACTAGTTTAGAAAATTCCATTTTCTTAAATGGTCAGGTCTAATTGCCGCCAGTAGCATACAGCCGGGTTGGCAGATTCAAGTTTCATTTGCCTAGTAGGTAATGTGTATCATGTGGGTACGTAAATTTAACGAATAGTGCAGTTATTTTATGAAGTTTATTCCTAATTTCGCGTTGATTGTGTACCCGTTAATGGATTAGTTTTGAACAATAATTGCAAAATATTTCATGTTCTAAGCCTCTGTTGGCTTGTATGACCCCGCGATTCCTACAGATACATACGGATGAGTGTAAGTTAGGTAGAAAGATAAGGAAGTGCAAATGCATCATAATGACTTTGGTCACTATGTTTAATGAAAATATATTTTGCCTTTTTGGTTGCCCAATCATGGTGTGAGGTACCATATTAAGGCCTTCACGAGCAGACATTAAAAAAAAAGTTTGGTAATGTTAAACAGTTTAGGTACATATTAAATGATATTGCTTGTCCACATGCTACTGGTTACTTTAAACGTTGAAATCAAACCATTCATAATACTTGACGGGTTAATGATTATAGTGTAGCGTTGTGAGATCTCAACTGAAAATAGTCGAATGATACTAATATCAGAATTAATCGGTTAATAGTCACATCTCTAAAGACACGGCACAACTCTAACTTGCCGGACTACTGTCACTCGGTCATTTCGATTCCGGTGGCTTAGCGGACAACTTACTTTCAATCCTCACGACTCTGTGTGCCCCGATTTAGGGTGAGTTTCTCATTAGTTTAACTATTGTACCTTATTCTTTGTGCCAGGCGACCAATACCGATTCCATCACCTAATTAATATCAGTTTTGCACTGTCATGTTGGACGCGTGGCTAAGGGTCGCCTGGGACAAAGGAATTCGCTATGAGCATGTGTTTCTACCGCATTGGATTGTCTCCGTGTTTTATTGTAAGTGATCACGTTTACTTATGTTAATAAATGCTAGCGTGTTCATACTTAACCTAACTTTGCATCTGTCAATGTGCTTGCTATGTTTGCAAGCTTCTTACCTGTAAGCCGCTGCGATGTGCTGAGCTTTCACCTGTAATGTTCCCATACCGTTCCTTGGCCTAAAATGGGGACGAAGCTGGTACATCGCATGCGGCTTGCTGTTTTTTTGCACCGCATCTAACATGCGCACCCTATGGTGCTTTCAGGGCTCATTGTACGGGGTCGACGTACGGGCGTACCGTCCGGCTATGCGCTACCCAAGGACGTAGCGGCGTGCGCAGCCTACCCTGCGCACCCCTAACCGCTACAGTCCCTGCGGCCTACCGCTAAGCCGGCCGCGGTCTACTGCCCCACGTCTGCCACGTGCTGCTGCTTCATTGTACGGGCTGAGGCCAGACGTGCTCCTACTACTTGCACGCTGCCAACTACCTGCACGCTGCCTACGCCCACCGCCAGGTCCTTTTATCTGACACCTGCGGCTTACCGCCGTGCCAGCCTACGCACGTGGCCCGGTCTTGCCTGCCTACCTGCGGCCTGCCGTCGCGCGAGCTGGTGCCAGCGCAGCCTACCCTGCGCACCCTAGCTGCTACAGTTCCGGCGACCCTATCGCTGTGCAGGTGCTGACCGGTCCCCGCGTCTACCACGTGCTGCCAAGGGACGGTACCCTCTTACTATTTTATCCGCGTGAGGGAATTTGTTCAGAACTGAGTGGCGCTAGAACCCACGACCTAGCTGTTTTATATAACCCTAAATATATGTATTAAATTAACAAGCTGTTTTTCTAACTACCTCCTAACTATCAGTTAGCGGCCTGCACAGCTTACCTAGCGCAGACCTAGCCGTTACAATAGTAAAGCCAAGTCAAGTAAAGCCAAGTCAAGTAAAGCCAAGTCAAGTAAAGCCAAGTCAAGTAAAGCCAAGTCAAGTAAAGCCAAGTCAAGTAAAGCCAAGTCAAGTAAAGCCAAGTCAAGTAAAGCCAAGTCAAGTAAAGCCAAGTCAAGTAAAGCCAAGCCAAGTAAAGCCAAGCCAAGTAAAGCCAAGCCAAGTAAAGCCAAGCCAAGTAAAGCCAAGCCAAGTAAAGCCAAGCCAAGTAAAGCCAAGCCAAGTAAAGCCAAGCCAAGTAAAGCCAAGCCAAGTAAAGCCAAGCCAAGTAAAGCCAAGCCAAGTAAAGCCAAGCCAAGTAAAGCCAAGCCAAGTAAAGTAAAGCCAAGCCAAGTAAAGTAAAGCCAAGCCAAGTAAAGTAAAGCCAAGCCAAGTAAAGTAAAGCCAAGCCAAGTAAAGTAAAGCCAAGCCAAGTAAAGTAAAGCCAAGCCTAGTAAAGTAAAGACAAGCCTAGTAAAGTAAAGACAAGCCTAAGACTTACTTCTACCATTAACTGAGATAAATTCTGGTGTTATAATTTTATAAAATGTTTAACAAGAAGGGACTTAATACTGAAAGTTAAAAATATGAATTCTTGTAAATGCACTTGTTTAGAAAATTCCATTTTCTTAAATGGTCAGGTCTAATTGCCGCCAGCAGCATACAGCCGGGTTGGCAGATTCAAGTTTCATTTGCCTAGTAGGTAATGTGTATCATGTGGGTACGTAAATTTAACGAATAGTGCAGTTATTTTATGAAGTTTATTCCAAATTTCGCGTTGATTGTGTACCCGTTAATGGATTAGTTTTGAACAATAATTGCAAAATATTTCATGTTCTAAGCCTCTGTTGGCTTGTATGACCCCGCGATTCCTACAGATACATACGGATGAGTGTAAGTTAGGTAGATAGATAAGGAAGTGCAAATGCATCATAATGACTTTGGTCACTATGTTTAATGAAAATATATTTTGCCTTTTTGGTTCCCCAATCATCGTGTGAGGTACCATATTAAGGCCTTCACGAGCAGACATTAAAAAAAAAGTTTGGTAATGTTAATCAGTTTAGGTACATATTAAATGATATTGCTTGTCCACATGCTACTGGTTACTTTAAACGTAGAAATCAAACCATTCATAATACTTGACGGGCTAATGATTATAGTAAAGCCAAGTCAAGTAAAGCCAAGTCAAGTAAAGCCAAGTCAAGTAAAGCCAAGTCAAGTAAAGCCAAGTCAAGTAAAGCCAAGTCAAGTAAAGCCAAGTCAAGTAAAGCCAAGTCAAGTAAAGCCAAGTCAAGTAAAGCTAAGTCAAGTAAAGCCAAGCTAAGTAAAGCCAAGTCAAGTAAAGCCAAGCCAAGTAAAGCCAAGCCAAGTAAAGTAAAGCCAAGCCTAGTAAAGTAAATCCAAGCCTAGTAAAGTAAAGACAAGCCTAGTAAAGTAAAGACAAGCCTAGTAAAGTAAAGACAAGCCTAGCAAAGTAAAGACTAGCCTAGTAAAGTAAAGACTAGCCTAGTAAAGTAAAGACTAGCCTAGTAAAGTAAAGACAAGCCTAGTAAAGTAAAGACAAGCCTAGCAAAGTAAAGACAAGCCTAGTAAAGTAAAGACAAGCCTAGCAAAGTAAAGACAAGCCTAGTAAAGTAAAGACAAGCCTAGTAAAGTAAAGACAAGCCTAGTAAAGTAAAGACAAGCCTAGTAAAGTAAAGACAAGCCTAGTAAAGTAAAGACGAGCCTAGTAAAGTAAAGACAAGCCTAGTAAAAAGTCAAGTCTAGCCTAGTAAAGTCTAGCCTAGTAAAGTCTAGCCTAGTAAAGTCTAGCCTAGTAAAGTCTAGCCTAGTAAAGTCAAGTCAAGTCAAGTCAAGTCAAGTCAAGTCTAGCCTAGTCAAGTCAAGTCAAGTCTAGCCTAGTAATGTCAAGTCAAGTCTAGCCTAGTAAAGTCAAGTCAAGTCAAGCCTAGCCTAGTTTAAAAGCCCAGTATCACGCCTAGTAATGCCCAGTATTACGCCTAGTAATGCCCAGTATTACTCCTAGTAAAGCCTAGTATTACGCCTAGTAAAGCCCAGTATTACGCTTAGTAAAGCCTAGAAAACCCCAGTATTACGCTTAGTAAAGCCTAGAAAGCCCCAGTATTACGCCTAGTAAAGCCCAGTATTACGCCTAGTAATGCCTAGTATTTGCATTTGAATAAACCTACCTTAGGTATCATGTTTAACTTTAAATATTGCACCTACCACTATTTGTCTCTGATCACTCAAAGGTCAACTGGTAGAAAATGCCTAAGGCATTAAGGCCGCCTCTGTAGGTTTGTGTGCATGAAGTATTAAATAATATATTTTTTTTTTTTTCATTTTTTTTTTATATCTTTATTTTAAGGGACTTTTGAACACAGTTCACGTCAGTCCCATCATAAACTAATCTTAAGTTAACTAACAAAATAAATAAACTAAACAAAAACAGTGCCTTAGATACTGACTAATGAATAAATCATTTTAGCCTCACGGGGCAGAGGCCGAGCCAAAAAATAACAAAATATACCCAAGTCTAACCTATTTATATTTAATTCTTTAATAATTATATTTCTCTCAGATTCGTTCCTGACGCACTCCGCTTAAAGATGTTGCACATCTTCTCTTTTATCACACACCTCGCAATTGGGAGAACTAACTTTTTGCATAAGAAACGCAAAAGCTCTCAGCGGCATGTGTCCGGAACGAACACGATGAGCAGTTACAACAGTACCACGGCCAATGACATTATTATCAAACCATGGGCTACGAGAAGGCTCGTTTTGTATAATTTTGTACCAAATTCCTTTTAGTTTTGATTGCTTATTAAAGTACTCTTTCCATTGATCATAACAATAATTCTTGAATTTTAGTAATATTTCTGAATTAATGGGAAAAATATAAATTTCACAGCCCGATATTGCCGCCATTTTCGCTAACTTATCAGCTTCATCATTTCCCTTCAGGCCAATATGACGGGATCCACTGCAATACTATGTTGATGTTATCTAAAAGAAGTGAGTGGATTTTCTTCATCACATCATAGGCAATCGATACACATCTGTGTCCAGAGGCGCATCGTGCCAGATGCTGAAGAGAACTTTTGCTGTCGGTAAATATTACTACATTTGTAGTGTCAGATAACGTCTCAACGTAAGACAATGCTTTTGAAATTGCTAATATTTCTGCCGTCATAATAGATACCGGGGAAACTATTTTAAAACACTCACTTTCTTTAGTAACTGAATCATAGTAGGCTGCTCCTATATCGGTGTTTTTTGATCCATCTGTATACAATTTATACCATTTACCATATTTTTCATTTAATTCTGTTAAAATGTCATTTCTTAACAAATTTGTTTCATAATCAATTTTAGGTTTTATAACACTTTTTAAATTAATTCTAATAACATTATTAATTGCAATGAAACTACACCAAATATTTAACTTATACATATCTAAAGGGCAAGACGAATATATTTTTTCTTCTTTGATAAAATTGAAGGTAGTCATTAACATAGGTTTCTTCTTATTTACCCAGTATCTGTTTGTTGAAAGTACACCAAGCCTATACAGTAACCCACTAGTGATATCATTGGCCCAAGATTTAACTTTAAAGCAAAACTTAATTGCTAAATACATCCGCCGAAAACACAATGGTGGCAAACATAATTCACTTTCCATTACATGTTTAGGTGTCGTTTTAATAAAACCACCTATAGTTCTCATGGCTTTGTTTTGGACCTTATCTATTTTATACACCCTTGATTTAATACTATTATCATACAGAAAACATCCATAGTCAATACGACTATCAAAGTTATGTATAAGCGTCTTAAATGCATGGGATGTACTCCCCACCCAGGCCCAGACAAAACTTTAACGATATTCAAAATTTTTTGCCATCTTACATTTAGTTCATTAATGTGTCGGCCCCACCGGAGTGAGGAGTCTAACCACATACCCAAGTATTTGATATTATCGACTCGTTCCAACGGCATGTCATTAACTAGTATATGAACTTGTTGCCTTCTATATCCTCTACTAAATAAACATAATTGGGATTTTGATGCTGATAGTTCTAGGCCTATGTCGTGTAGTATTTTAATAATTATATTTATGGATGTTTGCATGTGGATGACGCTCTCATTTAGTTTTTTACAGCTAGTCAATATTGCAAAGTCATCAGCATATTGACATATTTGTACAATGGTATTGTTATTGTTTTTTGCAACCTCCATCGTAACAATATTAAATAGTAATGGTGAGATTGGGTCTCCTTGTGCGAGCCCTCGATTAGTCCATCTAACAATATCATTCTCTAGACCTAATTCGTCTCTAATAATTAAATGTCTTTCGCACAAAAAGTACCAAAGATAGTTGCATATTCTACTTCCAGCCTTTAGTTTATCTAATTTTTGGACCACACTGTTTATTAAAACATTATTATAAGCATTCTCAAGGTCGAGAAAACATGCTAAAGTTGGTGTATTATTAGTAAATGCAATCTGTATACTAGTGAAAACTTGACTGAGAGAGTCCAGACATGAACGCCCTCTTCGAAAACCCGTTGTGCTCGACGACAACAACACATTATGTTCAATGAACCATTCCAACCTTTTATTCAACATCAAGTGAAAAATTTTACAAAGGCAAGATATCAATGATATTGGTCTTAATTTGATATCTGAATTAGTGTTACTTTATTTTGGTATTGCAATGATTTTAATGTTGCGCCATTCAATAGGAATATAACTCAAGTAAAATATTTCATTGAATATACCAAGTAAAAATGTTTTTGCTATAACAGGGAGGTTAAAAATCATGGAATATGTAATGGCATCATCGCCAGGAGCTGTATCTTTTTTCTTTATGCATGCTTGCAGCTCTTGGTAGGTAAATTCGGATTCTAATAATAAATTATTTGATGTAAATACGGGTTTGGAATACTGAACTGAATCAAGGGCCAATGAGCGCAAAAGTTCCTGTTTCATATCCATTGAAAAGTAACACTTATCTCTTCTGTAGCCCTTAATCCATCTCATTCTGTTCCACATTTCAGAAGAAGATACACTACCGTCCACATCTGTGCAAAACGCTTGCCAACTATTCGTCTTAGCTCGTCGTATTTCTTCTTGAGCTTTCAATGTTTTATTCTCCAGCACAGTTAAGTTTCCCGGTGTAGGATTTCGTCTAAACTGAGCCAGCGCAAGTCTTCTCTCAGCCACGATTTTGGACAGATGTTGGTTCCAATAAGGTTTCGGCTTGAAATTCCTTTCAGGGTCATTGCAAATTTTAATTGGCGGAATGTTTTTATCTGCTGATTCATTAATGATAGAAATAAAGGTCGTGTACTTTTGTTGCGTACTATCCATGCAAATAGATAATTCTGTAAATCTGCTTTCAATATCTTTAGAGTATTCTGACCAATTAGCATTCTTAAAATTCCTCTTTCTTATACAATGTCGCATATCCTTATAGTTAATTTGAATTTTTATCATCAAGTGGTCACTTCCTAAGTTCTCATTAAACACACGCCAATTACAGAGAATTGCAATATCGGACGAAGTGAAGGTGATATCAGGGGTCGTTTGCTGTAGTACATTACTCACTAATCGTACTCTGGTAGGGTTACCATCATTAATGGGAATACAGCCATACTCTAATGCAGAATCCATGATTTGATTTCCTCTCGTATCGTTCTTATACGACCAGTTCGAGTGATGTCCGTTAAAGTCCCCAGCTATAATAGTTTTGCTTGTGTACAGTGAAAATAGTTCATCCCAATCAGATTCTCTAGTTACTGCGGATGGTGAACAGTAAATAGAAATGATATTTTCTAGGTATTTACAATTTAGGATTTTTACATGTAACATTTCTATGCCAGTATTGTTAATTCTAGTAGACTTTATCTCGGATTTAATTGAATTATGAACTATTACTGCAACGCCGCCATATCTATCGTGTCTATCTCTTCTATAAATATTATATTGCGATATATTCAAGCGAGTCCCTTCCTCCAACCATGTTTCACAGATAATCGCAACGTGTATTTTATCTTTAATCAAAAGTGACTCAAATTCTGTCAATTTTGGTCTTAAACTCTGTGAGTTCCACTGCATCACATTAATATAAAAAATATTTTCTTTCTTATTACACATTAAAGGCATAGATAAACTTATTAATTAATTCTTCATCCTTTATAATTTCTACTACATATGCACATATTTCTTCAAATATCATTTTACAAAAGCATTTCATCTTGTTCTCAAAATCCGAATTGGACGTAACAATTTGTTTAAATTTTTGTATTAATCTAAAGAATATTATTTTAAGTGTGATTTTCTTTCTTTCTTCCTTTTTATCATGACCTTGGTGTTCAACGGCGATGTTATGGATCCCTTCCATATTCAACACATCTATATCCTGATCCTTGTTTGTAGTTAACTTCCTGTTTTTGTTTTTCCTTGGTACTGTGCGTGCATTCTGTTCACAAACCTCTTCAGTTGTTAGCGTTTCACTTTCTTCATCATTTTTGTCCTGATCCATCCATGTAACAGGTATGTTAGACTGTAATATATCTCGATAACTTTTTGATCGGGAAGATCGGCCTTGTTACGCCTAGTAACGCCTAGTTATGCCAAAGCAGCCAAGCCAACCAACCCGGCCAAGCCAGGCCAAGCCGGCCAAGCCAGGCCAAGCCAGCCAAACCGGCCAAGCCAGGCCAAGCCGGCCAAGCCAGGCCAAGCCAGGCCAAGCCAGCCAAACCGGCCAAGCCAGCCAAACCGGCCAATCCAGGCCAAGCCAGCCAAACTGACCAAGCCAGGTCATGCCAGCCAAACCGGTCATGCCAGGCCAAGCCAGCCAAGCCAGCCCATTAAGCGGCACTTTTGAATATCAAATATTGAATGAAAAAATAAATCATGTGTACAAAAGGAAAGTTTTTATTGTAGTCTCCAGACTACAATTAGTGCAGGTCATAATATAGTAACAAGCCTTTCAAAGACAAATTATTTGCCTAAGCCATTACTTATTTGCCTAAGCCATTACTTATTTGCCTAAGCCATTACTTATTTGCCTAAGCCATTAGTTATTTGTCGTAGCCATAACTTATTTTCCATAGCCATAACTTAGTTTCCATAGCCATAACTTATTTGCATTAAATGCGGTACACTAGTTTGCAAGAAACAGTCAAGTCCATATTGAAATTTTTTTTATGTAAAGTGTGTAATTATAGAAACTGGATTAAGGGCATAAAAAGTATACGTGGTTACAAAAGCTCACGGATGCTTAGTCGGTAAATGCGCTAAGACCATAATAGTAAAGCATCTATAACGGACAGTAACAATAGTACTGACACTGAAGCCTTAATTGATTTATTTGAAAGCTTTTGAAATGTTTTTGCTTCCATTGCGGGAGCAATATTTCCAGGATGGCCGAATGTAACGGATGTGACGTCAGCCTACGTGCATCCGACCAATGCCCGCCGAGCCCGCCGAAGCTAAGCCGCCATATTGAAGCCCCATCCAGTCAAGCCATGACAAGCAGCGGGGATGTGTTAATATAAGCGATTGCCTGTCTTTTCATTTGTCTCTTTCGATTGTGAATACAAGATCTGAACAAACCTCTGCCCGGTTTTTATTTATCCGTTTCAATACATAGACTGATGATGATGAATGACTATAAGTAACATGATACATTTTATTCTTGTTTACAGACTTTATACATAAAGAGATTGGTTTTGAATATGTTAAATGCCAATGAAAAAGAACCATTTTGATGGAGAGAGATGACATAAAACTACAAAGATACAAGTTTTTGAAATGCCAGTGGAGTTCATGGAATCGTATTCTAGTTTTCTAGTTCTGAATGAGGTTTTAAGTTATTAGTTTGATTTAAATGATGAATATAAATTTAAGTACTATTGATTTATTTTTCCTATGTTAAGAACCCGATGTATAACAACATTATTCATACACATACCTATAATACACACATTGGACCTTTGTGTCTCTGAATTTGTTGCAATCTGTAGTACAATGCCAAAGATGTCAAAAGTATGGGCATACCAAAAACCTGAAACCTTTTCGTTAATTTAACTTTAACAATCATTTATATTTTTATGCACTTGCCAAGTCCAATGTCTCTCAAGAATGCTTGAATCGAAGTTTTCAATGTCATACCTTTCGCGGTGTTTTCTCAGGAAGCCTCACCTATTCAGCATCATTTTCATCCTGAATATACTTACTCAAAAACCTTGCCAGCTCCTCCTCTATAATTCCGTAACTGCTAGAATAAATTTTGATAGCTTATTGCCACTTGCCTATGCAAAACTAGAAGCATAATTTTCAAATATCAGTCTTAAGGCTGAGCAGATGAGCACAACGCGACACTGCGAGAACGATGAAACAATAATTATAAGAACAAATTGTTCTGGTTAGATAATATCCTCTACTAACCCATTGTTTATTCATTTCCAAAATATGAGGAATGATATATAATAACCACAAACTGTTAAAATAAATGCACTTTGACGCAAACCAAGCAGAAAATGGGCCATTATGTATTTGGGATCGTAACAAAGTATTTGAAATTAATTATATGCTCCTTTATATGCGAAAGAGTCTGGTTCGTTGGTCTGGTCATCGCAAGAGCTGCTGCTGGGCATGAGATCTTCCTATCCTACCTACCTCCCTACCTGTCCTACTTTTCTCACATTTTTTTTCTTTTAATCCTTCCCTGTATGAGGGCGAACAACCCAAAAAAATAATTATTCAAATCAGTCCAGCCTTTTTTGAGTTTTAGCGAGACTAACTTACAGCATTTTTTTTTATATGTGTAGATAATATAGCTCTACGATGTTTTCGATGTTGGCTGAAGGTTAGGTAAGTATAGCTGTCTCAGATAATGGATGCGATTTTGGGGTCATGTGCCGTATTCTCTGATAACAGTTTGATACAAAAAAAATTGAATAACAGGATTAAGTAACCATCGCAAACGTGATATTATCATTTTAGAGAACTAGGTCGGGCTCATACTTATAGTAAGGCACTTCCGATTCCACAAGATTGTATTTAAGAGCAAATTGCTGATGGATAATCCCCGGCTACAAGGTTGTGTCTATGCAAATAGTCTCCGTTTGCTAGACTAGAACAACCGGAGATAATGTGACGGATGGATTCCCCCGGCCGGTGACATGCCCGACAGATGTCAGCCGTGCCAACTTTCATCATCATAACAACGTCCATAATCGCAGAGACAAAGCCTTCAGTTTCCCCGATGTTCAGTCAGCCAATACTCTTTTAAATTATCACGTCATAAATTAATTACATCTACCAGTGCGGCCAACTGAAGTCTGGAAAGTTAAACGTAAACTCAAGGCAAGGAAGGCGCGTTACCGGTACCCATAAAGCACATAGTAAATTTGGCAACGCCGCGTTAACCTGTTACATTTATTAACACTTTTATATCTGTTACAGATATATTACGGTTACACTTTTGTAAGTGTTTTGGGTTAACACATTAATTATAAAAGTTACATATTTGAAAATGTTATCAATTCAACATGTACACTTTTTATCGTGTGTTAGTTTTATCATCTTAAAATAACAAATAACACAGTAGAAGTACCTAATTACCTACTTATATAACATTATGACATTCTTTATTAACATTTATATTTTTATAAACTGACTTTAAAGAAGGAGAAGGTTATGTATTCACTAGTTTTTTTCATTAAGCCATACAAAAGAACTGCTAACATTGAGTGGCAGTGTGTCAGGCACATTGCTGCACAACGGATGGTCGATGGGGTCGAAAAGTTCTGCAGCCTAATTGTGCAAGTGAATTCGGCAAGGCAAAGGGTTTGACTGCCATCGGATTCACTTGCACAATTAGGCTGCTGGAGTGGCGACGGATGACGCAACGTTGGAAGGCATCCCTCTAGGTGGACCGATGACCTGGTTAAGACTGCGGAGATCCGCTGGATGCGAGTCTCGCTAGACCGATCAGTGTGGCGACGCTTGGCGCAAGACCTATGTCCAGCAGTGGAAGTCTTTCGGCTGAAATTATGATTACCACTCTTTTTGCAGTGCTGCACAGCGTCTTGTACGTTAAGGCACGGGTTGAGGAGTGACCATATGAGGACACCATCCTGACTGAAGAATGAGGTTATTTCTACCAATTTAATATATTGTCTTTAAAACGAAACAATCATGCAAAATTTTGAAATCGTAATTTTAGAAGAAGAGGTTCTTCAGTTGTCCTATTCTGCTAAGTAAGCGACGTAGAGGAATACAACTATTATTTGTTGCTTACTAGCTTGCTTTCATTCGTTTGTGTGACTATGAGTAGTATGAACACATGCACACCTCGTAGACAGAATGGGGTCACAAATTATCTGAATATGGAAACAACATGTTAATATTGTTGCGACGTCTTATCAATGAGTCTCTTGCCATTTTAAATGTAGGGTGGCCAAATCCGATGTACACAATTTATTTTGCCACTATTTCGATTTGAGGCCAATTTTAACCGTTGCAATTTGGTTTTGGATAATTGTTAAGATGATAACCACTGCATTTAAATTCAGTAATTGTATTATAATGGTTCAACGTTATTTCAAAAACACCAACACAATCCAAAATTTTGGAGGTATGCGGAACAGGTTGGAAAGTCCCGCAAACCAACATTGAAAACAGAAGATCCTACGAAAAGACGGATGTTGTGTCTGGTGGACAACAGCTCACCGTTGGGCTGTTGTATTGTTCAAATGTCGCTGAAAACTCGTGTATTTTGGATTTTGTCTATATGACGGCATAGGATTTTTTTTAGGGATTTCTCCTGTGTCGTGGGTGCGTTTACAAACATACACAAAAACACCCAGAGCCAAAACAACTATTTGTTTGTCATACAAATATTTGTTCCGTGCGGGAATCGAACAGGCGACACGCAGTGCAGCAGTCAACTGCTCAACCACTACGCCAATCGTGCGCATATATAAATACCGCTACAAACTCAGGAGTTAGACAGAGCCTGAAATTTTGATGAGTTATTTAAAAGGACGTGTAGTACTTTGATGGTCGGATAGATGGTCGTGTATGTTTGTATGTTTCTACATTTGCACGTTTGTATGTTTGTAAGTTTGTCCACGCATTTCTCCGTAACTACTTATCGGATCGTGATCAATTTTGTTTTGGATTGAGTACCTCTCAACTTAGGGAATAGTGCAAGTTTCATCAAAATTGGTTATGCAGTTTTCAAGATATGAAGCATAAAACTAAACTCCTAAGCGACAAATTTGTAAATTGAGTTAGTATGGGTAATTTGACAATCCTTTAGGGTCCTTACTATAGAACTTGCACATTTTAATGATGGTGTACTAAAACTAAAACTAAAAATAAAGAAATAAAAACTTATTTTTTGTGAAAATGTTGTTCTGTTCTGCGCTGGGATAATATTTCTAATATGTTTTTTATTGTTCTCATGTAAGTGACTTTGTTTTAATGAGATTAAAACAAAAAAAATATTTAAACCGGAGTTTCTGCTCAACACAACTTGTTAAATACCTGGGAATATCAATAGATAACACCCTTAGATTTCGGGATCACATTGATGCAATTAACACTAGGTTACGTAAAATGATATACATCTTTAAAACTCTGAGGGGGTGGCAGATGTGAAGCTAAAAAAATCAGTATACTTTGCCCTCGTTCAATCATTGTTAACCTACTGTATCAATGTATGGGTTGGAGCTCCGAAGTCTACACTCCTTGTCCTGGAGAGAACGCAAAGAGCCATACTGAAAGTGTCTTCGTTTCTACCTTACCGTTACCCCACAGAGCTTTTATATAAAGAAGCCAAAGTTATGACAGTGCGTCAACTTTTCATATGCATAATTTGAAAACAACACTCTATGCTAAAATACCACCCTTCGACTTCACAAGGTAAGAGACGATACAACCCCGTAGATCGCCCAGACATTCGACTTTTAACCCAATTCTCTAAGCGTTTCTTCTGCCATCTAGGAGGTTTTCTTTACAATAAAATTAATAGTATGCTACCGATAGTTAATCTTACTAAGAACATGTGTAAAAAGAAAATAACTTCCTTCCTACAAGAATTTAATTATGAAGACACCGAAAAACTACTTGCTACTTTAGTGTAATACTACTAATGTAAAAAAAATACACACACACACGCACCAAAACACATACTCTCCATCACACACACTCATCACCACACACTCTCAAACAAAACATACACACTTACTAATACTTATCAATAACTATTGTGTTCGTGTTCACCGATTCAATACCTTTCTAAAAAATAATGCATAAAGATAATGATTGTGTTAAGGGCGGCGTCCTGGTGTCCTGAAATACAGGCTTGCAGCCTAGTTTAGGCACCAGTCTCCCACAATAGTAATAAGCTTGTTAAAACATTCTAAATGATGTATTGTGTAATATTGTGGTGAGAAATAAACATATTTTTATTTATTTATTTATATCTTAGTCATAAGTTTAGAAATATTCAACTGTATATATTATTTGAATTATAAATAATTTTCTTATATTTCTTCTGAATTTTCGATTCATATAAAGAAATACCATTTAAAGACATCGGAGTTGGGCACCCTACACTGTTTTTTTTATAGTGGGCGATAACATTGTTTTGCTTGACTTCTATTTAAAAAGCGAGATCAAGGCTGGACCAGTACTCGTATATGATCTGTGGTGGACGGATCTACCTCTGGTTAAGCTACCTTGTATTTCTGCTGTAAAATGTGTAGAGCCCAGAGTTTGCTGGTGGTAGCACTATTTGTGGGGCTAACGCAATCATGGGGTAAGTATAATTGTTATTGAATGGTTATAATTAGTCTCTATGCAACTTTTTTATGAATTAAGCCATAAAAGTATTTTGTTTACGTATATTCACAATTTCACAAGTATATATTGCATTTCCTAAAATTATGCAAAATTTTAGAGGTTGACACATATTTTTTATGGACATTTTGTTAGCATTTGAATTGTTCTACACTGAATTTTAGACAATGCAATAAAAATATGTGGTGATTGCACCCCTTATGTGGGGTGTTTTTATCGATAAAATTAGGTGTATTTTACGGCCTTAAACGTTTATTACTACAAGTCCGGACACATTGTAAAATAATATGCTACGCCGGTTTGATAAGTTTTGTATGGATAAAGAATAGTAAATTGTTGATGCTAGACGGCGTAAAACCCGCCATGGCTGCAATGGGCTATGGTGCCCAGAGTGCAATTACAATCGCGGTGCAATAGGAGCCAGTATTCGAGTAAAATAATGATTCATGTTATTTTATTTAGAACTCTTTACTTGGCTACTGCTGATGGTATTTTTAGGGTTCCGTACCTCAAAACACTTATAGGATCACTTTGTTTTCTTGTTCTTGTTCTGAAAGAAACCGGCAAATCAGCGCACAGAATTCGCAACGAAAGGTTATGGGGCCATTTCCTTCAGCATGGTGACTTACTGTGAAGGAAAATGAGCCCTGCTTGGGAACACAAGCACGACAGGGATCACACCACGACAGCTACATGCTGCTTCTAGGCCGCTTATCCACGACCGCGCACGCGGACACAAGCGAACGGCTATTTTTGGCTCCACAGACTCCGTTCATCCAAGGCCGGTACAGGCAGGAAATAGTTAACCGCACGGAGACCGATACTTCAGTTATACTTCTAGTTCACTCACTTTAACAGGACTCCACTCAAACCGTTCACCAAATCCTCGTCACCACCGCTCCTCGGAAAGGGCAGTTCTTATGTGGTTCCATCATCTAGCGACGAGGTGGAAACAATGGAGCGTTAATAAAAAAGTTAATTTAAAAAATCTTAAAACCCGACTGCTTATAAAGCGAACTAAAAAGACGTAAACAAGAAGAAAATCATGTTGTGCAGTCGGAGGATACATCTGGTTTTGATCAGCCAACTCGCGAATATGTATCCACCGACTACACAACATGATTTCCTTCTTGTTTACGTCTTTTTAGTTCTTGATTTTTTGTGATTTTGATAATAATAATAAAAAACACACCCACAAAATGGCGCCCAAAAGCCGCCATTTTTTTCATATCCAATTTTAATGTCATTCAGACAATGTCGAATCGATTGACATAAGAATCATCAAAATCGGCCAACGCGTTTAGTCTCCAGAATGCCATACAGGAACAAACATACAAACACATTGCCCTCCTTCGGCAGTCGGGTAAAAAAGGAATGAAAGACGGTGTGTGTGTGACGCTACGAACTAGGTAACAAATTTTTCCTTAACAAGGATTATTTCTTACAAAGAAAAGGTGTAACACATTGTATGGAAAGAGAAAGAAGTATAGAACAGAATTCTGTTTAAAAACCAATACGACCTATTTTGATTACTAAAGCTTATTTTTAAATTTAAACAAAAATTCTAAATAATAAAACGTCAAGTAGATTAAAATGGTGGCATGTCATTGAAATGACAGAAAGATGGGTAGACTAACTGTCATTGTCATATAAAATCGATAACAAGCTTGTTGATAAGGAAATAATTACATTTAAGCAAAATTCGACCTAATTGTATTAGAATGTCTGTAGAAAAATTAGCTGATGGTGAGCCATGAATAAACTTTGTCGACAGTACACCCACAAGTCGTGACATTGCGTCATTATTAACCGACTTACCAAAAAGGAGGAGGTTCTATGTTCGACTACTTGTATGTTTTTTTTTTTTTTTTATGTATGTTCACCGATATCTCCGCCAATTGTGGACCGATTTTGAAAATTCTTTTTTTTTTTGAAAGAACATGTTCCGAAATTGGTCCCATTTTAATTTGTTAAAGATCTGATGAAGAACTTCGGAGATATACAACAGAACTCTTCAATAAATAACGGCAAATCATTCGGGATTGCTTCAATCGCATGTCTGTTTATTGTTTATACCATTTCATAACATAACATCACGCCAGTATACTGAAAGGGATACGCAGAACTCTAATTTCACCGGTTATGTTCAAGTTTCATGTTTTTCGGGTAATCTGTTCTGGCGTAATAGGTACTTACTAAACAACTTGCCTATTAGGTAGGTAAAACTAAAAAGCGAAAAATAAAAAACTTTTTTGCAAAAAAATACTACCGACTTCCAAATGAAAAACTACAAAGTGAAAAATAACTTTATTTTTGGAAGTCGGTGTCCATCGCAAATAATTGGTATCTACGAAAGACACCGACTTCCAAAAATAAAGTTATTTTTCACTTTGTAGTTTTTCATTTGGAAGTCGGTAGTATTTTTTTGCAAAAAAGTTTTTTTTTAACAAATTAGCTTTCTAAAATGATTGCTTTGTTTCAGATATCGCCTTATCAGTAGATAATCGACTAGAATTTTACACTTCTGACGGAGTAAAAACAAACACCGCATATGTTAACTCTCAAAGCCTAGCTAGCTTAGCATATGATGTAGTTCACAACGTGATGCTGTACGTCGACAAACAGAGCGGCAACGACACCATATGTGGTTACAACATTGTTTCTGCGGAAAATAAATGCTACATAGAGAGGAACGGGCGAAACATCCTGGGTCTGGTCTTTGACCCCATCACAGAACTACTGTTCTTCACAGATGCCAACGAAAAAAGCATTAATTGGTTTTCATTTAAACCTGGATTTAACAACAACGTCTTCGGAAACCTCTTAATCAAGTTGGATGACGGGATCCCAGGTGACATTGCAGTAGACAGTTGTAGTTCGTACGTTTCTAATAATAAACTAATTTATATGTATAAATAAATAACTGACTCGTTTCTCAGTCGCAAGATCGTTTGCTGAGTGTGTGGTCCCGAGTTCGATGCCCGGGACGGGCAAAGTGTTTTTTTTTTTTTTTTTAAATTGGGACAATCCCACCGCACTATTCCCAAACCACTGCAACTCCTGAAAGCCAGAATCAACAGTGGCGACCACCAGAAAAGCGCCGAGGCAATGAAGCTCGACGAAGTCCCGGAGAATGAATTTACCTGTCTTGGATCCCGCAACGAAATTAATCAGAAAAGAATAACGGAGGAGTAGGAAAAATGTAAATTTCCACTTCCCTCCATATCAAGCAGGAGACAGAACAAACAAGGCCAATAGGCACAAAGGGTCATATACAACTGGGATAAGCCCAGTTGCCTAGCACCACGGATAAAAAATTAGCATTAATACATATTAATGGGTCCTAACATTGTGAGCTGTTATATTTGGTTCCAATAATAGGTATGGCAAAAACGCTTGAACGCACGGAAATTTGTTCTAGTTTCCACAAGGTCCGTATAGTAAACAACTCCTGATGCAGCCTGTACATTATTCAACATAATATTACGTTCATTCTGCCAAAGAATACACTCCCATAAGATATGATGTGCAGATTGTACATATTCGCAGTCAGATGTAGAACACTGACATAAAGGCGAGGCAACGAGCTTGAAAGAAAATAATTTACTTTTAAAGTTACCATGTCCCGTGAGAAATTGGGCAACACAGTGATCCACTTCCAGCCATGTGCTGGCCAGCCGCACGCGAACGGATGGAAAGAATTGGTGGAGGTGTCGGCCCTTGATAGAATTATCCCACCTACATTGCCATTCGGATAAAAGTTCCTCCCAGACGTCAATAGGTGGTTTAAATAATCTAGAGATTTTCTCACGGTCACTCCGCGTTAAAAAGTTCGCGTCCGCGGTCTCTCGTGCGGAATAGTACATTGCAGCACGTCGCTGCACTTCAAGGTCGACCGGAAGTACACCAGCAAGTATCGGTAAGGCCTCAGTACTAACCGTCCTGTATGCTTTGCATAAGAATATCAAAGCCAAACGCTGACTTTGAAGTAATTTACGTCGTACCGCCCCTATCAGCCCAAACAGGCGCCCCATAGCACATACAACCCAAGTAAGTAGCCCCATAAATAGTTTTTAAAGTTAAAAAAGACAGACCCCACGTAGATTTAGATATTCTCGTTAAGGCATAGAAATTTTTTTTTGCTTTTTCACCGACTATTTTAATATGATCTATAAATGCAAAATTCCTCTCTAACACTAGACCAAGATAGCACACGGACTGCTTTCTTTTTACGGGAACGTCATTAAATTTAATAGTAGGACACGATTTAAGATTACCCTTCAAAATGAGTTGATAAGTTTTGTGCGGAGCAAAGGTCAGGCGGTTTCGATCGCCCCACTGAGATATTAATCGTAGGCAAGTGTCAGCCAAGTTCTCGAGTCCAGCTCAAGTACTTGATTGAATGAGCAGAAGACCGTCGTCCGCGTAACCGGTTAATGAACAGCCGCTAGGAAGCGGAATCGCGAGGAAATCATCAAAGCCTAAATTCCATAAAGCTGGACCAATAACCGAACCCTGAGGACATCCCATGGTGAGAGACTTCGACATGGAATGATGACCGAGTTTGAGTTTCGCGGAACCATTTAAAAAGTAAGAGTAAACTAGATTATATATATTTCTGTAGCAGCCCCGAGTTTTCATTTTAAGTAATAGCATTGGCCACCATGCGTTATCAAAAGCCCCAGAAATATCTAGAAAAATCCCAATTACGTACTTATGTTCAGATGTATTAACTATTTTCCTAACAGTAAGGGCCGCGTCTACGGTAGATTTTCCAGTAGTGAAACCGAATTGATTGTTATGAAATTTTGGTCCGTCCGGTAGCAAACGTGGAACGATAAGGCGCTCCAGGAGTTTTCCCAAAGATGGAAGTAATGTTATGGGCCGGTAAGACTTAGGGTCGTCCGGGGGTTTGTCGCCACTTTTCGGGATAATTCGTATAAATCCGCGTCGCCATATACGAGGAAATACGCCCTCCGCAATACAACGGTTGTAAACGGTTAAAATCGCATCACCGGCTGTTTTACACGCTTCTATAATCATCCGATTAGATATTTTATCTTCACCCGATGACTTGTTGAGTGGTAACCTCTTGACAACGTTAATAAATTCGTCAGTGGATGGAAGGTCTGACGCTGGTGATTCAGGTGGTACAGCAGCCCACGCTCTGATTTGTTGATGGTAGTCGTTGTCACTAGCAAGCAAGTCATCAGGTATAAGAGTATTCAGCAAAACTTCAGTTGTTTCCTCAATACTGGTGGTGTGTTTATTATTTACTTTAATGTTCTGAACATACGCGAGGTCGACTGATCGATTGGCTTTAAACTCATGATATAAAGGAGACCACGGACCCTCTTTGTCTAATTTTTCTACTATTTTACGCAATAAATTACCCTTAGATTTTTCCACCGATGCTCTGTAGCGGGACCTGGCAACTCTAAACGTATTTAACGCAATGGAAAGAGGGTCACCGGTGACCTTACGTTTTTTAAGCTTGTTAAGATGTTTACGCGCTCGGCGATAACTTTTACGCTGTTCAGTTAGGTAGTCACACCACCAATCACATCTACGTATATTGGTCACAGATCCACGACCAATGGCAATGTCAGCACAGTAAGTGAAAGTGTCTGACATAATTTCAGCACTTTCTTCAGCTGACAGCCCATCACGAGTGAAGTCTTTGGCGTGACACGCAAGAAGCGAGCTAAAGAATTCCCAATTAGCACCCTTACATTTATACCTGAAGTTACCAATGACATGTGACGTACCCTGAGTAAAAACCGGAACAAATTCGTACACGATCAAGCGATGATCACTACAAGACGCGTCCGGTAGGACACGCCACCTATCCAAGCGTACGTCTGCACTAGAAAGTGTGACGTCAATACAAGATTCGCCCATTTGGCTGCAAAAAGTTGGTGGTGCGTCAGGGGTATTATGAATAGACAGATTCATTTCAGCAATGAAATCTTCAACAGCGCAGCGTCGTTCATAATCCGTAGACCGAACTTTGCCATACCAAAGAGTCGAGGACGCGTTAACATCAGCGCCAACAATAACTTTGCAGCCCGCGAGCGACTGCAAGACATGACGGAGGTTATGTATATGAGGAGCAACAGGGTCTGAATATTGAAAGTAACAGCTCACAACGTAAACTTTAAAAGAAGACGATGAGACCTCCGCAACGGCACAATGGGGTGTCATAAGGTTACGCAAAGACGTTACTGTAAAGTTAGAAGAACGCGCCACGTAAATACCGGCTCGTGCTTTGCCATCCAACTGTACTACTTTGTGACGTAACCGCGCGTTTTGGTATTGTTCTTGAACAAGCACTATATCTAAGTTATAATCGATTGTTAGTTTGTCTAGTTCAGAAGTCGCCACCCTATCGTTGTGGAGATTTAATTGGCCTATGGTTAATCTATCCATTATTTTAGTAGTTGGTGTTGAGGATAAGTTGTTCGAGCCTAAGTTTATAAGTAGTACACTCGGGAGAACCACAACGATGGTTATAAGGTCTCTTAGAACGTTTACACGCTACGCACGACGGTGTATAATTTAAATTGTCCTTGTGCGGGCAGTCTTTGGTTTCATATGCCTCAGAACAATTAGCGCAGGTAGGTGATTTATTAGTGCAGTGTTTCTTAACATGACCGAACTGTTGACAATGGACACAACGAACCACGTCGACATCATCAATGAAACGGCAAGTCGCCCAATCAATAAATAATTTGTCTTTAGTTGAAACCAGATGTTTCCGGACCGAGGACTCCAATTCAATGCCTATCCATTTCCGGCCGTTGTCTAGCGAACGCCGACGTATAATTTTGGTAGATTTAATAAAGTCGTCTTCATTTAGTGGCATCTCGTCTTTAATGTTTTGACAGAATAATGCATGCAAAAAGGCAGTATCTTCCATTGAGGATGGGACGTCCTTAACTAAAATGCGAGGCCTACGGCCTTTTGGCTTCTCAAGCCGCAAGCCAGCGGACCTAATGGCATCGACCGATTGCAATTTTTTGATCTGAAAATCGTTAGCGACACGTAACACGACGCCAGACTTTGCAGCTTTTTTAACTCCTACAATTTGAAAGCCATCACTGGGTTTTATCGCTTTCATAAGCGCTTCTTTAGTCGCCGAAGAAGTGGCGTAATCATTTGATCGCTCATCCGTGGGGTAAGCCACGAGACACGGAAGTTTGGCGCGAGAGTCGACCACGGGTGCAATTTTGGGCAAACGAAGTTTTAATTTATCAGCATATGTAATATTACTGACATCAGACTTGGCAATGTTGACACCGGTATTAAGTTTAATTTTGTCTAATTCGCGTTCCGTATTGGCTAATTTAGTTTCGTTGGCGGATGATTTTATGGCTAGCAAGGAAACAATAGCCGTTACGCGTTGAGTCATGTCCATAATAGCGGATTTATTCGCAACATTAATGCGGGACCCTTGGTCATTAACAAGGTCGTTAATTTTAGACAGGTATGCGGATGCCTGAGAAACCAAATCACAATAATCGTCATTGCTTGCATTACTGACATTTAATATCGGCGAAGACCTTTCAGTTGACTCCGATGTTGGCAGTCGTTTTAATCTATTTTTTTTTTTTTTTTTCTTTCTTTTTTTTTAAGGGTCTTTTACGCATAGCGTATGTCAGTCCCATCGTATCCTAAACAATTATACTTTCACAACACGTGGGCCATGAATTTAAACAAATCCTTCGCATCGTCGTCATTTGGTTGGGATAGAATTTTATGGAACATGCCTACATCAGTTCTGTTCAAATTCAGGGACCTTACTAGATTATTTCTACTGGACTCATATTGCACACATTCCATCAATAAATGTTGTAGGTCCTCGACAACTCCACATTCCTCACAATTGGGTGAAGTGATTTTCTTCATCATGAAGGCAAATTTCTTGCATGGAATGTGTCCAGATCTGAGTCTAAGAGCAGTAACAATAAGTTTTCTACTAGCATCACTATTCATGAACCAGGGCACTCGAAGAGGTTCACACTGTATGGTTTTATACCATAAACCTTTCTCTAATGACCGTTTATTAAAATATTCCTTCCAATAATCATAGCATAGATTTTTAAATTTTGGTAAAAAATCGGCATAATCTAATATAATATTTATTTCTTTTCCATTCCTAGCCGCTAATTTCGCCAACGTGTCAGCCTGTTCGTTGCCCCGCAACCCAATGTGCGATGGAACCCACTGCAACCTCAGTTGGATGCCTTTTACAGTAATTTCATCGATTTTAGATAAAATAACATACGCTATCGATGCACCTCTGTGGCCAGAGGCGCATCGAGCTATATGTTGTAATGAACTTTTGCTGTCTGTACAAATGACTACATTTTTGTATCCGCTATGATTAATTACATAACTCAAAGCCTCTGAGATTGCAATGAGCTCCAACGTCATAATGGATGTAGATTCACTGATTTTAAAACAATTATCCTGAGTGCTTATATCTATATTAGGTATATAATATGCAGACCCATAACCTTCTACACTCTTCGACCCATCTGTAAATATATAAAACCAACCACTATACTTTGTATTTAATTCACTAATAACTTCATATTTTAATATATTACTATCGTATGAACGTTTACATTTTTCTATTGACTCTAAATTTACTATAATTATTTCATTTACATTAATATTAGTTATCCATGTTCGTAAAGTATACATTAATAATGGACAGGAAGAAGCTACCTGTAATTCTTTAGCCTCATTCGCAACAGATACTAATAAAGGCATGTTTTTATTTTTCCAATAGAAATTTTGTCGAAGAGCGTAGAGATTCTCTAATAACTGACAAGTTAAATTATTTTCTATAGCCTTTGACTTTAGACAGAATTTATAAGCTAAATATTTCCTTCGTAAGTACAGCGGAACTACACATAGCTCACTTTCCATAACGTGAATCGGTGAAGTTTTGATAAAACCTCCTATTATCCTCATAGCCTGATTTTGAATCTTATTTAATTTATCTAGATGGCATTTTGCGCTCGCATCATATAAATAAGAGCTATAATCTATGCGACTTCTGATTAGTGCAATATAAATACGTCTTAGGTGTCTAGGATGTAAACCCCAGGAAGCACCTGCCAGAACCTTAAGTAGGTTAAGACTCCTTTGTACCTTTTCAACAGTCATGTTAATGTGTTTACTCCAGCGCAACGATCTGTCTAACCACACACCCAAATATTTGTAATTGTCTACTATCTCTAAATTGTCCGTATCTAATTTAAGTTCTATTTGTAATCTTCTAAAACCTCTACTAAAAATACAGACCTTTGATTTATCGGCTGATAATTGTAGCCCTATTTCATCCAGAATGCGACAAAATGCATTTAGCGCTGTTTGAAATTCTATTTGACTTTCCCTTAGGTTTCTGGAAGGGGCATATAGTACAAAATCATCTGCATATTGACACATAGTTATATTTCTAATTTTCTCAAAACATTTAATTGTAATTACGTTAAATAGGACAGGCGAAATAGGGTCGCCTTGCGCTAAGCCACGGTTTGTATATCTTATAAAGTACTTATTTTGATGGATTTCATCTTTCATAACAAGGTGCCGTTCACTTAGAAAGTTCCACAGATATTGGCAGAATTTTTTCCCAACACCTATTTCGTCTAAGGTATTTATTAATACATCTATTATAACGTTATTATAGGCATTAGTGATATCCAAAAAACACGCTATAGTAGAAATTTTACGCGAAAATCCTAGGTAAATTTGGCTAACTAATTTGACTAGGCAGTCCTGACACGACTGTCCTCTCCTGAATCCAGAAGTGAACGGGGACAACAGTTTATTTTTCTCTATATACCACTCTAGCCTTTTTAGAGATTAAGGAGATTGGCCTGAGTTTGTTACCACCGTTAGGTGACGGTTTTGGTATAGGTGTCACTAATATGTCACGCCATTGTACCGGGATACTACCGGTATTCAAAATGTGATTGTACAAATCTAATAAGTATAATTTGCCTGCCGGAGGTAAATGGTATATAAGGGAATATGTAATTCCATCGTTCCCGGGAGCTGTATCCTTTCGCTTAATACAGTTACACATTTCTTGTAAGGTAAAATTAGCCTCGAGTAAAGGATTATTTGAATTAAAGTGTTGTTCCCTTAGACATACATAGTCTGGAGCGAGATTAGAAAGAAGTTCAATCTTCTGATCATTCGAAACACGCGATCTGTATGAACTGACTCCCTTGATCCAGCCCATCCGTTTCCACATATCAGAACTTGACGTTTGTTCATCGATGCTACTACAGTAACTTTGCCAATCTTTTGTCCTCGCTTGACAGATAGCATCTTTTGCAGCTTTAGTTTTGCGTTCAATTATGGTTAAATTACTTGGTGTAGGATTACTTCTGAATTGTTTTAAAGCCAACCTACGTTGCGCCACTAAATGTGAGAGTGTTGTGTTCCAGTGAGGTTTAGGCCGAAAGTTATTTTTTAGATTATTACAGCACCTAATCCAAGGTATGTGTTCATCGGCCGCTTTATTCATCTGTCTGATAAGATTATCATATAAAGATTGCACATTAGGTGTATCCATAGGTTGTAATAAATAATTTTCTTAAGATTTACTATACTCTGACCACTTGGCTAGCTTGAAATTTCTTTTTTTTTTGATACATACATCGTTCATATTGTTATTATTTTTATATGAAATCTTAACAAACAGATGGTCACTGCCGAGATTTTCATTCATAACACTCCAGCTTAGTAAAATAGACAAATCGGTCGAAACAAAAGTAACATCAGGAGATGTCCTCTGAACAATATTATCTACTAAAGTCACTCTAGTGGCACTCCCATCGTTAAGAGGAATAAATCCAGCATCCAAAGCCGCATCATAAATCTGGATGCCTCTTCCATCGGCTTTAGAGGACCAGGTTGCATGGTGGCCGTTAAAATCCCCAGCTATTATGCATTTATTTGAATATAGTGAGAAAATTTGTTCCCAGTCAGCAAGGCTTGTGCGAACTGAAGAAGGGCAATATAACAACACTATATTCTTTATTTCGTTACAGTTTAAAAGCTGAATTGACATAACTTCTATGCCTGAATTTCTAGTAGAAATAAAACATTGTTGTACATTTATCGACTTACAAATAATAATAGCTATCCCCCCATATCCATCCGTCCTATCCTTTCTAAAAATATTATACCCACTTACATTAAAATGAGATTCCGGTTCCAGCCACGTTTCGGATATTAAAGCTATATGTATTTTTTCTTGTGACATTAGCAACTCAAACTCGTTACGTTTAGAAAAATAAATGTACTTACCGATAGCCGACGGAATTAACTAATAACAATTAAAAACGGACGTAAACACGTTCAAAAACATACGATACCAGCACTTAGCACAACAATACACAACTTCAAGCAAATCACAAGCCGGAAATAAATTACGGAACACAATAATCTCAACAATAAACAGGAGCAAAGCAGATCACCGCCAACCGGAGCGCGCGCGCGGAGGGAAGTGTTATTGGCAAAGGCAAAGTGTTATTGGGTTTTCGATTAGAAATTCGGTCGGTCGTTCCTACGGCAGCCTAATTGCGTAAATGAATTCGGCAAGGATAAGGGTTTGACCCCATGACAGTGTATAAAAAATCAACCAATCACATAGATGGAGACGGAAACCCAGATCGCGTCTTTTCATCTCGCATGTACCTTGCCGAATTCATTTACGCAATTAGGCTGTGATCTCTCCGGTCGTGTCGTCCTACGGGACTACGAGCGTGACGGAACAGACAGGGCACCTATATATGCGCACACGCCGGTGCACTGTAATTTTTCCCGCCTCGATGCAGCCATCGTCTCAATCACCGTTCTCAATCTATTATATATTAGTCTATGATCACCGTCTCCCCTGTGATATGCCACTGTGGCCGAAATTCGGTCTTAAGGACTATTATGAATTTATAAATCCAAAAAATCTGTACTTTTTCGTGTTAAGCACTTGTAATTTTCAATTTGCAGGTACGTCTACTGGACTAACAGAAAGCTTTGGACTACTACTATAGAGAAAATTCGATTTGATGGTTCAGCAAGACAAGTCGTTATTGATGTAAACGAATTGGACCTTCACGGCTTGGCTATTTGCCTACAGACGAATAAGATATACTGGGTAGTGGCCAAGCCCATACCCATGCTTGGTCACTTTTATAGTGCAGATTTGAGTGGTTACAACAGGCAAATATTGGCTAACGTTATATTTAAAGGGAGTAATTATCAGCCCTTTGTTCTCTCGAATATATTGAGCGTTTCAAACAATTACATCTTCTATATGGGTTCGTGCTTATCCTGCAGTCCGAGATACTTATGGAAATTCCAAAAGCCAACACGGCCACATACTCACAAAGCGGTCTTTAGTATTCAAACTCACAGCGCCGTCGGAACAGCCACCAACTATAACGTGAAAGATCACATTCAAGGAATTTCGGGATGCAATCAGGTCCTACCTAATAACTACGAGAAGCTATCTGAAGGTCCGTTTTGTGATCATGGCATTAAAGTTAGTGGACAATCTTTTTGCAAATGCACACCTGGGTACACCGGCGCGCGATGCAATGTTTCCGTTTGTGAGAACTATTGCTTGAAAGGCGACTGTACTATCAATGAAGAGGGGCTTCCTAAATGCAGGTAAAACATATTCTATACCTTCGTTTAGCTATCTTGTTTAATTTGGAGCACTGTTTCACATTTTATTCTTTCAGATGTAATGCTGGCTATTCCGGCGAAAGATGTGACGTGGACGTGTGTCAAGGGCATTGTTCGAACAATGGCATCTGTTCCTTGAATGAGGAGAGTCAGCCAGTTTGTCAATGCAAAGGAAATTATTTGGGTGATAGGTGCGAATCATCAGCTTGTGAAAACTATTGCCTCCAGGGCAACTGTAGTATTAATGAAGAGGGGCATCCTGATTGCAGGTAACACCTATTCTGCTTACTTTGTACCCAACTACGTCGAAGTCCAAAGGAGGGGCCGTGGTCGTATGCTACCTACGGGTTGTTTACACATCAATACATTATAACCATGGCTATCCTAAGAAAAGTTTTGAAATTTTTTGTTTCATAATTTACAGAGTGCAATTTTTTTGGGTCGGTATTTAATTTTTAAACTGATTATTTTTTTACTTTCTCTTTTAATTTGATTCGGTGCACTCTTTAACAATTTTTTTATTAATATTTCAGATGTAATGCTGGCTATTCCGGCGAAAGATGTGATGTGATCGTGTGTCAAGGGCATTGTTCATTGAATGAGAAGAGTCAGCCAGTTTGTCAATGCAAAGGAAATTATTTAGGTGATAGTTGCGAGTTATCAGCTTGTGTAAACTATTGCCTCCAGGGCAACTGCAGTATCAATGAGGCGGGACATCCTGCATGCAGGTAAAACCTATTCTAATTACTTTTTACCCGACTACGGTGAAACCAAAACGATGCCATGGTCGTATGCCATTTTTTTTTTGTATTGTGAATCATCAAAATCCCGCCCGCTCTTGGTGAAGCGGGGGGCCTTGTCACACTTCTAATGACTAAAACTGTCCCGTATTCCTTCAGTTGCTTGTGCTAGGGCCGCAGCCGAATTGCGCAAGTAAATTTGGCAAGGCGAAGGGTTTGACCGCCATCAATCTCGACCAATCACATGCGAGATGAATGACGCGACGTGGATTTTCATCTTTGTGATTGGTTGATTGATAGCGGTCAAACCCTTTGTGTTGCCGTATTCACTTACGCAGCAAGGCTGCCGGTCATATGCCACCTGCAGGTTGTTTACACAACAATACATAATTATCACGGCAATAAGAATATTTTTTTGTTGCATACTCTTCAGAGTGCAATTTTTTGTAGTTAGGTTTTAGTATTTTAGACTTTTTTTTTGGCTATCTTGTTTAATTTAATTCGGTGCACTCTTTAACAAATATTTTATTAAAATTTCAGGTGTAATGCTGGCTACTCCGGCCAAAGATGTGAAGTGGACGACTGTCATGGGTACTGTTTAAATAATGGCAACTGTTTCCTGAACGAGGAGGATGAGGCAGCCTGTGAATGTGTAGGACAGTACGAAGGGGAAAGATGTGATGTTCCAGTGCGATTGAACGACGTTGATGGTTGTCAATGTAATGGTAGTCAAGAAGCTGATCAAAATAACACTACCTCTAAAAACTTCTTAGAAGAGAACGAAGGAAATGTAACCCTAAATGATTTATTAGCAAATTGGCGCAAACATGCGCATTAATTTCCGTGGTTCTTTCTATTGCAAATATCGAAGTTGAGGAGAGTTTTTTGCATTTAAATTCTTCAATGCTTCAAAATTGACTTCTTAATAATTTAATCATCTCAATATTAACCTCTTTTCTTGCCATATACATATTATTATCTTTTATACAATCCACCAACCGTTTCTTTAGTCTTCCTCTTCCCTTATAACCATAATAATAATAACCCAATGCAATGTTCATTTAAGGAGCGCTTTGGAATGTGCATTCAGCGAGTACCTATCGCTTTACACCGCCTGAGCTTAGACCTCGACTACCTCGTCTGCCCATGCAAAAGAAAAAAAACTTGGGCGTTGGTGTTGGTGTGGGCTCTAGATTCGCAGCTATCAGATTGTTTTGATAGCAGCAAAGACCTTGTCGATACCCCCTCAATGTTGTACTGTGCGGCTGCTGCGGCATGTCGTGTAGCTTACGTCAAATTCTCAAAAAGTGACAGAGCTACACGACCAGCTGAACCAGCTTGGCAGTCTAGGATTGAGCGTCGTATCGGTGAGGCTAGAGCACTCATCGGCACGCTTATCTGCTTCTGGGAGGGCAACACTCACCCTAGAGTGATACGCTTTATGAGGCGGGCGTTCTTTGGTACTGATATTTGTTCTCGAGATTATCTGTCCCGCGTCACGGAGCGTATCGCCTTCCTGAAGCAGAAGATCTATGCATGGGCTAACCGTATTCGTTGACACAAGTGGTGAGTGGAGTGAAACACACAGAATCGTACATTCCAGAACGACGAAAGGTGTGTTTACAGGGCTTGGGAGCGACCCGACCAAGGTGTGACTGATACGCTCCTACCAGATGATGACCTCATGTATTCGTTCTGGCGCAATATCGGTTCGGTGCCTGTCAGTCACACCGAAGGTGACTGGAATCGGGAGGTCGAACAAGCGTGCAAACCGATACCACAAATTAGGGCAATTACCATCAGCCCCCAAAATGTAGCTCGTGCTGTCCGTCCGTTGCCTAATTGGAAATCTCCAGGGCCGGACGGACTGCACAGCTTTTGGATTAAATGGTTCCATAGGTCGCACGCTCGTATGGCAACTCAGTTCCAGTCTGCCTTTAGAGTCAGGATCGCTGCCCCTGTTCCTAACAAAAGAAATAACCCACCTGGTCCAACCAATCAGGTAGTACTACGAAGCCTAAAACTTATAGACCGATAGATTCGACCGATAGATAGATACAGTCTATCAGAACAGGTCAGGTCATATCTCACCTCCTTTACATGGATGATCTGAAGCTCTTAGCCCCCAACAACCTGCAACTGATGAAGCTACTGAAGGATACAGAAACCTTTAGAGTCGCCATCAGGATGGAATTTTGGTGTAGACAAATGTGCAGTCATTTATGTAATGCGAGGGGAGATTATGGAATCCATGGGAATACAACTCTCGGATTCCATACACCGTTGATCCCTTTCCTAAACCTTAACTAACAAGTATTTGGGTATGTCGGAAGCACTAGGAACCAATGCTACTGACGTGAAACAGTCGTTGTAAGAGCGCTTTTTTGTCAACCTGAAAAAAGTACTCAATAGTCTTTTATCAGGCAGGAACAATGCTGCCTTCAACGGCTGTGTCATGTCTTTGCTGATGTATTCTTTCAGTATACTCAAATGGACTCAGACAGAACTTGACGCCCTGGATAGGAGAGTCCGCACATTTCTCACCGCAAATCGTATGCATCACCCACGATCATCGGTTATGAGACCCGCGTAAGTGCGGAGGTCATGGCTTTTTATATGCTAAACCCTGCACAATCGCGAGGTATGCAGTCTTAGGCAATACTTCCAGGCAGCAACGTGGGTATGCATCGAGATGTGGTAGCGGTCGACAAGGGTCTTACCCCGCTCTCCTTGGCTAACGAGAACTGGCGCAAGCCTATAGTGTTAGATACTTATGACCACAGGGAGGTATGGCAGAGAAAGGAGCTTCACGGACGCTTCTAACAGGTTCTACATGGGTCCGATGTAGATCTTTTAGCGTCCGTGGGCTGACTGCGATTTGGTGACCATTTCGGGAAAACCGAAGGTTTTGTCTTTGCGGTTATAGAAGAAGTTATGATGACGAACAAATACCGGAAATACATTGTGAAAGACGGCACACTTGACATCTGTCGGGCATGTCACCGGCCGGGGGAATCAATCCGTCACATTATCTCCGGTTGTTTAAGTCTGGCTAACGGAGACTATTTGCATAGACACAACCTTGTAGCCAGGATTATCCATCAGCACTTGCTCTTAAATACAATCATGTGGAATCGAAAGTGCTTACTATAAGTATGTGCCCGACTCAGTTCTCCAAAATGGCATTGTCACGTTGTATTGGGATTGGTCTATCATCACTGACAGGACTATTGTTGCCATTTAGCCCAAAGACCTTATACGTATTTCTTACTACTAGACTGTGTACCAAAAATATTTGTTTAGCTAAAATGAAATCTATTATCATACACCTAGGTTAGCTATTTCCTTATAAGCGGTAGCTAACCAAAAGCGGTCCTGGTGAAAGGGTTCCCGTTGGTAGTGCGTCCTTGTCTGACATCTTGCCAGCTCAACTAATCATTGGGTTTGGTAGAAATTTGTATATTTTACCTTTTATTTTATACCAAAACGAACGAATAAAAAATATTTTTAAATATTTTTAAAGTTCCTATAATTAATCAAATCATTGTATTTAAAAAATAATTCATTAATACTGAGTAAGAGTAGTACTTTTAAATGTTTGGGCCTGGTAATACTAAATGTAGGACCACCAGGTTTGCGGAGATTTTGGCGGGTTTTGTTCGAGTAAAATTCAGCGGCTGTTAATATTATTCGCAAATTGATTCCTAGTGGAATAAAATTGGTGAAGTTTTGTTTCTCAACTGTCTACGCAACTGGACAATATGTGAAATCATTGAGATCCTTTGGGGTATTTCAAAGCATCGTCTGAAGACTGCAGGATCATCTCACGCCTCTCCATGAAGGTTGAAAGTAAGATCAGGGAGCTTTTTGTTTCTATCTATACGATGGGTCTTGAAGAACAAGACTTATGCAGACTTGGGATTTGAGGATTATCGATTCTCCCCCCTCTTCGAACTTCAGATAACCCTATAATACTCCATCGTAAACTGCTCAATTCCTCTACGAGTTCAGTGATCTTATCGTCGGTCCGGAGTCCGGAGTGTGCGCGTGTTGTACGTTGCCAGGTCCTGTCGTCGGTATTTGTTGGGGTAGCCGGATCTCGCCTGAGATTATTTGCACCCCTTGGCATACCTTTACCTATATCACTACCGTAGTCGAGGGTAGACAGGCTGCCGGGCACTAGGGGCTATGTTTTATTTGTGCTATTCATGGGGAGTGCTTTGCAGGCGGGTTGGCGATCCCAGTATGGTTGTTACAAATGCACAGAGAACGCTGCTGCCCATTCTCTGGTTTGTCCCTTAGTCACCTCTTACGACACCAATGGAAAAACATGGGATGTTGAAATTCTTTAAGCCCGACACCATACGGTAAGTGATGTAGATTCCAAAAAATATACACACATATATTTTTTTTTTTCCTTGAATTTGTTGGTTTAGGTAGCATTGTTAGGTAGCATAAATACATATATCGGGATACTTAACTTATTGTTTTTACAATCAATTTGTCCCGTGTTATGTTTGGTCATGGTCACCTCATTAGAAAGAGACACACTACCAACGGGAGCCCTCTCAAGCGGACCGTTTTTTGCGCCATAGTGCACAGTCTAGTAGTAAGATGTATAAGGTCTTTGAATTAGCCTGACATAGTGGTGATAGACCGACTAGAGCGTCGCGCAATGATTGTTGATATAGCGGTCCCCCATGAGGAGAATCTCGTGAAGGCTGAGAGAGATAAGAAAAGTAAGTATCTTGATCTGGCTCGCGAGGTTGTCGACATGTGCGTCGTATCGGTGAGGTTAGAGCACACATCGGCAAGCTTATCTGCTTCAGGGAGGGCAACACTCGCCCTAGAGTGATGAGCTTTGTGAGGCGGGCGTTCTCGGGGACGGATATCAAATCTCGAGATTATCTGTCCCGCGTCACAGAGCGTATCGACTTCCTGAAGCAGAAGATCTATGCATGGGCAAGCCGTATTCGTCGGTACAAGCGGCGAGTGGAGCGATACACTCAGAATCGCACATTCCAGAGCAACGAAAGGTGGGTTTATAGGGCTTGGGAGCGACCTGACCAAGGTGTGACTGATACTCGCCTACCAGATGATGACGCCATGTATTCGTTCTGGCGCAATATCTGGTCGGTGCCTGTCAGTCACACCGAGGGTGACTGGACTCGGAAGGTCGAATGAGCGTGCGATTCGATACCACAAATGGGGGCAGTTACCATCAGCCCCCAAGATGTAGCTCGTGCAGTCCGTCCGTTGCCTAACTGGAAATCTCCGGGGCCGGACGGACTGCACAACTTTTGGATTAAATGGTTCCAAAGGCCGCACGCTCGTTTGGCAACTCAGTTCCAGTCTGTCTTAGAGTCAGGATCGCTGCCCCAGTTCCTAACGACAGGAATAACCCACCTGCTCCACAAATCAGGTAGTACTGCGGAACCTAAAAATTATAGACCGATAACATGTTTACCGACGGTCTATAAAGTTTTTACATCCATTCTGAGAGCTAAAATTAATCAGCATATTGAGAATAACTCCATCATGTCTGCTTCTCAGAATGGATGTAGGAACGGGTCCCGCGGTACTAAGGAGTTGCTCCTCATAGACATTGCCATTAGCCAACAGGTTCGCCGTTCCCGCAAGGATCTGGCGACATGTTGGATAGATTACAAGAAGGCCTATGACTCAGTGCCACATACATGGCTCATGAGGGTGCTGGAGTTGTATAAAATTGATGCAACTCTGTGCGCCTTCCTGACGTCATGTATGGGGCAGTGGAGGACGGTCCTTCACTATCCAGGATGTCGACAGATTCAGGAAAACAGCGAACCTATAAGGATCGAGCGAGTTAAGGAACCCCAATCCCCCAATATTAGCTTCATCAGCCAATAATTATATTATATTAGAATAACAGCTATATGTCAGCATATAATATCTAGGACATGCGTCATTAGCAGAGATGATTGGTTAGCAATAAGATTAGTATATAAGATCAACATTTTGTAGAATTAAGTAATTACTGTCTTGCTGTAACTGGGATCAAATAAAGTTTATTTTTAAACTCTTCCGTTGTCGCTTACTTAATTGGCGCAGCCGGTAGGATCTATATATTCTTTTAGAAAGTCTTTAACTAAACTAGAACGTAATATCATAGTCAAATCATATTTAAATAACAATAGATTAGTATTTGTGTTAGAAGTCCCTCTAATAGACAACGAAACATATAATTATTATAAGGTTATTCCTATTCCTATTTTCCATTCTCCAGACACTTTTACCATTATTCCCAAATACCCTTACCTAATGGTGAATCGATTGAAATACATGCCCGTGGTAAACTCATGTACTGAAATTGAAAATGACAGATTTCTTTGTGATGAAAGTAATTTAGCTCAGAATCCAGTCGAGACCTGTATAGAACAAATTATGTTGATGAAGAATAACTACAATAGCTGCGTAAAGAATCGTATCAAGATAGAAAAGCCTAAGGTGCAGAAGATAACGGATAGCCAATGGTTGGTCTACACAGAGGACAACCTGATCATTACCGAAAACTGCAATGAGGAAATCCGCAAATACAACATCTTTGGGACCTATATCGTGACACTGAGTCAACAATGCGAGGCGCAAATAGGAGGAGTAATTGTTGGTGCCGCCACAAACACTACAATTTCCAGTTTCAAGCTCCCATTGGTCGAGATGCCAGAGCTTCAACAAGACATACAGACAAGGACGGAGAAGGTCGACCTAAGAAACGTGGACTTTAGTGACGTGAAAGAATTGTTACAAAGTGCCAAATTTAGTGAAAGTGACGATACAACCCAAATAGTGACAATAAAAATTAGCGTATGGACCATTTTAGAGTATATCATTATCATAATAATTATTGTCGTCATCTCATACAAATTAAATGTTTTTCGTTTTTGCCGAAATTCTCCGAAGTCATCTGCGACGCCTTCGGATAATTTCTCTCTTAGGGAGGGAGGAGTTAAGGAACCCCAATCCCCCAATATTAGCTTCATCAGCTAATAATTATATTATATTAGAATAACAGCTATATGTCAGCATATAATATCTAGGACATGCGTCATTAGCAGAGATGATTGGTTAGCAATAAGATTAGTATATAAGATCAACATTTTGTAGAATTAAGTAATTACTGTCTTGCTGTAACTGGGATCAAATAAAGTTTATTTTTAAACTCTTCCGTTGTCGCTTACTTAATTAGCGCGGCATATTTCAGGGCGACAGTCTGAGTCCTCTGTGGTTTTGTTTAGCCCTGAACCCTCTCAGTACACTGCTGGAGGGTTCGGGCCTGGGCTATCGGTTGAGAAGAGGTGGTCAGGTCCTATCAAACCTCCTTTACATGGATGATCTGAAACTCTTTGCCCCCAACAACTTGCAACTGATGAAGCTACTGAAGGTAACAGAAACCTTCAGTGACGCCATCAGGATGGAATTTGGTGTGGACAAATGTGCAGACATGCATGTAAAGCGAGGGGAGATTATGGAATCCGTGGGAATACAACTCTCGGATTCCATACACCTTCGATCCCTTTCCTCAACCGAAACTTACAAGTATTTGGGTATGTCGGAAGCACTAGGCATCAATGCTACTGAAGTGAAACAATCGTTGAAGGAGCGCTTCTTTGGCCGCCTGAAAAAAGTACTAAATAGTCTTTTATCAGGTGGGAACAAGGTGCGCGCCTTCAACGGCTGGGTCATGCCGGTCTTGATGTACTCTTTCGGCATAATCAAATGGACTCAGACAGAACTTGACGCCTTGGATAGGAGAGTCCGCACATTGCTTACCGCAAATCGTATGCATCACCCACGATCATCGGTTATGAGACTGTATATCCCGCGAAAGTGCGGAGGTCATGGCTTTTTAAATGCTAAAACCCTGCACAACCGCGAGGTATGCAGTCTTAGGGAATATTTCCAGGCTGCCGACGTGGGTATGCATCGAGATGTGGTAACGGTGGACAAGGGCCTTACCCCGCTCTCCTTGGCTAACGAGAACTGGCGAAAACCTATAGTATTAGATACTAATGACCGCAGGGAGGTATGGCAGAGCAAGGAACTTCACGGACGCTTCTACCGGGTCCTATATGGGCCCGATGTAGATCTTTTAGCGTCCGTGGCCTGGCTGCGATTTGGTGACCTTTTCGGGGAAACCGAAGGTTTTGTCTTTGCGATTATGGACGAAGTTATGATGACGAACAACTACCGGAAATACATTGTGAAGGACGGCACGGTTGGCATCTGTCGGGCATGTCACCGGCCGGGAGAATCAATCCGACACATTATTTCCGGTTGTTCTAGTCTGGCTAACGGAGACTATTTGCATAGACACAACCTTGTAGCCAGGATTATCCACCAGCAACTTGCTCTTAAATACAATCTTGTGGAATCGGAAGTGCCTTACTATAAGTATGTGCCCGACCCAGTTCTCGAAAATGGCAATGTCACGTTGTATTGGGATCGGTCTATCATCACTGACAGGACTATTATTGCCAATAAGCCAGACATAGTGGTGATAGACCGATTAGAGCGTCGCGCAATGATTGTTGATATAGCGGTCCCCCATGACGAGAACCTCGTGAAGGCTGAGAGAGATAAGAAAAGTAAGTATCTTGATCTAGCTCGCGAGGTTGTTGACATGTGGGATGTGAATACAGCAGTCATTGTGCCGATAGTCGTGACGGCCAATGGCATAATAGCTAAGAGTCTCGATGAACATCTGAGGAGGCTCTCGTTGGGCAGCTGGATCAAGGGCGTGATCCAGAAAGCGGTACTCCTGGACACGGCGCGTATCGTTAGGAGGTTCCTCTCTCAGCAGCCCTAACCACCGGTAGGTTGGACCTTGTTCCCGATACCGGTGGGCTACTAATTTTTATATTTTTAAATGTTTTTTTATTTTATTTTTATAAGCTTATATTTAAAAATGTAAAAACTATGTACAATGATTGAATAAAGGAAATAATAATAATAGCTGGGTCAAGGGCCTGATCCAGAAAGCAGCATTGCTGGACACGGCTCGTATTGTTAGGAGGTTTCTCTCTCTGGAGCCCTGACCGCCGGTAGCTTGGACCCTGTTCCCGATACCGGTGGGCCTCTATTTTTTATATTTTTAAATGTTTTTCTTTTTTGTATGTGTTTTTTAAAAATATTTAAAAATGTATAAAATAAGAAATTAAATTAAATAAAGGACATAATAATAATATGAATAAAGGAGATAATAATAATAAATTCATTTATTTTCAAACAAGTATCAGTGTCAGTATCAGGTTATTGGGTCTTTTTAAATAATTTAATCTAGCAAATGTTTTTATGGAGCCAACTGCCAACAGCTTCTTCTACGACTTGCATGCATAACGTTTTTGTAATTGTGATTACCTAACAAGTCATCCGTCGAAATACCCATTGTTTCTATTATGTCTGCTAATTAGCGGGTCACTAGCTAAAAAAAAATTGTAAATAAATTAATATCTGATCACAGTAGACAAACAATAACGTTTAGCACCTCATACCTTTGCAAAAAATGCAAAAAAAAAATTAGACCAATTACATATAAAAATTAAAAAAAAAAGCCTTGACTAGTAACTTTATTAATATAGATGACCCAAATGAGTTCTATGCCGAGTTTTTTAAAGTACTCAATACGCAATTCAATGACACTTTTCCATTGAAAGTGAAAAGTATTTACACCAACTACGGCTTAAAGCAACATATGAATAATACAAGTTTTGATAAATATGTTGCGAAATATTCAAAAACCTTTTAGATTGCATGCAAAATAGCTAAAGCACTGTTTATAAGTAAAAAGGTTAAAGCTGTTTGAATAGGTTATTTCTAGGCAAGCGTGTTTCATCGTCGATCACATCATCGCTTACCATCAGGTGAGATAGTGGTCAAGCGCGAGCCTATAGGTTATAAAAAAAAAAAAAACAGCAGACGATAAAATAAAAACTATCTGGAAAAACAGGTAGGAAAACACAGCGTAAAACTGAATTTAATTTAGCGACTGCACATGGCCCCACACACTCTGATATAGAGGTAGCTCAGGAATTTGTTTTTTTTTTTGTTAATATTCCACTTAAAACTACAGCAGCCTTAAACTCCTCACCCGCACTGTCTGCTGCCTTACTTAGAAAGAACGTAAATGCGTGCCCTTCGGAGTTCAAGTTTCAACATACAAACCCCCAGGCCATTTTAAAAGCTTTTAAAGATCTTAAAATTAAATCAACAGAAGATCTTTGGGGACTATCTGTAAAAGTGTGTAAACCAATCATTTAAACTATTGCACCCTATTTAGCTTTCATATTTAACACTAGTGTCTAGCAAGGATTTTTTCCGGACCTCATGAAACACAGTAAAGTAATTCAATTTTTTAAATCCGGGGGTAGCAAAGAAGCCAATAATTATAGGCCAGTGTCAATTCTATCGGTTCTCAGTAAGGGCTTCGAAAAGTTAATGCAAAACCAATTGTTGCGTCATTTTAACAAACATTCCATCTTTTATGATCAACAGTATGGTTTTACCAAAGGGCGTTGCATAACTGACGCGGGTGTCACCCTTATAAAGAACATATTTAACACCTGGGCGTCCTGTGCTTCCTGCACAGGATGCCATTGGAATCTTTTGCGCTAACCATGATACACTCTTGTTGAAGCTCGAGCACTATGGAATACATACAGCCCTTGAGTTACTTAGATCATATTTAAAAGCCAGACAAGGTAAAGGTAAACAGCGTAAACTCACTAGGGTCTGAAATGACAATGGGTGTTCCTCAAGGCTGGATATTGGGTCCATTCCACTTTTTAAACTAAAATATCAATATAAATATCATATCAACAATTTATCCCAATTACTACAAAATCAACCGAAGATGATGTTGTTTGCTGATGACTCATCTTTGATATATAAAATAGATCGGCGGTCACGAAATCTTGATGATATGAATAACTCCAGTCATCAGGTCCAAAATTGGTACACAGCAAAAAAATTAGTACTAAATGAAAAAGAAAAACAAATGTATTAGATTTACATTGCCGAATGTTAGAAGTACCGAATGCGACATCATATTGAATGGCGAAAAGCTGGACTTTGTAAATCAAACAGTTTTCCTGGGAATCACTCTAGACGACAAATTGCAATAGGGTCCTCACATAAAATCTCTTGCGGGTCTGCTTAGCTCAGCCGCTTACGCTGTTAGAAAGATAAGACAGTTAACGGATGTAGAAACTGCGCGTTTGGTCTATTTTAGTTACTTTCACAGCATTATGTCATACGGTATTTTACTGTGGGGTCGAGCGGCTGACATTGAATCCATATTTATATTGCAAAAGCGAGCTGTCAGAGCCATATATAAGTTAAGTCACCGAGAATCTCTTTGGAAGCTATTTAAAAATATTAATATTATGACAGTTTCTTGCCAATTTATTTATGAAAATATTATGTATGTAAGGAAAAATATACATCTCTTTAGTAAAGTCAGTGATAGACACAATTGTAATACCAGAAATAAAGATAAGTTATATCAACCTTCTTATATACTAGCTTAAGTACAATCATCTATCATGGGGTACTGTGTTAAATTATATAACAAATTACCTTGTGATATATTAAAACTTAATGAAAGTAAATTTAAAACTTTAGTTAAAAGCACTCTTTGTAAAAAAGCATATTACAAATTAGATGATTATATTCAAGATAAGAATGCTTGGAAACATGCTGGTCCTGCTCCATATAAACTAATTACCTATTTTACCTATTAGACTTTTGAAACAAAAAGAAATTCTCACTTAGTAGTAGATAAAAAAAACTGATTGGTAATAATAAATCAGTTTGCCCGATGCGCAGCGTCGTCACACGATAACTTTTATCGTCTTAACATAAAAACACGGTCAAAGTATTCACATATATTACGATTTTATTTCTCATTTCATTTGTTATTATAACTTTTTATTTAGATTTTGTAAACCGACTTTAAATATGGAAGAGGTTAGTTATACACTAGTTTTTGTTCATGTGCCAAAAAAAGTGCAAAGTGCTTAAATTAAGTGGCAGTGGGGCATGGCACATTGCTCGCACGTCGGATGGTCGATGAGGCTGAAAAAAAAGTTCTTGAGCTTCCACGCGTAAGGTTGACATCAAAAACCAATTTTGGACCAAAATTTGCTGCAAAAATCTGACTGCCAAAAAGTTGGGTATCCTTGCGAAAGTGAGACAGTTCTTCACGCCTGAACAGCTGTTCAACTTATATCAAGCGTAAATTCGACCATGCATGGAGTACTGTTCTCATCTCTGTGAAGGATCTGCTAAATACCTATTAATAGCTTTTCGGTTTTTTATTGGTAACATTTCGAGGAGTTTACAATAGAATTGCATGATCCAATTCTGCCTAGCCCGTTTCATCATCGGACTGCAAGACTGACAGCATTGCGTCATCGGTGCAAGGTGGACATCCCACCCATACGCATTAAATGTTATGGAAATACTTTCATTATGCATACAGCGAAGGAGTCTTCCCTACGGAGTCTGTGTTTCCCGATAGCTACAACCTAGGAGTATATTAGTCTAGAGTGAATAGGTTACTTCGAGGCAAGCGTACTTAAACGTCGAGCACATGAAGTGGACGTCTTTCGGATAAAAAAGTGATGATGATGAAACCGTTTTTTACTTACCGAAACGCATAAGGAGAACCCCTATGACCGCTCTTTTTGCGATGGCGTCTTGTCCGTTGGTAAGTGCCTCGTGAGGACACCATCCTGCCTGCAGAATCGGGTTATTTCTGCATTTTAATATATTGTCTTCAAAACTAAACAAGCATGCAAAGGAAGTGGTTCTTTAGTTTGCAACATTTGAACTCAACAAAGATGTGAGAACCATCCATGTATAACACCATTTCTGAATTAAGCATTTGACTTTGAGTATATGTCAAACTCTACTTTAGCTTGAAAACCTGTCAGATTTTGGCATTTTAGTAGAGTTTGAGACGTTCTGAACGCAAACAACTGAAATCAGAAATAGGCTGTTAGTAGTACTTGTCACTTTAAAATACGACAAATAGGTGTTAGTTATTCGATCTCACGAAGGCAGGTTACGTGCCTTTTATGACGTCAAAATAAGAGTCAATTTGCTACGATTAATCCGCCTTGGTGAGACAGAACATCTATATCTGACTCTGCTTAATGCGAAGCTTGCAGACGAATACAAACGTTATTTGTATATGATTATTGACCATATTCGCTTGTTCGATTATGAGCATTATGAACACACATGTATAAATCTGGTAGACAGATCTCAAAGGGTCATAAGTTATGTGACTGATGAAATTAACCTATTGTTGCGACCTCTTATCAAAGTCTCTTATCACCTTAAATGTAGGGTGGCCAAATCCAATGTATATGTCGCAGGGATATGATGAAAACAGGGAATTGATCAAATCTCTAAGCGATTTGATCAAATCACGGAGGATGTTAAAATAATAACACGTTTTTATCATTTCCCTAAACAAATCTGGTGATTTGACAAATCCCAATAAAGAAATCTAGTGATTTGAACAAATCTCAAAATTGGTTCAGTGAAATGACAAAAATAACTTTTCTGTAGTAATTTAAAGGTTTATTTTGTACTTTGCTTTCCGAGGTAATCGGCTGCGTTATGTTATATGGTCAAAGAATCAGTCCAAGAGCGAGCGAAGCGAGCTCGGGAACTTAGGGCACCCCGACACGGACAGGTTAGGTTCGAACGAGATGACGGGAGCTGAAGTGAGCGAGCAAAGCGAGCGAACGCAGCTCCCGTCATCTCGTTCGTGTTAGGTTACTTTTGACCCTGCAGACAGAAATAGGAGCCCCGCGCAGCGGGGCTACGTCGACTTTGTTACATGTTTTATTATCTTTTCACTGAATCAATTTAGGGGTTTGTTCAAATCACTAGATTTTTTTTGTGAGATTTGTCAAATCACCAGATTTGCTTAGGGAAATGATAAAAACGTGTTGTAATTTTAACATCCTCCGTGATTTGATGAAATCGCTTAGAGATTTGATCAATTCCCTGTTTTCATCATATCACGACGACATATACACCTTTACTTTTTGCCACCTTTTCGATTTGAGGCCAATTTTAACCATCGCAATTTTGTTTTGGATAGTTTTTCAGATCATAACCACTGCATTTAAATGCAATAACTGAATAATAAAGGACCAACGTGATTTGAAAAAGGCCAACATTTTCCAAAATTATGGTGGTATGTGGAACAAGAGGGCAGTCACGCAAACTGCCATTGAAACGCGAAGCAGGATTATATGTGTTTTGGATTTTGTGTATGTGGAGTGTACTCAGGAGTTAGATAGATCCTCAATGTTTGTACAGTTATATAAAAGGACGTGTTGCGGTCAGTCTTGAACACTGAAAGAAAAGCTACATTGATGGTAGGATAATTATTAAGTATGCGAAAATTTGATATCAGACTCTACCAAAATCTAGCGGATATTTAGCTAGCAAACATTAAAGATTTAGTAGATGTCATCAATACAAAAGTCATATTATATAATCATGAAAAAATATTAACTAACAAAATATTACAAACCATACGTGAGTGGAAACGCTGGGAGGAGAACCCTTAAAAGGACGTACACGGATCTTATAGGTGATGTTCTTCAGAAAGGCCAGGTGCGCAGTACCCATAGCTGGCGTGCGTGTATGACTAAAATAAACGTATGTGAAGCTAAAGGGGTGTGTAATGATCGTAGCTGGTGGCGTTCTTTAGTTTATGTCTACCCACATGGGAAAAAGACGATGTATGTGTATGTATGTATGAAAAAATATCTTTTAATTTTCACCACTTATCATAACATTGCTTCTGAATTTTCTTCATTTTCTTATCTTAATTTAAAGACATTGGAGTTGGCCACCCTATACATATCTTTTTATACGGTAAAAATTGTTTTGATTGACTTCTATCTGAAGAGCGATATCAAGACTGGTCCAGTACCTACGCGTATATGATCTGTGGTGGACGCGTCTACCTCCGGTGAAGCTACTTTGGATTTCTGCTGTAAAATGTGTAGAGTGCAGAGTTTGCTGGTGGTAGCTCTATTCGTGGGGCTAACGCAATCTTGGGGTGAGCATAATTATAATAATTGTTGTTTTATGAACTATGGTGAAGAATCACTACCTCTCTCTTTAATAGTTGTTTTTCTTGATTTCTTAGTTTTGTTCCATACTTGTTACTGTATATATTTGTCTATATAGTATGTATATATATGTATTTATTTTCTATATAAATAGTACACCAAACTTACCTACAGTGCTGTCTTTCCTTTCATTTTTAAAATCCATCCAAAGGTTGTCTTGAAAAGATCGCTTTTAGCGATAAGGCCGCCGATTGTGTCACCCAGTGTAATGTTTTCTTCGTCAATATTTTCTGTAACTTATATGGTGTACATAATAAAGAGTATTCCATTCTATTATATTCTTTTGTTTTACCCGACTGCCGAAAGAGGATAATGTGTTTATCAGTCTATGTATGTATGTTTGTTCCTATGTGGCGTTCCAGAGACCAAACGCGTTGGCCGATTTTGATGATTCTTACGTCAATCGATTCGTCTTAACCTTTCGAGTGTCACTGGCTACATTTATATTAAAAAACCGGCCAAGTACTTGGTAAATTGCGGTTTACGATTTATGACGTATTAAAAAAAAACTACTGACTAGATCTCGTTCAAACCAATTTTCGGTGGTAGTTTATATGGTAATGTACGTCATATGTTTTTTTTAGTTTAATCCTTCTCTTATTTTAGAAGTTACAGGGGGGGGGGGGGGGGCACATTTTATCACTTTGGAAGTGTCTCTCGCGTAAACTATTCAGTTTAGATAAAAATGGTTTTAGAAACCTCAATATCATTTTTGTAGACCTATCCATAGATACCCCACACGTATGGGTTTGATGAAAAAATATTTTTTTAGTTTCAGTCTCAAGTATGGGAACCCCCAAAATTTGTTGTTTTTTTTCTATTTTAGTATGAAAATCTTAATGCGGTTCACAGAATACATCTACTTACCAAGTTTCAACAGCATAGTTCTTATAGTTTCGGAAAAAAGTGGCTGTGACATACGGACGGACAGACAGACAGACAGACAGACATGACGAATCTATAAGGGTTCCGTTTTTTGCCATTTGGCTACGGAACCCTAAAAATGGCGGATTTTGTCTTCCAAATTATTATTTGTCTTCCAAACCCATCGTGTGGGTTATCAAAATAAAGTGTTTTAAGAGGTGATTTCAAAAATATATCACACTTATATGTTAAAATGTACCTAATTCGAAAAAAAATGCTAACTACAAAGTTATAAATAAAAAAAAGTTAATTCAAAAACTCCAAAAACCCGACTGCTTAAAAAGTGACCTAAAAAGGCGTAAACAAGAAGAAAATCATGCTGTGCCGGAGCTGTGAGCTGTGCTGTGTCGGAGGATATGGTTTTGGTCAGCCAGCTCGTGAATATGTTTAAAAAAAAAAATAGTTTTTGAATTAACTTTTTCTTTACGTATTATGCCATACAAGTAAATTTATAAGTTTATTTATTGTTGATATATCAATTTTTTGTTGAAGTTCTTAAAATTCTGCAAACTTTTTAGGGATTACACACATATGTTTTATGGTTTTTTAAATCAGATTTTGAGTTGTTCTACACATAATTTTTGGAAATATTATAAACATCTGTGGTGATTGCACCCCTTATGTGAGGTGTTTGTATCGATAAAATTAGGCGTATTTTACGTTAAAAGTAAAGTTTTATTACTACAAGTCTCGACGCATTGTATATTAATTTGATAAGTTTTGTAAGTATTAAGAATAGTAAATTTTTGTTGCAAGTGGGCGTCATACCCGCCAATGGGTTATGTAATGGGCTATGGAACCTAGAGTGCAATTACAATCGCGGTGCAAAAAGAGTGAAAGTTTTGAAAAACTTTATTTATAATCATATTTTTTTATTTAGAACTCTTTACTGTGTAATGGTTTTTTTTTTATAATGGGCCTGATATTAAAACATAAGAACAAAAAGTAAAGACGTAAATCGCATCATTTTCCTCACTTCATCTAAGTTTTTAGGTGACATTTTAACAGAAGGTTATTTCAAAAGTACTCCAAAAACAATTCCCAAACTACTCCACGAAAATTATAATATTTTTTATAGGTTTCATTATACTCCATGATAATATTAAAATTTTCTCAAATAACTCTACCCCATTTTAATCAAAAAGCTAATTTAAATAAGTATCGGTTTACTATAAAAGTGTAGCTGACGTACAGTCAGGCTCAAAAGCTTCGCAAATATATTTTTAAGTAGGTGCCCATAAAGAAATTTGTATATAAAAGACTTTATAATATAATGCAACAATCATTTTGAGTCTTATTTTTTTTTTTAATTAAAACATTCAAAAACCAACAGACAAAATTCAAAAAGTGCGGATCTGGATTCAGAACTCTAAAAGACATGACAAACAAATAATAAAAAATCTAAAATGATATCTGGCAATTAAACCTAACATAAAATATTAAAAAATATCGACTAATAATCATTTGAAATTTTACATAACAGGGTAAAAATGCTAAGGTTACAAATTGTTTGCGAACTAGGAATTATCGTAAAAAGCCTACAATTTTGATGCATTGACGTTATAACAAAATAATAAACTTTAATCTTTCTTTTAAGAATTTTTGTGACTGACTGTAATTAAATATATATATTTTATAGGTAATTATGTAGCTGGGGCAGTTTGAGAATTGATTAAGAAAAATTGGTGGAGCACTTTGAGAATAATGCCAGATACCTATGGAGCAAAATAATAAGTATTTTTAAATAATAATAATTCCTTGGAGTAACTTGGGAAATAATGTATGAGATTCCTATCTTTTCAGAACAAAATAATGGAGTACTTTGGGAATGACCCAATAGCACTTTATATTTGGCCCGATTTGGCTTTCATTTCTTGCCTTATTTAAAAAAGGGCTAATAAAAACATTTTGAATTTTGTAGACAATTGAATAAGTGATGGCTGAAAACCACCTTATTTTTTAGTGAACTAGTTTTAAGTGGCTTTAAAAAATACTTTTTGATTGCGTCGTAGAATTTGGAATATCGTGAGGTTTGATTTACTGCGACTTTTTTTTATATATCTTATTTTCTTCACTAAGACTGGACTTATTAAACAGTAATTGTGCCTTGTAAATATATTTTTGTTAATAAGAACTTATATAAAAAAAAACAATGATTGTTATAGAAGAAAATACAAGAAATTGTGTTTTAAATTTATTTTAGAATGTTTTATGTTCTTGTAAATAAATTTTAGGATACAGAACTAGGCACCCATTTGGTTCTCAATTCTTTTGTCGGCGTAGTCAAACAACCTGGTATATATGTATTCTTAGTATTGAACTTGGCTCCCTTTTTCACATTTGTATATTTGATGGCATACTTTATATACTTTTGGTACAGAAATTATTAGTAGGTACTTATTCATAATACAATTAATACTAAATGGTTTTTTTTTATCTACTGTATTTGCTACGTTTAAGAGGTGTTATTTTCTAAATTTTCTTGTACCTTCGTCGAGTGAAATACGCATTCAATATCCAGTTTTTTTTTTACGCGTTTTCTGTTTATACTTAATTTGGCCAAGTCGGGGCGGTATAACGAGCGCAGGTGGTTGAACTCTACAATAGAGCTCTATTGTGCCTTTATTTGACTTGGATCTAAATTGATAAGATGTACTCCATCAAAGGTTTTAACTCTGGAGAGTCCAACGTAAGCCTGCCCTTTACTAAATTTAGAGGAACCTATGTCGAGAAGAGCGCTGTCAAGGCTAAGACCTTGTGATTTGTGGATAGTACCTAATAGCGTATGCTAAGCAAATAGGGAATTGTTCCCTGAGAACATATACATTATTTCATATTTGAAACTTGGTCTTGGCTCGTTCTAGAAATAAAGGTGGAATATCACCCTTAATATATGCACGTCAAGACCTTAAAATCCACAAAAACACCGGCTGTCATCAATTTTGATTGCTGATTCTTACATTACAGGCACTATAAGTGTTCCTAAAATAATCAATTAAATATAATAAAAAGATAAAAATTGGTTGTCTGTAAAGTCGGTTTACGGACGATAGTTTAACGTGACAAAGTCATAACAAAACATTGATGAAATCCGAATGCTCAAGCCGATCGTGCCTTTCACTCGCTCGTGTAGCGCTCTCGCTCCGATCGTAAAGTTACAATGAGCGTAACGGGACACTTTTTCGAGCATGTAGCCGGTGTTCATCGATTTATTAGACGTCACGTCCAAAATTTACTAGTTTCTGATTTTTCCTTGATTCCTTTGTATTCACTCAACTAACTGGACGCCAAATTTTAACTTTCTAGGTCATCTGGAACTGGGTTAGAGTTTTGTTCTATAGGTCAGTCAGTAATCAAAATGACGATCTTTCGACGTTATTATCTTGTTTATTTTTATTTATCGATAGGCTTGCGTTTAACCACTATCTCGCCTGATAGTAAGCGATGATGTGGCCGACGGTGAAGCACGCTTGCCTGGAAGTAACCTATTCAGTTTGGACTTAAAGACCCCAAGGTTGTAGATATTAGGAAACAAATACTCCGGCAGGTATTACACTCCTTAGCAGTGCGCACAATGAAAGTATTCGCAAAACGCTTTGTACGTATGGGTGGGATGTCCACTATGTACCGGTGGTGCATTGCCGTACGTCTTGTTATCCGATGATGGAAAGGGCTAGGCGGAATCAAATTGTGCAGTTCCATCACACACTCCTCGAAATGTTACCGATAAAAACCGACAGACTGGCCACTCGGCGTCGATGTTCAAGGATCAGAAGCTTTGAGGTGACCAGTGCATCGTCGCCGATAACCCTCTTGGGCAATTTGTCAATCGACTCAAGTACATCAAGTTGCTATTTAAATTTATTTAAATAACCGTTTGAGCTATATTTATGAAATTTTGGTTTTTAGGTCATCTAAGGGATTTTAACATATAAACCAAATTTCGTGTGCTTGTGTTAAATAGATTTTGAGTTATTAAGATGACAAAAGTGGCTCCAAATGATTCGTGTAATATTACACACTGCTACTGCGCCGCCAGTTCCTTTTTTGCTTGAACTTGGACACGTATTCTTAAATAAATAAATTATTGGTCTATCTGCTTGCTAAAATGATTCTTTTGTTTCAGACATCGCCGTATCAGCTGGAAATCGACTGGAATTTTTAACTTCTGACGGAGTCAAAACAGACACCGTACATTTTAACTCCCAAAACCTAACTACCTTAGCATATGATGAACTTCACAACGTGATGGTCTACGTCAACAAACAGAGCGGCAACGACATTATATGTGGTTACAACATTGCTTCTGCGGAATATAAATGCTACATAGAGAGGAACGGGCGAAACATCCAGGGTCTGGTCTTCGACCCTATCACAGAACTACTGTTCTTTACAGACACCAAGGAAAGAAGCATTAATTGGTTTTCATTTAAACATGAATTTAACAACAACGTATTCGGAAACCTCTTAATCAAGTTGGATGACGGGATCCCAAGTGACATTACAGTAGACAGCTGTAGAGGGTACGTTTCCAATAATAACGTCTAGTTTAAATGTATAAAAAAATTATTGCCTCGTTTCTCAGTTGCAAGGGCGTTTGCTGAGTGTATGGTCCCGGGTTCGATTCCCGGGACGGGCTAAGTATTATTGGGTTTTCCATTAGAAATTCAGTGGCAGCCCGAAGTTTATAAGTTGGCGGCGTGAAACCCAATGCTACGGCAGCTTAATTGCGTAAGAGTTTGACCCCATGAAAGAGTACGAAGGATCGACCAATCACATAAAAGGAGACGGAAACCCACATCGCGTCTTTCATCTCGCATGTACCTTGCCGAATTCACTAACGCAATTAGGCTGTGATCTCTGCAGTCGTGTCGTCCTACAGGACACCGAGCGTCACGGTACAGAGAATGCACCATATTTGCGCACACGCCTGTGCACTGTAATATTGCCCGCTCTGATGTAGCCATCGTCGCCACCACCGTCTCCGCTGAGGTTGGCCACTGTGGCCGAAATTCGGTCTTAAGGACTTTCCATACTAATATTATAAATGCGTATGTAACTCAGTCTTTCTGTCTGTCTGTTACCTTGTCACGCTTAAATAGCTTAACCGATTTAGATGAAAGTTGGTATGGAGATATTTTGAGACCCGGGAAAGGACAAAAGCTATTTTTTTTCATAAAACACGAAGGGAAAGAAATGGGGGGTGGGGTAGTCTTGTATGAAACTTATTTATTATTATTGTATGTAATTTCTTATCATGCAACTACTTCTTATTGTAAACCAATATAGATGAAATTAAGTATGAAGATACTTTGAGGCCCTGAGAAGCATATAGTCTACTTCTTTTTGCATAAAATACGAAGGTGGAGAAATGAGGGGAAGTTAGTTTTGTATTGAACTTCTTATCATGCAACTTCTTCTTATTATGAACCGATTTAGATGAAATTTGGTATGGAGATAGTTTGAGACCATGAGAAAGACATTGGCTACTTCTCTTTGCATACAACATGAAGGGGAAGAAATAGGAGATGGGGTGTTAGTTTTGTATGAAACTTCTTCATAGTGCTTAAACTAACCGATTTAGATGGAATTTGGTATGAGAAAAAGGAAAAGCGTGTTCATACGTCGAATCTCAATATTGACCTATCATTTAAATTCAAAAGACTCCAGTTTCCAATCAAACTTAGTTTTGCAATTACTATTAACAAAGCTTTAACCACAGCCAGCGACATGTAGCTGCTGATGTTCGCATATGTCCAGTGCCCAGAATGTATATGTATTAGCACCAAATGAAAGAACATACAGCATATATATAGCAGCGTCCTAAAATGTTTTACCTATGATTAACGGCATAATTAAAAAATGTCAATTAACTGTAGATACAATTTATGATAGAGTATATATATATTATATTATATATTTATGAGTGGTATCTTCAATTCGCAGCAAAGCAGAACCTATGACTCTTTAGTTTATTTATTTTCTTTTGTAACTATTTAACCTATACCTGTATTGACCAAAGTCTTCAATTAAATAAGTTAATCGTTTTTACTATAATACTTCCTATACCTATACAGGCTGAGATTTCCAAGTGGGCGTGGATAGCCAAATCATCACTATGAAGAATGACACAAAATAATCAAAGGAGTCACGGGGCCGATTTTGATTGTAACTAAAACTGCAAAATTGGATTTGTCTCACCCTGTATGTCGGCAACCAGAATTGATGACAAAATCTAAATTAAGACGGTACCCTGACCAAAAAATCGGCATGAGATATGAGCATTCCTATTGGTATAGCGGCACTGGTGGCGCATGAATTACAGTAGTGAATACGCTCAGATTTTAGAATAAAATCTTTATAAAATCGAATTTTGGTCTTTTGAAAAAAAAAAAACTACAAAAATGTTCGTTATTAAATTATCTATCCATTAGTGTTAGTACAAAAAATAATTTATGAATACTTTACGAGGAGATGCATAATATCAATAATTATTTCTCATTTTTATGTTTTTTTGGAAGGAGATTAGTGAAATATATACAACATTTAAAAACAAACGAAATCTACCATTTTAGAATCAATATTATGTAGAAATTTAATGTATTTTTATTAATTGATATTTCTTTTTAAATGACGAGTAGATAGCTCCTAAAAACAGCACAAAAAACGGCTTGCGTGGCGTTTTGCTCGGGGTACCGCCTTAACGCGGGCAAAGCTGCGGGTAACAGCTAGTTATCAATATATAAAAGAAGAAACTGACTGACAGACTAACTGATCGATTAACGCACAGCCAAACCCGCTAGGCCTAGAAGCATAAAAATTTGGCAGAAAGGTTCCTCAAGTAATGCAAGTGAGCACTAGGAACGGATTCCACCCCTAATGTATAGGGGGGCTGAAAGTTTGGATGAAAAATCTAAGTCTTTCCAACAAAATTCTTGAAATGAATATTAATCAAAGTAAATGAAAAACGTTGCCACTATTAGTTTTTCAAAACTACATACAAAATATGATTTAGGGAGAGTTAAAGTATTTCATTTAAGAATCTTATTTTTTGTGTTAATAAACAATAAAGGGTGCCATTATTAGATTTTCAAAACTGCCCCCCCCCACCAATAGCTTTAACGGGTGTTAAAGTTTTTTCGAAGAATTTTATGTCTTGGATTAATAAACTTGAAAGTTGAGGAAAATACCAATCTTAGTAAACAATAAAGCGTGGGTGTTTAAGTTTGCTAAGAATCTTAATGCATACGGCTTGGTTTTTGATGTAGGGCTAGAAGTACCTAAAACTAAAACTACCCCCCAGATAGAGTTGAATGATGTTAAAGTATTTTTTGAAAAATCTTACTGACGCAATTAATTAATTAAAGTCGCAGGCGGAGTGCTAGTGAATCTGTAATGACACAAAATCTGTACTGTTTCGTGTTAAGCACTTGTAATTTTCAATTTGCAGGTACCTCTACTGGATTAATAGGAAGCTTACGTCTTCTACGATAGAGAGAATTCGATTTAATAGTACAGCAAGACAAGTCGTTATTAATGCAAACGAGTTGGACCTTCACGGCTTGACTATTTGCCAACAAACGAATAAGATATACTGGGTAATGCCCGAGAATGGGTTAAGAAATCACATGTATAGTGCAGATTTGAACGGTAACAACAGGAAATTATTGGCTGGCTTCAAATCTAAAGCTGGTGATGTTCAGCCATTTGTTTACCCAAATATATTAAGCGTTTCAAAGGCATTCGTCTTCTATGTGGACTGGTGCTTATCCTGCAGTACGAAACGCATATGGAAATTTCCAAAGCCAATACAGCGTTGCTTTCGTAATTACAACTTGGTATCTAATATTCAAACTGAAAGCGTCGTCGGAATAGCCACCAACTATAAAGTGAATGATCAATTTCAAGGAATTTCGGAATGCAATCAAGTACCTAATAACAACGAGAAGCCTGTGACCAACGACTCATTCAAAGTTGCTAGAGAATCTGAAGGTCCGTTTTGTGATCATGGTATTAAAGTTAGTGGACAATCTTATTGCAAATGCACACCTGGGTACACTGGCGCGCGATGTGATGTTTCCGTTTGTGGGAACTATTGCTTGGAAGGCGACTGTAGTATCAATGAAGAGGGGCTTCCTAAATGCAGGTAAAACATATTGTAAAACTTCTTTTGGCTATCTTGTTTTATTTGGAGCTCTGTTTCACAATTTTGTTATTTCATAATTATGTTATCCTGGCTATCCTGGCAAAAGATGTGACGTAAACGTTTGTCAACGGCATTGTTCAAACAACGGTATCTTTTCCTGGATGAGAAGAGTCAGCAAGTTTGTCAATGCAAAGGAAATTATTTGGGTGATAGAAGCGAATTATCAGCCTGTGAAAACTATTGACTCCAAGGCAACTGTAGTATAAATGAAGATGGGCACTATTCTACTTATAGTTCTCGCCAAACTTCTTGGCCGGCCTGATTTTGGCTAAAATGACTGCGCAGTAGTAAAACTCGCAGAAAAACAGCACCGTTTTGTGCCTTGCGCATCGGTAAGCCAACTTCAGAGTGGCCTAGAAGTTTGGCGAGAACTATACTTGTTAGTATAATACGATGAAGCCAAACGCCCCCCCGTCTGGCTTCACTGTGGTCATATGCCACTTTTTTTTGGAGATTGGATTCATCCAGTGACTCACCCGCTCTCAGACTTTTACTGACTAAAACCCACTCCTGTTCCTTTAGTTGCTTGTGCCGGGGCCGCGGTAACTCTATTTCAAATTTATCCGCAACCCAATCTTATGCCACCTGTGGGTTGTTAACACAACAATACGTTATTACCACGGCTATAAGAATTTTTTTTGTTTCATACTTTTCAGAATGCGATTTTTTGTAGTCGGGTTTTAGTTTTTAGAACTTTTTTTTTGCTTTCTTTTTAAATTTAAGTCGATGCACTCTTTAACAATTTTGTTATTAAAATTTCAGATGTGATGCTGGCTACTCCGGTCAAAGATGTGAAGTAAACGACTGTCATGGGTACTGTTTAAATAATGGCATCTGTACCCTGAATGAGGAGGATGAGGCAGCCTGTGAATGTGTAGGAGAGTACGAAGGGGAAAGATGTGATGTTCCAGTGCGATTGAATGACGGTGATGGTTGTCAATGTAATGATACCTCTATTAACAACACTTCTTCTTAGAAGAGAATGAAGGAAATCTAACTCTTAATGATTTATTAGCAAATTGGCGCAAACATGCGCATTAATTTCCGTAGTTCTTAATATTGCAAATATCGAGATTTTGGAGAGTACTATTTTTGCATTTACATTCTTCAATGCTACAAAATTGACTTCGTAATAAATTAATCATCATAATACTTGCCGTATATATATATATTATCTTTGCTTTTCACAATCTTGAAAAAACATGAAAAAAACTTGGCCCCATCGTTTTTAGGGTTCCTTACCCAAAGGGTAAAAACGGGACCCTATTACTAAGACTCCGCGGTCTATCTGTCTGTCAATCACCAGGCTGTATCTCATGAACCGTGATAGCTGGACAGTTGAAATTTTCACAGATGATGTATTTTTGTTGCCGCTATAACAAGAAATACTAAATGCCTTTTTTTGGCAACAATGATACGGAACCCTTCGTGCGCGAGTCCGACTCACACTTGGCTGGTATTTTTTTCTACATTTGGTTTTTTTTTTCAGAATAAGTGAAACACTAAATTTGATTGTTTTGCTTTACTTAAAGTCATACTATGTTTAAATCAATCGGTAGGTACCTATTATTATGAACTTAGAAAATACTTAATTTGTTACAATCAGAATCATCTTTTCTTTGTAATTAGGAAAATCCCCGTCCTCGTTTGTAATTAGGTAAATGGTAAACTTCAGTGTGTGTTGCCAATTATTTTAAGACATTTATGTACTATTTAACAAAAAACAAATGGTATTTTCTTATTAAACAAAAACAATGTAATATCAACTCATATACGATACGATAAATATTTTTTATTTTCGTACTCTTAAATAAACCTACTCCAGAAAAACAACAGTTTTTTCATGTTTTTTTTTTCATCTCAGAAAAAAAACCGTTTTTTTACAACTCTGGTCTTCCCCATCCAACATAACCATACGAATTCATATTCCTTACGTCTGCGCCGGCTGGTATCTGGCTGACACCCATACTTTAAACATTTCGTACTTAACAAAAAGATTCAGATAGCACGTGCACAGCGAGGCTCAGAGGAGATTCTTTTACAGTCTCAGTAACAGGCGTTTTGCAGAGGGGGGGGAGGGGAATTACTGAATGTTATACTAGGTACGCGACTATTATACTAAATAAGTAACTTTTTATCCGGTTCCGGTTTCTGTGAGCTGCGCTAATAATATTGTTACATTCTTTTATTGTATTTGGGGTTTTATTTTTCTTATTAATACAGTTATTTGTGTTACAAGGGGACAAAGTTATATTTTGTTCTTCCAGGGCGTTATTTTGAATTTAGAGCTAAGCGAAGGATTCAATATACGCCGCCCGAGAACAAAATATTTTGTACATACTATTTTTCATCACTACCTAAGAGAAATAAGAACAGCTCCTAAGCTGTTCTTATTTTAGCCAATTCTTGAAAGTGTGCTAAAAACACAGCTTCAGAAAAAGACTTAGCACCTTTTACGTTTTTCCATTCGACGAATTTATTGTATTCATTTAAATATTTTACACGCGATTTTTATGGTAATAATTGTTGCACCACATTAGCTCATCATTTAGTATGTTTTTAGGAGTTAATATATCACTATATTACTTAAACTCATTTTTTTTTTAATATTTGCAACAATTTTGCGAAGCCGATATTTAAAAAACTTTCCTCTATGGCGAAGCCTAGTGTGAAAAATTTCCGGGCAAAAATAAATTTAAAGAAAGAATTACTGTTTTTTTAAAGCACATTGTCGCCATAACTTAGAACCAGCCAGTAACTTATTCAAACATATGCGTTAGACCTTTTTGGTTAACTTTTTTTTAAATTGAACTTTCACGCAAGCGCCTCTAACCCAACTACACAAATCTATCAGAATCACGAAGCGGACCAATTAGAAGAGAGAAAGCTCAAACTCCTACGGGCACAAAATTGGATTTGGCTCCCGCTATCCTCTACAGACAATTGTCGTTTTTCGAATGGGTATGATGAAAATATTATTTTTATCACATCTATTCAAAAAGAGCTAGTTTATTCCTCGGAAACAGGGACCAAAATAGCTCATTAATCCCTTAGGGACCAAAATTGATTTGAATTTGGAATGTGGATATTGTTAGTAAATGTTCCAATCAGCAAACAGATGAATCACAAACCATGCGGGAACAATGAATTGAATATGTGACTGGCTGAAAAAATGCGAGCGAGAAAAATTAAAAAAAAAAAGTTGATAAGTCAAGAGTGAATAGGTTTCTTCTAGGCTTACCATCAGGTGAGATAGTGGCCAAGCGCGAGCCTATAATTTATAAAAAAAAAAGTATGAAAAATAAACAACGCGCGAAATTAAATGCATTCTGTCTTCGTTCGTAGTTGTTTCAAATTAAGATTTTAGAATTATGAAAAATGAGCGCGTCTTCCTCAAGTGAAAGTATTATAATCAAGTTTCTCAAAAATTACATCCCGAGACATCGTTTTCCGAGACTATTTCTAATTCCCAAGCTAAAAATAAATCTACAACTGTAACGGATGACACTACTCATAATAAAATTGTTACGATGCACTTCATAATTGTTAAATATAAACATTAGCCTCTAATTATTTTGTTTTTTTGTATTATGGTTCCAAATTGTATGTAAATAAATAGACGCAACGTTCTTGTACAGAAGTTGCACTTACTTATTTTCTCATAGAGGGTGATAAAAAGTAGAGTGTCCACCTCGGGAGCAACACTATTTTAAGCTCGAGTGACGTACTCTGAATCCCTGGCTGCACTCAAGTTTCTACTTTAGAACCCTTGCACTCTCGCCTTTAAAATAGTTGTTTTCTCCCTAGGTAAACAATAAACTATTTTTTTAAATAGCAGAACAACCGAGGAGGCGACATTGCTGTGCAACGCGCAAACGAATAAGTCTAACTTTCGAACTTAGGGCACGCCAATACGGATAAGTTAGGTTCGAAGGGGATGCCAGGAGCTGAAGTGAGCGAGCGAAATCAGTTCTTGTCATCTCCTTCATATTATGATACGTCAGACCCTTTACGCTTCTGTCTAGAAATGGGAGCCCCGTAGCGGAGCGCCGGCGCCGTCGACAATTTTTTATTTTGAAATCGCTATTTTGCCCACTGTTTTTCGCCCACTTAGTATTTCAGTAAGGCATATTCAGTATTTTTACATCTCTCATGTTCGGTAAGTAGGTTCTTATTACCTCCAAATGGGGCTTGTAGGTGACTAGTTAGCGCTCTAGGGTAATAATGTAGCTAGAAAAGCCCAAGGGCGGTAAGTAATTAAAAAAAACACTTCTTTCTTTCAAAAAGTTCGCGTACATCTAACCATCATACTGGCAATAGACATCATGCATTCAGCCCAATGACCAAAGAGGTCGCTTTGCTATTCAGCCTTGTCTTCGTGTGTGTATAGTCATCAATTTTAAATATCGAACGGCGAAGCTCAATTTCGTTATTGAAAAAAAAAATTTTTTTTTAAATGTTTTCTTCTTGTAATGCCGGTTTTTTTCTACTTATCTCACAATCGAGATGTAAAGCAGAATAGTTAGCTCGGGTGTAAGCACCAATTGCACCCTCGAACTATAGGCTAAATATCTCGGACTGCAATTGATGCCTTACAGCCCTTGGCTACTAATCTACTATTAACACCTTTAATTTGAATTTATTTTCGATCGTTTAAATACTATCCCTTTTATAATTTTCATATGACATTAGTATACTTTTAGTTCTGTAATTTGGAACTAGACTTTATTTACATAGATAAAAGTATAAACAGTGTTTAAAATACTTAAATAACCAACATATACACTTTAACCAAAGACTACTCACTAATTAAATCTAAAAATATATGAATTTAGTTGCAATCTAATGTGGTGGCCCAATGACCAAAGATCTCGCCTCTCGTTTTTGTGGTCGTGGGTTCAAATCCAGGCAAGTACGTAGTAAATGTGACTTTCAATTCATATTTATATACTTTCTAAGTTTATCTTGGACATTGCTGATAACGGAGAAGGAAAACATCGTGAATAAACCTGATCTTATCTAAATATTTAAAAATAAGTCGGGTTTTCCTCCCTGACGCTATAACTCCAGAACGCACTTACCGATTTCCATGGTTTTGCATTCGTTTGAAAGGTCTCGGGCTCCGTGAAGTTTATAGGTAGGGTAGGGTAGGGTAGGGTAGGGTAGGGTATGGTAGTTTAAGGTAGGGTAGTGTAGGGTAGGGTAGTGTAGGGTCGGGTAAGTTAGGGTAGGGTAGGGTAGGGTAGGGTAGTGTAGGGTAGTGTAGTGTAGGGTAGTGTAGTGTAGGGTAGGGTAGTGTAGGGTCGGGTAAGTTAGGGTAGGGTAGGGTAGGGTAGGGTAGGGTAGGGTAGGGTAGTGTAGTGTAGGGTAGGGTAGTGTAGGGTAGGGTAGTGTAGGGTCGGGTAGGGTAGGGTAGGGTAGGGTAGGGTAGGGAAGGGTAGGGTAGGTTAGGGTAGGTAAAACAACCCTATTGTTACTCTGAACAATTTCCCTGAAAAAGCCTCGTCGTGTTGTCGCGTCTGTTTGCAGGAGCCTCAAAAAATGATAAAACTGTAAAATACCCACAAAACAAACAATTTTCGCAAAAAATAATACTCGGTGACACACATCGACAACTAACGTAATGTCCTATATCAGGATTTCCTCAATATTTCACGATATTCCACCAGGAGCGCCAAGGTGTGAGGAGTTATAATGTGGCCAATAGTTCGGCAATTTGTTTCTATTGTGGTTCTTTACCGCCTGCGTGATATGAGAACTCTTGGTACATTGTGGTGCATTTTTTATTAAGATATAAATTTACCACAGAGGTTTAATGTCTCGCATAAAGTTAATTTTAAAATGTATGCATTGGATCAAAAACATACTGGCTGAAAATAAAAATCTGCTGAATAAAACCGACCGATTGACTTGTGAAAAAACAAACTTTGATACCTTCATATTTAGCCAATATTTTGGAAATAGACAGCGATAGCGATTTGAATTCAACTCCTGAAAACAGCTGCAAAAGAAATTAGTAATAACCTTTTGCCGCAAAAGTCGCGGGATACATATTATCATTGACTTGACCTTTTATTTTGAGTAAGTGTATTTTTTTATTTTCAAAAAATATATATTTTTAAGGTTCCATACCTCGAAAGGAAACGGAACCCTTATAGGATCACTTTGTTGTCCGTCCGTCTGTCAAGACCCTTTTTACTCAGGAACTCGTGGAGGTATCTAGCTGAAATTTATATCAAATACTTAAATCTCCTGTCCCTTAAAGCTGTAAAAATTTCAAACTTCTAAGCCAACGCAATCAAAAGATACAGCCGTTTATGCCGCAAATGCTCACGGTTGACGCAGTGGTTGAGCGATTGACTGCTGCGCCTCGTGTCGCGGGTACGATTCCCACATGGAACAAATATTTGTATGACCTACAGATAGTTTTTCCGGCTCTGGGTGTTGTGTATGTGAGTTAATACGTTTATAAAAGCACCCACGATACAGGGAGAAATTCCTAGTGTGGGGCAACGTTTTTGAAAACAAAAGAAAGAAGGAAAATTTCGACACTTGCAAGGGAATCAAAACCTACAGGGTACTTCCCGTGAACTCAGAATCTTGAAATTTGGTACGAAGCAACATCTTATAGCACAGATAATGGCATAATTGCGAAAACCGTAAATTTTTAGTTACATCATATAATAAAAATAATTTTAATAATTTTAAACTTACTATCCCTTTCCTCATGAACGCGTAGAGGTATTAAATTGAAATTCATATCAAATACTCAGGTCTATAATACCTTTAAGCTGTAGTTTGTACGGAACCCTCGGTGGGCGAGTCCGACTCGCATTTGCCCGGTTTTATTTTATTTTAAGATATTTTCAAAATGACTCTACACTTACACTTTAAACATTTTTTTTTTAACTGAACAAATCTGCTCGAACGCGGTAAACTGGCTGACACCCGCTCTGCGGCCTTTTTGTGAAATGCCTGTTTTCCTATCGATCCTCGAGGATTTAGTACTCCGGGTAGAAAAATTAATGACCAGGACCTGTTGATTTGTGTATGAATTGCTGGATCCAGACATGTCGCTGCCTTACACGAGGCCGAGCCCGAGGAGCGCGAAGCAGTGAAAGCCAGTCGAGAGGTGAGTTCTTTTCGAATCCATTCTTCACGGGTTCTTCTACACATGCATCCGTTTACCAATCTTCTCCTATTCAGTTACTAAGATTTAAATTGAAAACTTAGACTCGCCCGTATTTCATGGGACTTTAACATTACTAGCGAAATGTTGGCGTACTATAAGTGCTCCTCTGCACAACCCTTCATGCAATACGGGCGTGATGTTATAGAAAACTAAATAATCTAATGACACGACTTGATTTTGAAGTGGCCGTCTCATTTAAATAGCACATAAAAATAATGTTTGTAAGCTTGTATGTTTGGCCCTTTTAATGTGTACTGGTTTAGAACTTTTGGGTACACGAATAAAATATAACGACCGTAAATAGTTGGTTTAACGAGTTCGGTTATGTGGACAGTTTTATGTTAATTTGTAAAGCGTGTAAGGAACGGCTTTTTACATGCTTTTATTTAACTTGCAATGTTACATACGTGGGACACTCAGAAAGTTTTGCGAAACTAAAAAAAAATGTTCTATACGTACATATATTTTTATTAAATCTTTTCAAAGTACTTTCCACCAGCCTCTATACAAAGATTCATGCGCCTAAACCAGTTTTCAAAACACTTTTGCCAGTCCGCCGCAGACACCTCGTTTACAGCCTGCTCGAACGCAGCCAGCGCATCTTCCGGCGACGAAAATTGTATCCCTTTGAGCTGATTTTTTATTTTTGGGAATAAAAAGAAGTCACACGGTGCTAGATCAGGGCTGTAAGGAGGGTGACCCAGGAGTTTGACTGGCGTGCTGTCCAGGAAGTCCCTCGTTTTGAGTGCGGTGTGCGCAGGTGCATTGTCGTGGTGGAGCAGTAGCCCGCGGAGCCCTGTGTTTGGTCGCTTGTTGCTTATAACAGAGAAAACTTCTGGCAAACATTTGGTAGTATACCATTCGGCATTAATGCTTCTTTGATCCCGTAAGGGAATTGATACCAAGTGGCCAGTCAAATTAAAAAAGCTAGCGATCAAAATCTTACCCCCGCTTCTAGATCGCTTCACTTTGGTAGGCGTTGGCTCATTTTGAAACACCCAAACAGTCGACTGGCGCTTGGTTTCTGGGTCGTATTGATAAATCCAGGACTCATCACCTGTAACGATGTCGTAAACACGCCGAGACGAGCCTGCTTCAAATTTGTTAAGCATATCACGGCACCATTCCACCCGGGCCTGCTTCTGAGCATCGGTGAGGTTGTGCGGCACCCAGCGTGATACTATCCTCCTCACACGAAGATGGCTGTGTAGAATCTCGTGAACGCTTCCCGATCCAATCTTCAATATGTGTTGAATCTCCTGATATGTAATTCGCCTATTGTCTTGGATTAAATTTTTCACTGCTAGCACGTTTTCTTCGGTAACAGCCGTCAAAGGGCGACCGCTTCTTTCGTCATCCCCCAAAGTTGGTCGACCGCGCTTGAATTCGTTATACCAACGATACACGGTTGCCTTGGAAGGGCCTTCATCCATGAATGCCATTTGAAGTCTATCGTACGATTCATCCGGTTTCAGGCGACACTTGAAATCGTATAAAATCATAGCTCTAAAATGTTCCCGGCGCAGATCCATATTTCAGTGAGACACAATACTTTGAATTAACTCGCAAAAAATGTGGAGGGAAATTTTTAAATTGGAACTTACTTATTTTTACTTATAAATAATCATATTTTCGAAAAACATTATAACTGGCCAGTCTCCCATATATAAAAACTTTTTTTCGCAATACTTTCTGAGGGGCCTGGTATATGTATGTGTGTTCGGGTAAAAATTTGAAACGGAAACTGCGGTTATAAAAAAAAAGAATAGAATAGAAAAACATTTATTCGACATAGAAACAACACAACAACAACAATCACAAAGTAACAGAAAAATAGTAAAAAGTACAAACAAGGTTTAACAGTGATTTATCTTCCACCGATTTAGATAAAATTTTGCATACACGTTTAGTTTGTATGACAATGCATAGTTAGCTAAGTGACGTCATTCTGATTCTAATATGGTGGACGGCCCGAGATGGCGGAGTAGCAATTTTTTGTACACTGCCATGATATGGGTATCAAATGAAAGAGTTTGCTGAGAAAAATAAAAATAAAGCTTGTTTAAAAAAAAGATTTTTAATGAATAATTATTTAGTTGGGCTAGCTACAAACTTACAAACTTTATTACTTTGCTTTCGTATGTGTATCTGGCAACTGGTAATCCGTTTTCAAGCATTTTCTGGCATCCAATAAAGCTGAATCTTTGCATACTTAAGTGACTGAAATAATATGGTAGATAATATGGCACTGATTTCATGATGGAGCCGGAACGTGGCCATAGCAACTCCTCAACTAAAGAAGATCTATTGTGTTTGGGTCTTATTTCATGTGTAGTGATTTATTTAGTACCATTCAGTTCAAATATCTTGTTTTAAAAAAACTTGATACCTATTTATGAAGGCTTTATTTCTTATTCTTCAACTATTCTGATTGAATTCGTGGCGGAGTCCAAGAAAGTTCAATCGCTACGCCCAATCGGCTTATTCTAGAGGTCCCCATAGTTGATTTTGGATGGGCATAATGTGGCAGGCTTGTCCCAAAAAAAAAAATGTACAATAAAGTATATTCTATTATATCCTAATGCCAGAATAGATTACCCAAATATTGGTAACTTGGATATAACCGGTGCAATGAGAGTGTACCAAGGTGAACTGTACACATTTGCGTACTCCATTATAGCGTACTGGCGTGATGTTATGTTATCAAAACCAAATATAATCAATCCCAATCAAATTCGTTTATTCACAGGCATGTGTGTATGTGTGTTCAGGCGTGTGTGTTGTGTGTTATGAAATTGCATGCTATTGCAACAATCCCGAGATATATGCCTTTGTTTATTGAAGAGTTATGTTGAATAACTCTGAAATTCTTCATTAGATCATCACAAAATTTACCAAATCGGGTAAATGCTCTTTCAAACAATAAAAGAACAATCATAATGATATAAAAATCGGTGAAAATACACCAAAAAAAAACATGTAACATCCACCAACCCGCACTGGGCTCGCGTGGTGGATTAACGCCCATTCTCTTTCACAGACAGGAGGCCTGTGTCCCAGCAGTGGGAACACTAAAAGGCTGATGATGAGTCTGGTATGATGTATTTAACCCATTTAATCGCAATAGGCTCGCAAAAATTAGCTGGCAAATGTTAGGTGTTCAGCTGCTCGTTGCCTAGGTAAAGGGTTAACTGGGTTACAGAGATACCTCAGTAGCAGCCTGGATGGTGTAGCAGCACAGCAGTGACTGGTCTGGTCTTAAGAGTATACATCGTTTGCGAATCAGTTTGCAAAAAATGTAAATAAAAGTTCAAATAGGTTTCAGAAGAAATAGCGTCAATTAGAAACAAGGATTCTTCTTATTATTCAACTGTTTATTTGTTGTAAATGTCATGAATGAACAGTAAAATGGCGGCTTTTATAATTATGTAAATTTACTAACATAGTCATAATTGTATAAATACTAACAAATTATGGTCCGAAATAAATTATTGAATTGAATTGAATTATACCCTAGGCCTTCTTTACCCACCCCTTCGGGGAATGCTGGCGCGATGTTATGCTTGCCATAAATTAAGTACTCACTCAGATGATTGTTTGCTAATGCGTATATAAGAGCCATTGAAGGAGGCCTCAAGAGCTGTACAAATAGGCTTTGCAGTTAGGTAGCATGATTAAGCTAATTTTGGTATTAACTGATTGCAAACTTGATTAATTTAGAATTGTGACAATTCGGAAACCTCCTTACTTTAGTTTAATTAATATCAACAAAAGTAAAGACTTCTTCCATGTGTACAGATAATAACTATAGTCATTTGTTTAAGATTTACTATCTTTCTATACTATAATATAATAATATTATAAAGAGGTAAAGTTTGTGATGTTGTAGGGGGTAATCTCTGGATCTACTGAACCGATATAGATGAAATTTGACACGGAGATAGTTTGAAACCTTGGGAAGGGTATAGGATATTTTGTATTCCCTTGGGATGATAAACACTTTTTACACGGGTGAAGCCGCGGGCAGTAGCTAGTCCATTATAATGAGGTAAAAATTGTGAGTTTGTTTGTAGGAAATAATATCTGGAACTACTGAACCGATTTTGAAAACTTTTTCATCAGTAGAAAGCTACTTTATTTCTTAATGACATAGCTGTATTTGATTGTTCGCTAAAGGAAAATATTTTTGATGCCCAGCCAAGTGTGCCCGGGTCAGCTAGTTTAGGATATTTCTACATCTTTGACAGTCGGTACTTTAGTCTGACACCAGACTTGTCAAGTGGTACCATATTACCCAATTACTAAGCTCGTGGCTAAATAATAACAGCCGCACGGGTCGATCTTCAAGGTTAAGCAACGCTTGCCGAGGTCGGTCCGTGGATGGGTGACCATTTTCAACATACCGAGTTTCCTCCGTGCCTCGGAAAGCACGTTAAGCCGTTGGTCCCGGCTGTCATTTGAAGATCTTTGACAGTCGTTACGCGTAGTCAGAAGCTTGAGATCAGACACCAGTCTTGCCAAGGGGTACCTTGTTACCCAGTTACTAGGTTGTGTAGGTCAGATAGGCAGTCGCTCCATGTTAAGCACTGGTACTTAGCTGAATCCGGTAAGACTGGAAGCCGACCCCAACAACAATTGGGAAAAGGCTAGGCAAATGACTGAGTTGTGGGTGGAGGCCGGATAGGCAGTTGTTTCATGTAAAATACTGGACTTGTACTCAGCTGCATCCTGTTACACCGGCAGCCTACAAAAACACGGTTCGAAAGAAGCGAGGCAAAAGATAGAAAATATCTTAAATGATTTATTTAAGATATTTCTATCAAGTTTAGTTTTATCAAAGAAAACAATATCACTCTGAATGGACAACAACTTTTCTTCAAAATCAATTAAAATGTCTAACGATAATTTTTTACCGATAGTCCATTTTGAGCATTCTAATCTCTAAAAAAAGCGGTTTCAACATCATCATCCAATCATATACAGAAAAAATACGTAAATTAATTTCCTACCTATCAGAGCTACTTGACGAACAATGTCCAAACAAGCAAATCGCTGCCACAAATCACGAGATCTGCAGCAATTGTGACATCCAAGCAAATTTGCCAAGTTATCGCATCCATCAACCGTAAGATGACATTAATTAGCAGAATTAACATTCCATCCAGTTATAATTAGCCACCCCACAGGGGTACAAACGACCGCGCTGACATAGAATAGGTAGGTGCAGAAGGTTGGCTCCAAAAAAAAACAACGTGATCGAATTCGGGTCATAGCGGTCCATCTCAGCGTAGACGAGCCATATTAGAGAGCACAAGTGTGTACACAAACATACTCTTTCTTCCCTCACTCTCATAGTACTCTCTCTTCCCTATTTCTCATGGTATGATGGACGGTAATCCGGCATCAACTGCAGGACCTTTCAGTTCTTTCTGAGGGACCATCCACTTTCGAATTCCTAGCTGCCATTAAGAAATTCCTGACGATAAAAACACATGATACTGTACAGTGTACTTGAAAGGCTTCATACTTTGTCTATACGCACAAACACGCTTAGCGTACGGCGAATGCAAGCGCACTTGCGACTGTCATTTGTATGAAACCGCCACCGTACGTATCTAATGTATGGAACTACTTAAGTTAATACTTCAAACCGATAAGGTAGACCGATGACCTGTTGAAGACTGTAGGCATCCACTGGGCGTGAGAAGCATAGGATCGGTTCATCAGATCAAATTAAGCTGATAACGACTTACCACCCTGAGAAGAGTTGAAGACAGTGGCTTGGAAGCAGCGAGCTCGTCAAAGCTTACCACGACGGACACTACCTTCAGCAATGAAGAACACGAATATGAGAAATGCCGAGGCATATGTTGAGGAGTGGACGTTTTTCGGCGTTTTATGAGCCAAGTTCTGTTAGGATTGCGAATTAATGCTGATTTTCGTTGGTATTCAATTAGTATTAAACCATCGGTTCGGAAACATCAGGCTTTTTGAGGTGAGTGCTGAGAATGGAAATTGATCAATTCTTTGATCAGGTTTCGAGGCATCTGTCTTTAGATAATTAGCTTTTGAAAGACTTTTTTTGCTGCCTAATCGATTCTGCTAAGCCGAACATTAATCAGAAAGTTTAATTTCTTGCTTTTTGATGTTTTTTTATAATATTATATATTGTTGGGTTTCATCATTAATATAAGTAAGTTTCAACATTTCGTAACTAATTTTATACAATATTCATTGAGAGCAGTGGTGGCCAAGTGGTAAAGGCGCGACTTACAAGTAGTGATTTCGAACCGAGGCAGGCGCTTTACTTTGTGTTCATTATTTCATCATCACTGCTCTCAAATCGGTGAAAGAAAACATCGTGTGGAATGGCATGTCTTAGAACCAAAAATTCTATGACATGTGATCCAATAACCTGGACTAGGCCCGCGTGGTGGAGTAAACGGCCCATTCTCTCTCACTGAGAGGAGGCCTGCACGCACAACGGACCAAATGGAAGTCCAAGTCTAGAAAAGGGAGTCTATGTATCCTATCCTAGAATTATCAATAAATGCGAAGTCCTTTTCCAACTATGAAAGAAAAAGAAATATATATACATTTTTTTTTTTTGGTAGTATTTGATTTCTAGTCTAACCAGATACAGTTGAATACTAGTATTTTACAAATGAAAGGACTATCTATCTACCCCATAGGTAGACTGGCTGTCGGACTTTACGACTTCTGACCCCTAACTTCATGATCATTATCATCAGTCTATAGCAGTACATTGCTGTTAATAGACCTCGCCATTTCCTCCGATTTTCGGCAACTCTCATTCTGCTGCTACCACCAGCCACCATGCGAAGATCATTGTTCCACCTAGCCTGAGAACGTCCTATTTTTCATTTACCAGTTCACGGTCTCAAGAACTCTTCCAGCCCAACGGTCATCGTTTCTACGGCCAATATAACCGGCTCATTGCCACTTCAGCTTGCTTATTCTCTGAGCTATGTCGGCTTGTCTGAACCCTACACAAAACATAAATTATGCTTTGAAATTGTAAGTTCTCAGTGTTTATTCACCTTCAGGGGCCTTATCATAAGCTCTTAGGGTATACCAGTCTACTCGTACATCGGTACCTTAAGCACTATGGAAATAACCTTACTTTAAGAGCTCATTGGAGTGCTCCAGTATCCTTTAAATGAAGAAACAACAGTAATTTTCACTGACTCCATAAAACATTAACATAAAATTCGCAGAAAACTGTTAATTAAAATAATACTAGTCACCATTTAAGATGTGTAACACCTCTAAGTGATAATTTAACTTAATGTTGACACGCTGAAATTAACAAAACTATCTGCCATCCCTGTTTAACTTCAGCATAACTTATATCTCCATCTTGCTTACTTTTAAGGGGTCCTTGAGACGCTGTATTTCACCACGTAAGACAGGCGACAGTAGGGTTGTCTTGTCATTGATCAGGATTTATTTTGACAAGTTTTGTAACATTTTAGCTTTGAAAAGTTCGACTTATGTCATCTTCTTCATAATTTAGTGATGACGAAACTATTCTCGCATTTCTGAATAAGAATGTGAAGTTGAGCTTTTATCAAACTATTCTTTAGCCTGAAAACTTTCAACTTTTTTTTTGCTAAAGTAGGGTTTGAGGCGTTCTTAATTTCAAAACGGAAACAAGTTTTATAGCGATTTTTTTTTCTGTTACTGGAATTTGCTTTTCATTCTGCAGTATGTAACTATGAAGAGAAATTTCAGATAATTGTGACACACACAGTCAATGGCAAAAGGCAATGCTTTTAGTTTTGACAGTTAAAAACCGGCCAAGTGCGAGTCAGACTCGCGCACGAAGGGTTCCGTTCTTGGTAAATTGCGGTTTACGATTTATGACGTATTAAAAAAAAAACTACTCACTAGATCTCGTTCATACCAATTTTCGGTGGAAGTTTACATGGTTATGCACATCATATATTTTTTTTAGTTTTATCATTCTCTTATTTTAGTAGTTACAGGGGGGGGGGGGCACACATTTTACCACTTTGGAAGTGGCTCTCGCGCAAACTATTAAGTTTAGAAAAAAATGATATTAGTAACCTCAATATAATTTTCGAAGACCTATCTATAGATACCCCACAAGTATGGGTATGATGAAAAAAAAAATTTTGAATTTCAGTTTCAAGTATGGGGACCCCCAATATTTATTGTTTTTTTTCTATTTTTGTGTGAAAATCTTAATGCGGTTTACAGAATACATCTACTTACCAAGATTCGACAGCATAGTTCTTATAGTTTCGGAAAAAAGTGGCTTTGACATACGGACGGACAGACAGACAGACAGACATGACGAATCTATAAGGGTTCCGTTTTTTGCCATTTGGCTACGGAACCCTAAAAACATTCATTTACTTCTTTATTTTGTCGAGCAGATGAACTTTGCAAACATATGCATATCAATGGATTAGGAATTTCCTTTAAAATACTCCGAATTGTAAAATTGGGTGATGCGTAATTGGAGTGAGTTAGTTACTCATTGGCAAGGAATACATTATTGGTTAGTCTAGCTATGTCTTTCGTCTTTTACCCACCATCTGTATCATATAGCACTTTCTTTCTCTGCATGTGTACAATTTATACACCAATAGCGCAGTGCGGCGCTGTTGCCGCACACGCACGTTTGACGAGTATTAGTGTGCATTAATTGTATGGATAAAATCAATTGGTCGTACGCACCCGCACCGCTGCAACGCGCAGTAGTCCGACACAAAACGTTTAAATTGAATCAGAAGCAGAATTTAATTTGCTCTAAATGTAGATACAATATAAGATTAATAACATAAACAAGTAAAATTTCACAATTTAAAAAACCCCCGACGCATTTATCTTGCGAAAACACCCCGATTCAAACAGTAAAATGCCCATAACTTTTGAACGGCTGAACCGATTTTATTCAAACATAGCTAAGAACACTCTCGACAAAATTACCTTTCAAACAAAAAAAACTAAATCGAAATCGGTTCATCCGTTTAGGCGCTATGATGCCACAGACAGACACACAGATACACAGATACACAGCAACACACGTGAAACTTATAACACCCCTTCTTTTTCCGGCGGGGGTTAAGAAACTTATAACACCCCTTCTTTTTCCGGCGGGGGTTAAAAATGAAATCAGCTTCATTTTACCCTACGGTGTGCAAATCATTACATTAATAAAATATAAAATGTCAGAAATACAAACAAAATACAAAAAAAATATAATCCAAAATACACAAATAGAAAAAAAAAAACAACAATACGAATATAATTAATAATGAGAAAAACAATAGGAAGTCAGGCAATTATAAGAAACATTACCTTTTATTTCATGTCGAATAGCTAATAAATCTATACCAATACCAATATTATAAAGAGGAAAGATTTTTTTGTTTGTTTGTTTGTACCAAATAGGCTCCGAAACTACTGGACCGATTTTAAAAATTCTTTCACCTATGGAAAGCTACATTATTCCCGTGTAACATAGGATATATTTTTGACGGGAGCGAAGCCGCGGGGGTCAGCTAGTCTAATATATAAAAATAAGTCGGGTTTTCCTCCTGACGCTATAACTCGAGAACGCACGAACCGATTTCCATGGTTTTGCATTCGTTGGAAAGGTCTCGGGCTCCGTGAGGTTTATAGGTGGGGTAGGGTAGGGTAGTGTAGGGTAGGGTAGGGTAGGGTAGGGTAGTGTAGGGTAGTGTAGGGTCGGGTAGGGTAGGGTAGGTTAGGGTAGGGTAGGGTAGGGTAAACAAAGTTTGCCGGGTCAGCTAGTGCTCAATAAAAATTTGTACCAGATAATTATATTTAGTCATTTTCTATATGGTCACATCAATTAAAAAGTCCTTTACTAATTAATAACATTTTTTTAAAAGTAGTGCAGTTACCTTAGATTTAAAAATATGAACGGAATATTCCTTAAAACTATGAGGTATTTTATTATAAATAACAGGTCCCATTGACATAATACATTTTCTTAGAAGTGCTGTTTTGTAATTACCTGAGTGCAACAAGTTTTTGTATTGGGATCTCAAAGGGCCTGGACGTATTCTTTTATCAGCGATTGACGGAAACAAGTTTAAAATAGTTTTTAAAAAAATTGCCACCTCCAATATGTACAATCATGTAAAAGTCAGCAAATTCAGAGACCAAAACAAAAGAAAATGAATGAACCAAAATAAAAGAACCCTAAATATAAAAAAAATATTGCATGAACTACTTACTTATTCTTTAAGCATCAAAATTAAGTTAATTAAAAAGAGCTTAAATTTTATGCTACCAAAAACTTTTTACCTGTTCCATAAATATTTAATGATATAACATATTTAATTGTGAGTACGACTAGCGATAGCCCTGCACAGAGGGTAGAGGGCTGAGGGCAAGGGCGCCGGGCGAATTTACGGAACTTTTAACGAGTTCACCCCTTTGTCCGGACAGCAATTAGTTATTCTTTTCAAGGGTGCAATTAATGTTTAATATCGTAAGTTGCAACTTACACTGTTTTTCAATAAGTTTGTTTGAAAATTGTTTGCAGTCTCATGAAGGTTTAAGTTCCTAATCTTTGTAAAGAGTGAGAGTAAAAAGAGAAAGTTTTGCTATTTATTTTTGGTCTGCAGGGTGTATTCTATCTGTTATTAATTTGAATATCTAGTCTGTGTCTTTAGATATAACTAACAGTGATACAAGGTTGAACAGACATCATTATAGAGGTTTTTTTTTTAATTTCAGCTGTGTATAATTTCGATCGTTTAAGTACCTTATTATTGGATTTTTTTAAGGAACAGCTCAATTTTGTTTAAATCGACGATAAGAATTCCATAAATCAGTCAGTAAGTTTGGAATTTAGTGTTAACAAGATTTCGGGGTTTCATATAGGTATGGTAGGTGTATGGATGGAGAAGAAGAGAGATCAAAGAAAAATGGACGAATGTTTATGTTGTGAATATAGAAAAGGGAGACAGTAATAGTGTGAAAATTGACAGGACAGAATGGAAGAAGAAAGCATGTTGTGAGCCGACCACAAGTAACATGGGACAAGGGCAGGAAGATGATGATATTGTCATTGTGGGTATTTTCGCCCCGTTTCGACTATAAACTTAAAATATTCATAGGGGCAATATTTCTTTCACTAAAACTTTTGGGACAGCCACTTATCTATGCTAATCATTGTGCGTCGCGTATCTTTTGCAATGAAACAACTTTTAGTATTAAGTCTTCGCTGTTTTGTTCCACATAGCACTGGAAGAAGTTTTTAAAGGGCTTTTGTATTTAGTTATTTTTGGCGCGCTATACGAAACTGAATTGCACTAAAAAAGAAACTAAAAAAAACCAGACTGCTTATGAAACCTAATGTATCTTGCGACTGCACAGCATGATTTTTCTCCTTGTTTACGTCTTTTTAGTTCTTCTTCAGGATTTTTTTAATTAACTCTTTATTTGTAACACTGTTTATTCAAAAGTAAAATTTCAAAACAATTAGGTACAAAATTAATGCCAATAAATAAAATAACAAAATAAAAAGACGATAACTACAAAGGAGTCTCTCTAGTAATATTAAACAATTAATTACCTATCAAAAAAGCAATAAACGAAAGCAATTTACAAAAAAACAACAATTTGATATACTTACCTTCTCATAAACACGGACTCATAATGAGCATACTAAAATCAACTTGAAAACATCTAAAACAAAAAGTTCTGGCCGAAATAACAGAAGCATTCGGACGCAATGGTAGAAAAAAATAAAAAAGCAAATTAATATTTTTTATTACAAAATTGTTTATTTCCTTTTCGCATTGTCCCCTTTGGAAGTCTTAGGGCTAAATTAAAAAGACGCCCTCCGACCATTTTGGCTCTTAATTACATCCTTCATGAAACATTTTGAAAGGTAACAGACGTTTTTGCGAAATGATTTTGTGTTTAACTTTTTAATTTTGAATGGCTTTTTGTGGCGATGATTGTGTAGATATCGTAAGGGCCTCATAAAATAAACTTATTAAGACCACGCTTCTCGTGCTTGATGTCGTGGGTTCAAATCCGACCATGTACCAATGTGACACTCTCCACTCATATGTACTTTCTTAGTTGATCTTGGATATCGCTGACAACAATGAAGGACAACATCGTGAGGACTTAGGTGTAGTTAACTAACTTCTACCTACCCGCGGCTGCTCCTGCCTTAAAAGTGTTTTATTATTTTATGGGATAAAAATATCCAATGTCCTTCCCAGGGTTTCAAATTTGGTATGGCTCAGCTGTTTAGTCTTGAAAGGGTAACAAACAAACATAGTTACATTGGCATTTAAAATATTACTATGGATAGTATAGTATGGATGGAAATAAGTTTCAAATTGTAGGAAGATGATGATAAATGATCGAAATATGATGATGATATAAATATATATATATATATCATTAAATATCGCCGATCGTTGGTTTCATGGTGATTAATGTTCGTGTCTTCTCAAGACAAGAAACAAGGAAAATTTCTATATCTACATAATTAATTAAATAGTAATCTCGCTTCGATCGACAATCTATTGAACACGTAATTATGACAAGATATCTTTCGAAAACACCCCGATTCAAACAGTAAAACGCCCATTAATTTTGAATGGCTGAACCGATTTTCATCAAACATAGCTAAGAACACTATCAATAAGTCACCTGCCAAACCAAAAAATAACAAAACTATATCAAAACTGGTTCATCTTTTAGGAGCTATGATGACATAGACAGATACACTAACACACAGGCACACACGTGTAACAATCCTTTTTTTCCGTTGGGGGTTAAAAAGGACTTTAACCTGCAGTTGGACAGTAACTGGCTGGTGTAATTTGGTTCTTTGCTTCTGAAAAATACTATAAAAATAATAAACATTTACATACATACATACATAAACTCACGCCTTTTTCCCATGGGGGTAGGCAGAAACTACAGAACGCCACCTGCTACGATCCTTACATACTTCTTTTGCTTCACACACATTCATACATCTAGTCATACACACACGCCGGTTATGGGTACTGCGCACTTGGCCTTTCTGAAGAACATCACCTATAAGGTCTATGTATGTCTTTCTAGGGCGTCCCCTCCCGGCGTTTCCATTCACGTCTGCCTTGTAAATACCTTTCGTAAGTCGACTTTCATTCATCCTCTCAACATGGCTATCACTTTCCATCCCAGGTTGCCTGGAAGAGATCGCGGTCAGCGATAAGGCCGCCCGTTGTATGTATTTTAGTTTTAAGTTTCCTTTTTTTGTGTTTAAACTTGGTGTACCTACAATAAAGCATATATAAATAAATAAATAAATAAACCATCTTAACATACCCTTTTCAATTTTAGTCACTACATCTTCTTTTAAACCACAACGTTGTCTTATTACCTCATTCCTCAATCTATCAGTTAAAGTTACACCACACATACTCCGCAAGGAGCGCATTTCTACTGCATTAATCCTACTTTCATGTCTTTTTTGCCATACCCAGCCTTCAGTTCCATACATAAGTGTAGGCACCAGCACGCTGTTGTGAACGGCGAGTCGAGCTTCCGGAGACATCGACTTGCTGGTCACAACTGCATGCATAGCACCATTCACTTTATTCATTTAAACTGTACTTAAACTCTAATTACAATTCTACATGAGTTTTTATATTCCTTTTACTAGTATGACTTGGAATAATTTTAATGCTGAAAATTAAACATCCCTTTCCTTCGTTCATAGCATGTAAAGTTTTCCATAAACTTAGCGGACCATAGAGTTTGGAAGACTATACTTTGGCCAAGATGAAGATACAATATATATGCCACGCTAAAAGGAAAATAAAACAAATGTTTATTAAATGTTACATTAAGTGTCTATTTTATTTACCCGAGTCCGTGTGTCACCAGCTGAATCAGCGCTGAGTGTGTGATGCCCAGCAAAAAAGCTGAGTTGGTAACCCTTTCGGTATAGGCACGCCCGGGCCAATTCTTAAACCTTGTTTGTAATTTTTTTACTATTATTCTCTGATACTTTGTGATTATTGCTGTTGTGTTGTGTCTGTGTGAATAAATGTTTTCTATTCTTTCTACAGAATCTGACACCAGTCTTGCCATGGGGCATCGTGTTATACAGTTACTGGATTATGGAAGTCGGACAGGCCATTGCTCCATGTGAAAATCTTGTACTTACCTGTATCCGGTTATACTGAAAGCCAAACCCAACATGATTGGGAAAAGGCTATAGTCGTGACAATCTAAAAAGTCAGATTTGACAGCTATAAAATTACTTAATAATAATTAAACTTGATGATTACGAATTATACTCTTTGTTATAGTACGTGGGACACTCAGAAAGTTTTGCGAAACTAAAAAAAATTGTTCTATACGTACATATATTTTTATTAAATCTTTTCAAAGTACTTTCCACCAGCCTCTATACAAAGATTCATGCGCCTAAACCAGTTTTCAAAACACTTTTTCCAGTCCGCCGCAGACACCTCGTTTACAGCCTGCTCGAACGCAGCCAGCGCATCTTCCGGCGACGAAAATTGTATCCCTTTGAGCTGATTTTTTATTTTTGGGAATAAAAAGAAGTCACACGGTGCTAGATCAGGGCTGTTAGGAGGGTGACCCAGGAGTTTGACTGGCGTGCTGTCCAGGAAGTCCCTCGTTTTGAGTGCGGTGTGCGCAGGTGCATTGTCGTGGTGGAGCAGTAGCCCGCGGAGCCCTGTGTTTGGTCGCTTGTTGCTTATAACAGAGAAAACTTCTGGCAAACATTTGGTAGTATACCATTCGGCATTAATGCTTCTTTGATCCCGTAAGGGAATTGATACCAAGTGGCCAGTCAAATTAAAAAAGCTAGCGATCAAAATCTTACCCCCGCTTCTAGATCGCTTCACTTTGGTAGGCGTTGGCTCATTTTGAAACACCCAAACAGTCGACTGGCGCTTGGTTTCTGGGTCGTATTGATAAATCCAGGACTCATCACCTGTAACGATGTCGTAAACACGCCGAGACGAGCCTGCTTCAAATTTGTTAAGCATATCACGGCACCATTCCACCCGGGCCTGCTTCTGAGCATCGGTGAGGTTGTGCGGCACCCAGCGTGATACTATCCTCCTCACGCGAAGATGGCTGTGTAGAATCTCGTGAACGCTTCCCGATCCAATCTTCAATATGTGTTGAATCTCCTGATATGTAATTCGCCTATTGTCTTGGATTAAATTTTTCACTGCTAGCACGTTTTCTTCGGTAACAGCCGTCAAAGGGCGACCGCTTCTTTCGTCATCCCCCAAAGTTGGTCGACCGCGCTTGAATTCGTTATACCAACGATACACGGTTGCCTTGGAAGGGCCTTCATCCATGAATGCCATTTGAAGTCTATCGTACGATTCATCCGGTTTCAGGCGACACTTGAAATCGTATAAAATCATAGCTCTAAAATGTTCCCGGCGCAGATCCATATTTCAGTGAGACACAATACTTTGAATTAACTCGCAAAAAATGTGGAGGGAAATTTTGAAATTGGAACTTACTTATTTTTACTTATAAATAATCATATTTTCGAAAAACATTATAACTGGCCAGTCTCCCATATATAAAAACTTTTTTTCGCAATACTTTCTGAGGGGCCTGGTATATGGGTAGGTAACAAAGTAATTTATTAGGATTATGAATTTGATTTTGTTTTTTCAATTTCTGACGTACAAAGTTATCGCGGCATGTGAAATGAAAAACGTCATCGGGCTTCTTAGATTGTCACGATTATACACAGATTGATTGAACCATAGTTTGAATTTACACCGGTCGTTACTGAGTTAACGGTGTCACTCACAATCAGTCACAAGTTCGGTTCGCATACAGGTTGTAACAGAAAAGGTGTGCTCGTATTTTAAAATCTGCTTCTGTCAATGTAAATAAACAACTTTCATCAAGGAAGTCAAAGACGATTCGAAAAAAAATATTGGATTTTCCAAACAACGTTGTCCTCAACTGACCAAAAGTATGGGTGATACATTTTTTTTGAGATTTTACTGCAGAAAATTAAAAAAAAACATAACAATTGAACACACTTCCAAAATTAAACAAAAGAAAGTTATTTTTCGCTTTGTAATGTTTTGTTTCGGAAGTCGGTTTAATTTTGTTGTAATAAGTTTTTTTATTATTCTCTTTTTAATTTTTATTCCTTAAAATTACCATGAAAATACGCATAATAAAGGATTAACTAAAAACTAAACTAACTACTCGTAAGCTTTTGATTAAATGGGACCTCATCAGAAGGACCAGAATTCAAATAAAAAAAAGAATCATTAAAAAAGGTACAAAAATAATTGGTACAGAAATCGCGTAAAAATATACAGTCGAATTGAGAATCTCACCCTTTTTGAAGTCGTTTGAAAATGTTGAAAATGCCACCTCTAACAAAATCAAAAATCAAAATCATTTTTTTTATTTCATATAGGCCTACATGGGCACTTATAAAACGTCGACAATGTGCACGGTTCGGGTTGGTCGTTTCCTATGGAGAAGAACCGGCAAGAAACTCCATGGTTACTCTTTAAAAAAAAATGGTTTGGTTTTACAATATTTCCTTGTTACAGCATTAGTACTTAGATATGTGGGGACAACGTAGGCCCGACAATAAGTCGTAAGAAAACAAAAAAAAAAAACGATTACATATTATTTAAACAAAAGAAAATAAAACGAGTTAAAAAGTTAACAAGCATCTAGAAGGCCTACAATGTTCACACATTTACAAAATAATCGGTAAAGGAATCTATACAAAAGTAAAATAAAAAAAAGACTAAATCTAACATGTGGCACAAATACTGTTATCAGTGCTGTAACTGTTCTTAGCAAAGGGCTATGAAGATGATTGAAAACCATTGTAAAAAGAATAATCAAAAGAAGGAAAAAAAACAAAGAATTAATGAGATTGAGAATAGTTAGAGACAACCACATATTTGTGCCGTTTATGAGTTACCAGGGAAGCCGCATGCGCAGAATGAGCTAAAGCCAAAATTTTTATCTTCAACGTAGTCCCTGATTTTATAATATGCTTTTTTAACAAGGACACGTTTGATGTAGTTTTTGAACTTTCCATCGGTCAGTTCTATAACTGACTTTGGCAACTTGTTATAAAAGCGTATACTGTTTATATAAAAAGACTTGCTAGTTTTTGTTTATCTGAATTTGGGTATTATAATTTCGTGCTTACTGCGTGTATTTAAATTATGTAAGTCGCTTCTAGTTTTGAAAAGCCCTCGATTTTTGCGGACATACGAAATACATTCCAAAATTTAGAGTGAAGGTAGAGTCAGTATATCGATTTCTTTAAATTTTTCTCTAAGGGACTCGCGAGGACCCATTTTATAGATCGCGCGGATTGCCCTCTTTTGTAAGATGAAAATTGAGTCAACATCTGCTGCTGATCCCCACAGCAGAATGCCATAAGACATAATACTGTGGAAATAAGCATAATATTCTAACCTAGCTGTGGCTACATCGGTTAACTGCCTTATTTTCCTTACTGCATATAAAAAAAAAAAAAAAAAAAAAGTTTATTTGATAACCATATTTGTACAACAAATTTGAGATTGAAGCCTCCTTTTAAGCAACAGATGCCTGTATTAGGAGACTCCGCTCCTTCATAAACAAAACGTTTCTATTAAACTAAACTAACATGAGTACACAATCTTAATCAAGGTGATTTGAGTGAAAGTGTAAGTGTGAGGGTGTGTGTATGTGAGTGTGTGTGTATGTGCAGTATTTATGTTAGTATATCTGCTGTAGCAGTGATTCAGTCTCGCTGTAGGTAAGCTTTTTTATCCATTCCGTAAGATTTTTTTTGCAGTCATAACTATTCTTAGGGTAGACGTAAATATATTTATTAATAGCGTTATAAATCTGAGCAGAACGTTTCCAAAGTTGAATACTAGCAAATTGTGTTCTTGTTTGTGGTGTTTTTAATATAATGTCTTTTCTTCTTCTTGCCAATATTCTGGAATCATAGTTCAGTGATTTATGTTTTGTGAGTACAACTTGAATAATGTACAGTTTCCGGACCGTTAGAAGGTTACTAATATGATATAGTTTATCAGTGCTATATCTCCGTTTTTTAAAATACATACATGCACTTGATAAGAGCCCGTTGTGCTCGCTCCAATACTAAAAATTTTGTTTTAGAAGCACCCCCCCATATAGGGATGCAGTATAACAATACTGATTGTACAAGCGCCAAATATATCACATTTAGGAGGTTTTTGTTCTTGCCTGAAGGAGAACATACATTTTTAGGTATTAAATGTCTGAGAGTCTTGAAGATCCAGCTTAGTTTTCTGATTCTGTTAGCAACTTGATCGATGTGGGGATGCCAAGATAATCTCTGGTCGATGATAATACCCAAATATTTGATATGAGCAACTCTGTTAATATTGAGCAGTTGCAGTGAGAGTGATTACCAGCATGACATAGGTGAACCCTAAGATTAAAGTCAGTACTGGGTTGTGTACGACTGCTTACACTGAAGCATATGTAGTTGGTTTTAGTTACATTCAGTGTGAACAAATTCCGCCCCAGCCATCCAGCAATCTCAGACAATCCTAATTCCGCGCCTAGCTGAACGTCTCGCCAAGAGTTACCCGTGAAGACTACTGCTGTGTCGTCAGCGTACGAAAAGATTTTAGCGTTTGCAATATGCATGTTACAGAGTTCGTTCACATAAATAAGGAACAAGGTGGGCCCTAACACGCTCCCTTGGGGGACTCCGTAAAACACCGCCGTGTCCCCACTAATGTACTGACCCACTCTAACCCTCTGCTTTCGATTGCTGAGATAATCTTTAAGAAGATTCAACGGCATCCCGCGAACCCCAATACCTTCCAGCTTATTTGTTAAGAGTGGGACAGAGACGGTGTCGAAGGCCTTTTTTAAGTCTAGGAATACAGTTGCACATTTTTTACCTTGGTCAAGTTGTTCGGTAACAAGCTTACTAAGTGCCGCAACTGCATTCTCAGTAGAGATACCTTGCCGGAAGCCAAATTGAGAGTCCGATAATATATTAAAATCTTTTAAATATTTAAGTAACCTTATGTTAATTAGTTTTTCAATTATTTTAGAAATTGCAGGTAGGATAGATATTGGCCTATAATTGCCTACATCGTCTCCATCTCCAGACTTAAATATTGGAGTAATAATAGCCTGTTTTAATGCTTCTGGAAAGATTCCCTGACCAAAACACAGGTTGGCGAGATGAGTAATGATTGGAACAACATCCTTGCGTATGAATTTCAAAAAAACCGGCCAAGTGCGAGTCGGACTCGCGCACGAAGGGTTCCGTACTTGGTAAATTACGGTTTACGATTTATGACGTATTAAAAAAAAACTACTTGGTAAATTACGGTTTACGATTTATGACGTATTAAAAAAAAACTACTTGCTAGATCTCGTTCAAACCAATTTTCGCTGGTAGTTTACATAGTAATGTACATCATATATTTTTTTTAGTTTTATCATTCTCTTATTTTAGAAGTTACAGGGGGGGGGACACACATTTTACCACTTTGGCAGAGTCTCTTGCGCAAACTATTCAGTTTAGAAAAAAATGATATTAGAAACCTCAATATCATTTTTGAAGACCTATCCATAAATACCCCACACGTATGGGTCTGATAAAAAAAAATATTTTAAGTTTTAGTTTCAAGTATGGGAACCCCCAAAATTTATTGTTTTATTTTTATTTTTGTGTGAAAATCTTAATGCGGTTCACAGAATACATCTACTTACCAAGTTTCAACAGCATAGTTCTTATAGTTTCGGAATAAAGTGGCTGTGACATACGGACGGACAGACAGACAGACAGACAGACAGACAGACAGACAGACAGACAGACATGACGAATCTATAAGGGTTCCGTTTTTTGCCATTTGGCTACGGAACCCTAAAAACTAGTTGAAACGTTGTCCCATCCAGGTGCACTGCCAGTCTTAAGACTCATGAGGATAAGGCTCACTTCACTTATATCAGTGTCAAGCAGTACAAATGAGTTAGGTTGACCCATTGGATTTAGAGGTCGATCCCGCTGATTTTGACCTATGCCAGGTTGGATTTTCAGTGCAAGGTTCTTACCAATGTTAGCAAAATAATTATTAATAAAGTTTACAGATTCTAGTGGAGATGACTTAATATTTAGTAGTTCTGTGTTGTGGCTTTTACACTTACTAGAGTAGGTAATCGTTTTTATATTCTTCCATAGTAATTTATTATTAGTAGTTGATTTGGTTATTAGTTCTCTTTCGTACTTTCTTTTAATTTTTTTTATTAAAGAATTGCAATAGTTCCTATATCTTATAAACGTCACTTTTAATATTTCATTGAATGGTTCTTTTTTATAATCTTTTTGCAATTTGTTGCGGTTCCTGATACATCTTAAGATGCCAGGTGTAATCCATGGCTTGATTATGCGCTTACCGTTTCGAATTTTTACAAGGGTAGTGTTTTTATTAATCGATTCGGATAGTTTATTTATAAGAAGGTTAGTTAGGGATTCCGGATCATTACAGAAAAGTAAATCAGCTAATCTATTTTCAAGTAAATACTTATATGCATTCTCAAAGTCAATTGAAGATTTAATTTTGTTCGCAATTGGGGAGTCTTTAATTTTTGAAAGGGATAGAAAGGTGGTAAAGTGATCTGTTATGCTTGTATGCAAAAACTTGCTTGTGCTTGTTTAACTTTATAATAAAATGATCCAAACAGTTATCATTTCTAGTAGGTAATGTATGACCAGGCAGTATACCATACTGGAATAGTGTATTGAGGTAATTAAGTCTGTTTTTTTGGTCGTGAGACGACTCAGTATCCTTTAGTTTAATATTTATATTGATATCACCCGCTATAATTATATTTTTCTGGGGATTTAAAGTATCTAAATGGGTACTTAGAGAATTTATAAAACTCTCCGAGTTTGCGTTAGCTGGAGATCGATAGATGCATAAAATAATGTTACTAAAAATTTCAAGTTGAAGGCAAGACGCATGCGATAGTTTAATTTCTGAAACTTTAGATTTTAGATTATTTTTTATGTATACCACCACGCCGTCGTTCTGATTTAGGTGGTGTGTGGTAGTGTAGGAGGAATAATTATTAAGATGTGGTATAGGTTTATCAGAACTCAATCTGCACTCTGTTAAAATAATGACATCAGTTTCAAAACTAAAAGTCGAGAGAGTAACTACAAAGTTATCAAAATTGCACGAAATGCTTCTTATATTTTGAGAAATGACAGTAAAGTCAGTTTTTGTTATATTTGCTAGTCTAGTCAACTCCATGCAATCACATTCAATACTACGCGCTATTTGTAGATCATCAATATCTTTAAGGGTTTGTAGTTGGTCATTCATTAAATATATTAAGGAAATAATAGAAATGACGTGATATTTGGTAAAGGTTTTGGTGAAAGCGAGTTTTAACTTTAAAAGTCAGCCCCATAATACAGATGTGAGATGAAGGCGAATTTACGGAATATGTCGGAATGAATGAATGGGTAATATACTTGAATGTGTGCGAGTACTTGTTGTGTGAATATAGTGAATTGTAAGTGTGTTATGTGTAGGTGAGTGCCGGTTTGTTATGTTAAGCATTAGAGAACCAGCGAACAATATAATTACAAACAAAAATAGTTTTAAAGCGATTATAGCAATTATAGTACGATAGCAAAAGGTAACAAAAAAAACCTTCCCTTGGCTTCCTAGGCACATTTATATTCCTAGGCACATATGCAGCTGAACTTAACCTACCCGAAAGAGTTCTAATGTGCGCGCCCCACTGCAGTTTTGAATCGATAGTAATCCCTAAGAATACAGTTTGAGCTATAACTTCAAGACTTTTGCCGTCAAGATTCAAATTTAGGTCTCGTTGTGGTACATTTGGTAAAGAGAACTTAAGACATTTAGTTTTTGTCGCACTCAGTAAAAGATTGTTAGCTGCGAACCATTTTGTGAGAATAATAATGGCGCTAAGGCGTTTCGGTGCTCTATGGTAGTAACCAACACAACACGGTTGAGTATTAACTTTACTAGCAGCGCTTTATATTCATTACTTTGCTTCATTTTATTGCAAACTCTGGTTTTATTTAACAACCTCTACAATATTGTTATGCATATTCATGAGTACGGAGAAAATAGGTTTTTAGTACTTAGGTTCCCATTTAATTTCAACGATAATAACATTTTTAATTCAAGTTTATAGTTCTAATTTCATGTTCTTGTATTTATGTCAAATAACATCACGCCTGTAGTTCCGAAGGTTGAGGCAGTGATGTATTTAACATGGCTGGTAAAATGTGGATAAAACACTTTATTACCAGCAATGCTGCTTCTGAAAATTCCTGATGATATACTCAATATTGATTTACCCGACTTGGAAGCCGAACCCAGGATCTCGTGCTCGTCGCGGATAAATTGATGAAAGAGAAATACCGCGGCCCTGGCACGAACAACTGTAGGAACAGGGGTGGGTTTTGGTCAGTAAAACTCTGATACGCCCTCCCGCTTCACCCAGAGCGGGAGAAGTAATTGGATGAATAAATAAAATAAAATAAAATAAAAAAGCCTCTTTATTTCATGCAAACAATAGTACATAGTTGAAGATTAAATTATAAAAAATGAATTGTAAGTAACTTTCAATAGAATAAAGATTGATACGTATATAAGATGAGTTATTAATAGTAAAATAACTCTTAAGATACGTAAAACAATTTATTAATATAAGGCCAATAATAACATAATTGTATTTACTTTATTTTTATTATAAATTCATTTTCATTAGGTAAAAAAACATGTTAGTTGTGACAATTTCTGTTAAATGTGCTAATTGGATTAATTTTCTAAAAAATAAATAACAGATAAGTCCAAGTCATTTAAATGCCAAATAAATAATTGATTAATTGTATTCATAGTAATTAAAATAATTAAACGTAGCAATAAATAATGTGAAATTAATTAATTTAAAGAATTGGATGAATACCAAACCAAAAAAAAAGGAACACCTCATGTTCTGCAGTAGTACTTGCAAACAGCGAGGCAGTTTCATTTATTTTCTTTTTATTAAAAAACACGAATTTCCTACTTTATTTGTAATTATAAAATATTTTTAAATTTTTTCTCACAACCTCCTTTCCGCTATCTAAGCGCAAAAGGACAGACCCGGCGCAAATAAAAAAAAAAAACGGCATTTTTCCAATATTTTAACGAGGGCCTTCATAAAATCGCAGCAAGTTAATATAAGAGGCAGGAGACGATATTATAAACAGTGGACACCAGACTTAATTTTCAAATTAGTTGACAATTATAAGACTGAAGAACGCGACGGAGAACTAAGGCTTAGGAAAGACCGCCAACTTTTGCGAAATTATTTTATATCAGTGATGTAAGTGAAATGTTTAGTGGTACCTACTGGCTATTTTATTTTAGACAGTAACAATAACAGTCTAGACTAGAGAGGTTTATGTAAATAAATGTGTACTTAGCAATTATTTTATTGCAATGGATGCCTACGACAGGGATTGAACTCGAGACTTGGTTTGTCAGTCTTATCATCATCATCATCATCATTTCAGCCGAAAGACAACCACAGCTGGACATAGGCCTCCTCCATGCGTCACCATATTGACCGATCCCGTGCGTCTCGCATCCAGCGCATTCCCGCAACCTTAACCAGGTCATCGGTCCACCTAGATGGAGGCCTTCCAACGCATCCAAGCATACCAAGGGGCATCGTGTTACCCAGTTACTGGATTGTGAAGATTACACTCATACAAAACAAATTTAGCACTGAGCTGCAGTCAAGTCTAGTAAACACAATAAATTAACTCTAAACTTCTACACAATAATATCATGTAGTTGTTTAACCCGCTCCTGTGTTCCGGTCCTAACAGTAAAGTTGTACGTTTTGTGTTTTGTTCCGCAACAGTTTCATTTTACGGAAAGAAAATAATGTTTTGCACACAAAATAAAGTTTTATTTACCACGACAAGCCACATTGTTATTGTTCGTTTTGTTACTTCAAAGCAAGGGACATTGTACGGTATAATGGCTGCCAATTACAGTTTAGTGTTGCCAAAGTAAAACAAAGTACACTATTATGAAGTTTTGATGGAGAACTGTTTTTATTTTTTGAGAATGATTTTACAGTTTTCTGGAAACTCAGCCGTTTCACAGGGGTCAAATTTCTGAAAATTCTTGTGGACTGACTGACTACTAAAGGAGAGGTGTATTTTTACCCGACTGCCGAAGGAGGGTTATGTGTTTATCAGTCTCTGTCTATGTATGTTTGTTCCTATGTGGCGTTCTAGAGACCAAACACGTTGGCCGATTTTGATGATTCTTACGTCGGTCGCGAGTACCATAGGCTACTATAGAGTGTCACTGACATGATGATGTGCCGCAAGCCAGTCTGTCACACAAAAATAATGTTATTCAAAAGTTTTCAGTATCGTGTTTCGTGTATTTTTTTCACAAATTATATATGTCATCCTAAGTTAGATATTTAAATATCTAATGTAGTGGTTCTAGGTTTAAAGTTACCTTGTTAAGTTGTCTTTATGTTATGTAAAAGATAGAATTTAATACAATTTACGCAAGAATCCTTTGCATCTATTTAATAAAGCTTCAATTTGATACAAAGATTCACCCGCGGCGTTCATATAAGCCCCAGTGTCCTATAGCTGTACAGGGTTGCCAACTTTTTATAAGAAATAGAGTAAATATGATTTTAGAGTAGGAATCTAAATGAAAGTACATACTTATAACTAAAAAGAGTACTTTTTTTAAATCATATCCTTTTGCGAAACACTAGCATTTTTCATTGTGTTAGAAATAATAGCTTTTTAGGGTTCCGTACCAAAAAGCTAAAAACGGGATTCTCCTACTAAGACTCCACGATCCGTCTGTGTCTGTTTCCGTCGGTCACCAGGCTGTATCTCATGAACCGTGACAGCTAGATAGCTAAAATTTTCACAGATGATGTATTTCTTTTGCCGCTATAACAAAAAATACAAAAAAAAACAATTAAATTAATATTTAAATGGGGCTCCCATACAACAAACGTGATTTTTTTGCCATTTTTTGCTATAACCGTACGGAAACCTTCGTGCGCGTGTCCGAATCGCACTTGGCCAGTTTTTTTTATTATTGGTAGGTTCACGTTTGGCCTCTATCTGACCTGATGATGAACTTGAAATAAAGTGCCCTAAGTTTTAGCTATCGGGAAACACAAACTCCGGCAGGGAATTCCACTCAATAGCTATACGCATAATGAAAGTATTTCCAAAACTTTTAGTGTGTATCTGAGGGATGTCTAACATGTACCGAAGGCGCATCGCCGTACATCTTTTAGTCCGATGATGAAACGGGCTAGGCGGAATTAGATCATGCAATTTCATCGCACAGTCTCCGAAATGCAACCGATAAAAAACCGACAAGCTAGTAACTCGGCGACGATGTTCAAGACTCTGGAGCTTTGACTTGACCAGTGCCTCATTACCGTGGCCAGCCTCTGATGCATCAAGCTGGTATTTGGCAGATCCGTCCCAGAGATGAGAACAGTACTCCATGCAAGATCAAACTTGTGCTTGATACAACTTAAGCAGATGTTCTGGCGTGAAGTGCTGTCTCACCTTCACAGGGATCCCCAATTTTTTTGCAGCCAGAGTTTACGTCAGAGAACGGAATGTAGTACTCCATTCCTTGACGTAACTCATCCGTCACGACGTCCGCGCACGCAGAAGGATCATCCAAAGAAAAGAAAGTAGGCTGCCAAGGATAGCATGCGAAGAAAGATCGCATGCCTTCCCAATCTGCTGATTTGTACCGTCAAACCCGCTGGGTGCCTCTTGGGCTGGGATCGGGCGGGGAGTATACGGACACAGATTTCACCAGACAATTGTCAGAACTACCCATAGGTGAAGTTATCGACACAGAGTATCGGTCTGGCTCTGTTGTCGGCAGAAGGTCCAAGCAATTGGCCGTGTGCGAAGCAACATCCGGCACCCTCGTTGCCCCCTGGACCAGCTGGGTAAGGTTAAGTGCAAGCGCAAGCTTCCGCATCTCCCATCCAGCATGATCAGTGCACTGGTATGAGAAGAGCCCCTCCTGGTGGGCCTTATTGCCTGCAGTGGATCAGCTATCTCTGCCCAACTCCTTCAGTTGGCTACACCGAGCATCGCACCGGAATACGTCTAGACCGCTTGGGGGTACGTCTTTGCCCGGTGGGTGGTCGCAAGCCATCGGCCGAAGCCTACCACCAGTTAGTGTCACCTGAATCAAATGGGGTAAATTTGTACGGAAATGATTGACTCAGTCCCAAATATAGTCCCATAATTTTACTTGTTATTCTAATTTCTAATTTAAATTGTATTTTTGTATTCTTATTAATTAATTGTACAGCCAATACCTACTTTTTCATGCTGATTATTTTGAACGCAATGTAAATTGAATTGAATTTTTCGCTACCCATTGCTAAGCAATTATGTCTGAAAAGACAAAAATTGTTTTAGTGAAATGACAGGAATTCATTCAGTTTAATAATTCAAAATCAGAATCAAATAAATAGAGTACTTTAGCGTGTTTAGTTGCTTTTAGTTTTTGCTAATTAAATAGATAGGTAAAATTTATTTATTTAATAGTTAGTTTGTTATGAGTGAAACCTTTCACTACTAATAAGTCACTCTATCAATCTTTTATTACAAAAAAATACAGTGTGTAGGGTGTGTAAGTAAGATTGCAAAGTAGATTGTAAAGGAATCCCAAGCAAAATAGAGTACAATACTTTATCTTAGAGTACGGTTGGCAACCCTAATCTCTACCTACCCTCGGGCGACAGACACGTAAAGATTGCGTCTTAGACTCAGCACAAAGACTTATTACACCTTAAACTTACTCATAAAATATGTAAGGCACAATTTTGCAAAATATAGCGAATATGCGTTTGAGAAAAATTGGTTTAAAAGTTTTTTAATGAGCTTGTAAATTATATAGGTTTAATTTTGAAAGTTTTATATTATTTTATTATTTATTTTTTGTTGTTAATTTACTTGAGCTATTTATTGCATGCTTTTCATAGTAAATTTTTTAATCATCAAAGGTAAATATGAATTAAGTCTGAAATATTTTGTCTTTTTATAGATTCGTCATGTCTGTCTGTCTGTCTCTCTGTCTGTCCGTCCGTATGTCACAGCCACTTTTTTCCGAAACTATAAGAACTGTGCTGTTGAAACATAGTAAGTAGATGTATTCTGTGAACCGCAATAAGATTTTCACAAAAAAATTGAAAAAAAAACAATAAATTTAGTGGGTTCCCATACTTGAAACTAAAACAAAAAAAAATATTTTTCATTAAACCCATACGTGTCTACGTGATCTATGAACAGGTCTTCAAAAATTATATTGAGGTTTCTAATATTTTTTTTTTCTAAACTGAATAGTTTGCGCGAGAGACACTTCCAAAGTGGTAAAATGTGTCCCCCTCCCCCCTCCCCCTGTAACTTCTAAAATAAGAAAATGATAAAACTAAAAAAAAAAAATTTTTAATACGTCATAAATCGTAAACCGCAATTTACCAAGTACGGAACCCTTCGTGCGCGAGTCCGACTCGCACTTGGCCGGTTTTTTATATTTTACAACGCCTGTATTTCTGAGTTTGGCAGAAGTTTAACTAACGTATATTTGTATTTTGCCTGTGATGTTTAAGTCTTGTTTTATAGAGGGCAAGCCTTACGCCATTGACCGGGCTGAAATTCAGATACTGGTCTGTTACTGAAACGTTCCAGATAAAAACCCAATTCGACTTTTCCAACTCAGGAATTGAATCCCGGCCCTCATGCACTGCATTAAGGCTTGAGATCACTAGACCAACGAGGCAGTTTTAACCATATTAGAACTTAAGCTAGTTTCACATCTAACCTAATTACGCAATTAAAGTTCATGATGTGATATCAAGTAACTATTGTAGCGGCATCAACGTCACCACCTAGGAAGTAATTACATGACGTCACACAAATCCTGTATCCTGCATGCAGATACACACCAGTCCCACAACGTCGGGCAGTTGTCCGGACCAGACATAACACCCGTCTGGTCGGGGGTCCCTTTTCAATGGAGGTTTTCCACCCTATTCCGCATATCTCCAAACTATGTTAAACTCCAAACTAAGTTGATATTTATGTTTTTAGCGAGCCTTACTTAAGGTAATGAATTTTAGGCCTTTCAGGTATCCCACAGTCGATTTGTACTCAGAGTGTGATGTTTTAACAGTTAGACAGTTATTCGTTAAAGAAACTGTAATGGCAATGACACAACAATGACTTCGAGACGCATTGATAGGGTGTGTCCTACGGTTGCGTATAAAACAGCATTTATCGAAAAATTTCAGTGTTATCTTGGACCAATGCTGTATAACAAATTGAATAAAATTATAAAAATGTATCCATTAAATCAACATTCATGCAAGAAGGTCTTAATATCCTGGCTTAAATCTCAAAGCTATGACAACGTAGAAAACCTATTTTCCATTTTAAAATAATTGTTAAAACCCGGCAGACTACAATTTTATTGTTATAAAATTGCCAGAAAAACAATAATTAATTATTAATTTGAAAACTATTTTAGTGAATCCATTTTACAAAGTCTCTAAATAAAATGAACTACACGTAAAACGAACGGAAACATAAAAAAAAAACAAGAAAACCAAAAAATATTAAATAAAATAAAATTTTCAATACCATGTTTTCTAAAAATTGCCTAAGTTCGTACTTTTTGTTGTTTCTGTTATGTTTGGTCGGATGTAGGGTACATAGAAGACAAAAAAAAAATAAGTAAACACTCATACTTTGATTTTAATAATACTTGATAGTAATAAATCTACCCACATTGTACACTGAGTATAGTTGTGAATTTCTTATTGATATAATTATTGCCTTGTAATGTATAATCATAATATAACTAACTACTCATCTCTGATTGTAACAACATTGGAAGTGACTAACGTCTAAGATACAGGCTCGGCCTAGTTTAGACGTTAGGGCTCATCTTTAACGTAATGTACCTACTTGTGATAATATTATGATAAGTGTGAAATGTATTTGCTCTTTTATCAATAAAGATATTATTATTACATGTACATAAAATACCAACATCAGTTTGCCAGTTCTCAGTATTTTAGCATAGTTTCAGACACGCTTACAAGTTACGACCTCTAAAAAAGTGAACGATGAAAAGCTTAATAGGTAGTACCAACAAATTATCCAGCGCTGTCCCGACCAGAAACTTACTAACAATTAATAACGTACTATAAAAACTTCTAATTAATTGCTTCGCCCAATTTATTCCCATCGTAAAAACTGGTATTACCTACAAAATACGTTACTTTCCATAGGGAATAGAAAGGCGCAGAGTTTTACAAAAAAACACGAGGATCTGAATGAAATGGTAAAGCGATGTTTAAAAAAAGCATAATATATATCAGTGTTGTATAAAGAAAAGGCACAGCAAAACCTGGTAACTCAGTTTTCTTGCCAACTTGCCAACCAAACATATAATAATCAACATAGTTTGCTAACAGTTTTTTTGCTCGCATAAAAAGTTACAGATTTTGATATCGTTGTGTTAGAACTTACTCGACGAAATGTGAGTGTTATAAGTATGCCTCTAATAGAGTAATCTCCGCTGATACAGGGATTGACATTTTTTGCGACAGTTTAGCAAAGCTCAGACAAAAAGTTAAAGACTGATTTGTAGTCAACTCCTCCTCACTAGTCATTTCATAAAATAATGTAGTCAATAATGTACTTAAATTAACTAATTCATAATTATAATTCTCTCAATTGTTAACAATTAAAATCTCTTTATGCGATGTTATTTAATTTATTTTATCGAATATTTTTCAAGTATTAACTATTATAAATTTTATCAAATGTTTTAATTAATTTTATATATAATCCATAATTAAAACCATCCGTAATCCATATTAATCCATAATTTGTATATGTTGTGTTCACCTTTAAGTGACATGTTTGCAAGGAATGATGTTTTATGTATAATTGTGTGTAAGTTTTTCTGTAAACGTGTAGTTGGTGTTCCTATCAATAAATAAATAAATGCCTAGCCCTACAGGAAGACAACCGTGATGTTGTTTGTATGTTTTAATAAGAACCTCTGTAATAAACGGTGTCTCTTCCACCAAAAAGCAGTACTGTTAATAGTCTCCATAAGTCCATCACTAAGAACTCAACAACGCAACGCATCTGTAAAACCCTTGGTATTACAGATGTCCATCGGGGGTGGAGGCCACTGCAGATTGCTTGCTTGTTTTCCCCTCTATATACAAAAATCGCTCGATATATCGATAAAATACTCTTTGTTGCATTGTAACCAAGTACGATGTGCAACAATCGGGCGGCGATCTAATCGTTCTTTACATTAGCACGTATAAAATGCTTAAACATATTTCAATTTCTATTCAATCTGCCACCATCCATCTCCGTCAGTTTTATTACCCAAGTACCTACTAGACTAATAATAGTCCTTATTCAAAGCTAACCCGAAACTGCCGCCTGTAAACCAGACGTGTTTCGCAGACACATCTAGCAGTAGACCCACCCGTCCCATCTTGTCTAATATTACAATGAAGAGGTAAAGGTGTTGGTTTGTTAAAGATTACCTTTAGAAGTGAAACTCATACTCAAAGCATTTATTTTCAACCATTTACTGAACTGTGCGACCACTCCTTTTTACCCGACTGCCGAAGGAGGGTAATGTGTTTATTAGTCTATGTTCTATCGATTCGTCTTAATCTTGCGAGTGTCATAGGCTACATTAAAATTGTACAATAGAAAAATGGCGGCTTTTGGGTGCCAAATTGTAGGGGCCCAAATTTTTTTTCTTCTTTTTCCAGATCCATCGTGCGGGGTATTAAAATAAAGGGTTTTAAGAGGTGATTTCAAAAATATACAACACTTATATGTTTAAATGTATCTAATTCGAAAAAAAACTAACTAAAAAGTTATAAATAAAAAAAGTTAAATCAAAAAATCAAAAAACCAGACTGCTTCAAAAGCGAACTAAAAAGTCGTAAACAAGGGAAAAATCATGCTGTGCAGGCGGAGGATACACCAGATTTTGGTCAGCCAGCCCGCGAATATGTATCTTCCGCCTGTACAGCATGATTTTTCCCTTGTTTACGACTTTTTAGTTGGCTTTTGAAGCAGTCGGATTTTTTCGCATGTCTATAAGGCTTTTTTTTCGCATGTCTATATCTTATACCACAAATTTATATTCGATTCATTAAATCTACTTCATAAATATTACATACATAGATACATAAACCCACGTCGTTACCCCATGGGGATAGGCAGAAACTATAAAACGCCACCTGCTACGATCCTCACCTACTTCTTTTGCTTCACTAACATTCATACATCTAGTCGTATGACTAGATGTACTGCACACTTGGCCTTCCAGAAGAACATCACCAATAAGGTCTATGTATGTCTTTCTAGGGCGTCCCCTCCCGGCGTTTCCACTCACATCTGGCTTGTAAATTCCTATCGTTAGTCGCCTTCCATTCATCCTCTCAACATAGCCAAACCATACTCTCCATTACCATACTCTCTTAAATTTTAGTCACTACAATTTCTTTTAAACCTTCTTTTAACTATTATATCTCCTTGAGAAGATGTTCAACCTGTAATTATATTCTACAAATTAGCACTACTATACATATAATTATCACGTTAATTGACAACCAACACGTAGATAATTAACATCATCATCCCTTTGTGCAGACGTGACAGTAGCAGAATGCTGTGTTCTCAGTAAAATATGCAAGTAAATAAGTGTTCGTGCATTTCAATAATATTACTACTATTTAATTTTAATTCACGCCCGACGCCCGAGGATTGAGAGGAGTACAGTCAAGCCCGAATGTTGCTTTGTAAATAGCTACTACAAATTTAAATTGAATGTAAATGAAGGATATTTCATTATTACACTTTGTAAGAAAAGTTTATTACAAGTTTTGGTAATATTTTGGTAAAATTGTCTATTAGCGCCGTCGCTTACATACTTTGTGCTATTATCTTCAACTGACTATGGTTTTGTACACACAGATAAAACTGTTTTATCATCTCTGTCAATCCTCGTTATGATTGATAACTGTTTTTTAGTAATAATTTTCGGGTAAATAGGGTACTTCCAAAACTACCCCATTAAAAAACAACAACACTTCTGTGCCCACTGCTCTAACAATAGCCGAAGACAAAGTGTCCAGCAGCTCGTCAGTGATTCCGTCAAATCTTCGCATGGTCAAAGGCCGCGAACCTCCAACAATTTCGGAAACGAATAAGTTCATTCTAAAAATACATTATCACACAAATTAAGATCAATAACATATATACTCATACTAATAATAACTTCATCAAGCAATTTGCATCGTTATCTGTACCAGATAGTTTTCAATAGAAAATTGAACCAGCCGTGGGGCCGTCTGCCATCCAGAGTTGCCTACGGCCAGGGATTTTTAAATTTATTAAAACGGGTCGACGGGTTGATTAAAAACTGGTTTAATAAAAAAATTCATGCGAGTATGCTTTAAGGCTTTTTAGTGCATCACATATATTTCGTGGGCTGAGCTGTAATGTATTGGAAAAATTGCTATTGTTTTTATTGATGAGGTAACTTCGGTTAATTTCTTATGATTTCACCGTCCACTTATGCAGTTTATTACAATTACCTTAAATGCTTCATGAACAATTACATAATTCAGAGTTCACTTTGATAGTTTTTGGTGGAAAAGTTATCAAAAGTCTACGTTTAAATTTTAGTTCTAAGAAGAGGGAGTAACAAAATTCGTTTAAGCTATCTTACAGCAATGTTATTTTAAAGATATTGGATTACTTTTCTTCCCACAAAGCACCAATAGTACTCATGCCCGCGCCTCGCAATGTGCGGCGAATATCGTCTGTCACTAGCGTCCTTCGAAACGCCAGTGTTTTGTTTCTGCTCTTCTTTACAAACCTTAACATACGTAAAAGAACCAATCCAGTTCAACCATCCTTATTCCTTAACAATTCCAACTTCATTCCAACCATCAAATCCGATTATACCAAGGCTACAGGCAGCCCTGCACCTTAGATGTCGGCAAACACTCGCCCTTTGATACCGCTATTACGAATCTGAATAACAAAGTCTTCAAATTTGGCGGCGAGTCCCGCAGCTCTATCTTGACGAGAGCCGCCAGTCTGTGCCCATGTTTTATACATTATGTAGCTGTATTATATGCTGATTTGATGAATAAAGTGTTTATCAGGTAATTTTTGACGAGCTTGTAGCTGTAAAAGATAAGCCCGGTTTCAGACCAAGAGCTAAGCTAAGGCCTTCTGTCCACGGAGGCGTAGCTTCATAGGCGCTTCAAGATTCGCCGTGCAGCTTGTGCCGCCGCGGCGTACTGAATTCTTTCTACTAGGCGTATTGCAAGCCTATGATTTTAATCATTTCAACAAATTCCGCTACCGATTCTGCCATTTTTTTTTTATTACACGTGCTTACACGCGATGTACACCCCGGCGCGACGCATGACATGCAGTACGGCTGGCATCATGAAGCCTGAATGCAGCGACCGACGCGACAACGACGCTGCAACTACGTCGACAGGGTTTTATAGTTTTGTATGTAAGCTGCAAGCAGGCGTTACACCAAGCATATAATGACGAATACGTGTCTATTAAGCTACATCTCCTTGGACACAAGGCGTTAAATTTGGAATAGCTCACATAGCTAAAGTAGCTTTTCATAATTTTAAGTACATATTTTGTGCAGACCGCAAAATAATTATATAACAAGTAAGAAAAAATGCATACAGCTATGCGAACTAAGTTAATCTAACGTAGCTTAGTTTTTGGTCTGTTAAGTGGATTTAGTTTAGCTTAGATTTCATAGCGAAACCCGCATAGGACTCTCAAGACTCTTGATTTTGTGCTACCTATGTAGGTAGACGGCTATCAATATTTTACATTACGGTTAAAATAACTGTGCACATCAACCCAACCCCCGCCTATACGCGTGGTGTCCCGCGTTCCAACGTCAGAGTGACGTGACAGCGCCGAGGGCACAGTTATCTTGAGTAAGTAGTACTTGGATAGACTCTTGCAACGATACATACATACTACCTCCACCAATATCTACTCGGCGCAAATAAACTCTTTTTTTTTTCTTAAACTACATTTAAATTTTCTAAAAGAGTATATACCTATCCTATACTCGGTTACCATTGTACCGATTGTTACGGCCAACGCCTTGATGACCAGTAGTAGCCAATCTCAATGAATCAAGGGCCTGATACAGAAGACAGCTGTAAGTACTCCTACACCGGTAGCTTGGACTCTGCTTCCGTCACCAGCGGACTACCATTTTATATTAAACCAATATTCAATAACAATATCAGGCTTCTAACTCGGACGGACAGTGTTAAGAATAGCCCCATCATCTTTGAACTGTCCTCAGTAAGTATAGCATAACTTAACCAAGTGATGCTGCTTTACATTTTTTTACTACACCATCAAGTTTTAATAATTATTTATTAAAACCCGTCTGTTTTTGTAAAGATTAAATTAACTTTTTGAACACATCACTCCATCCCCACGCTCATCTTTCCTATTAACTAAAGCCCCTTTTTAACCGACTTACAAAAAAGGAGGAGGTTCTATGTTCGACTTCTTGTATGTTTTTTTTTTTTTTTTTTATAAATGTTCACCGATATCTCCGTCAATCGTGGACCGATTTTGAAAATTCTTTTTTTGTTTGAAAGAGTATGTTTCGAAATTGGTCCCATTTTAATTTGGTGAACGTCTGATGAAGAACTTCGGAGATACACAACAGAACTCTTCAAGAAATAACGGCAAATCTCTCGGGATTGCTGCAATCGCATGTATGTTTGTTGTTTATACCATTTCATAACATAACATCACGCCAGTACGCTCTAAAGGGGTACGCAGATCTCTGATTTCAACGGTTATGTTCAAGTTTCATGTTATTTGGTTAATCTATTCTGGAGTTATAGGGACCTTAATAAACAACTTGCTATTAGGTAGGTAAAACTAAAAAGGGAAAAATAAAAAACTTTTTTGCAAAAAAAATACTACCGACTTCCAAATGAAATACTACAAAGTGAAAAATAACTTAACTTTTGGAAGTCGGTGTCCATATCGCAAAAAAATGGTTCCTACGAAAGACACCGACTTCCAAAAGTTCAGTTATTTTTCACTTTGTAGTTTTTCATTTGGAAACCGGTAGTATTTTTTTTGCAAAAAAGTTTTTTTTGACAAGATATAAATAAACAGATTACACTAAGCACTTAGCCATTTTAACAATCCTAAATCAACAAAATTTATATTTTATCTAGATTTCGCTCAAGTAACCTAAAACGACGCAATACGCCTGAATTTTAAATCGCCCGTCCGTAAAAATAATTTAAGACATCTCTAGGCCGTTCTGATATATAATTGAGCGCTAAGTAAATATCTTAGCGAAGGGAATTCGCCGGGGAATGTGGAATGGTATAGAAATGGAGGAGACTAACTTTTCTTATGACTTCACTCACGTAGTATGGATATACTACGCGAACAAAGTCATAGTCAAGGCTATAGGATTACAGGAACCGTGTTTTTTGCGGGATCTTCTTCTCGAGTCGATGGTGTTTTTTACTCGACTGCGCGACGCAAAGGAGGATAATATGTCTATCAGTCTGTGCACGAAAAATGGAAGGTGTAATTCTAACCTCGCAAAATAGGGCTACTTCGACGGAACAGCAGCGGGGTGTGCATGTACTGCAGAGTCGCAAACCATACTCCACCTCCTAGAGTAGTCCTGTCCTCTGTTCCCGAAAACATGCAACCAGGATGATCTATACGCTGCCACCGATGACGCCGTGAAAGTGGCTAGACCAAACTGATTTGAACATCTGTCGTGCTAGTGACACGAAGAAGAAGTCTACGTATGTATGTTTGTTCCTATGTGGCGTTCTAGAGACCAAACGCTTAGGCCGATTTTGATTATTCTTAAGTCAATCGCTTCGTCTTAACCTTGCGAGTGTTAATGCCTACATAAAAGTGAAAAAAGTGACGGATTTTGGCCGCCATATTGTGGCCGTTAAAATTTCTTGCATACGATCTTTGTAAATCGGAGATCTACGCTTTGGAATGTTACAGATACTTCATATCTCTGACTGGCCGACTCATTGGACAATAAAACAGTGCATGTATTGTCAAAATGATTGTTGACTTGGAGCTGTCAATGTCACTCTGGCGTTCCGACCCTCGCTATTGGCGCACTAGGTGTAGAGGTGTACTAACTACCGCGCGGGTAGGCGGGAGTGGTCGCTTGACGTACGACATGTAAAGTTATTTAGACCGTGTCATAAATGGTCGAAAATAAATGCTTTGAGTATGTGTTTCAATTGCCAAAGATTACCTTTTACAAACCAACAACTTTACCTCTTCTCTCTTTATTATACAAGATGGGACGTGCGGGTCTCGTCTGCTAGATGTGTCTATGAAACGCGTCTGGTTTACAGGCGGAAGTTTAGGGTTAGCTTTGAATAAGAACTATTCGTCTAGTAGGTGCTTGGGTAATAAAACTGACGGAGATGGATGGTAGCAAATCAAATAGAAATTTAAATATGTTTAAGAATTTTATACGTGCCAATGTAAAAAACGTCGTTGAAGTGGTCCAGCATCTGGTCCCGCCTGTAGGATATTGGAGTGCCGTAAACATAGAACGTATTGGAGAGCATTTACAGAAAATATTCCTGCAAGGTGACTCACGAAGGCCTCATTTCGGAGGACATCGCAGTGCACGCTGGTGTCCAGTGACCAACGACTTGGAAGCCGATGATCTATGCCTGCTAAGTCATACACACGCCGACATGCAAGCTAAACTGAATGACCTGCGACAGGAGCGGCGAAAACTGGGCTCAAAATTAACATCCGAAAGACCCAGGAGATGCGTACAGGTGTGAAGAAGTGTGAAGAATTCTAAACCGATGTTAATCGGCAGAGAGGTTGTGGAACGCGTCCACAAAATCACGTACCTCGGGAGCGTCGTGTCAGAGACTGGAGGAACTGAAGAGCATATCACTTCACGGATCGCCAAAGCGCGAGCTACCTTCGCATAGCTGAGACCTGTGTGGCAATCGCGTAAATTAATCCGAAGGGATAAACTCAAAATCTTCGGGTCCAATATCAAATCCGTGCTACGGGTGCGATACGTGGAAGGTAACAAAGGACATCTCGCACCAAATCCAGGTCGTCGTCAGCCGATGTCTTCGTCGCACCCTCGGAATTTACTGGCTCGATTTCCTCTCTAATGTAGAGCTGTTGGAGAGATGCAACGAGACCCCGATCGACCGCCAGATCAAGCGGCGTAAATGGAGTTGGATTGATCACATGCTCCGGAGGGATTCCGATCACATTCCTAAACAGGCCTTGGGTTGGAATCCTCAAGGAAAAAGGAAGCGAGGCCAACCCCGTCAATCCTGGGGACGCACCGTATTAGCTGAAGCGACGAGCATTGGAATGGCGTGGAGCGAGGTCAAGCGCAAAGCTCAAGACCGGTCTCGGTGGAGGACTACTGTGGAAGTCCTCTGCCCTAGCTAGAGGTCATAGGATCTTAAGTCAAGTAAGTCAATGTAAAAAAACGATTAGATCACCCATTGTTGCTCATTGTAATTGGTTACAATGCAATAAAGAGTATTTTATCTATCTATCGAATGACTTTTTTATGCCATTGAGGGACAAAAAAGCTAGTAGCCCACTCAAGCAGGCTGCAGTAACCTACACCAAGGGTTCCACTGGTTTGTTGCGCTGCGCTGTTGAGTTCTTAGTGATGAACTTATGGAGCCTATTAAAAGTACTGCTTTTTGGTGGAAGCGACACCGTTTATTACAGAGGTTTTTTATCTATCTATATATCTATATTCTATATATATCTATAAAAGCGAAAGGTGACTGACTGACTGACTGATCAATCAACGCACAGCCAAAACTGCTAAGCCTAAAAGCATGAAATTTGGCAGAAAGGTTCCTCAAGTGACGTAAGTGTGCATTAAGAAAGGATTTTTGGAAATTTCACCCCTAAGGGGGTAAAAAGGAACGCCGAAAGGAAGGGCCGATTACGCAGAACGGCTAAGTTATTTCAAATTAGACTCATTGAAGCGACGAAGGGCTCTAAATGATTTGTCGATGCTCTATAAAACCGTGAACGGACTAACTTCAACGCCAGGTCTACTTAGCAAAATTAGTTTAGAAGTGCCTCGTTATTCCCACGTCAGGTCCAAGCGCACCACTAGAACATTTGTTATTAAGACGAGTCGCACAAACCTGGGACGCCATGCTCCCCTTAACAGAATGTTCATTCTATATGACAGAGTATGCTCCATAGACAACAGCATTGATGTTTTCTTTGATACTCTGACAAAATTAAAATCTAAAATTATTAAACTTGACTTGCGATCAGCTGCCTAGTCCCACTACTAACTTATACTATTTATTTTCCATTAGTTTTTTTTTTTAATTTATTTTATATTTGATTTTATTTAATAATCTAATTGTAATTTTGATTAATCTATGTGTAATGTTTGTGTGTCAATAATTATTTAAATAGTGTAATTTGTTAATATTGTATTTTGAATCGTATTGTATATTGATGGTAATTTAATGTTTTGTAACTTGACATTTTATTGATATTACAATTTTATTTTTTATAATGCTGTTTAATCTGATAATTTAATTGTAATTTTAATTGATGTATGTGCAATGTGAGTATCTCAATATTTATTTGAATAATAGAATTCGATAGTATTGTAATTTGAATCGTATCGGATATTAATGGTATTGTTTTTAATAATGATTTGATTTGACTAATGTAATATGAATGAATAATATTGTTTTTTACTTAATTTCTATTAATTATTTAGGGTAAGTAATAGTTCAATTTTAATTTCATCTAAATTTATTTCATTTTTTATTTTATTTTATATTGTTTTATTATGATTTTAATTGATATTTTGTAAATGATGTGCATGCCTGTAAGTGACTTACTTACACGGGATCTTTTCTAAATGTTTAATTGTAATATTAATGTGTAAAAAGTCGTTGGTGTGCCTTATTAATAAATAAATAAATAAATAAATAAAAGGGGGTTGAAAGTTTGTATGAAAAATCTAATTCCTTCGACCAAAATTCTTGAAACTTAGCACAAAAGACGATTTAGGAGGTATAATAGTGTTTTTGAAAAATCTGGTTTCTTGGGTCAATAAACTTGAAACTTGCCACAAATACTAACCTAAATGAATAATAAAGGTCACTATTATCATTTTTTGAAACTACCCCCAAAAGACGATTTAGGGTATGTTAATTTTTTTGAAGAATCTTATTTCTTGGGTGAATAAACATGAAACTTGACATAAATACCATCCTAAATGAATAATAAAGGTTGCCCTTATTATTTTTTGAAACTACCCCCAACAGACGACTTAGGGGATGTTATTTTTTTTTGAAGGATCTGATTTCTTGGGTGAATAAACATGTAACTTGACATAAATACCATCCTAAATAAACAATAAAGTTTGTGATTATTAGTTTTTTGCAACTACCCCCAAAAGACGATTTAGGAGGTATTACAGTGTTTTTGAAGAATCTTATTACTTCAGTTAATAAACTTGAAACTTGACACAAATACTAATCTAAATAAACAATAAAGACTTTCATTGTTAGTTTTTCAAACTACCCCCAAAAGATGATTTAGGGGATGTTATATTTTTTGAAGTATCTGATTTCTTGGGTGAATAAACATGAAACTTGACATAAATACCATCCTACATAAACAATAAAGGTTTTCAATAATTAGTTTTTCGAAACTACCCTTAAAATACGACTTCGGGGTGGTAAAGATTTTTGATTACTTTTACTGCACATAGCTTCTTTTTATGACGTTGGGGAGCACTTAGGAGGGGTTTTTGGAAATTAAACTTTGTATAGGGTTAAAAGGGAGACATTTATTTGTATAAAAATCTTATTCCTTTGGCAAAATAATAAAGGATGGCATCATTAGTTTTTCGGATTTACCCCCAGAAGACGATTTAGGGGTGTCAAAGTTTCTTTGAAGAATCAAATGGCACTAGGATGGGAACCTCTACATCGATTTGGAACTACCGAACTGGACCGTTTGTCTCAGGTTTAATAGCAGCTTATTTTTGGTTGCCAACACACGAATGAAGTCGCGGGCGGATTTAATATAAATCTGAAAGTGACTCTGTCTCTCTCTCTGTCCACCTTTTCACGCTTGAACCGATTTAGATGCAATTTGGTTCGGAGATATTTTGAGATGCTGGGCAGGACATAGCATAGTTTTTATCCCGGAAATCTTACTTAAGGGGGTGGAAAGAGAGGTAGAAGTTTGTATGGCAAACCCACAATATTATGCTGCGATATAAAAAATAAGCTATTCGAATTACTAATGCTTCGCAGACGAAGTCGCGGGCAACAGCTAGTTAAAACATATAAACAACATCACGGTTGTCTTCCTGTAGGGCTAAACTTAATACACTCAGATTTCGTCGCGTAAGTTCTAACACAAAAAAACTGTTAGCTAAACAAACTGATTATGTTCTGTTGGCAAGAAAACTGAGTTACCAGGTTTTGTTGTGCCTTTTCTGTATGCAACACTGACATATTATATCGATGGGCCCTACGTATAAGGGCCTATGCAACAATTTGGTGATTTTTACTTTTATGTTTTAAATGCTTCCTTTTACTCTAGTTGACAACGTGCACTAAAATAAAATACATATTTATAGGTGAAAACACTATTTTTAGCAGCAGTAAAAGGGCTTAAGTAACTAAATTTTAAACGTATAAAGGTCAAACGGTTGTTCGAAACTTGTACGCGGGGAGATCCCGGGTCTTTGTTTACTTCAACGGCCAATCAGTCACTTAAACAATCACATAAACAATAAAATAATTGTCTACATCTTTAAAACAGAACGATAAACAAGACTCACAAAATAATCCTAAAATATATTCTGGGACCCTATTACTAAGACTCCGCGGTCCGTCTGTCTATCTGTCTGTCATCAGGCTGTATCTCATGAACCGCCATAGCAAGATAGTTGAAATTTTCACAGGTGATGTATTTTGTTGCCGATATAACAACAAATAAATAAAAAAAACAATAAAATTAATATTTAAGTGGGGCTCCCATACAACAAACGTGATTTTTTTGCAGTTTTTTGCGATAATGGTACGGAACCCTTCGTGCGCGAGTCTGACTCGCACTTGGCCGCTTTTTTTTTAAGTGGGTAACCATTTTACGTTGTGAGTTTATATGTATATGTATGTTAAAATTAGTTGGTTATAACCATTTGACGTTTGTTTGTTTACCTTTTATTTTTTGCTCCAGCGAATAGGGTGGTTGAGGTATCTACATTAAAAAAATATTGATCAAGTTCAATGTGATTTCGGGAGGTTTTTTTAACATTAAGTATTGATTATTTGATTACAGAAACTACGATAATTCTTTAAAAAAAAAAAAAGTCAAATGGTTTTATTTGTTTTTATTTTTGTGACCTAACTGAGGGTTGAAAATATTATATCACAAACTTAGAACTTTACTTACTTTAAGTGTCAATAAGAAATATATCATAAAAATATGTTATTATTGTTTTTTTTTTTTTTGATTTTATTTATTTGTTTTAAATATTTTTTATACATCATATCATATCAAGTCAAAATGTTGAAATATACGTTATCTTTAAACTTAATTTATGCCAAGTAAATCGTCCTAAATGACACTTTCAACTAGATTTTTTCAGTATAATTAAAAATTAAAAAATCACGTATAAAGGCATATCTACATTAGTTAAAAACTAACATGTATACACATAAATCCATGTATAGAATAACGAACATATGTGTCATAGTAACTATGCAAAGTTACTAACATAACTATCCATATAACTTTCCCAATGGGTCGAAGTGTCCGAGCTGCTCCTCGGCCCCTCCATAAGATAACTATGCAAAGTTTCACAAACATCAGTTGAAGCATATAAAAAATATGTCAAATTGAAACTTTGAGAGCCTCTATTGAAAAGTTGTTAATTTGCACATTGGCCCTTATACATAGGACCCATCGATATTATGTTTTAAAACAACGCTTCCCCATTTCATTCAGATTTTCGTGTTTTTTGTAAAACGCTGCGCCTTTCGATTCTCTACCGAAAGTAACGTATTTTGTAGGTAATACCAGTTTTTACGATGGGAACAACAAATTAAATTGGGCGAAGCAATTAATTAGAAGTTTTTATAGTACGTAATTAATTGTTAGTATGTTTCTGGTCGGGACAGCGCTGGATAATTTGTTGGTACTACCTATTAAGATTTTCGTCGTTCAGTTTTTTGGAGGTCGTAACTTGTAAGCGTGTCTGAAACTATGCTAAAATACTGAGAACTGGCAAACTGATGTTGGTATTTTATTTATGAACATAGTTTGGAGGTATGCGGAATAGGGTGGAAAACCTCCATTGAAAAGGGACCCCCGACCAGACGGGTGTTATGTCTGGTCCGGACAACTGCCCGACGTTGTGAGACTGTTGTATATCTGCATGCAGTATACAGGATTTCTGAGATGTCATGTAATTACTTCGTAGGTGGTGCTTCGTTGATGCCGCTACAATAGTTACTTGATATCACACCATGGACTTTAATTGCGTATTTAGGTTAGATGTGAAATTAGCTTAGGTTGTAATATGGTTAAAACTGCCTCGTTGGTCTAGTGATCTCAAGCCTTAATGCAGAGCATGAGGGCCGGGCTTCAATTCCTGAGTTGGAAAAGTCGAATTGGGTTTTTATCTGGAACGTTTCAGTAACAGACCAGTATCTGAATTTCAGCCCGGTCAATGGCATAAGGCTTGCCCTCTATAAAATAAGACTTAAACATCACAGGCAAAATACAGATGTACGTAAGTTAAACTTCTGCCACGAACAGTACGCGCACGAAGGGTTCCGTACTTGGTAAATTGCGGTTTACGATTTATGACGTATTAAAAAAAACTACTCACTAGATCTCGTCAAAACAATTTTCGTTGGCAGTTTACATGGTAATGTACATAATATATTTTATTTTTGTTTTATCATTTTCTTATTTTAGAAGTTACAGGGGGGGACACACACATTTTACCACTTTGGAAGTGTCTCTCGCGCAAACTATTCAGTTTAGAAAAAAAAAATATTAGAAACCTCAATATAATTTTTGAAGACCTATTCATAGATCACGTAGACACGTATGGGTTTGTTTTTTTTTTTAATTTTTAGTTTCAGGTATGGGAACCCTCTAAATTTATTGTTTTTTTTCTATTTTTGTGTGAAAATCTTATTGCGGTTCACAGAATACATCTACTTACCATGTTTCAACAGCACAGTTCTTATAGTTTCGGAAAAAAGTGGCTGTGACATACGGACGGACAGACAGACAGACAGACAGACAGACATGACGAATCTATAAGGGTTCCGTTTTTTTGCCATTTGGCTACGGAATCCTAAAAAAGATAAAATATTTCAGACTTAATTCATATTTACCTTTGATGATTAAAAAATGTACTATGAAATGCATGCAATAAATAGCTCAAGTAAATTAACAACAACAAAATAAATAATAAAATAACATAAAACTTTCAAAATTAAACCTATATAATTTACAAGCTCATTAATACACTTTTAAACCAATTTTTCTCAAACGCATATTCGCTATATTTTGCAAAATTGTGTCTTACATATTTTATGAGTAAGTTTAAAGTGTAATAAGTCTTTTTGCTGAGTCTGAGACGCAATCTTTACGTGTCTGTCGCCCGAGGGTAGGTAGAGATTAGGGTTGCCAACCGTACTCTAAGATAAAGTATTGTACTCTATTTTGCTTGGGATTCCTTTATAATCTACTTTGGCGCGGATTCGATCCCATGGCACACCCTACACACTGTATTTTTTTGTAATAAAAGATTGATAGAGTGACTTATTAGTAGTGAAAGGTTTTTTTTTGTAATTAGATTAGTAATTTCAGAGATAACTCACAACAAACCAACAAAATTTTACCTATCTATTTAATTAGCAAAAGCTAAAAGCAACTAAACACGCTAAAGTACTCTATTTATTTGATTCTGATTTTGAATTATTAAACTGAATGAATTCCTGTCATTTCACAATTTTTGCCTTATCAGACATAATTGCATAGCAATGGGTAGCGAAAAATTCAATTCAATTTACATTGCGTTAAAAATAATCAGCATGAAAAAGTAGGTATTGGCTGTACAATTAATTAATAAGAATACAAATATACAATTTAAATTAGAAATTAGAATAACAAGTAAAATTAATGTCTGGCAATCATGTTATTTTGGGACTGAGTCAATCATGTCCGTACGAATGTACCCCATTTGATTCAGGTGACATTAACTGGTGGTAGGCTTCGGGATGGCTTGCGACCATCCACCGGGCAAAGACGTACCGCCAAGCGGTCTAGACGTATTCCGGTGCAATGCTCGGTGTAGCCAACTGAAGGAGTTGGGCAGAGATAACTGATCCACTGCAGGCGGACCAGTCTGATGAACGCTGTTACGAACGTATCGGGAGACTGGTCGTGGAAGGTAGTGGGATCCGAGGCACGGTGCACCACTGGTCGACCGCAGGTAGTCAGGGGCCCAAGTAGAGTGCCAGCCACACACAAAAGGCTGTCCCGCCAACTATTAAAAAAGCCTGGCATGCGCCATCGTGCTCGTTGGCGACCAGAAGACAGTGCCCGATGAACATTTCCAGACCAGTCGCCCAATGATGGCGTCCTGCTGGCGCGTGTCTGTTGGTTGCCAGCGTAGAACCTCATCTCACTTTCATCTCCTCTCCTATCTTCACTCTGAACCAGGGCAATAAAGAACAAAATTAAAAAGCTGTACAACGGTAGCACTCACGTGAGTGCTGCCGTTGTATAGCTTTTCAGGGCTCCGTACCCAAAGGGTAAAAACAGGACCCTATTACTAAGATTCCGCGGTCTGTCTGTCTGTCACCAGGCTGTATCTCATGAACCGTGATAGCCAGACAGTTGAAGTTTTCACAGATTATGTATTTCTGTTGCCACTATAACAACAAATACTAAAACAGAATAAAATAAATATTTAAGTAGGGCTCCCATACAAAACACGTGATATTTTGCCGTTTTTTACGATCATGGTACGGTACGAAGGGTCGTGCGCGAGACCGACTTGCACTTGACCGGTTGTTTTTTAATAAGGTGTACCTCTGTAATATCAGAGGTATGAAACCTTGATGCAGACAACCATCATCTGGAGACTGATAAACCAGCGCTTTTGTTCCTTTCGGATAAGTAGATCGGATGTCCGTCAGATGTGGTGTACCTTACTCAGGGCAGGTCAAGGGCGGTTGTATAAATGTACGCCCGTGACGACATCTGTTATCGGCGTCGCCGAAACCTTGACGACTTGATACTCAGCGCTCTGGGCTCTGGTGGACACAGGTCTGGATAAGGTTATCTATGCTTTTGTCTACCGGTCGCACAGCAGATATCAGGAGACTACCGTTGTACTTCAGTGAGACGGTTGATGTGGTACAGCAGCGGTACCCTTCCGCCCAATTAGTGTTACTGAGGGAGTCTAATGCCCACCACCAAGAGGGCTCTTCCCATACCAGTGCACTGACCATGCTGGACGGGAGATGCGGAAGCTTGCGCTTGCAATTAACCTTACCCAGCTGGTCCAGGGGGCAACGGGGGTGCCGGATGTTGATTCGCACACGGCCAATTGCTTGGACCTTCTGCCGACAACAGAGCCAGACCGATACTCTGTGTCGATAACTTCACCTTTGGGTAGTTCTGACTATTGTCTGGTGAAATCTGTGTCCGTATACTCCCCCGATCCCAGCCCAAGAGGCACCCAGCGGGTTTGACGGTACAAGTCAGCAGATTGGAAAGGCATGCGATCTTTCTTCGCATGCTATCCTTGGCAGCCTACTTTCTTTTCTTTGGATGAGCCTTCGGCGTGCGCGGACGTCGTGACGGATGTGTTACGTCAAGGAATGGAGTACTACATTCCGTTCTCTGACGTAAACTCTGGCTGCAAAAAGTTGGGGATCCCTGTGAAGGTGAGACGGCACTTCACGCCAGAACATCTACTTAAGTTGTATCAAGCACAAGTTTGATCTTGCATGGAGTACTGTTCTCATCTCTAGGACGGATCTGCCAAATACCAGCTTGATGCATCAGAGGCGGGCCACGGTAATGAGGCAGTGGTCAAGTCAAAGCTCCAGAGTCTTGAACATCGTCGCCGAGTTACTAGCTTGTCGGTTTTTTATCGGTTGCATTTCGGAGAGTGTGCGATGAAATTGCATGATCTAATTCCGCCTAGCCCGTTTCATCATCGGACTAAAAGATGTACGGCGATGCGCCTTCGGTACATGTTAGACATCCCTTAAATACACAGTAACAGTTTTGGAAATAGTTTCATTATGCGTATAGCTATTGAGTGGAATTCCCTGCCGGAGTCTGTTTCCCGATAGCTAAACCTTAGGGCACTTTAAGTCAAGTTCATCATCAGGTCAGATAGAGGCCAAACGTGAACCTACCAATAATAAAAAAAAACTGGCCAAGTGCGAGTCGGACACGCGCACGAAGGGTTCCGTACCATTATCGCAAATACGGCAAAAAAAATCACGTTTGTTGTATGGGAGCCCCATTTAAATATTAATTTAATTCTGTTTTTAGTATTTGTTGTTATAGCGGAAAAAGAAATACATCATCTGTGAAAATTTTAGCTATCTAGCTATCACGGTTCATGAGATACAGCCTGGTGACAGACGGAAAGCCAGACAGACACACAGACGGATCGTGGAGTCTAAGTAGGAGAAGCCCGATTTTAGCTTTTTGGTACGGAACCCTAAAAAGCAATTATTTCTAACATAACGATAAATGCTAGTGTTTCGCAAAAGGATATGATTTAAAAAAAGTACTCTTTTTAGTTATAAGTATGTACTTTTATTTAGATTCCAACTCTAAAATCATATTTACTCTATTTCTTATAAAAAGTTGGCAACCCTGTACAGCTATAGGACACTGGGGCTTATATGAACGCCGCGGGTGAACCTTTGTATCAAATTGAAGCTTTATTAAATAGATGCAAAGGATTCTTGCGTAAATTGTATTAAATTCTATCTTTTACATAACATAAAGACAACTTAACAAGGTAACTTTAAACCTAGAACCACTACATTAGGTATTTAAATATCTAACATATGATGACATATATAATTTGTGAAAAAAAATACACGAAACACGATACTGAAAGTTTTGAATAACTTTATTTTTGTGTGACAGTCTGGCTTGCGGCACATCATCATGTCAGTGACACTCTCACAGTAGCATATCGTTGACACGAATGCGTAAGTTTTGCTCATACTAAAAATAACCCAACGCGGCAAAAGAAGTTTTCACTTCAAAAATTCGCTCTGTTTCAGAACGTTCAATTCCTAAAAATTCCATTAATTAAAATTTTTCCATCTCACCAAACGAATCTGATTCTCAAAACGTCTAATTTCTAGAATGTAAATCTATAATATAAAAATTAATCGCAAAATATGTTGGTAAGCGCATAACTCAACAACGCCTGGACCAATTTGTCCAATACTTTTTTTTAAATGTTCGTTGAAGTTATTTTATTTTTTTAGTATGGTAGGGTAGGGTAGTGTAGTGTAGGGTAGGGTAGTGTAGGGTAGTGTAGGGTAGGGTAGTGTAGGGTAGGGTAGTGTAGCGTAGGGTAGGGTAGGGTAGGGTAGGGTAGGGTAGTGTAGTTTAGGGTAGGGTATGGTAGGGTAGTGTAGGGTAGGGTAGTGTAGGGTCGGGTAGGGTAGGGTACGGTAGAGTATATAGTGTAAGGTAGGGTGGGTAGGGTAGATAAATGTATGGTGTTTTTATGGCAAAACAAAGTTTTCCGGGTCAGCTAGTTTATAATAAAAATGATTATGTGAATGGAACTGTTGGACTTTTTGGTAATAGGACATTATGAATATGAACGAATGTTTATTCAATAATGTGTTCATATATAATTGAATGTGTATAACAGGATAATCTGTGCCAATTTTTCTAAGTTTACCGGTAATAGTTTATTTAAGTTTTTTTTATATGCTCGCAAAATCTAGCTTTGGCACCGTCATCTCTGGATTTTGGATGAAAATGTATCTTTTCATCAGTAACCAGCTCAACAACACACTAGAGACAGTTTATCAGTCTCAACACTACAAGTTGCCATATAACAAGGTAGGTTGAGGTATCAGCACTATAGGTAAAGCATTTTAGCATGACTATAGCGGCCATTGACCCACTTAGTTTTAGTTAGACATTCTTTATTTACAAAAACAGAAACCATAATAATATTAGAAATGCGAAAATTGGTCTGTCTGTCTATTTGTTATATATTCATGCCAAAACCGCTATAGTAATTTGGACGAATTTTGGCATAGAGATAGTTTGAACCTTCGAAATGGAATAGAAAGAAGGAAAAATGTATTTATTTAGGACCCACACAGGACACACTTGAAATAAACAAACGAAAAAAATATTTAATAATAATATAAACGTGAATAACTATATTGAATTGACTATGAAGGTAGGTTTTCATCTAACTTTAGACATTGGCAGAATAGTCGACATCGGCTTTGCTTGCCATTTAAAAATATAGAATAGAATAGAAGATAGGTTAGGTGGAGAACAGAGAATACGGGATCTACGTTGAAATAAACTTATTTACAGAGAAAAGGACATTTCTTGTAAGTCTTTCAGATAATATGTCTTTCTTTGTTTGTCTTGTTTATGTGTGTCTCACAAATCTCTACCAATCTTCTAATGTCAGCAGACTATGCAACTGAGCTTATGTAAGCATTCAGGCTTATGCCTGATTTAACATTGCTTCAATTGCTTGTCAGAAAGATACCGATGCCATACATATGGCTTATAAATCTTGGCTTTTATTGCATACTTATAATAAAGTTTATACGGTATACAGTGCGAGTATTGTATATAGTGCCCTATAATCTAGTCGTGTTAGTCTGTAGAGCATCAATTTCATCCTTTTATAATGAAGGTTATGTGAAATCATTTCGAAAATATAGGTAAATAACTGACCACGTCATCCATTGTCTTTAAAGCATAATGGTCATCACTTACCGTCATTTAATTTAAGCTTTACTTCACAATCATTTTGTGAAATTTATGATGCATTACAATTAGTTTAATTGATTCTAAAATATATTTTAACTGAGGCTTTGGTATTCTTACAAAAACCTACTTTTAGTGGACAAAAAAATCCAAAACCTTAGTAAAATCTATCACATGGTTGTTAACCTTTGGATCAACCAAGTCATGTCTTGTGTCATGGTGAACATCATTTCTGTATGCTAATTATTTACACCTAAGACTATACTTAAGCCCCCAGTTTTTCTGTTCTTTATGTGTACATAATACCATGTCTAATGCGGTTAAATCTTTTGTAATCTAGGAGGCATTGTTCTAATTTTCTAGAGATTATTTCTCAAGAAAATTAGAACAATTTCATTAAAAAAAACTTAGTTCGTCTGCCTCCGAGCTCTTAGATTAATCTTTCAATTAAAAGGATAGCTATCGCCTATCGGTCCCAAGGCACGGTATTTTTATCACCCACGATAATGCGGTGTGAAAGTTTATATAGAGAGCGACTTGCGGCCCGGATTCCGTCCCGGACCGGTTCGGACCGGCCAGGTTATTTTATTACACCACTAGTTTAATACTTACAGATCACCCAAATTAAATAGAAATTAAAGTCTTCTGGGATTTGGTGAAAAGATAAGTCGGCCATTTGGGATTTGAATAGAAACTGCTTTTGGGATAATAGTTATTGTTTTACTAAGATAGTTTTAACCTTTTGTCTTTTAAGTCTTGTGTTTGCAAGCGTTAACTGCTGACTGTGTGATGTGGCTGCAATTCCCCGACAAAAAAAATCACTTAGTTTAACATCAGGTTTATTCGATAGGAAATCGCGCGCGCAGCTAAGGAGTGGAATGCCCTGCTGGAGTCTTTGTTTCCTGATAGCTACAACCTTGGGGTCTTTTAGTCAAGAGCGAATAGTTTACTTCTAGGCAAGCATGTTAAATCGTAGACTACATCATCTTACCATCAGGTGAGATATGGGTCACACGGGAGCATACCGATTATAAAAAATAGAACTTTTTTTTTCAGTCTTTTCAGGGTGCCAGTCTAAATAGTATACGTGTTTTGAAGTTAAATAGGATTTATTTTTATCAACTTACTTTAATTACCTATTATATAGAAACCACACGTGCCAACTCTGGGCGCCTGACAAATGTTGACAATCTATTGTAGATGATTCTTAATACGTATTACACTTTAAAAGTCCATTCAGACAACAACATTTAAGACAAGGTTCGTCTCACATGAGACCTTCATAGATATTTGACAGTACATACAAGTACTACTCGAGTGAGACTTATGAAATTACTTATGGAACTCAAATTCTAAATTGAAAACGTACGTTACGTAGACGTCTTCTAATTATGTATACCTAGACAAAATCCGCACGCCATCTTTGTACTCGTAAATTAATAACTTAGTATTTGTGTTGAAATTAGTCAAATTATTTAACTTGCGTCGTGTCTGGAGCTAAAACATGAAAGTCGTCTGCTTTTGAATACATAGTGAAACACTAATAGAAATTAGTGTGAAGCTCTGTGAATATTGCGGGATTAAAGTTTAAAATAAGTTTGCTTTGTAATAAAGTAGTTATTATAGTGACGTGTTGAAGGATATTATGATAAACTTGCTTCAGCCAGCGGCTTCACCCGTCTGAATGTCGAAAATATATCAAGGGAACCAATACCCGGAATTAAAGTATCCCTTGTGCTGTGCCAGACTATAATCTATCTCTGTGCCAAGTGTCATCCAGATCCGTTAAGTAGTTTTTGCGTGAAAGATTACCACACATACAAACACACACACACTCACTAACTTTCGCCTGTATAATATTATAGTTTGATATTGGTGTGAAGTGTGATAGTGTGATAAGTATGTGATCCCAAGGGAACATTATACCTGGATGGAAAGTAGCCTATGTGCTTTTCTTTTGTGCTAAATTTCATCTAGATCCGTTCAGCTCTTCAGGTGATTGAGTAAAAAAATATATTTATGAACCGTGATAAAGCTCAAGCCAGTCAACGCACAATTGCAGTGAATACGTACGAACATTTTTACCTTGCCTTACTAAATTGCGAAAAATAACGTTTAATATATTTCCATATTTTTAACATAGCAAACATATTTTTATATACTAAAAAGTAAAAAAAAAATAAGAAATGAAACAGGGGTCACTCCCCTGTTTCATTTCTTTGTTTCAGAGAAATACAGTCAGATTGATTTACTGACGTGTAGAACCAACTGTTGAATAACTCTAGGTTACTGGGGCTGGATATATTCCATAGGACCTGATGTACTTATTGAAGTGGGTGTCCGATTTAATAGTCACCAGTCAGTTTGGAAATATTACGCACCGCTTGCAACAAATTATAGAAAGAGTGCTCCACTTCGCTATTAAGACAGCATCACCATCCGCAGTCAACATTACACTTCTGGGTAGCCTAACCTCAATCTATACTAATATTATAAAAAAAACGACTTTCAAAAAAAAACTATTTTATAAAAAATACAACTGATTTCCAAAAAAAAAACCTCGTTACAAACGACTTCAAAATAAAAACACAACAAAAAAAAAAAAAAAAAAAAAACTTTTTTATTTCACAACAAAGTGAAAATAACTTTAATTTTTCAAGTCAGTGTTCTTGTTTTTTGTTTCTTTGTTTTTTGACACCGAAAGATTAGCCGTCATTTATTGAAGAATTCTGATGTACATCTCTAAAGTTCTTAATCAGAACTTCACCAAGTATAAATGGGACCAATTCAACAACGTTTTCAAACAAAAAAAGAATTTTCAAAAGTGGAAATCTCTATCCCTTTCTAAACCTCTCACTCAATGTAGCTCTACGAGTATCAATTGTGTTTGCCGAGTATCCTCTCAATTGATACCGAGCGTCTGCAGACCGTCTGTTTGTAGAGGCAATGTCCTTGTTACAATACTTCGCTAATATTAGAGGAGTCCCTATTGAGATCATGACGAGAATAGATTCGGCGATCGATAGGGGAGGCTGTGATCTTGTTTGGTTTGAGATTTAAAGTCGGGAGGTTTGTTTAGTCGTATGGTTTTAGATAAAGTAAAGGTCTATAAATAACGACATCGATTGTTAAAAATCCTAAATTGACCACTTGATTTTGCGGTAGTGCATGTAATTTTTAAGCAACTTCAAAAAGGAGGTGGTTCTCAATTCGACTGTATTTTTGTGTGTTACCTCAAATTTTTACTACGTAAACCGATATATATGTTTTTTTTTTTTATTGAATAGCTGGTGCTTCTCATGTGGTAAATTTGATTAAGATTTGATGAAGAACTTCGGATATATAAAACATAACTCTTCAATAAATGACGGCAAATATCTCGGGCTTGCTGCAATCGCATGCTGTTTATTTGTTACACCATTTTATAACATTAAACCATTACGGTACGCTCTATAGGGTACGCGACGTGTACAGCGTTCAAGTTTCAGCGTTCAAGTTTAGTACCCCAACTTTAATTGAAAAAAAAAATTCTACTTTCTAATTGTCAGCCTGAAAACCTGTCAACCTGTGGCATTATAGTAAAATTTGACAAGTTCTTAACCCTAATACTGAATTCAGAGACCGGCTCTTACCGAGTCCTCAAGCCCTTTTGCTTTTCTTTGTCTGCATAAATAAAAGGTTTAGGGACTTTTGTTACACTGGATGCATTCTGCGTCTCCAGGACCCAGACCGCATCCAGTGTGACAAGTCCCTTAGGCAGTACAACAATTATATTAATTAATATTTAACTACGAAAGGCGAAATGAATTCAAATGAATGTAATTAACATGAAAATTTACTACAGGTCTTATAAACTAAGCCTTACCTTTCGACAAAGCAAAAATAATACAACATTGAAGTGATTGCCGTGCCAAGAACGCTGACAGGATTGCCATCCAATATCGCAATGCTGTCAGCGTTCAGGGCACATCAAAGGCCTTATACGTATTTCTTACTACTAGACTGTACACCAAAAATTTTTGTATAGCTAAAATGAAATCTATTACCATACGTCTAGGTTAGCTATTCCCTTATAAGCGGTAGCTAACCAAAAGCGGTCCTGAGCGAGAGGGTGCCCGCTGGTAGTGTGTCCTTGTCTGACATCTTGCCAGCTCAACTAATCATTGGGTTTGGTAGAAAATTTTATATTTTCTTTTTTATGTAATACCAAAACGAACGAATAAAAAATATATTTAAATACGTTTCAAAGTCTATGAAACTTTGAAGCGTATTTAAATATTTTTACAGTTCCTTTAATTCATCAATTCAATGTATTTAAAAAATAATTCATTAATACTGAGTAAGAGTAGTACTTTTAAATGTTTGGGCCTGGTAATACTAAATATAGGACCACCAGGTTTGTGGAGTTTTTGGCGGGTTTTGTTCGAGTAAAATTCAGCGGCTGTTAATATTATTCGCAAATTGATTCCTAGTGGAATAAAATTGGCGAAGTTAAATTTCTCAACTGTCTACGCAACTGGACATTAAGTGAAATAATTGAGATCCTTTGGGGTATATCAAAGCATCGTCTGAAGACTGCAGGATCATCTCACGCCTCTCCTTCATGAGCTTGAGAGTAAGAAGAGCTTTTTGTTCCTATCTGTACGATGGGTCTTGAAGAACAAGACTTATCCAGACTTGGGATTTGAGGGTTATCGAGTCCCCCCCCTCTCTTCGAACTTCAGATAACCCTATAAACTCCATCGTAAACTGCTGAATTCCTCTTCGAGTTCGGTGATCTTATCGTCGGTCCGGAGTCCGGAGTGTGCACGTGTTGTACGTTGCCAGTTCCTGTCGTCGGTATTTGTTGGGGTAGCCGAATCTCGTCCGGGATTCTTTGCACCCCTTGCTATACCTTAACCTAGATCGCTACCGTAGTCGAGGGTAGGCAGGCTGCCGGGCACTAAGGGCTATGTTTTATGTGTGCTATTCATGGGGAGTGCTTTGCAGGCGGGTTGGCGATCCCAGTATGGTTGTTACAAATGCACAGAGAACGCTGCTGCCCATTCCCTGGTTTGTCCCTTAGTCGCCTCTTATGACACCAATGGAAAAACATGGTCTGTTGAAATTCTTTATGCCCGACACCATACGGTAAGTGATGTAGATTCCAAAAAATATACACACGTTTCTTTTTTTTCCTTGAATTTGGTAGGTTTAGGTAGCGTAGTTAGGTAGAATATATACATATATCGGGATACTTACACGATTGTTTTTACAATCAATTTGTCCCTTGTTATGTTTGGTCATGGTCATCTCATTAGAAAGTGACACACTACCAACGGGAGCCCTCTCGCTCGGACCGTTTTTTGCGCCATAGTGCACAGTCTAGTAGTAAGAAGTATAAGGTCTTTGGGGCACATTTCCCATTTACATCTATGTGGACGAATTTATTGACGCACAATGTGACCTTTTCCTCTTCTGTTTGTATAGTTATGTTTTTCTTAGAATATTAAATTGTTTAGAAGTTATATTTATGGTATCATTACATGTCTATTTATTGTTTGAAATTGTCAGATTACGACAGAAAAATATATTCGACCTGTTTAGTTTATTAATGAACTGGCATATAAACTGCTTTATTTGTAAACCCTATGTATGTACAGCTATGTACAAAATACATAATATATTCAATTCAGGCAGTCGTCAAACTAACTTGCCGGTAATTGTTCGAAAAATATCTGCAACGAACTATTGTGCGCTGCCGGTCAAATATTCAACGCAGTTACTGATATTACGTGTGCCTAAGGCAATGGAAATTGGTTGTTTTCAAATATTTTATAGAGGTGGAGAAACAGCATGTTTTGAACGTAAAAGATTATAAAAGATAAATCTCGAAACGTCAACGATTTCCATTTACTTTTGTGGTTTCTATTTACTATTCAGTTCAGCAGCAGTATCACATACCCAACTGTTAGAAATATTTTGTTATATTTTGGACTGCGAAAAGCGGACATTATTCTTTTTTTTGTTGGGTATTCTATGGACTCGCGCATTATCACTATCTCACCTGATGGTAAGAGATGATGTGGTCGACGGTGAAACACGCTTGCCTAGAAATAAACTATTCACTCTTAACTTAAAAACCCCTAGATTGTAGCTATCGAGAAACACAGAATCCGGCACGGAATGCCACTCCTTAGCCGTACGCATAATAAAAGTGTTTCCGAAAGGTTTTGTGCGTATGGGTGGGATGTCCACCATGTACCGATGGCGTATCGCCATACGTCTCGTAGTCCGATGATGAAATATGACAAAGAAATGTATTCACTTTAAAGCTGCTATTAAAATAGGTCGTTAAATATTAACTCTAAGCTTATTATATATCCAAAACGACAACACTTTTCCCATTTCAACAGCTATAGCCAACAAAACAATAGCTCAGTCCCCATCACGATACAACACAAACACTAGACCACTGGACGTGACCGTTTGATGTCAAGCCATGTGCACTGATTCGGTGGCACATCTAGCTATAGGTCCTGGGCTGGTAAATTATCATCAATTCTATACGTAAATGAGGGAGAATTGATGGCGTGTGGTGGTTGTGGCGTGACTGTAATAATTGTAGCTTGTTTATACAATAATGTTGCTCATGCAGAGGGGACACGGCCACACCCCCTAAGCCGTCCATTCATGCGAATAGGAAAATGACAGTTGATTTTAACAAATTTAAACGGTCCATCCATCCGAATCGGAAATTTCCAAAATTTCCTGTCAGTGCCAGTTTTAGCAGAAATCCGTCACGTGAAAGGATATTTCTGAAAGGGTCTTGGTTTAAGTCGATACTTTAATAGACCAAAGTGAAAAAAAAACACGCCTTTGGTCGTTGAATCCGCCCCGACGCCATTAAAAATATTCTAAAAGTCAAGTGCGCGTCCGGTCGCTGATCACTGCATATTTAGATCGTATTTTTTATTGATTCTTTATGTTTTGATTATTTATTTTTTATTTTATAAGGTCAATATGGCATCACTATAATATGAATTCCACCAGCGTATTTATGAATGCAATCTGCTTCAAACAGGGCGATTATTAAATCATTACCAATATTTCAGGAGGTGAAACTAATCATAAACATAAACAACTTTTACTATGGGACTAGCTCTGAAATATAAAAAATCTGTTATTATTAGTCATAAAACTTTGAACAAAATCTCAAAAATAATCAATTTTTCCAATATGCACGTCTCAGTTAATATATTAAAGCCACATCAGACTGCAACGTACTAAGACCGACTTGCAACGGCACTCCTAAGCTCTTTAAGCCACTTTTTACTAGCGTGCAATATCCGTTCTGCACCAATTATAGCTCGGGTGCAATGGGCGCGTTCCACATCACTCAGGATATTGGGCGTTTGATGTGTGACAAATGAATGTTAGCCAGCCTGATTGCTGCTTTGTGGGTCTTTGATATTGGAACGTTTGTGGAACAGGTTTTAAGAAAGAGTGTGTGATTACGTGGGACACTCAGAAAGTTTTGCGAAACTAAAAAAAATTGTTCTATACGTACATATATTTTTATTAAATCTTTTCAAAGTACTTTCCACCAGCCTCTATACAAAAATTCATGCGCCTAAACCAGTTTTCAAAACACTTTTTCCAGTCCGCCGCAGACACCTCGTTTACAGCCTGCTCGAACGCAGCCAGCGCATCTTCCGGCGACGAAAATTGTATCCCTTTGAGCTGATTTTTTATTTTTGGGAATAAAAAGAAGTCACACGGTGCTAGATCAGGGCTGTAAGGAGGGTGACCCAGGAGTTTGACTGGCGTGCTGTCCAGGAAGTCCCTCGTTTTGAGTGCGGTGTGCGCAGGTGCATTGTCGTGGTGGAGCAGTAGCCCGCGGAGCCCTGTGTTTGGTCGCTTGTTGCTTATAACAGAGAAAACTTCTGGCAAACATTTGGTAGTATACCATTCGGCATTAATGCTTCTTTGATCCCGTAAGGGAATTGATACCAAGTGGCCAGTCAAATTAAAAAAGCTAGCGATCAAAATCTTACCCCCGCTTCTAGATCGCTTCACTTTGGTAGGCGTTGGCTCATTTTGAAACACCCAAACAGTCGACTGGCGCTTGGTTTCTGGGTCGTATTGATAAATCCAGGACTCATCACCTGTAACGATGTCGTAAACACGCCGAGACGAGCCTGCTTCAAATTTGTTAAGCATATCACGGCACCATTCCACCCGGGCCTGCTTCTGAGCATCGGTGAGGTTGTGCGGCACCCAGCGTGATACTATCCTCCTCACGCGAAGATGGCTGTGTAGAATCTCGTGAACGCTTCCCGATCCAATCTTCAATATGTGTTGAATCTCCTGATATGTAATTCGCCTATTGTCTTGGATTAAATTTTTCACTGCTAGCACGTTTTCTTCGGTAACAGCCGTCAAAGGGCGACCGCTTCTTTCGTCATCCCCCAAAGTTGGTCGACCGCGCTTGAATTCGTTATACCAACGATACACGGTTGCCTTGGAAGGGCCTTCATCCATGAATGCCATTTGAAGTCTATCGTACGATTCATCCGGTTTCAGGCGACACTTGAAATCGTATAAAATCATAGCTCTAAAATGTTCCCGGCGCAGATCCATATTTCAGTGAGACACAATACTTTGAATTAACTCGCAAAAAATGTGGAGGGAAATTTTGAAATTGGAACTTACTTATTTTTACTTATAAATAATCATATTTTCGAAAAACATTATAACTGGCCAGTCTCCCATATATAAAAACTTTTTTTCGCAATACTTTCTGAGGGGCCTGGTATTTTAAAGGGGTTTGACGAGGAATTGGATCAGTGTGAAATTGATTTTAGTTTCATTCAAAGTCAAATTGGTTATTTCAATAGACCTTATTAATTTGAAGTGAAATTTAGATTGTCCATTTCAATTAGACCATTAAAAGGTACTTTAGAACTGAACAGAAAAAATATTGAGAGTGAGTATCTTAAAGAGATTAGTATGGAGAAGAAAGGGCAAGAACATTTATAGCTATTTTTATTTGAAAGGTGCTGTTTCATAATTTTGTTTTTTCAGATGTAATGCTGGCTATGCCGGCGAAAGATGTGAAGTGAACGTGTGTCAAGGGCATTGTTCGAACAACGGCATCTGTTCGTTGAATGAGAAGAGTCAGCCAGTTTGTCAATGCAAAGGAAATTATTTGGGTGATAGGTGCGAGTTATCAGCTTGTGAAAACTATTGCCTCCAGGGCGACTGTAGTATCAATGAAAAGGGGCATCCTGCATGCAGGTAAAACCTATTCCAATTACTTCTTACCCGACTACGGTGAATCTAAAAAGATGCCATGGTCGTATGCCAATTTTTTTTTTGTTTAGTAAATCTTCAAAAATCCCTCCCGCTCTGGATGAAGCGGGGAGCCGTGTCAGACTTCTACTAACGTAAACCTACCCGTGTTCAGTTGCTTGTGCCAGGGCCGCGGTAACTCTCTTTCAAATTTGTCCGTGACCTGGTCGTATGTTACCTGCGGGGTGTTTACACAACAAAACACTATACGTGTAATCACAGCTATCCTCTAAGAATATTTTTTGTTTCATACTTTTCAGAGTGGGATTTTTTCGTAGTCGGGATTAAGTTTTTTTACTTTAGTCTTTAATTGGATTCGGTGCACTCTATAAAAAATTTGCTGTTCAAATTTCAGATGTAATGCTGGCTACTCCGGTCAAAGATGTGAAGTGAACGACTGTCATGGGTACTGTTTAAATAATGGCATCTGTTCCCTTAATGAGGAGGATGAGGCAGCCTGTGAATGTGTAGGACAGTACGAAGGGGTAAGATGTGATGTTCCAGTGCGATTGAACGACGTTGATGGTTGTCAATGTAATGGTAGTCAAGAAGCTGATCAAAACAACTTTACCTCTAAAAACTTCTTAGAAGAGAACGAAGGAAATCTAACCCTAAATGATTTATTAGCAAATTGGCGCAAAAATGCGCATTAATTTCCGTAGTTTTTCTATTGCAAATATCGAGGTTTTGGAGAGATTTTTGCATTCTTCAATACTTCTAACTTAACTTCATAATAAATTAATCATCTCAATACATACCTCTTTTCTTGCCTTTTACATATTATTATCTTTTATACAATCCACCCACCGTTTCTTCAGTCTTCCTCATCCCGTATAACCATACGAATTATAACGATATCTGGCTGACACCCATATTTCGCACATTTCGTACTTAGCAAAAACAAACAGATAGCACGTGCACAGCAAGGCTCAGGGGAGACTCCTTTACAGTCTTTATTACAGGCGTTTTGCAGAGGGGGGTTCCGAGTGGTATATTAAGAGGTAACGGGTTTAAAATATGAACACACCTTTTTGTTACGCCCTGTAGAAGCCTGAACTGTCGGCGTATATTATTCAGATAAATAAGTTCTTAGTACCGGATTGCTACGAAATCGTAGCCGATGTAGCAATTATACCACTTACGCTGTAGCAATTGCATAGGTAGAATAAGCCCTACGAAGAAGAAACAGTGAGTATTATTTTATTTTATTATTTTTTCGGCGCCACGCTGCGGGGCTCCTATTTTTGTCTGCAGGGTCTAAAGTAACCTAATATGAAAGAGATGACGAGAGCTGAAGTGAGCGAGCAAAGCGAGTGAAATCTGTTTATTGCAATAAAGTATTTTGATTTTGATGAAAAATTTGATTTTAGTGCTTCTCCGCATATGACTCCTTTTACCAAACTTTTTCTGTTCAGTTACTATGATTTGAATTGAAAACTTAGACTCGCCCGTATAAAATGGGACTTTAACATAACTGGCGAAATGTGGGCGTACTATAAGTGCTCCTCTGCACAACCCTTCATGCAATACCGATTATCGATTATCGACTATGAGGGCGTCTAGTACTTCATACTCAAGGTCACACGCGTTGAACGTTTGCTGCTGACACTGCAATAGCCTACTAACCGTCAATGTGTTGCTGGCTAACCAAATTAGTCGTTAGCTGCAAAAATTAAGTGTCTTTGTTTAATTTTACAATTCTGCTTACCGATTATTGCCCAATCTTTATACGTATGTGTAATCAAAGTGCACTTTTTTGCAATATAGGTAAATAAGACATTAAGTAATTATGACCTAGTAATTTAGTTTTATGTTTTTATTTTTAATTATATTAAAATTAACTTTCAAAATTACACAATCTTGCCACTATTTTTAGAATTCTTATGTAAAATATCGTTTAAATTCTGTTGTCCTATGATAAGCATATTTTTAGAGCTCCTACAGCCTGTGATACAGGATCACCTTGTACAGGCATCTTCCATTATTATACCTACATTAGAAAACTAAGATTGAAACTGTGTTTTTACCTTTCTAATTTCTGAATAAAGATTTATTTATAGATTTATAATACAGGCGTGATGTTATGGAAAACTAAAAGGATCTAATGACACGACTTGATTTTAAAGTGGCCGTCTCATTTAAATCTATATATATAAAAGAAAGTCGTGTTAGTTACTTCACTTATAACTCAAGAACGGCTGAATCGATTTAGCTGAAAATTGGCAGGGAGGTAGCTTAGAACCAGGAGAAGGACATAGGGTAGGGTAGGGTAGGGTAGGGTAGGGTAGGGTAGGGTAGGGTAGTGTAGGGTAGTGTAGGGTAGTGTAGTGTAGTGTAGGGTAGTGTAGTGTAGGGTAGGGTAGTGTAGGGTAGGGTAGTGTAGGGTAGTGTAGGGTAGTGTAGGGTCGGGTAGGGTAGGGTAGTGTAGGGTAGGGTAGTGTAGGGTAGCGTAGGGTAGTGTAGGGTAGCGTAGGGTAGTGTAGGGTCGGGTAGGTTAGGGTATGGTAGGGTAGGGTAGTGTAGGGTAGGGTAGGGTAGGGTAGAGTAGGGTAGGGTAGTGTAGGGTAGGGTAGGGTAGGGTAGGGTAGGGTAGGGTAGGGTAGTGTAGGGTCGGGTAGGGTAGTGTAGGGTAGGGTAGGGTAGTGTAGGGTAGGGTAGGGTAGTGTAGGGTCGGGTAGGGTAGGGTAGTGTAGGGTCGGGTAGGTAGGGTAGATAAATGTTTGGTCTTTTTATGGCAAAACAAAGTTTGCTGGGTCAGCTAGTAGCACATAAAAATAATGTATGTAAGCTTGTATGTTTGGCCATTTTAATGTGTACTGGTTTAGAACTTTTGGGTACACGAATAAAATATAACGACCGTAAGTAGTTGGTTTAACGAGTTCGGTTATGTGGACAGTTTTATGTTAATTTGTAAAGCGTGTAAGGAACGGTTTTTTACAAGCTTTTATTTAACTTGCAATGATCTCTCTTTAATCATGATTATGACTCGCAGCGCGCGGGCTCGCCTAGAAGAGTCCAAACTCAGTCAGGCTTTGAGCGAATTAAAAACGTCTAAGGAGCTCTGTGACCAACTGATTAGGGAAAAGGATGAGAACGAAATAGAGTTCCTTAGTGTCCTTGACAGGAATAGCAAACTGAAAACGGAAATGGCTCAGTTATATACTCAACACACTGATGCCATAGCAGCCCGGGACAGGCTCCAAGTTGTTGTGGACGGGTTCAGCCAGTGTAGAAATGAGTATGAACAAGCTCTTAGTCACATTTTTTTATTACAACAGCAGCTACATGAGGCTCAAAGTCAGATTGAACAACTAGAAACTACAAATTTAAACATCACTGCCTCGTTGAATCAAAGTCTATTCAATGAATTGGTGCCTGTTGCCCCATCAATGGTTACTGCAATAAACCCCTCTTACACAATAGATTTAACAGGTCATGATGATTCAAAATCAATTAAATCATTGAGGGTAGTTACTAGTAAAATTAAAATAAAAAAGTACATTAAAATTAACAAATACATAGTTAAAACCAAGAAAATGGTCAAAAAACAAAGGTTCTTCATCAAAAATGTAAAACTTAATAGAGAAAGATTGCATCTACTTAAACAATTAGATATGTATTCATATAACTTAGAAAAAGTAATAGGAAACACCAAACTGACACAGAAGACTTGCAGTATGAACTTGACCTACTACAGGAGAAACTTAGTTCTATGACCATCAAGTATACAGCCTCTGAAAACCAAATGAGGGAATATGTATTGGCAATGAATGAGCTGGTGAGCTCACAAACCAACAAATGTGATCAGTGTCAACCACCATCTGTTGAACCCACGCCGAACCATTCATTGACAATATGTGATGCCACCATACCGCAGTCTAGTGCCAGTTTGCCATTAGAAATTACTAACTGTTTGCCTAAAAATAATGTAAATACAGAAATAGTATTATTTTGTGATGAAATTGGAAAGAATCTAGGCCATTTTTGACAAATAAATATCCAGGACACTCAATTATGAACTACTGTATGCCTGGTTGTTCTTTATTTGACATAATGAAAAAAGTTATTAAATGTAATTTTAACCAGGATACTACATTATTAATATTTATTGGTAATAGGGGTAATGTGAACAAAGGAGAATTACTCCAACATTATAGATCTTTGTGCGACCTTAGTTTAAAACAAATTGTGATGTTCACTTGCCCATACAGCCAAAGTTTGCCACAGGAAGAAAACAATCTTAGATTTGAATTGAATAGGACATTACATAATTTAACAGATAGTAGTAATTTATTCCATTTAATTGACACTAACAATTATGTTGGTAATAACTTTTATTTAACAAAAGATAGATTTTTCATGGATAGGTACTTTCTTTCAAAGTATTGTAAACGACAGATAGCTGTGTCGCTATCATATTATTTTTCTATTACAGCCAAGAATTTGGCTAAACAACTTGCTTCTATTGAGCAATGCCAAGAAGTGTTTTTTAATTCAGCCAATAATTTGGTATCAGAAATTGATATTGATAGTAATTTAAATTACAAATTAGAACAATAGGGACAACCTCTTGCAAAACTGTACATAACGAAAATTGCAAAACAGAATCAAATAAAAGTTTAAAATCAGTAAATAGTATTAACCTGGTGCATCAAAATATTCAAGGATTTTTGAACAAAGATTTAGAAGTAGATTTATTTATGAATTTTAATAGCATTGATATTCTTTGTATAACAGAACATTGGCTTAAAAGCCACCAGTTTTTGTTCAATTTTAATAATCACCAGGTTGGTAGTTCATTTAGCAGAGTTAATGCATGGTGGCTCTTTGATTTTAGTAAGTAACCAGCTTAAATTTAAGGACCGTATGGATATTGTGAGCCTATCTGTTGAGCGGACAGTTGAAATAGCTTGTATAGAATTGGAGCAGTTTATTGTATTAAGTGTATACAGACCCCCTTCAGGATTGTATGACTGCTTTGAAAAGGTAATGGATGAAGTGTTACACAAGATTTGTAACTCAAATAAATCCATAATCACTTGTGGTGATTTTAATGTTAATTTATTAAAAAAAATCAGGTTCTTGTAGTAAAATAATAAGTCTGTTTCAGTCCTACAATCTTGTAAACCTATTTTTGGAGCCCACAAGAATAACTCCTTCTAGTGCCACATGCTTAGATAATATTTATACTAATGTTATACCTGTCCACAAAGAAATTATAAATTTACTAGATTCTGATCATTGTGGGCAGAGGATTACTATACAAAACCTAAACAACAAAGTGGCTAAAAAGGATATCACTGTTAACCCCAAAACTGTAAGTCGTTTGGCAGCTTTTAAGGCTAAACTCATTAATAAATTACCAATTTTCTCAATTCATGCTGATCCTAATCACCTATATGATGATTTTTTTTGTATATACTGTGAACAATTTAATTCGACCTTGATTCCCAAGAATATCTCCGTTAATAGTAACGCATCATTCGGTGATTTGGCGACCATTGGTATTCATAAAAGTAGAACACGGCTTTATGAGCTGTACAGTGAAAGGCCTTATGTAAACACTGCTGAATTTAATTTATATGTTAGAAATTATTCAAAATTATTTAAAAAAGTTTGTAGTTTGGCCAAGTTGCATTATTTGAGTTCGAAGATTAAAAACAGTAGTAATGTTATTAAAACGACTTGGAATATTATTAATAGTGAAACGGGAAGATCTGGTAACCGAAATACTGACTACAGCCTGTCTATTAATGACAACATCATAAAATCAGACTCACAAGTCGCAGTGGCCTTTGAAAATTTCTTTTCGGATATTCCCATTTCAACTACTAAATCCCTAAACTCATCACCTTCTGTTGCTGAGTCTTTGCTAAAAGAAAATGTCATAATATCGTATGTCTGCGATACGGAATTTCTTTTTGAACATATTACTTGTAGAGACATAAATAAAACCTTTCACACTTTAAATTTTAAAAAGACTGCAGATCTGTGGGGTCATTCTGTAGAAGTTGCTAAGTCTATTATTGATGTTGTCGCACCTAGTTTAGCTATTATCTTTAATAATTGTATCGACTGTGGGGAGTTTCCTGACCTAATGAAGAATAGTAAAATAATACCTTTGTTTAAATCAGGTAGTTCATCAGACCCTACAAATTATAGACCTATTTCAGTACTACCTACTTTTAGTAAGATATTTGAGAAATTAATTTTAGAGCAATTGCAAAGATTTTTTAATAAACATAAATTATTACATAGCAAACAGTTCGGTTTAACAAGGGGTCGTTCAACTACTGATGCGCGTGTTGAGCTTTTAGGACATATTTATAATGCATGGGAAGATAAGTGCGATGCCCTGGGAATCTTTTGTGATTTGTCCAAGGCATTTGATTGTGTTCTTCATGAAACGCTAATCAGGAAACTCCGCCACTACGGGATCCGGAACAGCGCTCTGGATCTTCTTACTTCTTACTTGAGTAATAGGATTCAGACTGTTGACGTTAATGGAAAAAGATCACCCGGATCTATAGTAAAAATGGGAGTCCCGCAGGGCTCGATTCTTGGTCCTTTCTTGTTTCTTATTTATATTAATGACTTGCCTTACCTCATAAAGGATAACCATGACATAGTGTTGTTTGCAGATGATACTTCACTTTTGTTTAAACTTAAACGGCAGCAGCTGGTTACTGACGAAGTAAATAGCGCGATTTCAAAAGTAGTTCACTGGTTCAATGTTAACAATTTACTCCTTAATGAAAAAAAAACCAAATGCATTAAGTTTACCCTACCTCACGTTAGGCAGGTGAAAACTGATGTGTTGATAAAGGGCGAAGAATTGAATCCTGAGAATAGCACAGTATTTTTAGGCTTAACTTTGGATGCTAAGCTTCAGTGGGGCCCACATATAGATAAATTGTCAAAGAAGCTAAGCTCCGCAGCATATGCTGTTAGAAAAATTCGTAATTTAACTGACATAGAGACAGCCCGTTTAGTATACTTTAGCTATTTTCATAGTGTAATGTCGTACGGTATTCTGTTGTGGGGAAATGCCGCCGACATCCAGAATATCTTTGTTTTGCAGAAAAGAGCTGTTCGATCAATATATAAATTAAGCCCGAGGCACTCTCTCAGAGAGAAATTTAAGGAGATTAATGTAATGACTGTGCCCTCTCAGTATATTTATGAAAATCTTTTATATGCTCATAAAAATATAAAATTGTTTAAAAAATACAGTGATATCCATAACATAAATACTAGGAACAAACACAAATTTGTAGTACCTACAACAAGGCTCAAGAAGATAGGTGGCTCGTTTAGATGTCAATATGTACGCTTTTATAATAAGCTTCCAAGCCACGTACAAGATCTAAGTCTTAATAAATTCAAATCATTCATTAAACGTAAGTTGTGTCAGAAAGCGTTTTATACTATTAAAGATTACGTTGAGGACAAAAAGGCTTGGGATTGAGCTGCTCCAATTAATTTTGATTTTTTATATTTTGCACCGTGAATTTTGTTTTAAATTTTGATATTTTTTTTGTTTTCTTGCAATGACAAGAATATTTACTTTTTAAAGTATTATATTATTTTATTTTTATTATTGTGAATGTGAAGACTATGTGGCTTTTTGTTTTTTATTATAACTTAGTTTTTACTCATGGTCTGACAGTTTGAGTAGTTTATGCGGCCTACCCGAATGTCCTTTCTTTGGTATTGTTCGTCGAATCGTTGAGCTCCGTAAATTCTGAGTTGAGCTTCTCGGTTATTGACAAATGCGTGCACTGACTGGACAGGTCCACTCAATCTGGCTGGTTCTTTCCTCAAAAGACCATTTCAGACATCTGTCTACATGGTATTCACATGATATAACCAAGATTTTGTCAAGACTTTAAAAGAGACTGTGACCTCTGAGTTTGTTTCGGCCTTTCTTCTCAGAGTAGTCAGATAGGAAACGCCGACCTCATCTAGTTTTAAAAAATATGATCGACATGTAAAAGTGTTTGTACAAACCAACTTACAGAAATAAAATCATTTATCATTTATCATTAATGTATGTATGTATGTGTGTTTTGGTCAAAATTTGAAACTGAATTTTAAAGCAGTTATCTTCCACCGATTAAGATTAAATTTTGCATACACGTTTAGTTTGATGACAATGTATGGTTAGCTAAGTGACTTCTTTCTGAATCTAATGTGGCGGACTAGTTATTTTTTGTAGACTGCCATGACATGGGTATCAAAGGAAAGGGTTTGCGGAGAAGAATACGAAAAAAGCTTGTTTAAAAAAAAGATTTTTAATTAATAATTTAATGTTGGGCTAGCTACAAACTTACAAACTTTATTACTTTGCTTTCGTATGTGTATCTGGCAACTATTAATCCATTTTCAAGCATTTTCTGCATCCAATAAAGCTGAATCTTGGCATACTTTAGAGACTGAAATAATAGTTTAGATAATATGAAGCTCATCTCATGATGGAGCCGAAAGGTGGCAATAGCAACTCCTCAACCAGAAAAGATCTATCGTGCTTGGGCTCATTGCATGTGTAGTGATTTATTTAGTACCATTCAGGTCAAAAATCTTGTTTAAAAAAAAACTGGATACTTATTTATAAAGGCTTCATTTACCCTTCTGATTCTTACTCCTCAATTGTTATTTTCCATTTGATTTCGTGGCGGGATCCAAGAAAGTTCAATCACTTCGCCGGGACTGGTCCAACTTCATTCAATTGGAGTGATCTGGTGGTCACCATTGTTAATTCTGGCTGGGAATATTGTGGCAGGCTTGTCCCAAAAAAAGTCTGTACAATAAAGTATATTCTATTCTATTCTAATGCCAGAATGGATTACCCAAATATTGTGAAACTTGGAAAACTTACCTTGAATATTGTGAAATGAGAGTGTACCAAGGTGAACTTTACACATTTGCGTACCCTATTATAGCGTACTGGCGTTATATTATGTTATCAAAATCAAATAAAATCAAACCCAATCAAAATCGTTTTTTCTCAGGCATGTGCGTGTGTGTGTGTGTATGTGTGTTCAGGTGTGTAAGTTGTGTGTTATGAAATGGCATGCTATTGAAACAATCCCGAGATATATGCCGTTGTTTATTGAAGAGTTCTGTTGTATAACTCTGAAATTCTTCATCAGATCATCACAAAATTTGCCAACTCGGGAACATACTCTTTCAAACAAAAAAAAAATATTTTTCAAAATCGGTCCACAATTAAGAACAGTTACAGAAATCGGTGAAAATACACAAAAAAAACATGTGACATCCACCAACCCGCACTGGGCCCGCGTGGTGGATTAAGGCCCATTCTCTCTCACAGAGAGGAGGCCTGTGTCCCAGCAGTAGGTACACTAAAAGCCTGATGATGAGTCTGGTTTGATGTATTTAGCCCATTTAATCGCAATAGGCTCGCATAAATTAGCTGAAAAATGTTAGGTGTTCAGCTGCTCGTTTCATAGGTAAAGGGTTAACTGGATTTTAGAGATACCTCAGTAGCAGCCTGGATGGTGTTGCAGCACAGCCATGACTGGTCTGGTCTTACGAGTACATATCGTTTGTCAAAGTCAAATTCAAATATATTTATTTCATCTAGGCTATTAAGCGGCACCTTTGAACGTCAACAATTTTTTAACGAGTAATAAAAACTGATTCTACCGTACATTCGAAAAATTTGCTTGTTATGGAGAAGAACGCACAAGAAACTCCATACTTATTCTTTAAAAAAAAAAAGTGTTTTACAATATTTACATAAGTACATACATCAATAAATTCATTAATGTGAGGACGATGCACCCAGCACTACTATACTACATATAAAAAAGTACACATACATATAAAGTATTACAAGCACTAACAGGTAAATGCCTTCACTTGATAAATAGGAGCATGGTTCTCACGTACTAACAAATATTTCAAACATAGTTAAATTATCTAAGTCAACAACAACGGAACAGTTTTCGAGTCAATTTTTTAAAACAAAAGGAGAAGAAAATTTATAAAAATAAATTACTATAATTATGAATATAATACAAATTCAACAATACAAGTTTGCGTTTTAGTTTGCAAAACTGTAAATAAAAGTTGATATTGGTTTCAGAAGAAATAGCGTCAATTGGAAACAAGGATTATACTTATTATTTATTTATTTATTTGTTGAAAATGTCATGAATGAAAAATTAAAATGGCGGTTTTTTTACCCTAGGCATTCTCTACAATATCGTACAATATGTGGGTCCTACTAAATCTTTTCCTACCGGGGAATACTGGCGCGATGTTATGCTTGCCTTAAGTTATCTACTTACTCAGATGATTGATTGCTAATGTATCTGTACGTATATGAGAGCCATTGAAGAAGATCTCAAGAGCTATACAAATAGGCTTTGCAGTTAGATATCATGATTAAGCTAATCTTCGTTCTAACTGATTGCAAACTTGATTAATTTAGAATTGTGGAAATTAATATCTACAAAAGTAAAGACTTCCACCATGAGTGCAGATAATAACTATAGTCATTTATACCTATCTTTCTGTACTATATAGGTAATATAATATTATAAAGAGGTAAAGTTTGTGAGTTTATGAGGTTGTAGTGGGTAATACATAATATCTCTAGATCTACTGAACCGATTTAGATTAAATTTGGCATGGAGATAGTTTGAGAACCTGGGAGGATAGGATAGTTTGTACGAGATGATAAAACACTTTTTACGCGGGCGAAGCCGGGGCAGAAGCTAGTCTATTATAAAGAGGTAAAGTTTGTTAGTTTGCTTGTGGAAAGAATCTCTGGAACCGAATATGAAAATTCTTTCACCAGTAGAAATATACATTATTCCTGATTAACATAGGCTATATTTGATTGTTTGATAAAAAAAATATGTTTGATGCCCAGCCAAGTGGGCACGGGTCAGTTAGTTTAGGCCATTTCTACATCTTTGAGAGACGCTACGGTAGTCTGATACCAGTCTTGCCAAGTTGTACCGTGTTACCCAATTACTGAATTGTGGGTGGAGGTCGGATAGGCAGTTGTTTTATGTAATAACTTCAATTTCGGAAGTCGGTGTTCCTGTTTCCTTTCTTGTTTTTTGACACCGACTTCCGAAATTGAAGTTATTTTTCACTTTGTAGTGTTTTTATTTGGAAGTCGGTTGTATTTTTTTTGTATTTTTATTTTTTATTTTTCACTTTTTAGTTGTGGTACATAATGGACCAGTTCTATAGGCTAGGTACCAATAATGCCCAAAGTGAAGCCCGAATAGATTAACCCAATAACTTGAAACTTAAACAAAACCGGTGGACTAAGAATATAGATACCAAGTTGAACTTTTTACACTTGCGTACCCCTTTACAGTGTACCAGTGTGATGTTATTTTATGAAATGGTGAAAACTATAAACAGAAATGCGATTGCAGCTATCCCGAGTGATTTGCCGTCATTTATTGAAGAGTTCTGATGATATCTCCGAAGTTCTTCATCAGATCTTGATGACAATTAAATGGGACCACATGACAAGCATCAGCGTTTAGATAAAAAAAGAATCATCAAAATCGGTTCACCCAATAAAAAGTTCTGAGGTAACAAACATAAAAAAAAAAAAAAAATACAGGCGAATTGAAAACCTCCTTCTTTTTGCGAAGTCGGTTAAAAAAACTGGACTGGTACTCGGCTGAAATAAGTTACACCAGAAGCCTACGACAACATGGTTGGAAAAATGATTGATTTATTTATGATATTTCCTTTCAAATTTAGTTTTATCAAAGAAAACAATATCTTTCTGAATGGAACTTTTCTTCGAAATCAATTAAAATGTCTAACTATAAATATTTAATAAGGTACTAAGACAACGTTGTGGTTTAAAAGAAGATGTAGTGACTAAAATTGAAAAGAGTATGTTCAAATGGTTTGGCCATGTTGAGAGGATGAATGAAAGGCGACTAACGAAAGGTATTTACAAGGCAGACGTGAATGGAAACGCCGGGAGGGGACGCCCTAGAAAGACTTACATAGACCTTATAGGTGATGTTCTTCAGAAAGGCCGAGTGCGCAGTACCCATAACCGGCGTGTGTGTATGACTAGATGTATGAATGTGTGTGAAGCAAAAGAAGTTTGTAAGGATCGTAGCAGGTGGCGTTCTGTAGTTTCTGCCAACCCCCATGGGAAAAAGAGACGTGAGTTTATGTATTTATGTATAAATCTTTACAAATAGCTCATTTTACCAATAGTCCATCTTTCTAATCTTTAGATAAAGCGGTTTCAACGGCATCAGTCAATCACACACAGAAAAATATACGTAATTATTTTTTTCCCATCACAGCTGCTTGACGAACAATGTCCAAACAAGCAAATTGCCCCCACAAATCACGAGATCTCCAGTAATTGTGACAACCAAGAAAATTTGCCAAGTTATTGCATCCATCAACCGTAAGACGACATTAATTAGTAGAATTAACATTCCATCCCGTTATAATTAACCACCCTACTGGGGTACAAACGACCATACTGACATAGTATAGGAAGGTGCAGAAGGTTGGCTCCAAAAAAAAACTTCATGTTAAAATTTGGTTCATATTAGCAGTCCACAAAAGTTCACAAAAGTGTGCACAAACATGGTCTTTCTTCACTCTCTCTTCCATTTTTCTCATGGTATGATTGGACGGTAATCCGCCATCAGCTGCAGGACCTTTCAATTATTTCTGGGATACCATCAACTTAGAATTCCGGACTATCATCGAGACATTTCGGACGAAAAAAAACCTATGATACTGTACAGTGTACTTGAAAGGCTTCATACTATGACTATACACTAACGCGCGCTTAACGTGCAGCGAATGCAAGCGCACTTGCGACTGTCATTTTTATGAAACCGTCGCTCGATGTAAGGGACTTCTTAAGACTTCAGACCGATAAGGTGGAACGATGACCTGATGAAGACCGTAGGACCATAGTCATCAGATCTGATTAAGCTAATAATGACTTACGAGTCACTGAGACCACTGCCCTGAGAAGAGTCGAAGATAGTGGCCTAGAATCAGCTCGTCAGAGAATCCGTCAATGATTTCCACGACGGACACTACCTTCAGCAATGAAGAACACGAATAAGAGGAAGGGAGAAGCCTATGTTGAGGAGTGGACGTCTTTTGGCTAAAATAATGATTTTGATGATGGAACTTCTGTACCAATCTGTTCAATATCATTATAGAGTAGGATGGGTAGAAACAACTCCAAGTTTACCCTCCCGCAGTTTTATGGGCCAAGTTCTGCTAGGATTGCGAATTAATGCTGATTTTCGTTGGTATTAAATTAGTATTGAACCATCGGTTCGGAAACATCTGGGTTTTTGAGGTGAGTGCTGAGAATGCAAATTGATCAATTCTTTGATGAGGTTTCGAGGCATCTGTCTTTAGATAATTAGCTTTTGAAATACTTTTTTGCTGCCTAATCGACTCTGCTAAGCCCAAAATTAATCAGAATGTTTAATTTCTTGCCTTTATAATATATGTCACGTCGAAGTACCTATGTATCGTAGGACCGCCATCTTTAACCCCAATGTCTAGAGGCAATTCCTTTATTCTTGACTGGAGCGGGTTACTTCAATAACACACAACACTGGATTGAAACTCAAGAGTGTTTATTTGATTTAGTTACAGGCACTTTGAGTTTTCAAATGAACTTGAAGCTAAAACCACATCGTGAATTCGTGTGGCCTGCTAGGTCCAAGGCTTTTGTCGGTCGCTGGAGAAGACCTAGCCAGAAACTCCAGGATACTCTTTTTAAATGTTTTTATAGATTACACAATCACTTTATGACAATTAACGTTACATGTTTATTAGGTTTTCAAACATCTATTCAATTAGCAGATTTATTAAACAGTTTTACAGTTATTATTTTTTACACACACCATGCACCGTACGCGCCATGCACGTACTCAACAATGGGCGGGACTTCCATATTGTTTTTGTTTAGACACTAATTACTTGGATAGTTGAGTAAAGTTAGCAAACAATACTAAAATGCTGATCAGTTAATTATTTTAACATTAAACAACCTCAATACTCACAAATACAAAGTGGTTTGTAGTTTATTATTGAAATAGTCATCTAATAACAAAACTATTCAAGTTTCCGGTGATCTAACAATCTTACTAATTAGAAAGTTTCTCATTATTACATAGCTGTGTAAAATAGTCTTATGACTTCTTAGTATTTAATCATTTACTCAAATTTGTTTAGTTCTCGTATTAAATTATTAAATCTGGTTATTGGTCATAGAAATTATAACATCCGCCATTGTTTGACAACTTAATAAGAATAACATAATGAAACACATTTACTTCGTCAAATGTGCAATAGTTAAAATGAGAACAAATCCAAAAGTCCTACAATAAGTGTTCCTGTTTAATTTAAACATCTCGTATTAATTAAACATTGAAATTAGCATATGAATTATGAATCAATACTGATTCCACAGTGAGCCAATAGATGGCGCTGAACTCAAAACCCAACTTAAATAGACATAGAAACTTAAAACGATTAATTAGGATAATAAATTAGCAAATTCACGCCTACGCGGCGACATATAGAGCTTTTTATAATTATCTCTAGGTGGGTTTCATCATTAAGATAAGTAAGTTTCAACATTTCGTAACCATTTTTACAATATTCATTGAAAGCCGTCGTGGCCCAGTGGTAACGGCCGCGACCTACAATTTGTAGGTCGTAGATTCGAGCCCAGGCAGGCGCTATACTTTGTGTAAATTATTTCATCACCACTGCTCTCAAAACGGTGAAAGAAAACATCGTGAGGAAACCGGCATGTCTTAGACCCAAAAACTCGAAGACATGTGACATCCATCAACCAGCACTAGGCCCGCGTGGTGGAGTAAACGGCCTATTCTCTCTCACAGAGAGGCACTGAGCCTCCATTTGGTTCGTAGTGCATGCAGGCCACGAACAACGGGCCAAATGGAGGCTAAGTGCGGGAAAGGGAGTTCATCTATACTATCCCTTTCGCAAATATGTTGGGATTAAATCGTATGTATCTGAGTACCAGAAGTTTACAAATGGAACGACTGTCTACTTGCCCCATAGGTAGATTGCCTGTCCGAATTGGTTTGTTGAACCAATTTTTTTTTTGTAAAAAATGAAAAGATCATATATAAGTTTCCATACAAAACTATTTTTAGTTTTTTTTTTTTCACTGTAACTACAAAGTTAAATCCAATTGAAAATATATTTTTGAATCCAGTACCGAAAACACCCCGATAGTTTGCCGAACAAATCCGAGCCCGTGTGACGTCACAACGTTCATTTCTACTCATTGTAGCACATAGCTGATACATTGTTTTGACTTTTAACCGATTCAATCTTGTTATTATCGTCAATATATTGATGAATATCGAATATATTGATCATAAATATCGAACCTTAAAAGTTATCGTGCTTGCTTCGTACCATTATGTACGAATACTACAAAAAGATCCCAAATAAATGTGTTTCGCGCAATAGCCTTGTACCTAGCAATCTACTAAATTTAAGCAATGTTCTATGTCTAACTAGATTCCAATTATAATGTGTTAATTCTGTTGTTATCTTGTTCTAATTTAATATTAGATTCGTATTAAATTCTTACTTTGATCATTAAAGACTGATAATAATAATTTTTTAAGGGAACTTTCGAGCAAAGTTGACATTGTTGTATAATTACGTAACTTGAAAATATGATTTTTTGTTTATGGTGATATAATCATTATTTTATACTTAAATGACAGATATAGGCGTAAAACTAACATTTCTGTTTGAATTGTGAGAATCGATCGACGTATTTAAGAGATATTTACTGAAGAATTAGTGTAACGAAAATCTAAGTACCAAGTTAATATTTTTACGTTTCTGTTCTACAAACTTTTTAGTGTTTGTAAATATATAATATAGACATTAGTGTTCAATATTATTAAGGGATATTGTCAATCTGCCTAGCCTTTAACCCAGTAACTGGGTAACACGGTACCCCTTGGCAAGACTGGTGTCAGATCTCAAGCTTCTGTCTACCCGCCACGACTGTCAAAGATCTTCAAATGACAGCCGGGACCAACGGCTTAATGTGCTTTCCAAGGCACGGAGGAAACACTGTATGTTGAAATGGTCACCCATCCACGGACCGACCTCGTCAAGCGTTGCTTAACCTTGATGATCGAACAGTGCGGCTGTTATTATTTAGCCACGAGCTCCTCTATTAAGGGATATGTAAATAATGGGAATTACCAAAAATTTTATGTGTATGTGTATCATATTTAGTGGTATCTAATGAAGTTTTTTGTTAACCAAAGTCAAAGTTTCGCGCCAATCGTGTTTGTTTACTTTTTATTTTACACCGATATCACCTACCTATATGTAAAAACGATTACATTATGACAATTATGTTTCCTAATGTACCTGGTAAACAACATTATCTAACACCGGTTCACTCTCACGTATTATTTATTACGACTACTTTATTTAAGCTCAAAACTTCCAATTCGTCCATCAGGTGGGTATATTATCGACATTTTTTTTTAAAAATTAATTTTCGGATATTTTTAGTCAATCTACGTGTAGTTGACACTATAGTATCATGATTTCCTTGAACGTTATGACGTCACCAACATGGCGACCAATTGTGGCCCGTTTGTAGTCACGTGGTTCTATTCAAAATTTTATCGATTTTCAATTGCTTATAATAAATTGAAAAAAAATATTTAAGAGTTTTTTGAAACGAAAATATAATTTAAGTTATGTAAAGTTTCGAAATAAATTTAAAAAATCGTCATTTTTTTTAAATTCAACAACCCAATTCTGAGCCCTATCTTCATGATCATCATAATCAGCCTATAGCAGTCCATCACTGCACATAGGCCTCTCCAATTGCACGCCTTTTGCTACGATTTTCCCCAACTCTCATCCAGCTGCTACCAACCACCCTGCGAAGATCGTAGCCCCATCTATCCTGAGAACGCCTTACCTTCCGTTTACCAGTTCACGGTCTCAACTCAAGAACTCGTCCAGCCCAACGGTCATCGGTTCTACGACTAATATAACCAGCCCATTGCCACTAGAGCTTGCTTGCTCTCTAGAGCTTGTCTCACCTTACCATAAATTATGCTTTGAAATTGTAAGTTCTCATTGTTTATTCACCTTCAGGGCCTTACCATAAGCTCTTAGAGCACGTTTATTTCCATTGCTATTGTGCGTACGGGACAGATGTAAACCACTCATATATCTACTTATACATCGGTCCCTTACGCACTATGGAAATAACATTATTTTAAGAGCTAATGGGAGGGCTCCAATATCCTTTAAATGAAGAAAAAACATTGTTACTGAATCCAAAAATCATTAACCTAAAATTCGCAGAAAACTGTTAATTAAAATAATACTAGTCACCATTTAAGATGTTCAACACCTGTAAGTGATAATTTAACTTAATGTTGACACGTTGAAATTAACAAAACGATCTGCCATCCCTGTTTAACTTCAGCATAACTTATATGTCCATCTTGCTTACTTTTAAGGAGTCCTTAAGACGCTGTATTTCACCACGTAAGACAGGCGACAGTAGGGTTGTCAATCATCAGGATTTATTCTGACAAGTCTAGAGTTTTGTATCATTTTGGCTTAGAAAAGGTCGACTTATGTCATCTTCTTCATAATTTAGTGTTGACTTAACTATCCTCCCATTTCTTAATAAGAATGTGAAGTTAAGTTTTTATCAAATTATTCTTTAGCCTGAAAACTTTTCAACTTTTAGAGCTGTGTGTGAAGTGGGGTTTGAGACGTTCTTAATTTCAAAATAGTAATCAGTTTCACAGCATTTTTTTTTCTGACCCCGGAATTTACTTCTCATTCTGCAGTATGTAAATAAGAAAGGCAATTCCAGATAATTACGACCACACATAGTCAATGTCATAAGGGGTCTACCTTTTATAGCAGAACTTTTTATGTCATAATATTATTATGCATAACAACGGATAGCATAAACATCATTTCGCAGAAAATCGTTTGGCATACACTCATTTATCATACATTCAAACTCATAATTTTGTAAGTCAGAATCATCTTTAGGCATAAATTTCAAATCGATAGTCATTAAAAGGCAGAACCATCATATCGCAGAAAGTTCACAGTCAGAATCGTCTTTTGGCATACATTTTATATCCATATTAATTGAAATACTCACCTATCACATTACAGATAATGCATAGTTAGAGTAGTTATCTATTTTTTACCATAATAAAAGATTGATTGAACACATTTTTTGTGTTTTAATTCGCTTTATGAAGCATGCAAACCTGCAAACAAGCATACACCATGCATGCAGCAAGCATGCAGTATTCAAACAAGCATACGCCATGCATACAGCAAGCAAGCATGCAGCATGCAAACAAGCATGCACCATGCATGCAGCATGCAAACAAGCATACACCATGCATGCAGCAAGCATGCAGCATTCAAACAAGCATACACCATGCAATCAGCAAGCATGCAACATGCAAGCAAGAATGCAAGTGAGCATGCAGCATGCAGCAGCCATGGTTTCTGTCACGGCTCCGGCGCTGCGGGGCTCCGGCGGTCCCACGCGAGCTTATCGTCGCAGATGGTTTTAACGCTCACCACCGCAGCTTCGGCTTGCTGGCCGGCTTCACCGGCCAGCCTCAGCTGCAGCGGCGTCCGTTATTAAACCACCTGCTCCTCAGCTCGCAGGCCGCCTCGCCCCTACGCGCCTACGCGGACTTAAATTACACTCTAGGGGTAGGGCAGACAAGACTACGTGGAGTCGGTTTTGCAACGATTCGTTTCTGTCACTAACTTTTGTAACACAACATAGTGACTTTTAAAGACAGTATATCAATTTCAATTTAAGGTTAAAAATGCTATTTTATAGAAATGCCTAATAAAATTATACCAAATGAATTTCTGCCATCTGCATAATATTCCAAGTGAAATTATGCCAAATAAAATTCTGCCATCTTAAAAGTAAGCCATTATAAATTCGGACATAGAAACATTCGGCCAAACAATAATTATACTAAAAAAAAATATGCCTTAAGAATATTCGTTTTAAGAAGATTATGCCAAGTGTGTTATGCCAAATAAATTTAGGAGTATCAAGATTCTGCCAGATAGAGGGAACCCTGTCAAAAGTGATTGCTTTTAATTTATACGATTTTTTTTTTAAGGGCTTTTGTATTTAGTTATGTTTGGGGCGCTATACAAAACTGAATTGCACTAAAAAAACAAATAAAAAAAGTTAATTCAAAAATAAAAATAAACCGACTTCTGACGATGGGTACGGAAGAATAAAAATATTGGGTCCTTTACAATATGGCGCCCAAAATCCGCCATTTTTCTGTTTCCCAATTTTAAGGTAGCCAGTGACACCCGCAGGGTAAGGAAGAATCTATTGACGTAAGAATCATTAAAATCAACCATCGCGTTTGGTATCTAGAACGCCACATACATACATAGGAACAAACATAAATAGACTGATAAACACATTACCCTCCTTCGACAGTCGGGTAAAAAAGGCAGATTGGTTGACCGCTAGTATCACTGTCAGCGGTATTACCCATAAAATTAAGAACATTGTAATATAAAAAGAGCAGTGTTAGAATTTTGGTGAACAATATTTTATCTACCAATATTCTTAATTGTACACTAAAATTCTATGTATCTATTTCTCGAAATGTTGCATATAGGAATATGCAACATTTTGCATATATATTATGTTATTTGCCAGCACTTCTTATTCGAAAGTATATGTTCTAAACAATTAGGTACTAAATTAATGCCAATAAAAAAAGAGAAAATGGTAGAAAAAAAATTAAAAATAAAATTAATATTTTTATACTACAAAATTGTTTATTTCCTTTTCGCATTTTCACCTTTGGAAGTCTTAGGGCTAAATTAAAAGGACGCCCTCCAACCATTTTGGCTCTTAATTACATCCTTAATGAAACATTTTGAAAGGTAACAGACGTTTTCTCGAAATGATTTTGTGTTTAACTTTTTTAACTTTGAATGGCTTTTTGTGGCGATGATTGTGTAGATATCGTAAGGGACTCATAAACTAAAACTTATAATTTGGACCACGCTTTTCGTGCTTGATGTCGTGGGTTCAAATCCGAGCATGTACCAATGTGACGTTCTCAACCCATATGTACTTTCTTACTTGATGTTGGATATCGCTGACAACAGTGAAGGACAACAGCGTGAGGACTTAATAAAATAAAATAATAATAATAAAAAAGCTTTATTTCATTCCATGCAAACAATTACAATGAGTATATCATAAGTCGTACAGTTAAATTAGCAATAATTAAAAATTTAAAAAATATTATAAATAATCATCATCATTATAAATATTAACCTTTTTTTTTATAATAATAATTGAAAATTGTACCAAATAACAATTGAAAATTGTATTAAATTATAATTGAAATTAATAATAATTGAAACATTGTATTAAATAAAAATAAAAAAAATTGTTAAGTATAAAATATATTTATAAAAGGTGATTAAATAATTATGATAAAAATAATATTGCTATCCATTTTTATGTTTGTATGGATCCCTTTCGGGTAAAAGCTTCCTCCAAGGAATTCCACTTTTCTCTGCGTTTTGCAGTCTCTAGCCATCTACGGCCCGCTACTGCCGCTATTTCGTCTGCCCATCTAGCACAAGGCCGGCCTCTCATTCTGGTGCCTCGCGGTCCCAACCATTTCATAATTCTCTGTGTCCATCGGTCGTCGGTATACCTGGCCACGTGGCCTGCCCATTTCCACTTTCTTTGAAGGCAGAAAGTAAGAGCATCGGTTATTTTTGTTTTCATACGGATGTCTGCATTTCTCACTTTGTCTTTTATTTTTAAGCCTAGACAACTTCTCTCCATTCTTCTCTGAGTAGTCTGGATTTTGTTTTTAGTTTTTAGATCTATATATATAAGTATATCAATAAGTTTGAAATCGTGGGTCGGTTTTTCTGGATGTCTTGGTGCTAGGTGCGTACTACTTTTTACTTCAATTATACACTTGACTTCTTGAAATTAATAAAGTTATAATATAATTACTTATTTAACAGTTTTTGACTATTGGTGGCTAGCAGAATATAATAACAATTGGTTTATTATAACAATTTGTGCGACTAGTCTTGAGCGCGCTCCGTTGCAGACGCAGAGTGAGGCGGCGAGGCGGTGCGCTCCGAGTAGAGTTGTCCATGCGCCCGCGCGGTATAATAAAAGGGATGTGCGTGAGGTCTGGGCGTTAACAATATATATAATTTAAAATGGTATTATTTGATCGTTGGTTTCATAATGGTTAATGTTCGTGTCTTCTCTGTATGATACAAGGAAAATGTTTATATCATACTACATAATTTATCTAGTAGTAAACACGCTTCGATCGACAATCTATCGAACACGTAATAATGACACAATTTGTTGCGAAAACACCCCAATTCATACAGTAAAACGCCCATAACTTTTGAACGGCTGAACCGATTTTCATCAAAAATAGCTAAGAACACTCTCGATAAAGACACCTTTGAAATAAAATAAAACAAACAAAATAAAATTCGGTTCATCCGTTTAGGAGCTATGATGCCTTATACTTTAAACGTCAAACTTGTAACAACCCTCTTTTTCCGTCGGGGGTTAAAAAGGCCTTAACCTGCAGTTGGACATTAACTGGCTGGTGTAATTTGGTTCTTTGCTTCTGAAAGTTACTACAAAAGTAATATTAATTTAAGACTCAATTATGTATACTTCTTTTGTTCATGTGATGGTAGTACGTCCAGGCAAAACTACAACATCTGCTGATCATATGAAAAAATGGCCAGATGACAATTAGTGAGAGGTCAAGTAAGTATGTAAGGTTCATGAAGTATGTTTGTTGACTGCATGAAAGTGATAGGTATTAGGAAATATTATTTTATGTGTGTTTTCTCTATTTTGTTATGTTCTAGATTCGTTGTTACACAGAGTTGTTAAGGGTAAACATTCCAAGTAATTTGTAATTGGTCATATGGTGTTGCTAAGGTGTCTTTTATTTCTTTGTTATAAGACATACATTATTTTATTGATTTGTTATAGAAATAATAAGAAGTTAATGATAATGTTGTTATGTTATAAGAGTTCAGTAAATATGTTCCTTTAAATAGATGAATATATAATTTATTTTGTACAATTGTTAATGGTCTAAAGTGTTTTTTTTTAGATTGTTGTTTAAGATCGCAGTTTCATGTGTAGTTGTAAGTAGTTATGCAGTGTTTGAAACGTTGTGTCTGAGGACAGACACAGTGCAGCCTAGCGAGCATGGGCGTACCCAAGACATTTGTGACAAGACATGATAAATTATATCATGTCTTACAATTTGTCTTAAATGCTAGCACGGGTCAAACATGTGACATATTTTAAAGGCGCAACATGCCTTTCTTGTTGCTTCCCGGCGAGCACGGCCCACTGTGACATGGCTTGAGTCACACATTTCATCGCAGTTTGGGCGATAACGCCATTTTGTCCTAAATAATAGCACCGGCGGCGTGAGAAAATTTCCTGACGTTTATTTAGGACTCATCGGGTCTTAATTGCTAATACGGGCGCACCTATTTTGTCACAAATGTCACATTTTGACAGATGATTTAGAAAAATGTATCACTTTCGTTCGGAGGTGGTGATAAAATTTTATAGTTGTAAAAATATATATTTTCCTTCTAATTACTGCACCAAATGGCAATAAATTCATTTTGTGTGTATGGTGATATATGCTTATTAATTAATTGAAATGTTACAGGATTATTAAGTAATTTTATATTATTACTTTTTCATAATTGTAATTTTTTTTATTGTTGTTCTTATTTTTATTGTGATTATTATTTTTTTATAATTATTTTCTTTCATACCATATTCTTCTTACTTTCTACATTTTTAAATGTTTCTTAAATAAATCCCCAAAAAACAATTAAAATATAAAAAATAGGGGCCCACCGGTATTGGTCCAAGCTATAATATTTTTTTAGTAATTATTAAAATTTTCATAATAATTATATCTTTCTAACAAACACTTTGTTGTTTTTAGTTGTTTAGCTGTATGAACGGCATACTTTTTCACGTATTATTTTATTTGGTCACCAATTCAAATTATGTCGCACTATGAAGTCAACAACAAGAAAAGCATGTCGCGCCTGTAAACTATGTCACATGGTTGTCCCGTGCTAGCATTTAAGACAAATTGTAAGACATGACATATTTTATCATAACTTGCCATGACCGTAGTTCAAGTCGAAAACCAAGCAATGTAAAAAAAAAAAAACCTTTTAATTCATGTTGGGATGCTGCTAACATGGGGCTAGGAAAGGGGGGGGCTAAATTTTGGTTATTTTTTGCCTAGGACATACCGTTTTCGAGATATAATTTTGGAAATATAGAGCGTTTTATGCAAAATAAAATAAGATACGGAGGCCCATAATTCGGAAACAGTGCGTATGGGCTATGGTTCTCAGAACATAAATGGTTTTTATGGCCAAGGTTAAACCGAAACTGCAATAAAATTGGAAAATTGCCGTCAAGAAGTTATGCCACAAGTCAAGAAAATATCTCACGCCGCCGTGTTAGCATTTAAGACAAAATGAGTTTATCGCCCAAACTGTGATTAAAAGTGTGACTTAAGCGATGTCACAGTAGGGCGTGCTCGCCGGGCAGGATGGCCGAGTGTGGAATGAGTTTTGTGTGTAACGAACGTATCCATAGGTGTGAGTGAAAGGTATAAGAGTGACAGACAGAGGATGGAATATGGCAGAGCTGTGTAAGGAACGACGAACGAGACAGACGTGTTATTTAAGTTTTTGATAAAGTTGTATATGATTTTACTAAAATAAACAAGTTTTCAAGCGACTAACCATTTAATTTCACCCCTCGATCCCACATGTATGTATGCAAAATAATCGCATACGAATTTAACAACCTAATCTTAATTAAACTACTATTAATGGAATTGATTGTTCTTAACACCTAAAGAGTATTTGTACTATTACTTTAATACGACAAAAGTTAGACTAACACAATTCTCACTGTGATGCTTTTCCACTTAATTCCTAAAAAGTATTATAATAAAAATTTTAATAATTAAATTCTTAGCATTAATAACTTAGGAACATTGAACGGCTCCACATATGACCAACAGATCTTAATCATAGTAGTTAGCATTGAACCACTACACCGTATCTGAACCTAATCTCTTGAATCTTACTGTGGAACGTACTGAGGATAGGTTGTAGGTCAGTATTCCAACCACGTTGGAGTCCGTGCTCTAAAACAAAATTTAACAGTACTGTACACGCATGATCATCTAATTCTGGCCTAACATTAGATCCAACATTATCAGAAGCCTGCGCTCTCTCAGTAATTGATAAACAAACACTCAGTGCTTTTCTGTTAAATACTGCTGATCATAATCGTCGCGCTAATGATTTACAATCTTTTGATACTTGCTGACAGTACTTGAGGTCTCCGTAGCTGACGTAAACACCACTTTGAGGCATACGTTCAACGAGTCCTGGCAGATTTTTTCGATACTTCAATGTCCATTTTGTATCATGAGGATCATATTCCGGTGGTAGAACAAAACGCCATGAGTTGTGTTTTTTCTTCGGTGGTTTGTTAACATCGTCGTTACTATGTTGATCTTGAGTACTTGAACTTGTACTTGCTGTTACTTCAGCTTGTCTTTCTTCAAGAGACTGACGAACTTTTGGATTCAAGTTAATCGAAAAAGATTCATTGCCGGCTGAATTTTGCGTTGAGTTAAATTCTTCGACTGCACGCAGTAACTTTTTGTAAGTTTTAGCAGTGTCAAGGATCGAATCTCGTAAGGTGTTGTACATATCAGTAGTATAACGCAAAGTAGAGCCCATTTGAGTGAAAAGGGTAGCGAAGTTGTCCAAAATTTCCTGCTCTAAAGTAGACCCGCAGCCTAATTGTGTAAGTGAATTCGGCAACGGAAACAATCTGGTTCTTGCCCAAAAACGCACACATGCACAAAAAAGTTGAATAAAGATTCAACTTATTTGTGTATGTGTGTGTTTTTGGGAAAGAACCAGATTGTTTCCGTTGCCGAATTTACTTACGCAATTAGGCTGCTGACATCCGTAGAAGAGTTTATTGATGTAGTGTTTTGAGCAGTTGTTGGCCTATCTGCAGAGCTACTTGCAGAAGCGATTTCAGTGCTGGTGCTATCATTTATTATCTCAACAGATACTCTGTCTGTAGACAACTCGTGGTCTGAAATTCCTTCATCCGTAACAGACTCGGAATCCGAAGTTACCGGATAATGTTGTGACAAAGGTTTTACGATGCACTCGCCTGTTTGACGCGCATTGTCTATTACGTTTTGATGTTTATCGCTTGTTGTTGATACTGCAACATTTTTCGGGCTCGATGTTAGATCTCTATTGTTATGTTCAGTAGACTGTTGACTCATCCTTGCTTTCTTTTCACTTTGAAGGTATTCATTGCGAGGAGCTGATAGCGTTAATCGTATTGATTTCAGTAAATTTGACAGATTAGATGACAGCTCTTTCTTTCTGACCTCTTGGTGAGTTGGCATTTTATTTATTGATTAAGGATCATCAACGAGTAACATAACAAAAACTTTCAGAAAAAATATACATTGAAAAACATTATCAAGTTATGCACACTCAATTAAAGGTGACACAGCTTACACATTATTGAGAAAATTAATACAGATTTAAGTAATTAAATTAAATTGAAAATAACACTGAAATACAATTAGATTAAATTAATAAGATTAAGGTTATGAAATTCATATTTTTAATTTAATTCATTTGCGTTTCGTTTTGTAGTTCGTTCGAAACCCTACTATGTATTTTCGGTAACTGCGGTTGCCGCTGTGTGTCTTGCTGATTTAGTTGTGACGGTCTCCGTTGTGGAAACTTGGAAGTATGATGCAACGGATTGGATAGTTTTGTTGAAATATGTCCGGTAGATGGAATATTAGATGAGCTTAAAAGGTTTTGTGAAGCCAATGGAGTATTGCTAGCACTTTCAGTATTTCTTTTCGGTGTATGCTGAATTTCTGGCAAGTTGATTGTGCTATTTCCAGGGTGTATTTCGAACTCGTGGATCATCTTGTGATCGAGTCTGAGAAACTACTGATGATTGATCTTCTACTGAACGCGCTGATGAAGATCCTTATTTTTCCATTAAATTCGAAGAGTTCTGTGCGGCAATTTCCAAATTCCTTTTCATATTCCTACGACGTATTTTCTTATCGATCGCATTTCGAGCCTGTACGAAATCGTCTATCCCGTACATGCTATCGCATAGTTGAGCAGGTATTTTGACTGAGTTTATTACCTCATGAGAGATAGTTAGTGTATTAGATGAGACTCCATGACTGCGTAGTTCGTGATCGTTATGAGCATTGGCAAGAGATCGGACATTTTCTAACTGTGTTTTGGAATTCGATAATGAACTTCTACTATCTAGAATATGTTCTTGATTATTATACTGATTTGGTTGAGTGTTCCGTTTGGTTAAAGTTGTAGATTTCGCGGCTGACGTTAATACAGCCGCTGTGTTAGAAAGATGACTGTGGCTATTGCTATTGTTTTGATTGGACGTTTTAATACCTGGTGAATGATGTCTGTCATCAATTTCCATAACTTCAGGAGGTCCACCAACGTCTATTACATGTAAACTTAGAGCGTCTTTGTTTTGCATGGTACGCTGAGTTTGAGTTCTTTGTTCAGTTCTCGAGTTAATATTGGAAGCAGCAGCAGTTTCTTGTGTCTGAGCGAGTATCGTTGATTGGTTGTCTTGAATGCCGGTCAATTGTTCCCTTTTTGACGCTGTATTAGCGTCGGTAACAGAAGCGCTAGATGACTTAGCAGCTTTATTCAGTTTCAACCGTTTCCCATCAAGTTGTTTGTTCGGTTCTGGTAGTGCTGGTCGCTTGATTTATGTTCTCAGCAGTGGTTTCGGAGGATTATCATTTTATTTCGAAGAGTAACCTTGATTGGGATGCCGCAAATTCGGGTTCGGCGTAGGTTCTGGTTGTGTATCTATAAATATATATTTTTATTACTATTAAAATGTTTTAAATTTGAAACAATTAATATTCGAAAAATTATTTTCAATGGAAATTCAATCGTGAAGACCGATCAATTAATTTGTTTCTTACCAGGCATTTTTCTTGTTTCTCTTTCTACTAAATTATCTAAAATTCTTTCTAGTGACAGTCCATGATCGCGATCCAACTTTCTGCATTTTGGTAACTATCTGAAAAGAAAGCAAATAATTCTTATTTTATCTTAATTTCTGATATATTTTGAATCTAAACATACTCCGGCGATACACAACGAACTGATTACTGCTGTTATCTACCAAAGCCGTCGTATCCAATAACATGCAAAGACCGCGATAAAAAATCGATGTAACTTTTCAATGACAACACTTATTTGAGACTTGGAAGTACCAAAATATAGATCTAGTTAAATACTTGACTCCCCTGTCATATCTTAAATATAATTCAATTTCATACAAAAACGTTTTTTGAAACGAATATACTTAAACAGATAATTGGAGAACATTAATGCTGTGACGATACTATTGCTAACCTTTTACGAATATGCTCGCGGAATTTCACTTTGAATGCTAATAAAAATACTTATATAAACCACTGAAGACCTAGGAAAGACTACTTATTTAACAATAATACATGTCGCAGTCGGAAAAGAACCAAGATTACGAAGATTAAAGAAGATTCCCTCACACGTGTCACGGCGAACCGGCGAAGACGAAGTATTTATTAAAGTACACCAATAATATTAATTATGGCAGATGAAGAACCTCAAACAGAGTCCATAGCCCATGCAGGTGCCGTTCAATATACTGAACTTAGAAAATCTCGACAACTGTTTGCCACAATGGCAGAGGTTCAAGCACTCGTTTCGCAACTTCATCACTGCGGCGGGTTTCGAGAAGCTGTCCGAGATAGGAAAGGCGCAATATTAATTAACTGCATAGGGTACAAGGCACAAGAACCGTACCTTATTGTATTAAAAACCAAAGACGACCAAGAAAAGACGAAACTCTAAGATATACCTAATTAAGATATTTGACAGTTACTTCAAGCTGAAACAAAACGAGGTGATTAACAGCTTCAATTTTAACAAGAGAAATCAGGAAGAAGATGAAACATTCGACTAACGACGGAAAACTGCAACTTCGAAGAAATTAAGGACAGAATGCTTCGTGCCAGAACAGAAATTGAAGTCAGGGATAGGCGCCCACAACCGAAATTACTGGAAATCAAGGATCTAAGCCTGGAGTGCGCAATTGTAGTCTGCAGATCAGCAGAGCTCTCCAAAGAACACATCAAGACACTGAACAGTCCGTCCAGCAGTGTTTCATTCCCAAAAACTACTTTTCGCATTGCAAAAAGTCGTTTTTGGGAAAGAAACAGATTGTTTCCTTTGCCGAATTTACTTACACAATTAGGCTGCAGGTAGGTGCTGGCAATCCAGTCACAGACCCATTCCCATCACTCACACTCCAACAAATAGTAATAAAGCGAAGTATCATAATTTAAAAAAGTCGAATGTATTTAATAGTAATTAATATAATAGTAAGGAGTATAGTAGGGTTATGGCTAACGGTATTGAAGCCTTTCGAGAAATCGACCAAAACTAGTAAAGTGACTTTGGTATCTTCCAGTCACGCTCTAATATTGCCACTTTAAGAGGGGCAGACACAGTGCTGTGCCCGGGTCTGAACCCAGATTGTAGAGGGCTTACGAGTGAATTACTCTGCACAAAATTTGAAAATTATCTGTGGACGCAGGCCTCGAGCACTTTGGAAAAGAAGGAAAGGATAAAAATGGGGAGAAAGTGAGTTGGAAGAGAGAGATTGGAAACTTTGGGAAGCGAACAAACATAAGATTTACGTAACAAGGAGGGGAATACTCCGAAAAACAAGAAAAAATTTACAATATGGGTGATTGGAGGTGATCCAGAACGGAAGAAAACTATACATAAAACTAGATTTCTCAGGCACTTTTAGTTAGGAAATATAAATATTACATCAGTTATTGTTCAATATTAATTAGGTAGGTACTACTTGCACTTTAAAATACGATAATCTAAAACAAATTTCAACATAATTTATTTTCATATAGGCCACTTTAGTGAATCCTGAGTAAATAAATAATCAAAACTCAGTTGAATATTTTTAAATTAAAACTGTAAATTTCTATTATCATTTAAAAACCAATCATCCACTATTAAAACAAAAATGATCTCCTTATTTAAATTTTAGTTCTAACTTTTTAACTACATTTATTAAAGCCTTCTTGATAATATTTGTGTATTCTTAAAAATTTGGTATTCAAAATCTTAACACAGTTACATTACCAAATAACTGAAAATAATATGACAAGGTTTAAAATTATTATTTAGTTAAAATATTTAATTATTTTTTAGGAGCTCGTGGCCAAATAATAACAGCCGCACGGGTCGATCTTTAAGGTTAAGCAACGTTTGACGAGGTCGGTACGTGGATGGGTGACCATTTCAACATACCGAGTATTCTCCGTGCCTCGGAAAGCACGTTAATCCGTTGGTCCCGGCTGTCATTTGAAGATCTTTGACAGTCGTTACGAGTAGTCAGATGCTTGAGATCTGACACCAGTCTTGCCAAGGGGTACCGTGTTACCCAGTTACTGGGTTGTGGAGGTCAGATAGGCAGTCGCTCCATGTAAAACACTGGTACTCAGCAGCATCCGGTTAGACTGGAAGCCGACCCCGATATAGTTGGGAAAAGGCTAGACAGGTGATAATTTAATCAGTCTCCATAAACTTACTTACTTACTATTCCTTTAACCAGAACTTATACCTTTCATTTTCTTTTGTTGGTAAGTTTTTCAAAATAACAATTTGTGACTGGGAATTTGGTTCGATAGATTTTTAAGTATGTCAGATTTACTTTTAGATTCGATACATTTCAGTTCAGTGATGAATTCATACGTGGGTTTCTCAAATATTTATCATTCATGAAATGGAGAGTAGTATCATCGAAATTATTCTTATATGCACTAGTTTCACCCCGGACCCCTCTGGTTTTTGTACAGGATTGTTACGTAGCCGGGCCTATTCCGCCCCGCGCCAGATCAGTTAACGGCATTGTTGTGTATTAGTGTGAGAGAACGTCATTTTAGTCTAATAATGACAGGCAATTAATTTTTGTTTAGTTTTGGAAATGCCGCCTCTGGTTTATAACATACGTTAAATCAAAATATAAGTATGTCAAATATAAACCTATAATGCCGTTAAAGATTAATCACATTCAAGTCTAGCATTTTCAATTAACGACTTTATAGCTTAACAAAAGTAAACTTACATATTAAAAAAGAACAACAATAAAACAGTTAAAGTAACTTTACCTCTTTATAGTGTACAAAATACTGTTAACGGCAATCTAGAGAAGCAACCGAAAAATTTGTAATAAAAATATGAGTTAATGAACCTTAGCGGCTGTATAGACTCACAAAGTTACTTAATGACTTTTTTGCTTATTACACACGAGAAAAATGTGTACTTATCGGCATTCTTAAAATTATTATTTCCAAAATTATTCGAGATATTGAACATTCAAAAACACAGATCGATAGATATTATTTAACTCAATATTATAGCATAAAAAGTTAAAAATCAACCATAACGGCATTTTAGTTATACCACGGCAGATTAATGAAATAATTTAAACTCACTTGACCGATATTTGACGGTAGCCTTAAACATTTGCCACTCATCACTGCATATTTCCATTCTCTTAGCGCGATCTCTTGTAAGGGAAGGATCTTCGTCATTAGGGTACATAACAACAGATGTTCTATCCTGTACTCTATGTGATAATACCCAAGTGTGTGGTACGCATACGTATTCATCAATACCTTCGTAAGGCAATTCTTGAAATTGAACAACATAGAATGCCGGCTCATCACTAACACGTGTCATCTGAAACGATCCAAAACATTTCCGTTAATGCTAAGTAAAACGATACTACCAAAACAACATTAATTTTAGTTGTTTCGTAAACTAGAGGGCCTCAATTACTAAGAACTAACCACTATCACTAAATCACTCACAATTTTTTTTCTTTGTTGAAATCACTTAAGGAAAATAGTTTCAATAAATCAGAAATTATTCTGACCTTTTAATGTAGATCTCTTGTAACAACAAAATGTTATCATTCCAACCGATTGCGTTGTTAAGGTCGCGTACAAGCGCTACGCGTCGCGTAGCGCTTCTCTGACTGGACTGAATGAAACCCGGGCCAGCTCTTCGATTGAATTTTTATGAGTGGTTGAATGACGTGGCCTGATGGTGGGAGAATGAACTTGACTGATTGCGTCAACAGGTCAAAACTAGTTAGTTCTGCGTAGTAAACAAACAATAATTACGCCCACTCAGTTACTTATCGGTCTTTGTTTCGCCACAGTAGATAATTACTCCAAAAATTGCGTAGCAATTAGTAATATATTATTCAATTTAATATGGAAAAATAGTAAAAATTATTAATTTTAAAGACCATGTTATAATAAATATTAGTTTTAATCATGTTTTATCAATCCGTCTAGTCTTTGTAATTAAGTTCTAGAAATGAAGAATCTTAGTTTTCTTTATTGTTTTAATCATGCTTTATCAATCCGTCTAGTCTTTGTAATTAAGTTCTAGAAATGAAGAATCTTAGTTTTCTTTATTGTTTTAATCATGCTTTATCAATCCGTCTAGTCTTTGTAATTAAGTTTTAGAAATGAAGAATCTTAGTTTTCTTGGTTAAGACTTTTATTCTCATTGTAATTCAATCCAACAGTCTTATTCATACTTGAAATTAGTTAGCTTAAAATTATAATAATAATGTAACAATGATAAATTTTGAATAGATCATCGTTATATTAAAAGTTAAAAACGACTTTGAAAAAATATAGAGTTTTTAGGCTCATGCATGCTCTTAGTTGCGTAATAACTTTCGCTGAAAAAAAGCTGTGCTGAATAACAACTAATGATAGTGTTGATTATTCCAATGAGTTAAATTGACTTTCAGCTCTCTGAGTTGAAATGATGACAATGAGTTAAATTGACTTTCAGCTCTCTGAGTTGAAATGATGACATTGAATTATTCCAATGAGTTAAATTGACTTTCAGCTCTCTGAGTTGAAATGATGACATTGAATTATCGACAACGATCTTCAAATCGGAATTTTGACTGAAAGGCTACAACGTTCGATCACTCTTTTTACCCGACTGCCGAAGGAGGGTAATGTGTTTATCAGTCTATGTATGTAGGTATGTATGTATGTTTGTTCCTGTATGGCGTTCCAGACCAAATGCGTTTGCCGATTTTGATGATTCATACGTCAATGTGTGTGACATAGGCTACATTAAAATTGGACAAAAGAAAAATTGCGGATTTTGGGCGCCATTTTGTGAAGGCCCTTTTTTTTGCTTCCTAACCCATCGTGTGGGGTATCAAAATAAAGGGTTTTAAGAGGCAATTTCAAAAATATATAACACTTATATGTTTAAATGTATCTTATTCGAAAAAACTTAACTAAAAAGATATGAATAAAAAAAGTTAAATCAAAAAATCAAAAAACTCGACTGCTTCAAAAGCGAACTAAAAAGTCGTAAACAAGGAAAAAATCATGCTGTGTAGGAGGAGGATACATCTGGTTTTGGTCAGCCAGCTCGCGCGTATGTATCCTCCGACTGCACATCATGATGTTTTCCTTGTTTACGACTTTTTTTAAATAACGAGTAGATAGCTCTTAAAAACTGCACAAAAACGGCGAGCGCGGCGTATTGTTCGGGGAGGCGCTTTAAGTAGCGAACTTCTGATCGACCATGAATTCCTCCTCTTCAATCTTCTACTCAATTAATCTTCAGGGTCTTTGTATGTCCTCAGTGCTGACATAAAAAGAAGAAACTTTGTAGCGTAGGAGTATTAGAACGATAGTAAGTCCTAGACAGCCTCGACGAATATGAACGAACTACATCCATGCCATGTCAGTGGTACGTTCACTATGATAGGAGCCTACGTAGGTACCTACATATTATAAAACATAGGAATGTAGAACCACGAGATTTCATCCTATCCAGTACCTCTGCGGCTCTTTAGGTATTGATAGCCATAAGAACATGTTTTTTTTAGTGTTCCGTACCCAAAGGGTAAAAACGGGACCCTTTATTAGGATTCCGTACCCAAAGGGTAAAAACGGGACCCTTTATTAGTGTTCCGTACCCAAAGGGTAAAAACAGGACCCTTTATTAGGGTTCCGTACCCAAAGGGTAAAAACGGGACCCTATTAAGACTCCGGGGTCCGTCTGTCTGTCTGTATGTCTGTCACCGGGCTGTATCTTATGAACCGTGATAGCTAGACAGTTGAAATTTTCACAGATGATGTATTTCTGCTAAAACCAGAATCCAATGAATATTTAAGGGGGGCTCCCATACAACAAACGTGATTTTTTTGCCGTTTTTTGCGATAATGGTACGGAACCCTTCGTCCGACTCGCACTTGGCCGGTTTTTTTTTAGTAAATGCGTTATAGTTTGTGATGGCGGTCGGTGCAGACGGCTACGGGCGGCGGGCGGCGCGCGGGCCCGGGCGGAAGGGGGGGCGCTACGTATGCGCGGTAGCAGCGGACGGCGACGCGAGGAATGCGGAAGACCTTCAAATTACGGCAACCATTTTTTTTTAGTGTTGTATGACGTTTCTGCTTGGCTGTGATTGGCTGTCGCAGGCGCCAGTCGGCCGCCATTTGAATGAATGAATGAAATAGTTTATTTGCTAAATGTAGGTATACAGATAAGATGTTGATTTTTGTAGAGCAGTCCCGATACATTTTGCCTCACGGCATGCAAAATTGTTTATTTTAATATAATTACAGACACCAATATTTTTAAAACAGTAAAACATAGAAAGACTCGCAACATAATACAGTAAAGAACATTAAGGATCATTACAAAATTCGTTATTTAAATACAATAATTAATAAAAATATTCATATTAAAATAATAATAATAATCAATTTTATCAATGAAATTTAAACACAATAGTTAAGAATGTAGGAAAGATGATTAATATTAATGTCAAAATATCAACAAAATGTCAAATGGAAACAATAGGCTTATGTCAAATCAACGTACAATTAAATAAATTGACAAAAAATAAATCAAATGTCAAATAATATAAATATATGTCATATCTGCGTAAAATTAGTCAAATGTCAAAATACAAAAAAAAAAAAAAAAGAAGAATTTACCATAAAATCAGAATAAAATATAGCAATGTCAAAAAAAATATTACAATGTAAACTATAAAGTTTGATTTGTTTTTGTTTTATTTGAATTTTGATATGACATTACTTACAGGTACTGTGTTGATCGAGTGAAGTAGTTTGTGCTTATCCTCTCCGCTTTATCCGTAATAAATACCAGTGTCTCTGCGATTACTTTTGCTACTTGCAAAATGTATTAGGTACTAGTGCTGTGTTTGTAAATCATCGCGACAGGTCGCTATTTTGCATCATTTCCCGTGTAATGAGAAAAGACTCGCTAAGTGGTTAAAGTGTCTAAACCGTGAGGATCTGAAATCATTATCACCAGAACAACTTTCGAAGCTTTTTGTTTGTCAAAAACACTTTGAAAAGAAGTTCATTGCGTCTAAATCACGTCTCATTGGCAGTGCCTATCCTTCCCTGTTTGCTGAAGATGAGATTTTGACTGGAATTAAAATTCTCGGCAGAATGACGGTAAATATTATGATGATAATACATTAATAATTACTACTTCTTGCTTCGTAAGTAGTAAACTACACTACTACTTTCAAACTTACCTCACTAGTATCGGGTTTTAATTCGGGGCCTGAGATGCAGTTCGTCAGTAAAATATATTTATTCTGAACAAATGCCAGGATATTGTTACCCTTTAATGTACTTTTGTTAGCAATATCTATATGTCATTAAGTGTAGTTAAGGACCAATATAACTATAATCACGTGATCTTCAATCTGGTGTCTTCCTAAAAAGAACTTAACAAACACTCCTCTCCAACTTTGATAAAGAACCCTGTCACAGTAATTCAAGACTACTAAAAACCTAATAAAACATGAGAAAGTATAGCAATGTCAAGATCAAACTATAAAGTATGGATATAAGTAATATGGTACAATCCTAATGCAGCCTACAACTATTTTATTGAAACGTTCCAACTATTTTTCGAATTATGTTTCCCCAGAAAAATGATTACCATTAAGACTAAAAAAAAACCAACCTGGGTATCGCGTGGGTTAAAGTTGTGTAGCAGAAACAAACGGAAGCTTCTGTGGCAATAAAGGTTAAAACCAACTCAATCTAATAGAGATAGATTCAAAAACTATTCAAAATTATTCAAAAGAATTATGAATCTAACGCAAAAAGCACAAAACAATTTCAATATTAAAACTTCTAATAACAAGTCTAAGACTACGTGGCAAATAATTAATAAAAGTAAATACAATGCCCCGAGAAACTACATTTCTTGCATCAAATTTGAAAGTAAAGACATCACACAGCCGAAAGACATTGCCACTATATTTAATAATTATTTTATTGATAAAATACAACCAACAATTAATGCGGGAACAAACTCAACGTCATTAATTGTTGCCAGAGTACAATCTATGTTTATGGCTCCGTCTACCCCATATGACATACTAAATCCATACTAATATTATAAATGTGAAAGTAACTCTGTATGTCTATCTGTCTGTCTGTCTGTCTGTTACCTTTTCACACTTAAACCGCTACACCGATTTAGATGAAAGTTGGTATGAAGATAGTTTGAGACCTGGGAAAGGACATAGGCTATATATAGGTAGGGTAGGGTAGGGTAGGGTATGGTAGAGTAGGGTAGAGTATTGTACGGTAGTGTAGGGTCGGGTAGGTTAGGGTAGGGTAGGGTAGGGTAGGGTAGTGTAGGGTAGGGTAGGGTAGGGTAGGGTAGTGTAGGGTCGGGTAGGGTAGGGTAGGGTCGAGTAGGGTAGGGTAGGGTAGTGTAGGGTAGGGTAGGGTAGGGTAGGGTAGGTTAGGGTAGGGTAGGTTAGGGTAGGGTAGGGTAGGGTAGGGTAGTGTAGGGTAGGGTAAGGTAGGGTAGGGTAGATAAATGTTTGGTCTTTTTATGGCAAAACAAAGTTTGCCGGGTCAGCTAGTATTATTATGAAGCTAAAAAACACGAACAGCGTCGGCTACGATGGTATTGCCACAAAAATATTGAAAGCAGTTGCATTTGAAATATGTACACATTTGTGTTTCATTATTAATCTTTGCATAAGTGCTGGTGTATTTCCTGATGCATTAAAGAAGTCTATAGTGAAACCGCTATATAAGAAAGATAATCACGAATTAATGACAAATTACAGACCGATCGCGCTTATACCAGATATGTCTAAGGTGTTTGAAAAATACATTTATGGTGAAATAAATGCATATTTAGAAAAATATAAGATATTAAGTGACGAACAAAAGGGATTTCGAAAAAATAAAAGTATAAATCTGGCTATCTATGAGTTTTTACATAATGTCATGCTAAATGTAGATTAGAGAATACCCGTCTGTGCCATTTTCTGTGACATGACACAGGCCTTTGACTGCGTCCATTATAATTCCCTGGCAGAGAAACTTGAAGCTTATGGTGTTAGAGGCAACGTTTTAGAATTAATTAAATCATATCTAAACCGTAAACAAGTTACAGAAATCAGTAAAATAAATAAAAAAAGTAAACGTGAAGAAACTTCAAGATCAGAGGAACGTGAAATTTTATACGGAGTACCTCAAGGCAGTGTATTAGGGCCTCCGTTGTTCACTTTGTATATAAATGACCTGCCTAAAATAACTAAACATCCGATGACACTTTTTGCTGACGATTGCACTTTGACAATAGCTTGTAATGACATAAACACATATGAACATGACATTAAAAAATGGATAAAATTTATCCAAATTAACCGCAGTGAAGTTACCAGCAGCCTAATTCTGTAAGTGAATTCGGTAAAGGAAACAATCTGTTTCTTTCGCAAAAACTACTTTTTACAATACGAAAAGTCGTTTTTGGGTTAACATCCAATCATACTTATGTATGTTCGTTGCATTTTCGCGAAGAAGATAAATATACCACAAAAGCGGGCAGGCGTTTTCTGAATCAGTCTCTCTACTTAATATCATTTCGGTTATATTACTGCTATACTTTGGAATATTTTATTCACAAGGAAAAATTTACATATTTGCTTCAACATTCTTTTGATCAACCAAACACTTTAAATCACCAAACACATCTGATACGGGCCATCATAAACAAATACACAAGAATTCGCTTGAAGTACGAAGCTAAAATTAATCAGACTAATAATTATTTATCGAAGCGTCAAAAGTTAACTAAACTAATATTGTTTAGGGGTAACTAAATTAATATTAAAATATACAAAAGATTCGTGTTTCAAGCGAATTGTAAAATTCCCTATTCCAATTTGATATGTTTATAACTTTTTGTAAGCGCATTTGATTATATATTAAATAAAGAAATACAAAAGTATCATATACTTTAACAGTCGGTTAATTCAACTAATAATAAATTTTGAAAAAGTGTGAATTCTAATGAAGCTTGTTATGTATAATCTCAGATCAAATAAAAGTCTGTTGTTAAATAAAGAAACTGTATTAAGAATAATTGTCGTTTTAATATATTCAACAGACCACGTATGACAGAGAGTTATTAGTTACACAGTAGTACACACATAGACACACTTACATATGCAAAAAGAGTTGCCACCCTTTTAACATACAAAATTACTATAAATGTTTTATGTTGCCACTATTATTCTAACAAAGTCAAGATGGAATGTTGCAAACAACAAAGTGAAGCCGGTTCAAACTATGCCTTGCAGTATAAATACACAATTCACGCGCAAACGTACAACGAAACTAGCCCTTAGCTTGTCAGTTGAGCTTTATTATTTGATCTGTGAGCTCGAATGATAAGCTAAGGCGTAAATTCGTTGTACGTGAGTGCGTGTAATTGTGTATTTGTACGGCAAGGCATAGTTTGAAGCGGCTTCAATTTGTTGTTTGCAATGTTCCATCTTCACTTTTTATTTGATCTGAGGGTATAATGCTATGTCACTTCTGTAGTCAGTCAGCAATTTAGTCTATATGAATGACAAGGTTGAACGAAACGCGTAAGCGCCATGAAAATCACGGCGCTTCCTTCTCTTTGGTCGCGAGAAAACTACACCTTAGAAGCGCTCTAGCGCTGCATGTATATATTGTTTTGTTAGACGACTAATTATTGTTTCAGCGCTGCAGCGAATTTTTTAGTTTAAACTCTTGTCAAAATTTACGAAATGGAGCATGCATTTTGCTTAGGATAGCTTCTCTAGTACGTAGTACATATTATTATTATCTCAATGCTCACAATAAAAAAATTATAAAAAACATGGCACTGGTATTGTACTGACAATCACCTGAAAATGGTACTGGCAAGCGAAGATTTTGAAAAATCTTCAAGGTGCGAGTATCGGTGTTGCCGGTTATTTGAATGAATTTACGTCATCCTTGTCTATGTCTGAAACACGTATACGTCTTTCCGCTCGAGCAAGCATGGCACTAGTAAGAATTTAACCGCCAAAACGGAGCGCGCGAAGGAGATCTAATTTAGCGCTCACGACCGAATTAGGCCGAAATTTTAAGCGCTAAATTAGCGTTGCCGACCGCAGAGTGAAAGTGGTATATATTTTTGTAATCACCTCTAAAAATCCTTCATTTTATAGGTCTACCAGAATCTCATGGCAAAAAGGGAAATAAAAATTTGTTGTATGCAATACTGGGGAAATTGGATCAAACGATCTTGATACTGTTTAATTTTTATTTATGTCTTTAGTATTAATGAACATGAGGTACCTATATTATAGTAGTCACAACGGATCTTTGTGTCTTTGAACTTGGTCCTGCCAACCATTGCGTAAGAAATAGTTTGTCATCGAGTATACTGCATAGAGTAAGCGAGATAGGACGATGACAAAAAAGACAAAAGATATTTATTTCAACTGGGCCACCAAGCGGCACTTTTGAATGTCACAATTTAAATTTACATGGAATAAAAGTTGATTCTACCGTGCATTCGGAAAGTAGCTTGTTATGGAGAAGAATGCACAAGAAACTCCGTAAGCTTATGTGACATACATAAGCGAGTGAAAGAGACAGTTATACAATGCTATCTTCACCTTCAACATTGACACAAAAATAGCTACTGCGCGGGGTCTTGCAACCAATTCAGAGACACAAAGATCCACTGTGAGTATTATAGGTATGTGTATGAATAATGTTGTTATACATCGTGTTCTTAACATAGGAAAAATAAATCAATTGAATATTAATTTATGTACTAATTTATTATATAGTATTTAAATCATACTAATAACTTAAAACCTCATTCAGAACTAGAAAACTAGAATACGATTCCATGAACTCCACTGGCATTTCAAAAACTTGTATCTTTGTAGTTTTATGTCATCTCTCTCCATCAAAATGGTTCTTTTTCATTGGCATTTAACATATTCAAAACCAATCTCTTTATGTATAAAGTCTGTAAAAAATAATAAAATGTATCATGTTACTTAAAGTCATTCATCATCATCAGTCTATTTTTTTTTTTATGTAAGTTTTATGGCCTGGTTGCTAGGACCTTTTAGCCACGTCTTTGGAAAGAGTTTGGGATCTTATATTTATTCTATAGTATGCATTAGAATGCGGATGTAACAGATTCTAATGTTTTTTGGAGTATTTGGCAGCAAATTGTATCGAGTCAGTCTACCCAGTAAGCTTTGCAGAGGCAGTCAATACTACAATAAAATACACCGCTCCACTATCCCGAGATCGCTTTTGTCCATGATTTTACAAATTGTCCAGTTGCGGAGACAGTTGAGATACAAAACTACACCAATAATATATCACAATATCCACTAGGAATCAATTTGCAAATAATATTAACAGCCACTGAACTTCACTCGACAAAATCCCGCCAAAAACTCCCGTCTATATACACGTCCCGCGTCCCACTGCAGGGCGCAGATTATTACTTAATATTTTTCTTACGTCAAAGATTCTCAATCTCCGTTAAAATCAATATCTTGCCGAAGAATTAGTAACAGTTACATTACTGTTGCCATTTCCTTCCGGCCATCATTCGATGTGCCCTGACCTACGATTTACCATATAATAGTAATGGAAAGAAGTTAAAATTAAGTAAGAAAAATATAAATTAAACTAAAAGTATCAAAACAAGTCAGTCCAACTTACCGGTCCACTCTACGAGGCACTTTAAAATCAAAGATTGAGTTTGATTTACGCCTTCTTCTTCCCTTATTTTATGATACACATTGAAAACAATATGTCTCGCATGAGATCGAAGTGGGTTTTTCGACATTTTCACAAAAATAACAAACTTTCAAGATAATATCAAAAAATTTCAGCAGCGGTTGACACATCAAGTACTTTGATTCGACAGGTGACAATTGACATTGCCATATGAAAATAACAATTTAAAAAAAATAAAAAATGCCATGAGATTCTGGTACACCTATAATATGCCACTCGATGGGATTTAAAGAAAAAACTCATTGCAACCCCTACAATATCCGCTGTTGAGGTGTGTCCTCGTGTATCGGGAATGATAATCAGGGAGGTGCTGGCAGCGAATGACTCGTTTTATTTGCTCTTTGAAAATTAGATTTATTAGCACAGTAAGTATCAGTAAGAACAGAGAAGTTTAGAGTAGAAGGCAGAGATGGAAAAAGAGAGTGGTTCGAGGTCGTCGTTCCCTTTTATAGGCATCGTTCACCGCCCTCTCTTGTCAGGCCGTTGAACTCCGCAGCTGGGCGACGTCGCACGCGCACAAAGGTGTTCTAGTGGTTCGCGCTTTCAGCTCAGCAACTGCTTGGTGGTTCCTGCCGTTGTTGGTAGATGGCGCTGTCTTCAACATCCTCCGCCGCTTTGAGAGCTTCAGGATAGCTCTCAATGATAACATTGTTGTGGTGAAAGTACCATCGCTGGCATGCTTGCAGCATCGGCGTCTTCCCTGGGTACTGGAAGGGGGCAGATCTTGGAGAAGGCCCGCTCAATGACGCCTGTAGCGGTGCGAATGGAGGCCACTCTGGGAACGCCGTCCTTTCCTGGGAACACATTTGTTATTCGTCCTAATCGCCACTTAAGAGGTGGCAAATTGTCCTCCTTCACCAAGACTAGTGAGTTCGGAGTGAGAGTTTCTTTGGTATCCTTCCACTTGGAACGTTTCTGTAGCTCAGAAACGTATTCACTCGCCCATCTTGCCCAGAAATGTTGTCTCAGCTGCTCGATACGGCGATAGCGTGACAGTGAATGCGTGGCTACTGTCATGATGTCTTTCTCTGCAGGCGCCGTCAGCGGTCGACCGATCAAGAAGTGCCCAGCAGTGAGGGGAGTGAAGTCATCAGGATCTGAAGAGATAGGATACAAGGGACGGGAATTCAGGACGGCTTCTATCTGTGCTAAAACCGTGCTGAACTCCTCGTAATTAAGATGTGCATTGCCTATTACGCGAACAATGTGGTGCTTGCAGGATTTTACCCCCGCCTCCCACAAACCGCCAAAATGAGGTGAATACGGAGGAATAAATTTGAACTCAATATGATTTTCTGAATTAAAGTTTTGTATGTCAGCAGAACGTTTATTTTAGAAATGTGTAAATTCCTTAGCTGCACCCACGAAATTCCTACCGTTATCAGAAAAGATTTGTAAAGGTTTACCTCTTCGTGAAATAAATCTTTTTAGTGCCTGAATAAAACCTTCAGATGATAGTGAAGTAACAAGTTCCAAGTGCAAAGCCTTAGTTGAAAAGCAAACAAACAAACACAAATAGCACTTCTCCAATTTGGCACCCCTTCCCTTACGGTTAAGTATGTACATAGGCCCGGCGTAGTCTACTCCACACCGTAGAAAGGGAAACCCAGGCTGCAATCGCTCGTTAGGTAAGTTACCCATAATTGGTTGTGTTGTGATTGTTTTCATACGATAACATATAACGCATCGATGTACTACTTGTTTTGCTAAATTCCTGCCACCTAGCGGCCACCAAGTGTCTCTAATGTGTGATAAGAGCAGCTGGGGTCCCGCATGCAGTAATTTTTTATGTTGATAGTTAAATAACAATAAAGTAAAGTGATGTTTACTACATAATAATATTGGGTGTTTTTTATTGTACATGAAATCTGAATTTCCTAACCTACCACCCACGCGTATTATTTTATTTTTATCTAAAAAAATATTTAAACTTGACAAACTACGTGATGGTTTATTAGGTAAGTTATTTATTAATACCTTCACTTCATTAGGAAACGATTCCCTTTGTACCAACCTTACGAGTAATGTTGATGCATTATTTAACTCGTCAACTGATAAGGAACCCGTATAACGTTTAGTGTGATCTTTTGTTCGTGCATTGTTTAAGAAGCGACACACAAATGCGCAAGCGCGTTGAAGTCTATTGTACGAAGAAAATCTTTTAAATTCAATTACGCGATCTAAACTAGTAATACAGGTTGGTACACTAACAATGTTCGATTTCAGTTCGGGTAATATATCGGTTGGAGTCTGACATAAGTGGTTTTGTTTGTGTGACCAATTGTTTACCTTATCTTGTAAAAATAACGGTCCGTTCCACCACAAGGGTGATGTACTCAGTTCTTCCAATCGTGTACCGCGTGATAACAGGTCTGCCGGGTTATTTATTCCGCTGACATGTAACCAACACACATCACTTGTTAACTCATTTATCTCAACAACACGGTTCTGTACAAAGGTTTTGAGCTGATTAGGAGACATTCTAAGCCAACCTAAAACTATTGTGGAGTCTGTCCATAAAACAATATTATCGAATGTAACGCGGAGTGATTTTTTAATTTTATTTAGTAATTTCGCTCCGACAAGCGCGCCACATAACTCGAGCCGAGGAATACTAACTGGCTTGACCGGAGCTACACGACTTTTAGCGCATAGCAACTTCACTGTGATGTCACCATTCGAATTACGGGTACGAACATATGCGCAAGCACCATACGCAGTTTGACTTGCGTCGGTAAATAGGTGTAACTCTATTAAATTAGGTGAATCACACAAAACAAATCTAGGAATGCGCACTTTATATAGGTTTGATATTGACTCAACGAATTTCTTCCAAAGCAACATTATATCGTGCGGCAGGGCATCGTCCCAACCTACTTTATTAAGCCACAGTTTCTGAAGAAGAACTTTGGCTACTATGACCACCGGACTTAATAACCCCAAAGGATCGTAAATTTGAGAGACAGCGGATAAAATCGACCGTTTAGTCACGTTGGAGAAATCATCGTTTACCTTTGACGTAAAATGAAACTCATCCTTGCTATTGTACCAACCAAGGCCTAATGTTTTGCTCGACACATTTTCACCTAATGACAAATACTTTGAAGTATCAATATTTTGCGTTGTGTGAACAAGATGACACTGAACTTTATTTGTGTGTAATTTTTCAGTGTATAAAGGACCCGAAATTATCCACCCTAGTTTGGTATTAACCAAATAAGGTCCAGAAGATAAACGGATTTTACCATTAACAATTAAGTCCCAGAAACAATCTGCACCGATTAATAAATCAATGTGTGAGGGTGTACAGAAATTTGGATCGGCTAACTTAATATCTTTAGGTAAAGAGATATTGTTAATGTCTATACTTGTGGCCGGTATAGTCGACGTAATGCTAGGTAAAACCAGACATTTAATGTGCATATCATGATCGCCGTATATCGATCTAAGATTAATTTCGCAGGAATGGACTGTCTGTGTGACTGAATGTCCTATTCCGCTTATTTGGCAAGTGGACTGTATACGTTGTGTGTTTATTTTCCTACATAAAGAATTTGTGATAAAACAGTGTTGACTGCCGTTATCCAACAATGCACGAGCTTTATAATATTTATTGTCCTTTCCAACGATTTCAACTATAGCGGTCGACAGTAAAACAGATTGTAAAGCGTGTTTACTCAGTAAACTTCTACAATTGTTATTGTGTGAATTTAAGACTGTGTGAAAAGTCTGAACTACTGACGACGAACTATTTCGCGACTCCGTTGTCTTGGACTGATGCGCTTGATCTACAGAGGGCACAGGGCTATCTGTAGTAAACTCATTGTGTAAAAGACTGTTATGTTTGCTATAGCATTGTTTACAAGGACCGGCCCGACAATCACTGACTGAATGCCCTGTCCATAAACAATTAATACAGAGATTTTTGTTCTTAACGAACTGAAGCCTATCCTTTGAACTTAAATCCAAAAATTGTTGACATCCATACAAAGAATGTTTTCCGTTACATTTAAGACATGTGCGGGTAGATTTAAGAAACTTTTTGTTGTTTTGAGTAGCAGCAAAACTATGCGTTTGTTTTTTAACAGAACTCTGATTTGCTTGAGAAGACTGAGAAGTAGTAACTTTAACCATTTCCAAAGTATCAGCCTTATTCTTTAAAAACTGTAGGAGCGAATCTAGGTTAAATATTTTATTTGAATTGCTTGCATTGGTATTTTTAAACTGCTCCCATTCTGTTTCAATGGTTACATCTAACTTTGTAGTTATGAGATAAATCAGCAAAGTGTCCCACCATTCAGTAGGCTCACCAAGAGCTTTCAAAGTTCGTAAGTTCTTAAGTACCGTATCTATTAGTTTCCTAATTTGTGCAGGCGATTCTTTAATTACGGCTGACATTGAAAATAACGCTTTGACATGATTGTGTATCAACAACTTATTATTATTATATCTATTCTCAATCAATTCCCACGCAACACTATAACTGTCTGAAGAAAACTCCAAAGACCTAATAACCTGCAACGCATTTCCGGACAGCGATGATCTTAGATAATGAAACTTTTGTATATTATCAAGTTGTTTCGAATTGTGTATCATTGATAAAAATGTATCTCTAAATTCCAACCAATTATCGTAACTACCGTCAAAGCTTGGAAGTGAAATTGCTGGCAATTTTATTAAAGTATTGGAATTCCATGTGTGTTCTGAATCATTGGAATTGCACTTTTGCATATCACTACTATTATTTATTAAACAATTAGCTTCAGCGACTGAACCATAGTAAGAATTATCAAAGGACTCTCTATACTCTAATTGTTCTGACATGTCTTTTTCCGGCACCAAATCCTCGATTAAAGATTGAATTCTACTAAACTCCTGATGCAAACCTTGAGCAGACTTTATGCGTAATTCTAATTCTGTCTTTTGCTTAGGATTAATTTCGTTACCTACTAACAAATTTACACATTTTTCGAACTGGGTGAGCATACCTTTAATGGTACCTCGTTTCTTTTTTAAATCTGCTAGCTTTTTAATATCCTCAGACAAACTCATTGTGGCAATGTGTGTTAGGTGTGGGTACTCACAATTTTCTGCAGCACGAGTGTGGTGAACAAAGCGCGCGTAGCTGTTTGGCGAACCTGTATACACAAAGCACGATTTTAGCACACACAGAAAGAATAGGTGAGGAGAAAGGATTGCCAGGCACCCCTGAAGTCGTTCGCTGGTAGCGTGGTGATGATGCGGCTTCGAAGGTCCAAATGTTGAGGTGTGTCCTCGTGTATCGGGAATGATAATCAGGGAGGTGCTGGCAGCGAATGACTCGTTTTATTTGCTCTTTGAAAATTAGATTTATTAGCACAGTAAGTATCAGTAAGAACAGAGAAGTTTAGAGTAGAAGGCAGAGATGGAAAAAGAGAGTGGTTCGAGGTCGTCGTTCCCTTTTATAGGCATCGTTCACCGCCCTCTCTTGTCAGGCCGTTGAACTCCGCAGCTGGGCGACGTCGCACGCGCACAAAGGTGTTCTAGTGGTTCGCGCTTTCAGCTCAGCAACTGCTTGGTGGTTCCTGCCGTTGTTGGTAGATGGCGCTGTCTTCAACATCCGCAATGTTCCTTTTTTTAACGGCACTTAAATATGAACACTTGGGCGGCCAAGACCTATCTGAAGATGTCTTAATTATAAAAATCCGTCAAGTATAGGTGTACCAGAATCTCATGGCATTTTTTATTTTTTTTAAATTGTGATTTTCATATGGCAATGTCAATTGTCACCTGTCGAATCAAAGTACTTGATGTGTCAACCGCTGCTGAAATTTTTTGATATTATCTTAAAAGTTTGTTATTTTTGTGAAAATGTCGAAAAACTCACTTCGATCTCATGCGAGACATATTGTTTTCAATGTGTATCATAAAATAAGGGAAGAAGAAGGCGTAAATCAAACTCAATCTTTGATTTTAAAGTGCGTCGTAGAGTGGACCGGTAAGTTGGGCTGACTTGTTTTGATACTTTTAGTTTAATTTATATTTTTCTTACTTAATTTTAATTTCTTTCCATTGCTATTATATGGTGAATCGTAGGTCAGGGCACATCGAATTTTGGCCGGAAGGAAATGGCAACAGTAATGTAACTGTTACTAATTCTAAGATATTGATTTTAACGGAGATTGAGAATCTTTGACGTAAGAAAAATATTAAGTAATAATCTGCGCCCTGCAGTGGGACGTTTATATAGACGGGAGTTTTTGGCGGGATTTTGTCGAGTGAAGTTCAGTAGCTGTTAATATTATTTGCAAATTGATTCCTAGTAGATATTGTGTTAAATTATTGGTGTAGTTTTGTGTCTCAACTGTCTCCGCAACTGGACAATTTGTAAAATCATTGACAAAAGCGATCTCGGGAAAGTAGAGCGGTGTATTTTATTGTAGTATTGACTGCCTCTGCAAAGCTTACTGGGAAGACTGACTCGATACAATTTGCTGCCATATACTCAAAAAAACATTAGAATCTGTTACATCCGCATTCTAATGCATACTAAAGAATAAATATAAGATCCAAAACTCATTCCAAAGACGTGGCTAAAAGGTCCTAGCAACCAGGCCATAAAACTTACATAAAAAAAAAATATATAGACTGATGATGATGAATGACTTTAAGTAACATGATACATTTTATTATTTTTTACAGACTTTATACATAAAGAGATTGGTTTTGAATATGTTAAATGCCAATGAAAAAGAACCATTTTGATGGAGAGAGATGACATACAACTACAAAGATACAAGTTTTTGAAATGCCAGTGGAGTTCATGGAATCGTATTCTAGTTTTCTAGTTCTGAATGAGGTTTTAAGTTATTAGTATGATTTAAATGATATATAATAAATTAGTACTTAAATTAATATTCAATTGATTTATTTTTCCTATGTTAAGAACACGATGTATAACAACATTATTCATACACATACCTATAATACTCACAGTGGATCTTTGTGTCTCTGAATTGGTTGCAAGACCCCGCGCAGTAGCTATTTTTGTGTCAATGTTGAAGGTGAAGATAGCATTGTATAACTGTCTCTTTCACTCGCTTATGTATGTCACATAAGCTTACGGAGTTTCTTGTGCATTCTTCTCCATAACAAGCTACTTTCCGAATGCACGGTAGAATCAACTTTTATTCCATGTAAATTTAAATTGTGACATTCAAAAGTGCCGCTTGGTGGCCCAGTTGAAATAAATATCTTATGTCTTTTTTATCATCGTCCTATCTCGCTTACTCTATGCAGTATACTCGATGACAAACTGTTTCTTACGCAATGGTTGGCAGGACCAAGTTCAAAGACACAAAGATCCGTTGTGACTACTATAATTTAGGTACCTCATGTTCATTAATACTAAAGACATAAATAAAAATAAACAGTATCAAGATCGTTTGATCCAATTTCCCCAGTATTGCATACAACAAATTTTTATTTCCCCTTTTGCCATGAGATTCTGGTAGACCTATAGTTAGAAAGATACGAGGTAATAAATAAAATTACATACATACAAACATACATACATAAGATAAGCGCGAAAAATATAATCCTTTTCTTGCAGCCGGGTAAAATAGCCTCTCATTCTGTGAAGTATTAGATAAGCATAAAATAAATATGCAATCGCGTCGCGTTGTCGAACATTGGAATTGCTCGCTATTTATCTCTTCACCACCCTTGGTTTATTAGTAGAGAATTCCTACTAATCCCGCCATCGTACCTACCTTTGCGCATGAAGTTTTATAAAATTAAATAAAAGCGGTCTTTCACGTCAAATCGCATACCTGCAACCACCCTTATCGTTATGTGACCTAAGGATGCCGATACGTACTTTAATATGAGTTTTTATACGTAAATATCTTTTGAATTTCTCCAAATGTGTTCAGCACACAAAAGAAAAGTTTCTTCGAGTGGAAAAGTATAAGGGCTCGGGTTTATTGTTACTTTTTCTTAAAATTTGAGGCCCTCGGAGCGTTGCGTCTATTTTCGGATGTTTCTGTATGATTAATGTAATTTCTTGTGCTTGTTTGTAAGGGATATTTTGAATGATGTTCAATCAAAATGTTGTTTGTGACAATTCATAATTTTATGAATGTTTTTGATGAAGTATGAAACCTGATAAGTTGGAACGCATCCATTGATTCAGAATATAATCTGTGCGCTGGCTGGGCTCTTCCCTTGCCGTCTTGCTGTGAGCTGTCAATCAATTTTCGGTTACATCTGTATTTTATTTATAACTGTAATTTTTCCTTTTTACATTAAATTGTCGAAAAGTAATCATATATTATTTCATTTAAACCACGAAATCCTTCATGGTAGCAGAGCGTGGTTTAAATCCGTAAAGAAAACGTTTGGATTACTCTGATTTCGACGGATTGGTACCGGCAAGTTTGATTTAAAATCCAACACGCCGCCGTGCAATTTTGTAAAACATGATGTCGGCAAGTGCGTTCAAGCTGGACAGATTAGGTGGTCGGGATAACTACGCATCGTGGAAATTTGGAGTCAAGACATATTTGGAACATGAGGAATTATGGGAGTGCGTGGAACCTAACAGTACAAAACCCGTGGACCCCACCAAAGACATCAAGGCTAAATCTAAGTTAATTCTGCTCCTTGATCCAGTAAACTACGTACACATACAGGACTGCAAGACGGCAAGGGAAGTATGGCTCAATTTGGAACGAGCCTTCGACGACAAAGGCCTAACAAGGAAAGTCGGACTGCTCAAAGACTTAATTAACACAACATTGGATTCCAGTGTTAGTGTGGAAGACTACATAAATAAAATCATGTCTTCAGCACACAAACTTCGAAATATAGGTTTTAAAGTTGATGAAGAATGGCTAGGAACCTTGATGCTGGCAGGACTACCTGACAAATACAAACCCATGATCATGGGACTGGAGAGCTCAGGTATAACTATAAGTGCTGATCTTGTTAAAACCAAATTGTTACAGGAAGTGAAGATTGATTCGGACAGCGCAGCATTTTATTCAAAGAATAGCCGACAACAGGCAAAGCCACAGTCTAAACATAGGGGACCAAGGTGTTACAACTGTAATAAACAAGGCCATCTTGCAAAACACTGCCGAGCCCCGAAAAGAGGAAATGATGATAAAAAGACAGAAAATAATTCTGGTTTTGTTGCAGCTTTTTCAGCTACTTCTGCTAATGAATGCAGTAAGTGGTATATAGACTCTGGTGCATCCATGCATATGATGAAGCGGAGAGACTTGATGTATAATGTTTATAAACCACCCATTCAGAAGATCACAGTAGCAAATAATGAACCTCTAGAAGTTGAGGGCATTGGATGCACCGACATAAAAACTGGTAAAAATAAAATACAGGTAAGAGATGTTTTATATGTTCCTGGTATTGCAGCCAATCTCCTCTCAGTTAGCGCAATGAGCAAAAGGGGGTATAAAGTAAATTTCCATAGTAAAGGGTGTGAAATATTAAATAGCGATAATCTATTGATATGTTCAGCAACACTTGTCAACAATTTGTATTGTCTGGACACAGAAAGCAATGTTGAAGCAAACCTAATTACCCCAAATAATACCACTAATAGTCTTGTTCTATGGCATCAACGTATGGGTCATCTTAATTTCACAGATGTAACCAAGTTGATTGATTGTGCGGAGGGAGTGACTCCGGCTCCAGCAAAGGAGAATGTCACCATCACCTGCACCAGCTGCCTTGAAGGTAAACAAACAAGACTGCCGTTTAACAATGATGGTTCCCGAGCCAAGAAACCTCTGGAAATTGTTCACTCTGACCTGTGTGGCCCTATGGAGAATGGATCTTTTGGAGGTATGAGATACTTCATAACATTTATTGATGATTATACCCGTCATGTCCATGTTTACTTTCTGAAGGATAAATTAAATGTGCTAGATGTTTTTAAAGATTACATGAAAAGGGTTGAAAATGAGTTAGACCACAAAATTAAAACTGTAAGATCTGATAATGGCACAGAATATTGTAACAGGGGTTTTGAAAATTATTTGAAGAATCATGGTATATGTCACCAGACTAGCACACCTTATACTCCACAGCAAAACGGGTTGGCTGAGCGAATGAATAGAACATTAGTAGAGCGCGCTAGATGCATGATTTTTTTGTTTTTTTTTTTTTTTTTGTTTGATATTTGGCGACGCTTGAAAACGGTTTATGTCCTCTAATATCTAGTTGGTATCATCATACGGCTAAAATGATGAGGCATTGGTTGACCATAAAATGTGTTGACTTCTTTGCAATTCGCGGTGAAACAATTTTAAAATATATGCGATGAACCGATTCGAGAATAACGTTACTAAATATCTACATAAAAGAAAGCAAATAAAAGTACTTTTATTCCCAGATTACTCCCCAATCTAAATCTTCCGAAAAGAACACAAATCTTCCCCAAATCTGACAATAAATAGACATTTAACAAATAACCGATACGAACGGACAGATAAGTGTAAATACTCCGCTTTGATCGGCAATACATAAGGATAAGCTGCAGTAAACAATAGATAAGAGATTCGTTTATATAATTAAGTATACATTTATGTAGGGACCAAGTGGGATGCCAGTTACTGCCCCATAAACAGGATTGGGGCACTCCACGCTTACTTTATTTATACACACCTTTTAGGGATCCCCATGAAAAAATTAGAAATTAAACGTTAGAAAGAGTATAGGTCTACCAGAATCTCATGGCATTTTTTATTTTTTTTAAATTGTGATTTTCATATGGCAATGTAAATTGTCACCTGTCAAATCAAAGTACTTGATGTGTCAACCGCTGCTGAAATTTTTTGATATTATCTTGAAAATTCGTTATTTTTGTGAAAATGTCGAAAAACCCACTTCGATCTCAAGCGAGACATATTGTTTTCAATGTGTATTATAAAACAAGGGAAGAAGAAGGTGTAAATCAAACTCAATCTTTGATTTTAAAGTGCGTCGTAGAGTGGACAGGTAAGTTGGACTGACTTGTTTTGATACTTTTAGTTTATTTTATATTTTTCTTACTTAATTATTATTTCTTTTCATTACTAAAAATGAAGAAATGGCAACAGTAATGTAACTGTTACTAATTCTTCGATAAGATATTGATTTTAACGGAGATGGAGAATCTTTGAAGTAAGAAAAATATTAAGTAATAATCTGCGCCCTGCAGTGGGACGTGTATATAGACGGGCGTTTTTGGCGGGATTTTGTCGAGTGAAGTACAGTGGCTGTTAATATTATTTGCAAATTGATTCCTAGTGGATATTGTGATATATTATTGGTGTAGTTTTGTGACTCAACTGTCTACGCAACTGGACATTTTGTAAAATCATTGACAGAAGCGATCTCGGGATAGTGGAGCGGAGTATTTTATTGTAGTATTGACTGCCTCTGCAAAGCTTACTGGAAAGACTGACTCGATACAATTTGCTGCCAAATACTCCAAAAAACATTAGAATCTGTCACATCCGCATTCTAATGCATACTAAAGAATAAATGTAAGATCCAAAACTCTTTCCAAAGACGTGGCTAACAACCAGCCTAGGTACTAGCAACCAGGCCATAAAACTCACTTAAAAAAAGTATATATACTGATGATGATGAATGACTATAAGTAACATGATACATTTTATTATTGTTTACAGACTTTATACATAAAGAGATTCGTTTTGAATATGTTAAATGCCAATGAAAAAGAACCATTTTGATGGAGAGAGATGACATAAAACTACAAAGATACAAGTTTTTGAAATGCCAGTGGAGTTCATGGAATCGTATTCTAGTTTTCTAGTTCTGAATGAGGTTTTAAGTTATTAGTATGATTTAAATGATATATAATAAATTAGTACTTAAATTAATATTCAATTGATTTATTTTTCCTATGTTAAGAACCCGATGTATGACAACATTCTTCATACACATACCTATAATTCTCACTCACAGCGGATCTTTGTGTCTCAGAATTGGTTGCAAGACCCTGCGCAGTTTGTGTCAATGTTGAAGGTGAAGATAGCATTGTATAACTGTCTCTTTCACTCGCTTATGTATGTCGCATCATCCTATCTCGCTTACTCTATGCAGTATACTCGATGACAAACTAGTTCTTTTGCATTAATTGGCAGGGCCTACTTCAGAGTCACAAAGATCCGCTGTGACTACTATAAAATAGGTACCTCATGTTCATTAATACTAAATACATAAATAAAAATTAAACAGTATCAAGATCGTTGAATCCAATTTCCCCAGTATTGCACACAACAAATTTTTATTTCCACATTTGCCATGAGATTCTGGTAGACCTATAGTACAAAAATTAAATGCATTTATTTCAATTATACCATTATTGGCAATTATTCTGTAAGGGAGCGTTGCTGTGTTCTGGTTTGATATGTTTGAGCGACCCTGTAATTTCAGACATAGGAGGCATTTCAGCTTTGTGTCTGGGATGGCAACGCACCTGCAAAGTCTCATCAAGCATCATGTTACATTATGTACGTTTATTGCTAGGGATTGTTTTGTACCACTTCTTCTTTCCACACGAAACATTAGGAGTGGTGATGGTTGAGCGTTTTGGAGGCACCTTTTTAAGTAAACTTTGATGTTCAAAAAGTTCGGATTCTGAGCCTCATGATCATCATCTTCGTCATATCAGCTAAAAGACGTCCACTGCTGGACTGAGGCCTCCCCAAGCCGTCGCCAAATTGACCGGTCTCGTGCGTCTCGTATCTGGCGGATCCCTGCAACCTTCAACAGGTCATCGGTCCACCTAATGGGAGGCCTTCCAACGCAACGTCTTCCGGTTCGCGGTCGCCACTCCAGAACGTATGTGACCCATCGGCCATCCGTTCTGCGAGCAATGTGCCCTGCCACTGCCACTTAAGTTTCGCAATTCTTCGGACTATATCGGTAACCCTGGTTCTCTTGCGAATCTCTACATTTCTGATTCTATCACGCAAGGAAACTCCAAGCATAGCCCTCTCCATTGCACTTTGGGTGACTGTAAGCATTCAACATTATTGAGGCCCGTTATGAGCGACCATGTCTCAGAACCATAGGTCATCAATACACACTTGACTTTCGTCTTGAGACAATGTGGTAAGTTGGACGAGAAGATACCGTGCGACTTCCCGAACGCTGTCTAGCTGATTCGGATTTGATGATGATTGGATGGATATATAATAAATTAGTACATATATAATATTCAATTGATTTATTTTTCCTATGTTAAGAACCCGATGACAACATTATTCATATCACATATAACAACATTATTCATACACATACCTATAATACTCACAGTAGATCTTTGTGTCTCTGAATTGGTTGCAAGACCCCGCGCAGTAGCTATTTTTGTGTCAATGTTGAAGGTGAAGATAGCATTGTATAACTGTCTCTTTCACTCGCTTATGTATGTCACATCATCCTATCTCGCTTACTCTATGCAGTATACTCGATGACAAACTGTTTCTTACGCAATGGTTGGCAGGACCAAGTTCAAAGACACAAAGATCCGCTGTGACTACTATAATATAGGTACCTCATGTTCATTAATACTAAAGACATAAATAAAAATTAAACAGTATCAAGATCGTTTAATCCAATTCCAATTTCCCCAGTATTGCACACAACAAATTTTTATTTCCCGATTTGCCATGAGATTCTGGTAGACCTATATCTAGAAATATTACTGGCCACATGTAAAGCAAGGATCCGTTCCTTGATCTTAAATTTTTATGACCTTCTTGGTCAACTCATCAACTGTATAATCGAATCAATGACATATAACGAGATCGTATTCGAATGCTCTAAGCTCGCAAGGGAGTGTTTAACTCGAACGTTCATAGTTTTGCTTGAAAGTGAATGCTGGGCTCGCTGGGAAGCATTTGTTGCTCGTCTACGGTTGCTTGATTACAAATTCTCACGAAAGAATGCTCCCAGTGAGGACGCTCCTTATCTATACTAATATTATAAAGAGGTAAAGTTTGTGAGTTTGTGACGTTGTAGGGGGTAATCTCTGGATATACTGAACCGATTTTGAAAATTCTTACACCAGTAGAAAGCTACACTATTCCTGAGTGTTATGCTATAATATATTTAAAAAAAATAGAGATCCTTATGAAAATTGCAATAATTTAACCAAAAGTAGCAAAATGTGGCCTGTAAAATACATTATTTGGCGAGCAGTGAGAAAACTATTGATTATACATAAAAAATATTAGGTAGGTAGGGTAGGGTTGGGAAGCTGTCTCCTCGTTCTGCGAAGCAGTAATGCTCGCGAAGGAGGAGGCGGAACGCGTGAGGGAGACGCAACTGAGACGCCCTCACGCCCCTAGCCACCGCAGGAGACTCCCTGGGCGTCGGGAGTCGCAAGCCGATTCCCATCCACCGTAGGCGCGGGCTTGTGGGCGGCGAGTAATGGGTAGCTCGCCGTCCGGTAAGGACCAGGCCCATGTCAACGGCGCGTTGTGTTCCACGCGCGCCTCAAAGAGATGGCAGCAGAACTGATAGGGTCCGTGAGGGCCAATGCCTGTCTGGGTCACGGATAAATTTGAAAAAGAGTTACCGCAGCCCTGGCTCAAGCAACTGAAGGAACACGAGTGGGTTTTAGTCATTAAAACACACTCTGTCTGACACGCCCTTTCGCCTCACCCCGAGCGGGAGAAGTCATTGGATGATTTCCCACACATAAAAAAAAAAAAAGGTAGGGTAGGGTAGGCAGGGTAGTCAGTGTAGGTAGGGTAGGCTGGGTAGGCAGGGTAGGCAGGGTAGGCTGGGTAGGCAGGGTAGGCAGGGTATGCTGGGTAGGTAGGATAGGCATGGTAGTCAGGGTAGGTAGGGTAGGCTGGGTAGGCAGGGTATGCCAGGTAGGCAGGGTAGGCAGTTGACGGGAGCAAAACCCCTGGGGTTAGCTAGTAATATAAAAATATAATAAAGAGGTAATGTTTGTGAGTTTGTGAGGTTGTAGGTAATGTCTAGATCTACTCAACCAATTTACATGAAATTTGGTATGGAGATAGTTTGAGACCCTAGGAAGGACACAGACTAGTTTGAGTTTCCTTGGGATGATAAAACTTCTTACGCGGGCGAAGCCGCGGGCAGAAGCTAGTATTTTTATAAAACACAATACACCTAAAACTAAAATATTTAAAAATAAAAAGCTATCATAAGCGTTCCAGCCATAGTCAATTAACCACCCCGTACCTATTATAAGCTAATGACTAATAATATCAGCTGCAATTTTATGGAAACGATATGGTATTACCATACCGTTACCATAAAATTTCATCTAATTGGATCGCTGATCATTTGATGCAGACAGACAGACCAGCTTAGCCGCTGTCTAAGTATACTTACATTCCGAAACTGTGTACCTGTCTGCCAAATAATATGTCTGAATTAATTATGAAATCAACTATTTTTTTCTGTGGTTTGCTTTTTTATTTGCATTGCCATATTAATGAGTGTTATTCAAAAATGGTAACTGTAAGTATTTATTTAAAATATTTTTTACCCGACTGCCGAAATTTTAATTACCCTCCGTAATGTGTTTATCAGTCTATGTAAGTATGTTTGTTCCTATATGGCGTTCCAGAGACCAAACGCGTTGGCCGATTTGGATGATTCGGACGTCAATCGATTCGCCTTAACCTTGCGAATGTCACTGGCTACATTAAAATTGAAAAATGGCGGCTTTTGGGCGCCATATTGTGAGGGCCAGATTATTTTTTTCTTCCAATCCCGTCGTGTGGGATATCAAAATAAAGGGTTTTAAGAGGCGATTTCAAAAATATAAAACACTTATTTGTTTAAATATACCTAAATCGAAAAAAAAAAGTTTATTAAAAAAATCAAAAAGCCGACTGCTCTGCCCGGCATCAAAACCATGGTTTGGTTATCTGTCAAAGTCCACCGGGGCGTTTTCGCGCTATCGGCGCAGCGTCAGTAAAACGCCGATTTCTCGGAAGTTTTGTATTTGACCCATGTATGAAACTTATGTTTTTAGAATTGCTATGAAATAAGCTATTATATTTCATCCATTCATCCACTTTTACCTTGTAATTTATTTGTAAATATTGTGTAAAGTCAGTGTAAGGGAAATTTTCTCAGGTTTGTGTACACAAAAAAAAAAATCATTATTTCACAAAGTTTTTTTTTATTTACAGCAATACACTCTATTTCATAATAATCAATCAAAAAACACACATTTTTATCAAACAAGAAGCTTTACAATATTTATGCCGCAAAAAAAGACAGGCGGCCGGCGCGCCGGTGCGGCACAAAAAATACGAATGTTTATAATCGAGTTCTGGGAACTCTGTAGGCCAAGTGGCTTGAATTGCTATTGTATTACATAGTTTGGTACCAAATCTCATCACACACACAGTTTTAGCTGTTACAATTTAGTTTTAAACACTTTAAAAACACTTGAAAAAGAACCATAAAAACGGCCTTTGTTTATTTGGTTTTGTTTACAAGTATTATAGCATTTTCTTGAAATTTTATTTCACAGTCCACTTGCAAATGAAAAACACAACACAATATTGTTAAAAAAAACACAAAAATTAACCCGCAAGATGCACAATTTCACGACAACAACAATAACTTGGTCACGAAATAAACCAAAAATGGATACGACACCGATGTTGTCCCAACTGAAATCGACGAGAAAAAAAAACATATCATTAAAAGTAAGAAAACTGAAAAAAAATATCCACAAAAAAATTGTACCAAGAAAATTCCAGTTGAACAGCTACTGAACAATTAGTAAAATGGAATATCCATTTTTTTAAATTCGTGATAAACACACAGAAAACCGGTACCGTGTGGATCGGGCCAAAATATCCCAAACGGATATTTCGGGGTCAACGTTTTTCGCACAAAGAAAAAAAAAAAAACTTTTTACAAAAAAATACAACCGACTTCCAAATAAAAACACTACAAAGTGAAAAATAAATTCAATTTCGGAAGTCGGTGTTCCTGTTTTCGTTTCTTCGTTTTTTGACACCGACTTCCGAAATTGAATTTATTTTTCACTTTGTAGTGTTTTTATTTGGAAGTCGGTTGTATTTTTTTGTAAAAAGTTTTTTTTTATTTTTCACTTTTTAGTTGTGTTACATAATGGACCAGTTCTATAGGTTAGGTACCTATAATGCCCAAAGTGAAGCCAGAATTGATTATCACAATAACATGAATCTTAAACAAAACCGGTGGAATGAGATTATACCAGGGTTAACTGTTCACACCTGCGTACTGCTTTAGAGCGTACTATGTGTGATGTTATGTTATGTTATGTTATGTAATGGTAAAAACAATAAACAGACATGCGATTGCAGCTATCCCGAGTGATTTGCCGTCATTTATTGAAGAGTTCTGATGTATATCTCCAAAGTTCTTCATCAGATCTTGATGAAATTTAAATGGGACCACATGACAAGCACCAGCTTTCAAATAAAAAAAGAATCATCGAAATCGGTTCACCCAGTAAAAAGTTCTGAGGTAACAAACATAAAAAAAAAAAAAAATACAGTCGAATTGAGAACCTCCTCTTTTTTGGAAAGTCGGTTAAAAAAGAGCAACAAACAGCAAAACAAAGTCGGACGGCGTTCGTTGAAATACGTATTTCTGCTGGAATTGACGCGAAAAACAAAATAAAGCTATTAAAAACAGTTAAACACTTACCATTCCATGGTTTTTTTCAGCAGAAACCACAAGCCACAATAAAAACTTTCTAGATTTTTCTCACAACAAGTTTGTGCGCGGACGCTTTTGCGGGCGTAATGGCGACCGGAGGTGAACTGAATTAAAAAATAAATATTTCGGTCTCGGGCGGATCCAAAGACCAGCGTCTGCGTGAACTTAGCAGATCATTTTCCAGCAGAGCATAAAAAAATGTGAGTTCTAGTTGCATGCAGCATAGTTCTAGAGTTCTTGATACTTTTTGGAAATAGTTCTGGCCTTTTTCTTAGGAAAAAAGTCACATGAAAATATGATCTGCTAACTTCCGGTAGCAGATCATTTTTTCCAAAATATTTTTTTTATAATTGATTTAGGTGCACAAAGATGAGTTCTATAGTTCTTGATACATTTTAGAAATAGTTCTGCAGAATTACACACAAAAAAAAAACATATTAAAATCTTATCAGAAATAATCCAATATGTTTTTTTAAAACTGACGTTACTTATATAAAACGACAATTGCCGTTTCTTCTTTTGGCCAAAATAATAATAAGATTTAGAACTTAAAGTAATAAAAATCAATAAAATAAAAGATATCGTACTCTCAAGCGCCAATAGCTTTGTTATAACCGTGCAAAAGCAAAAACCAAGAAAATATTCAGTGTTCGATACAACAAAATCAAAACATAAAACCTAACTGAAATCAGGCCGAGAACTCCTCCTTTCCTTATACACCTATATCAAGAATAGACGAAAACATGAAACAGGAAGCCAAAACCTTCACTCAAGTATCAGCAGAGCATGAGTGAAGATTTAGTTTAGCAAATTCAAGATAATTTTGAGTGTTCGTTATAAAAAAACTTCAAAAAAAGTGTTGAGAGGAACAGAAGGCTGAGAAATCTTCGTTTTCTAATACATCTCTATCATGACTAGACGTTGCAATGCATCATAAAGCTAGCAATTCAACTCAAGTATCAGCCGAGCATGGTTCAAGAACAAGATTAATAAAAATCAAGACATTTTTCATAGTTCGTAATAAAAATCCGAAAAAAAACTATCAGAGGTACAGAGGGCCGGGAACTCCTCGGTTTCTACAACAACGGTATATGCACTTGATTAAAATATGCTGCAGAAAGCCAGAACTCTCACTCAAGTATCAGCAGAGCATGGTTGAATATTGAGATTAATAAAAAAAAAAAAACAGAGTTCAACATAAAAAAAAACAAAAAAAAATATATCAGAGGTACTGAGGGCCGGAAACTCCTCGGTTTCTACTACTACTATATATGCACTTTATAAACAAAAGCTATAAAAAACCAGAACTCTCACTCAAGTATCAGCAGAGCATGGTTGAAAATCGAGATTAATAATAAATAAGAAATTGTTTCAGAGTTCTTTATAAAAAATCAATAAAAAAGTTCAGAGCTATAGAGGGCCGGGAACTCTTCGTTTTATTATACAACTTTATCAAGACTAGACGTTGAAATGCACCAGAAAGCTAGCACTTAAACTCAAGTACCAACAGAGCATGGTTGAATATTAAGGTTAGCAAAGATAGATCATTTTTTCAGTGTTAGTTATAAAAATAAAAAAAAAATATCAGAAGTACTGAGGGCCAAGAACTCCTCGGTTTCTACTACAACAATATATGCACTTTATGAAAAAATGCTATAAAAATCCAGAACTCTCAGTCAAGTACCAGCAGAGCATGGATGAATATTAAGGTTAGCAAAGATAGAGAACTTTTTCAGTGTTAGTTATAAAAATCCAAAAAAAAATATCAGAGGTACTGAGGGCCAAGAACTCCTCTGTTTCTACTACAAAGATATATGCACTTTATGAAAAAATGCTATAAAAATCCAGAACTCTCACTCAAGTATCAGCAGAGCATGGTTGAAAATCGAGATTAATAATAAATAAGAAATTGTTTCAGAGTTCTTTATAAAAAATCAATAAAAAAGTTCAGAGCTATAGAGGGCCGGGAACTCTTCGTTTTATTATACAACTTTATCAAGACTAGACGTTGAAATGCACCAGAAAGCTAGCACTTAAACTCAAGTACCAACAGAGCATGGTTGAATATTAAGGTTAGCAAAGATAGATCATTTTTTCAGTGTTAGTTATAAAAATAAAAATAAAATATCAGAAGTACTGAGGGCCAAGAACTCCTCGGTTTCTACTACAACAATATATGCACTTTATGAAAAAATGCTATAAAAATCCAGAACTCTCAGTCAAGTACCAGCAGAGCATGGATGAATATTAAGGTTAGCAAAGATAGAGAACTTTTTCAGTGTTAGTTATAAAAATCCAAAAAAAAATATCAGAGGTACTGAGGGCCAAGAACTCCTCTGTTTCTACTACAAAGATATATGCACTTTATGAAAAAATGCTATAAAAATCCAGAACTCTCACTCAAGTATCAGCAGAGCATGGTTGAATATTGAGATTAATAAAAAAAAAAACAGAGTTCAACATAAAAAAAACAAAAAAAAATATATCAGAGGTACTGAGGGCCGGGAACTCTTCGGTTTCTACTACTACTATATATTCACTTTATAAACAAAAGCTATAAAAAACCAGAACTCTCACTCAAGTATCAGCAGAGCATGGTTGAAAATCGAGATTAATAATAAATAAGAAATTGTTTCAGAGTTTTTTATAAAAAAACAATTTTTTGTTCAGAGCTATAGAGGGCCGGGAACTCTTCGTTTTATTATACACCTTTATCAAGACTAGACGTTGAAATGCACCAGAAAGCTAGCACTTAAACTCAAGTACCAACAGAGCATGGTTGAATATTAAGGTTAGCAAAGATAGATCATTTTTTCAGTGTTAGTTATAAAAATCCAAAAAAAATATCAGAAGTACTGAGGGCCAAGAACTCCTCGGTTTCTACTACAACGATATATGCACTTTATGAAAAAATGCTATAAAAATCCAGAACTCTCACTCAAGTACCAGCAGAGCATGTTTGAATATTATGGTTAGCAAAGATAGAGAATTTTTCAGTGTTAGTTATAAAAATCCAAAAATAGTATATCAGAGGTTCTGAAGGGCGGGAACTCCTCGGTTTTTTTCTACAAATAAACGTAAACTATAAAAAACCAGAACTCACTTTCAAGTACCAGCAGAGCATGGTTGAATATTAAGGTTAGCAAAGATCAAGAATTTTTTCAGTAATAGTTATAAAAATCCAAAAAAATATATCAGAAGTACTGAGAGCCAAGAACTCCTCGGTTTCTACTACAACGATATATGCACTTTATGAAAAAATGCTATAAAAATCCAGAACTCTCACTCAAGTACCAGCAGAGCATGGTTAAATATTAAGGTTAGCAAAGATAGATCATTTTTTCAGTGTTAGTTATAAAAAACCAAAAAAAAATATCAGAAGTACTGAGGGCCAAGAACTCCTCGGTTTCTACTACAACGATATATGCACTTTATGAAAAAATGCTATAAAAATCCAGAACTCTCACTCAAGTATCAGCAGAGCATGGTTGAATATTGAGATTAATAAAAAAAAAAAACAGAGTTCAACATAAAAAAAACAAAAAAAAATATCAGAAGTACTGAGAGCCAAGAACTCCTCGGTTTCTACTACAACGATATATGCACTTTATGAAAAAATGCTATAAAAATCCAGAACTCTCACTCAAGTACCAGCAGAGCATGGTTAAATATTAAGGTTAGCAAAGATAGATCATTTTTTCAGTGTTAGTTATAAAAAACCAAAAAAAAATATCAGAAGTACTGAGGGCCAAGAACTCCTCGGTTTCTACTACAACGATATATGCACTTTATGAAAAAATGCTATAAAAATCCAGAACTCTCACTCAAGTATCAGCAGAGCATGGTTGAAAATTGAGATTAATAAAAAAAAAAAACAGAGTTCAACATAAAAAAAACAAAAAAAAATATCAGAAGTACTGAGAGCCAAGAACTCCTCGGTTTCTACTACAACGATATATGCACTTTATGAAAAAATGCTATAAAAATCCAGAACTCTCACTCAAGTACCAGCAGAGCATGGTTAAATATTAAGGTTAGCAAAGATAGATCATTTTTTCAGTGTTAGTTATAAAAAACCAAAAAAAAATATCAGAAGTACTGAGGGCCAAGAACTCCTCGGTTTCTACTACAACGATATATGCACTTTATGAAAAAATGCTATAAAAATCCAGAACTCTCACTCAAGTACCAGCAGAGCATGGTTAAATATTAAGGTTAGCAAAGATAGATCATTTTTTCAGTGTTAGTTATAAAAAACCAAAAAAAAATATCAGAGGTACTGAGGGCCAAGAACTCCTCTGTTTCTACTACAACGATATATGCACTTTATGAAAAAATGCTATAAAAATCCAGAACTCTCACTCAAGTATCAGCAGAGCATGGTTGAATATTGAGATTAATAAAAAAAAAAAACAGAGTTCAACATAAAAAAAACAAAAAAAAATATATCAGAGGTACTGAGGGCCGGGAAATCTTCGGTTTCTACTACTACTATATATTCACTTTATAAACAAAAGCTATAAAAAACCAGAACTCTCACTCAAGTATCAGCAGAGCATGGTTGAAAATCGAGATTAATAATAAATAAGAAATTGTTATAGAGTTTTTTATAAAAAATCAATAAAAAAGTTCAGAGCTATAGAGGGCCGGGAACTCTTCGTTTTATTATACACCTTTATCAAGACTAGACGTTGAAATGCACGAGAAAGCTAGCACTTAAACTCAAGTACCAACAGAGCATGGTTGAATATTAAGGTTAGCAAAGATAGATCATTTTTTCAGTGTTAGTTATAAAAATCCATAAAAAAATATCAGAAGTACTGAGGGCCAAGAACTCCTCGGTTTCTACTACAACGATATATGCACTTTATGAAAAAATACTATAAAAATCCAGAACTCTCACTCAAGTATCAGCAGAGCATGGTTGAATATTGAGATTAATAAAAAAAAAAACAGAGTTCAACATAAAAAAAAAATCCAAAAAAAATATCAGAGGTACTGAGGGCCGGCAACTCCTCGGTTTCTACTACTACTATATATGCACTTTATAAACAATAGCTATAAAAAACCAGAACTCTCACTTAAGTACCAGCAGAGCATGGTTGAATATTAAGGTTAGCAAAGATAGAGAATTTTTCAGTGTTCTTTATAAAAATCCAAAAATAGTATATCAGAGGTTCTGAAGGGCGGGAACTCCTCGGTTTCTTCTACAAATAAACGTAAACTATAAAAAACCAGAACTCACTTTCAAGTACCAGCAGAGCATGGTTGAATATTAAGGTTAGCAAAGATCAAGAATTTTTTCAGTAATAGTTATAAAAATCCAAAAAAAAATATCAGAAGTACTGAGAGCCAAGAACTCCTCGGTTTCTACTACAACGATATATGCACTTTATGAAAAAATGCTATAAAAATCCAGAACTCTCACTCAAGTACCAGCAGAGCATGGTTAAATATTAAGGTTAGCAAAGATAGATCATTTTTTCAGTGTTAGATATAAAAAACCAAAAAAAAATATCAGAAGTACTGAGGGCCAAGAACTCCTCGGTTTCTACTACAACGATATATGCACTTTATGAAAAAATGCTATAAAAATCCAGAACTCTCACTCAAGTATCAGCAGAGCATGGTTGAATATTGAGATTAATAAAAATAATAAAAAAAACAGAATTCAACATAAAAAAAAAAACAAAAAAAATATATCAGAGGTACTGAGGGCCGGCAACTCCTCGGTTTCTACTACTACTATATATGCACTTTATAAACAATAGCTATAAAAAACCAGAACTGTCACTCAAGTATCAGCAGAGCATGGTTGAAAATCGAGATTAATAATAAATAAGAAATTGTTTCAGAGTTTTTTATAAAAAATCAATAAAAAAGTTCAGAGCTATAGAGGGCCGGGAACTCTTCGTTTTATTATACACCTTTATCAAGACTAGACGTTGAAATGCACCAGAAATCTAGCACTTAAACTCAAGTACCAACAGAGCATGGTTGAATATTAAGGTTAGCAAAGATAGATCATTTTTTCAGTGTTAGTTATAAAAATCCAAAAAAAATATCAGAAGTACTGAGGGCCAAGAACTCCTCGGTTTCTACTACAACGATATATGCACTTTATGAAAAAATGCTATAAAAATCCAGAACTCTCACTCAAGTACCAGCAGAGCATGGATGAATATTAAGGTTAGCAAAGATAGAGAATTTTTTCAGTGTTAGTTGTAAAAATCCAAAAAAAAATATCAGAGGTACTGAGGGCCAAGAACTCCTCTGTTTCTACTACAACGATATATGCACTTTATGAAAAAATGCTATAAAAATCCAGAACTCTCACTCAAGTATCAGCAGAGCATGGTTGAATATTGAGATTAATAAAAAAAAAAAACAGAGTTCAACATAAAAAAAACAAAAAAAAATATATCAGAGGTACTGAGGGCCGGGAACTCTTCGGTTTCTACTACTACTATATATTCACTTTATAAACAAAAGCTATAAAAAACCAGAACTCTCACTCAAGTATCAGCAGAGCATGGTTGAAAATCGAGATTAATAATAAATAAGAAATTGTTATAGAGTTTTTTATAAAAAATCAATAAAAAAGTTCAGAGCTATAGAGGGCCGGGAACTCTTCGTTTTATTATACACCTTTATCAAGACTAGACGTTGAAATGCACGAGAAAGCTAGCACTTAAACTCAAGTACCAACAGAGCATGGTTGAATATTAAGGTTAGCAAAGATAGATCATTTTTTCAGTGTTAGTTATAAAAATCCAAAAAAAAATATCAGAAGTACTGAGGGCCAAGAACTCCTCGGTTTCTACTACAACGATATACGTGGGACACTCAGAAAGTTTTGCGAAACTAAAAAAAATTGTTCTATACGTACATATATTTTTATTAAATCTTTTCAAAGTACTTTCCACCAGCCTCTATACAAAGATTCATGCGCCTAAACCAGTTTTCAAAACACTTTTTCCAGTCCGCCGCAGACACCTCGTTTACAGCCTGCTCGAACGCAGCCAGCGCATCTTCCGGCGACGAAAATTGTATCCCTTTGAGCTGATTTTTTATTTTTGGGAATAAAAAGAAGTCACACGGTGCTAGATCAGGGCTGTAAGGAGGGTGACCCAGGAGTTTGACTGGCGTGCTGTCCAGGAAGTCCCTCGTTTTGAGTGCGGTGTGCGCAGGTGCATTGTCGTGGTGGAGCAGTAGCCCGCGGAGCCCTGTGTTTGGTCGCTTGTTGCTTATAACAGAGAAAACTTCTGGCAAACATTTGGTAGTATACCATTCGGCATTAATGCTTCTTTGATCCCGTAAGGGAATTGATACCAAGTGGCCAGTCAAATAAAAAAAGCTAGCGATCAAAATCTTACCCCCCGCTTCTAGATCGCTTCACTTTGGTAGGCGTTGGCTCATTTTGAAACACCCAAACAGTCGACTGGCGCTTGGTTTCTGGGTCGTATTGATAAATCCAGGACTCATCACCTGTAACGATGTCGTAAACACGCCGAGACGAGCCTGCTTCAAATTTGTTAAGCATATCACGGCACCATTCCACCCGGGCCTGCTTCTGAGCATCGGTGAGGTTGTGCGGCACCCAGCGTGATACTATCCTCCTCACGCGAAGATGGCTGTGTAGAATCTCGTGAACGCTTCCCGATCCAATCTTCAATATGTGTTGAATCTCCTGATATGTAATTCGCCTATTGTCTTGGATTAAATTTTTCACTGCTAGCACGTTTTCTTCGGTAACAGCCGTCAAAGGGCGACCGCTTCTTTCGTCATCCCCCAAAGTTGGTCGACCGCGCTTGAATTCGTTATACCAACGATACACGGTTGCCTTGGAAGGGCCTTCATCCATGAATGCCATTTGAAGTCTATCGTACGATTCATCCGGTTTCAGGCGACACTTGAAATCGTATAAAATCATAGCTCTAAAATGTTCCCGGCGCAGATCCATATTTCAGTGAGACACAATACTTTGAATTAACTCGCAAAAAATGTGGAGGGAAATTTTGAAATTGGAACTTACTTATTTTTACTTATAAATAATCATATTTTCGAAAAACATTATAACTGGCCAGTCTCCCATATATAAAAACTTTTTTTCGCAATACTTTCTGAGGGGCCTGGTATGCACTTTATGAAAAAATGCTATAAAAATCCAGAACTCTCACTCAAGTACCAGCAGAGCATGGATGAATATTAAGGTTAGCAAAGATAGAGAATTTTTTTCAGTGTTAGTTATAAAAAATCCAAAAAAAAATATCAGAGGTACTGAGGGCCAAGAACTCCTCTGTTTCTACTACAACGATATATGCACTTTATGAAAAAATGCTATAAAAATCCAGAACTCTCACTCAAGTACCAGCAGAGCATGGATGAATATTAAGGTTAGCAAAGATAGAGAATTTTTTCAGTGTTAGTAATAAAAATCCAAAAAAAAATATCAGAGGTACTGAGGGCCAAGAACTCCTCTGTTTCTACTACAACGATATATGCACTTTATGAAAAAATGCTATAAAAATCCAGAACTCTCACTCAAGTATCAGCAGAGCATGGTTGAATATTGAGATTAATAAAAAAAAAAAAACAGAGTTCAACATAAAAAAAACAAAAAAAAATATATCAGAGGTACTGAGGGCCGGGAACTCTTCGGTTTCTACTACGACTATATATTCACTTTATAAACAAAAGCTATAAAAAACCAGAACTCTCACTCAAGTATCAGCAGAGCATGGTTGAAAATCGAGATTAATAATAAATAAGAAATTGTTATAGAGTTTTTTATAAAAAATCAATAAAAAAGTTCAGAGCTATAGAGGGCCGGGAACTCTTCGTTTTATTATACACCTTTATCAAGACTAGACGTTGAAATGCACGAGAAAGCTAGCACTTAAACTCAAGTACCAACAGAGCATGGTTGAATATTAAGGTTAGCAAAGATAGATCATTTTTTCAGTGTTAGTTATAAAAATCCAAAAAAAAATATCAGAAGTACTGAGGGCCAAGAACTCCTCGGTTTCTACTACAACGATATATGCACTCTATGAAAAAATGCTATAAAAATCCAGAACTCTCACTCAAGTACCAGCAGAGCATGGATGAATATTAAGGTTAGCAAAGATAGAGAATTTTTTCAGTGTTAGTTATAAAAAAACAAAAAAAAATATATCAGAGGTACTGAGGGCCGGGAACTCTTCGGTTTCTACTACTACTATATATTCACTTTATAAACAAAAGCTATAAAAAACCAGAACTCTCACTCAAGTATCAGCAGAGCATGGTTGAAAATCGAGATTAATAATAAATAAGAAATTGTTTCAGAGTTTTTTATAAAAAAACAATTTTTTGTTCAGAGCTATAGAGGGCCGGGAACTCTTCGTTTTATTATACACCTTTATCAAGACTAGACGTTGAAATGCACCAGAAAGCTAGCACTTAAACTCAAGTACCAACAGAGCATGGTTGAATATTAAGGTTAGCAAAGATAGATCATTTTTTCAGTGTTAGTTATAAAAATCCAAAAAAAATATCAGAAGTACTGAGGGCCAAGAACTCCTCGGTTTCTACTACAACGATATATGCACTTTATGAAAAAATGCTATAAAAATCCAGAACTCTCACTCAAGTACCAGCAGAGCATGTTTGAATATTATGGTTAGCAAAGATAGAGAATTTTTCAGTGTTAGTTATAAAAATCCAAAAATAGTATATCAGAGGTTCTGAAGGGCGGGAACTCCTCGGTTTTTTTCTACAAATAAACGTAAACTATAAAAAACCAGAACTCACTTTCAAGTACCAGCAGAGCATGGTTGAATATTAAGGTTAGCAAAGATCAAGAATTTTTTCAGTAATAGTTATAAAAATCCAAAAAAATATATCAGAAGTACTGAGAGCCAAGAACTCCTCGGTTTCTACTACAACGATATATGCACTTTATGAAAAAATGCTATAAAAATCCAGAACTCTCACTCAAGTACCAGCAGAGCATGGTTAAATATTAAGGTTAGCAAAGATAGATCATTTTTTCAGTGTTAGTTATAAAAAACCAAAAAAAAATATCAGAAGTACTGAGGGCCAAGAACTCCTCGGTTTCTACTACAACGATATATGCACTTTATGAAAAAATGCTATAAAAATCCAGAACTCTCACTCAAGTATCAGCAGAGCATGGTTGAATATTGAGATTAATAAAAAAAAAAAACAGAGTTCAACATAAAAAAAACAAAAAAAAATATCAGAAGTACTGAGAGCCAAGAACTCCTCGGTTTCTACTACAACGATATATGCACTTTATGAAAAAATGCTATAAAAATCCAGAACTCTCACTCAAGTACCAGCAGAGCATGGTTAAATATTAAGGTTAGCAAAGATAGATCATTTTTTCAGTGTTAGTTATAAAAAACCAAAAAAAAATATCAGAAGTACTGAGGGCCAAGAACTCCTCGGTTTCTACTACAACGATATATGCACTTTATGAAAAAATGCTATAAAAATCCAGAACTCTCACTCAAGTACCAGCAGAGCATGGTTAAATATTAAGGTTAGCAAAGATAGATCATTTTTTCAGTGTTAGTTATAAAAAACCAAAAAAAAATATCAGAGGTACTGAGGGCCAAGAACTCCTCTGTTTCTACTACAACGATATATGCACTTTATGAAAAAATGCTATAAAAATCCAGAACTCTCACTCAAGTATCAGCAGAGCATGGTTGAATATTGAGATTAATAAAAAAAAAAAACAGAGTTCAACATAAAAAAAACAAAAAAAAATATATCAGAGGTACTGAGGGCCGGGAAATCTTCGGTTTCTACTACTACTATATATTCACTTTATAAACAAAAGCTATAAAAAACCAGAACTCTCACTCAAGTATCAGCAGAGCATGGTTGAAAATCGAGATTAATAATAAATAAGAAATTGTTATAGAGTTTTTTATAAAAAATCAATAAAAAAGTTCAGAGCTATAGAGGGCCGGGAACTCTTCGTTTTATTATACACCTTTATCAAGACTAGACGTTGAAATGCACGAGAAAGCTAGCACTTAAACTCAAGTACCAACAGAGCATGGTTGAATATTAAGGTTAGCAAAGATAGATCATTTTTTCAGTGTTAGTTATAAAAATCCATAAAAAAATATCAAAAGTACTGAGGGCCAAGAACTCCTCGGTTTCTACTACAACGATATATGCACTTTATGAAAAAATACTATAAAAATCCAGAACTCTCACTCAAGTATCAGCAGAGCATGGTTGAATATTGAGATTAATAAAAAAAAAAACAGAGTTCAACATAAAAAAAAAATCCAAAAAAAATATCAGAGGTACTGAGGGCCGGCAACTCCTCGGTTTCTACTACTACTATATATGCACTTTATAAACAATAGCTATAAAAAACCAGAACTCTCACTTAAGTACCAGCAGAGCATGGTTGAATATTAAGGTTAGCAAAGATAGAGAATTTTTCAGTGTTCTTTATAAAAATCCAAAAATAGTATATCAGAGGTTCTGAAGGGCGGGAACTCCTCGGTTTCTTCTACAAATAAACGTAAACTATAAAAAACCAGAACTCACTTTCAAGTACCAGCAGAGCATGGTTGAATATTAAGGTTAGCAAAGATCAAGAATTTTTTCAGTAATAGTTATAAAAATCCAAAAAAAAATATCAGAAGTACTGAGAGCCAAGAACTCCTCGGTTTCTACTACAACGATATATGCACTTTATGAAAAAATGCTATAAAAATCCAGAACTCTCACTCAAGTACCAGCAGAGCATGGTTAAATATTAAGGTTAGCAAAGATAGATCATTTTTTCAGTGTTAGATATAAAAAACCAAAAAAAAATATCAGAAGTACTGAGGGCCAAGAACTCCTCGGTTTCTACTACAACGATATATGCACTTTATGAAAAAATGCTATAAAAATCCAGAACTCTCACTCAAGTATCAGCAGAGCATGGTTGAATATTGAGATTAATAAAAATAATAAAAAAAACAGAATTCAACATAAAAAAAAAAACAAAAAAAATATATCAGAGGTACTGAGGGCCGGCAACTCCTCGGTTTCTACTACTACTATATATGCACTTTATAAACAATAGCTATAAAAAACCAGAACTGTCACTCAAGTATCAGCAGAGCATGGTTGAAAATCGAGATTAATAATAAATAAGAAATTGTTTCAGAGTTTTTTATAAAAAATCAATAAAAAAGTTCAGAGCTATAGAGGGCCGGGAACTCTTCGTTTTATTATACACCTTTATCAAGACTAGACGTTGAAATGCACCAGAAATCTAGCACTTAAACTCAAGTACCAACAGAGCATGGTTGAATATTAAGGTTAGCAAAGATAGATCATTTTTTCAGTGTTAGTTATAAAAATCCAAAAAAAATATCAGAAGTACTGAGGGCCAAGAACTCCTCGGTTTCTACTACAACGATATATGCACTTTATGAAAAAATGCTATAAAAATCCAGAACTCTCACTCAAGTACCAGCAGAGCATGGATGAATATTAAGGTTAGCAAAGATAGAGAATTTTTTCAGTGTTAGTTGTAAAAATCCAAAAAAAAATATCAGAGGTACTGAGGGCCAAGAACTCCTCTGTTTCTACTACAACGATATATGCACTTTATGAAAAAATGCTATAAAAATCCAGAACTCTCACTCAAGTATCAGCAGAGCATGGTTGAATATTGAGATTAATAAAAAAAAAAAACAGAGTTCAACATAAAAAAAACAAAAAAAAATATATCAGAGGTACTGAGGGCCGGGAACTCTTCGGTTTCTACTACTACTATATATTCACTTTATAAACAAAAGCTATAAAAAACCAGAACTCTCACTCAAGTATCAGCAGAGCATGGTTGAAAATCGAGATTAATAATAAATAAGAAATTGTTATAGAGTTTTTTATAAAAAATCAATAAAAAAGTTCAGAGCTATAGAGGGCCGGGAACTCTTCGTTTTATTATACACCTTTATCAAGACTAGACGTTGAAATGCACGAGAAAGCTAGCACTTAAACTCAAGTACCAACAGAGCATGGTTGAATATTAAGGTTAGCAAAGATAGATCATTTTTTCAGTGTTAGTTATAAAAATCCAAAAAAAAATATCAGAAGTACTGAGGGCCAAGAACTCCTCGGTTTCTACTACAACGATATACGTGGGACACTCAGAAAGTTTTGCGAAACTAAAAAAAATTGTTCTATACGTACATATATTTTTATTAAATCTTTTCAAAGTACTTTCCACCAGCCTCTATACAAAGATTCATGCGCCTAAACCAGTTTTCAAAACACTTTTTCCAGTCCGCCGCAGACACCTCGTTTACAGCCTGCTCGAACGCAGCCAGCGCATCTTCCGGCGACGAAAATTGTATCCCTTTGAGCTGATTTTTTATTTTTGGGAATAAAAAGAAGTCACACGGTGCTAGATCAGGGCTGTAAGGAGGGTGACCCAGGAGTTTGACTGGCGTGCTGTCCAGGAAGTCCCTCGTTTTGAGTGCGGTGTGCGCAGGTGCATTGTCGTGGTGGAGCAGTAGCCCGCGGAGCCCTGTGTTTGGTCGCTTGTTGCTTATAACAGAGAAAACTTCTGGCAAACATTTGGTAGTATACCATTCGGCATTAATGCTTCTTTGATCCCGTAAGGGAATTGATACCAAGTGGCCAGTCAAATAAAAAAAGCTAGCGATCAAAATCTTACCCCCGCTTCTAGATCGCTTCACTTTGGTAGGCGTTGGCTCATTTTGAAACACCCAAACAGTCGACTGGCGCTTGGTTTCTGGGTCGTATTGATAAATCCAGGACTCATCACCTGTAACGATGTCGTAAACACGCCGAGACGAGCCTGCTTCAAATTTGTTAAGCATATCACGGCACCATTCCACCCGGGCCTGCTTCTGAGCATCGGTGAGGTTGTGCGGCACCCAGCGTGATACTATCCTCCTCACGCGAAGATGGCTGTGTAGAATCTCGTGAACGCTTCCCGATCCAATCTTCAATATGTGTTGAATCTCCTGATATGTAATTCGCCTATTGTCTTGGATTAAATTTTTCACTGCTAGCACGTTTTCTTCGGTAACAGCCGTCAAAGGGCGACCGCTTCTTTCGTCATCCCCCAAAGTTGGTCGACCGCGCTTGAATTCGTTATACCAACGATACACGGTTGCCTTGGAAGGGCCTTCATCCATGAATGCCATTTGAAGTCTATCGTACGATTCATCCGGTTTCAGGCGACACTTGAAATCGTATAAAATCATAGCTCTAAAATGTTCCCGGCGCAGATCCATATTTCAGTGAGACACAATACTTTGAATTAACTCGCAAAAAATGTGGAGGGAAATTTTGAAATTGGAACTTACTTATTTTTACTTATAAATAATCATATTTTCGAAAAACATTATAACTGGCCAGTCTCCCATATATAAAAACTTTTTTTCGCAATACTTTCTGAGGGGCCTGGTATGCACTTTATGAAAAAATGCTATAAAAATCCAGAACTCTCACTCAAGTACCAGCAGAGCATGGATGAATATTAAGGTTAGCAAAGATAGAGAATTTTTTCAGTGTTAGTTATAAAAATCCAAAAAAAAATATCAGAGGTACTGAGGGCCAAGAACTCCTCTGTTTCTACTACAACGATATATGCACTTTATGAAAAAATGCTATAAAAATCCAGAACTCTCACTCAAGTACCAGCAGAGCATGGATGAATATTAAGGTTAGCAAAGATAGAGAATTTTTTCAGTGTTAGTAATAAAAATCCAAAAAAAAATATCAGAGGTACTGAGGGCCAAGAACTCCTCTGTTTCTACTACAACGATATATGCACTTTATGAAAAAATGCTATAAAAATCCAGAACTCTCACTCAAGTATCAGCAGAGCATGGTTGAATATTGAGATTAATAAAAAAAAAAAACAGAGTTCAACATAAAAAAAACAAAAAAAAATATATCAGAGGTACTGAGGGCCGGGAACTCTTCGGTTTCTACTACTACTATATATTCACTTTATAAACAAAAGCTATAAAAAACCAGAACTCTCACTCAAGTATCAGCAGAGCATGGTTGAAAATCGAGATTAATAATAAATAAGAAATTGTTATAGAGTTTTTTATAAAAATCAATAAAAAAGTTCAGAGCTATAGAGGGCCGGGAACTCTTCGTTTTATTATACACCTTTATCAAGACTAGACGTTGAAATGCACGAGAAAGCTAGCACTTAAACTCAAGTACCAACAGAGCATGGTTGAATATTAAGGTTAGCAAAGATAGATCATTTTTTCAGTGTTAGTTATAAAAATCCAAAAAAAAATATCAGAAGTACTGAGGGCCAAGAACTCCTCGGTTTCTACTACAACGATATATGCACTCTATGAAAAAATGCTATAAAAATCCAGAACTCTCACTCAAGTACCAGCAGAGCATGGATGAATATTAAGGTTAGCAAAGATAGAGAATTTTTTCAGTGTTAGTTATAAAAATCCAAAAAAAAATATCAGAGGTACTGAGGGCCAAGAACTCCTCTGTTTCTACTACAACGATATATTCACTTTATAAACAAAAGCTATAAAAAACCAGAACTCTCACTCAAGTATCAGCAGAGCATGGTTGAAAATCGAGATTAATAATAAATAAGAAATTGTTTCAGAGTTCTTTATAAAAAATCTATAAAAAAGTTCAGAGCTATAGAGGGCCGGGAACTCTTCGTTTTATTATACACCTTTATCAAGACTAGACGTTGAAATGCACCAGAAAGCTGGCACTTAAACTCAAGTATCAGCAGACAATGGTTGAAGATCGAGATTAATAATAAATAAGGAAAAAAAATCAGATTTTTTATAAAAAATCAATAAAAAATTCAGAGCTACAGAGGGCCGGGAACTCTTCGTTTTCTTATACACCTTTATCAAGACTAGACGTTGAAATGCACTTGAAAGCTAGCACTTAAACTCAAGTACCAACAGAGCATGGTTGAATATTAAGGTTAGCAAAGATAGATCATTTTTTCAGTGTTAGTTATAAAAATCCAAAAAAAAATATCAGAAGTACTGAGGGCCAAGAACTCCTCGGTTTCTACTACAACGATATATGCACTTTATGAAAAAATGCTATAAAAATCCAGAACTCTCACTCAAGTACCAGCAGAGCATGGATGAATATTAAGGTTAGCAAAGATAGAGAATTTTTTCAGTGTTAGTTATAAAAATCCAAAAAAAAATATCAGAGGTACTGAGGGCCAAGAACTCCTCTGTTTCTACTACAACGATATATGCACTTTATGAAAAAATGCTATAAAAATCCAGAACTCTCACTCAAGTATCAGCAGAGCATGGTTGAATATTGAGATTAATAAAAAAAAAAACAGAGTTCAACATAAAAAAAACAAATAAAAATATATCAGAGGTACTGAGGGCCGGGAACTCCTCGGTTTCTATTACTACTATATAAACACTTTATAAACAAAAGCTATAAAAAACCAGAACTCTCACTCAAGTATCAGCAGAGCATGGTTGAAAATCGAGATTAATAATAAATAAGAAATTGTTTCAGAGTTCTTTATAAAAAATCAATAAAAAAGTTCAGAGCTATAGAGGGCCGGGAACTCTTCGTTTTATTATACATCTTTATCAAGACTAGACGTTGAAATGCACCAAAAAGCTAGCACTTAAACTCAAGTATCAGCAGAGCACGGTTAAAGATAGAGATTAATAAAAATCAAGACATTTTTCATCGTTCGTAACAAAAATCCAAAAAAAATATGTCAGAGGTACTGAGGGCCGGGCACTCCTCAGTTTTCAATACAACTATATATGCACTTTAAAAACAAAAGCTATAAAAAACTAGAACTCTCACTCAAGTATCAGCAGAGCATGGTTGAAAATCGAGATTAATAATAAATATGATATTTTTTCAGAGTGCTCTTAAAAAAATTAAATAAAAATGGTCAGAGGTACAAGGGGCCGGGAACTCTGCGTTTCCATATACACATATATTGAAATTAGACGTTGAAATGCACTATTAAGCTAGCACTTTAGCTCAAGTATCAGCAGAGCACGGTTGAAGATCTTGATTAATAATAAATAAGAAATGTTTTCAGAGTGCTCTTTAAAAAAATCAATAAAAATGTTAAGAGGTACAGAGGGCCAAGAACTCCTCGGTTTCTACTAAGACAATATATGCACTTTATGAAAAAATGCTATAGAAAGCTAGAACTCTCACTCAAGTATCAGCAGAGCATGGTTGAAAATCGAGATTCATAATAAATAAGAAATTGTTTCAGAGTTCTTTATAAAAAATCAATAAAAAAGTTCAGAGCTACAGAGGGCCGGAAACTCTTCGTTTTATTATACACCTTTATCAAGACTAGACGATGAAATGCACCAGAAAGCTAGCACTTAAACTCAAGTATCAGCAGAGCATGGTTGAAGATAGAGATTTATAAAAATCAAGACATTTTGCATCGTTCGTAATAAAATCCAAAAAAAATATATCAGAGGTACTGAGGGACGGGAACTCCTCGGTTTCTACTACAAATGTATATGCACTTTATAAACATAATCTATAAAAAACCAGAACTCTCACTCAAGTATCAGCAGAGCATGGTTGAATATTGAGATTAATAAAAATAATAAAAAAAACAGTATTCAACATAAAAAAAAAACAAAAAAAATATATCAGAGGTACTGAGGGCCAAGAACTCCTCGGTTTCTACTACAACGATATATGCACTTTATGAAAAAATGCTATAAAAATCCAGAACTCTGACTCAAGTTTCATCAGAGCATGGTTGAAAATCGAGATCTAATAAATAGGATTTTTTTTCAGAGTTCTTTATATAAAATCACAAAATATTTTCAGAGGGACAGAGGGCCGGGAAATCTTCAATTTCTTATACACCTATATCGAAAGTAGACGGTAAAATGCACCATAAAGCTAGCACTTTAACTCAAGTACCAGCAGAGCATGGTTGAATATTGAGATTAATAAAAATAAAAAAAAACAGAGTTCAACATAAAAAAAAACAAATAAAAATATATCAGAGGTACTGAGGGCCGGGAACTCCTCGGTTTCTACTACAACGATATATGCACTTTATGAAAAAATGCTATAAAAATCCAGAACTCTCACTCAAGTACCAGCAGAGCATGGATGAATATTAAGGTTAGCAAAGATAGAGAATTTTTTCAGTGTTAGTTATAAAAATCCAAAAAAAAATATCAGAGGTACTGAGGGCCAAGAACTCCTCTGTTTCTACTACAACGATATATGCACTTTATGAAAAAATGCTATAAAAATCCAGAACTCTCACTCAAGTATCAGCAGAGCATGGTTGAATATTGAGATTAATAAAAAAAAAAACAGAGTTCAACATAAAAAAAACAAATAAAAATATATCAGAGGTACTGAGGGCCGGGAACTCCTCGGTTTCTATTACTACTATGTAAACACTTTATAAACAAAAGCTATAAAAAACCAGAACTCTCACTCAAGTATCAGCAGAGCATGGTTGAAAATCGAGATTAATAATAAATAAGAAATTGTTTCAGAGTTCTTTATAAAAAATCAATAAAAAAGTTCAGAGCTATAGAGGGCCGGGAACTCTTCGTTTTATTATACACCTTTATCAAGACTAGACGTTGAAATGCACCAGAAAGCTAGCACTTAAACTCAAGTACCAACAGAGCATGGTTGAATATTAAGGTTAGCAAAGATAGATCATTTTTTCAGTGTTGGTTATAAAAATCCAAAAAAAAATATCAGAAGTACTGAGGGCCAAGAACTCCTCGGTTTCTACTACAAAGATATATGCATTTTATGAAAAAATGCTATAAAAATCCAGAACTCTCACTCAAGTACCAGCAGAGCATGGATGAATATTAAGGTTAGCAAAGATAGAGAATTTTTTCAGTGTTAGTTATAAAAATCCAAAAAAAAAAATCAGAGGTACTGAGGGCCAAGAACTCCTCTGTTTCTACTACAACGATATATTCACTTTATAAACAAAAGCTATAAAAAACCAGAACTCTCACTCAAGTATCAGCAGAGCATGGTTGAAAATCGAGATTAATAATAAATAAGAAATTGTTTCAGAGTTCTTTATAAAAAATCTATAAAAAAGTTCAGAGCTATAGAGGGCCGGGAACTCTTCGTTTTATTATACACCTTTATCAAGACTAGACGTTGAAATGCACCAGAAAGCTGGCACTTAAACTCAAGTATCAGCAGACAATGGTTGAAGATCGAGATTAATAATAAATAAGGAAAAAAAATCAGATTTTTTATAAAAAATCAATAAAAAATTCAGAGCTACAGAGGGCCGGGAACTCTTCGTTTTCTTATACACCTTTATCAAGACTAGACGTTGAAATGCACTTGAAAGCTAGCACTTAAACTCAAGTACCAACAGAGCATGGTTGAATATTAAGGTTAGCAAAGATAGATCATTTTTTCAGTGTTAGTTATAAAAATCCAAAAAAAAATATCAGAAGTACTGAGGGCCAAGAACTCCTCGGTTTCTACTACAACGATATATGCACTTTATGAAAAAATGCTATAAAAATCCAGAACTCTCACTCAAGTACCAGCAGAGCATGGATGAATATTAAGGTTAGCAAAGATAGAGAATTTTTTCAGTGTTAGTTATAAAAATCCAAAAAAAATATCAGAGGTACTGAGGGCCAAGAACTCCTCTGTTTCTACTACAACGATATATGCACTTTATGAAAAAATGCTATAAAAATCCAGAACTCTCACTCAAGTATCAGCAGAGCATGGTTGAATATTGAGATTAATAAAAAAAAAAACAGAGTTCAACATAAAAAAAACAAATAAAAATATATCAGAGGTACTGAGGGCCGGGAACTCCTCGGTTTCTATTACTACTATATAAACACTTTATAAACAAAAGCTATAAAAAACCAGAACTCTCACTCAAGTATCAGCAGAGCATGGTTGAAAATCGAGATTAATAATAAATAAGAAATTGTTTCAGAGTTCTTTATAAAAAATCAATAAAAAAGTTCAGAGCTATAGAGGGCCGGGAACTCTTCGTTTTATTATACACCTTTATCAAGACTAGACGTTGAAATGCACCAGAAAGCTAGCACTTAAACTCAAGTACCAACAGAGCATGGTTGAATATTAAGGTTAGCAAAGATAGATCATTTTTTCAGTGTTGGTTATAAAAATCCAAAAAAAAATATCAGAAGTACTGAGGGCCAAGAACTCCTCGGTTTCTACTACAAAGATATATGCACTCTATGAAAAAATGCTATAAAAATCCAGAACTCTCACTCAAGTACCAGCAGAGCATGGATGAATATTAAGGTTAGCAAAGATAGAGAATTTTTTCAGTGTTAGTTATAAAAATCCAAAAAAAAAAATCAGAGGTACTGAGGGCCAAGAACTCCTCTGTTTCTACTACAATGATATATTCACTTTATAAACAAAAGCTATAAAAAACCAGAACTCTCACTCAAGTATCAGCAGAGCATGGTTGAAAATCGAGATTAATAATAAATAAGAAATTGTTTCAGAGTTCTTTATAAAAAATCTATAAAAAAGTTCAGAGCTATAGAGGGCCGGGAACTCTTCGTTTTATTATACACCTTTATCAAGACTAGACGTTGAAATGCACCAGAAAGCTGGCACTTAAACTCAAGTATCAGCAGACAATGGTTGAAGATCGAGATTAATAATAAATAAGGAAAAAAAATCAGATTTTTTATAAAAAATCAATAAAAAATTCAGAGCTACAGAGGGCCGGGAACTCTTCGTTTTCTTATACACCTTTATCAAGACTAGACGTTGAAATGCACTTGAAAGCTAGCACTTAAACTCAAGTACCAACAGAGCATGGTTGAATATTAAGGTTAGCAAAGATAGATCATTTTTTCAGTGTTAGTTATAAAAATCCAAAAAAAAATATCAGAAGTACTGAGGGCCAAGAACTCCTCGGTTTCTACTACAACGATATATGCACTTTATGAAAAAATGCTATAAAAATCCAGAACTCTCACTCAAGTACCAGCAGAGCATGGATGAATATTAAGGTTAGCAAAGATAGAGAATTTTTTCAGTGTTAGTTATAAAAATCCAAAAAAAAATATCAGAGGTACTGAGGGCCAAGAACTCCTCTGTTTCTACTACAACGATATATGCACTTTATGAAAAAATGCTATAAAAATCCAGAACTCTCACTCAAGTATCAGCAGAGCATGGTTGAATATTGAGATTAATAAAAAAAAAAACAGAGTTCAACATAAAAAAAACAAATAAAAATATATCAGAGGTACTGAGGGCCGGGAACTCCTCGGTTTCTATTACTACTATATAAACACTTTATAAACAAAAGCTATAAAAAACCAGAACTCTCACTCAAGTATCAGCAGAGCATGGTTGAAAATCGAGATTAATAATAAATAAGAAATTGTTTCAGAGTTCTTTATAAAAAATCAATAAAAAAGTTCAGAGCTATAGAGGGCCGGGAACTCTTCGTTTTATTATACACCTTTATCAAGACTAGACGTTGAAATGCACCAGAAAGCTAGCACTTAAACTCAAGTACCAACAGAGCATGGTTGAATATTAAGGTTAGCAAAGATAGATCATTTTTTCAGTGTTGGTTATAAAAATCCAAAAAAAAATATCAGAAGTACTGAGGGCCAAGAACTCCTCGGTTTCTACTACAAAGATATTTGCATTTTATGAAAAAATGCTATAAAAATCCAGAACTCTCACTCAAGTACCAGCAGAGCATGGATGAATATTAAGGTTAGCAAAGATAGAGAATTTTTTCAGTGTTAGTTATAAAAATCCAAAAAAAAATATCAGAGGTACTGAGGGCCAAGAACTCCTCTGTTTCTACTACAACGATATATGCACTTTATGAAAAAATGCTATAAAAATCCAGAACTCTCACTCAAGTATCAGCAGAGCATGGTTGAATATTGAGATTAATAAAAAAAAAAACAGAGTTCGACATAAAAAAAACAAATAAAAATATATCAGAGGTACTGAGAGCCGGGAACTCTTCGGTTTCTACTACTACTATATATTCACTTTATAAACAAAAGCTATAAAAAACCAGAACTCTCACTCAAGTATCAGCAGAGCATGGTTGAAAATCGAGATTAATAATAAATAAGAAATTGTTTCAGAGTTCTTTATAAAAAATCTATAAAAAAGTTCAGAGCTATAGAGGGCCGGGAACTCTTCGTTTTATTATACACCTTTATCAAGACTAGACGTTGAAATGCACCAGAAAGCTGGCACTTAAACTCAAGTATCAGCAGACAATGGTTGAAGATCGAGATTAATAATAAATAAGGAAAAAAAATCAGATTTTTTATAAAAAATCAATAAAAAATTCAGAGCTACAGAGGGCCGGGAACTCTTCGTTTTCTTATACACCTTTATCAAGACTAGACGTTGAAATGCACTTGAAAGCTAGCACTTAAACTCATGTACCAACAGAGCATGGTTGAATATTAAGGTTAGCAAAGATAGATCATTTTTTCAGTGTTAGTTTTAAAAATCCAAAAAAAAATATCAGAAGTACTGAGGGCCAAGAACTCCTCGGTTTCTACTACAACAATTTATGCACTTTATGAAAAAATGCTATACAAATCCAGAACTCTCACTCAAGTACCAGCAGAGCATGGTTGAATATTAAGGTTAGCAAAGATAGAGAATTTTTTCAGTGTTAGTTATAAAAATCCAAAAATAGTATATCAGAGGTTCTGAAGGGCGGGAACTCCTCGGTTTCTTCTACAAATAAACGTTAACTATAAAAAACCAGAACTCACTTTCAAGTACCAGCAGAGCATGGTTGAATATTAAGGTTAGCAAAGATCAAGAATTTTTTCAGTAATAGTTATAAAAATCCAAAAAAAAATATCAGAAGTACTGAGAGCCAAGAACTCCTCGGTTTCTACTACAACGATATATGCACTTTATGAAAAAATGGTATAAAAATCCAGAACTCTCACTCAAGTATCAGCAGAGCATGGTTGAATATTGAGATTAATAAAAAAAAAACAGAGTTCAACATAAAAAAAACAAATAAAAATATATCAGAGGTACTGAGGGCCGGGAACTCTTCGGTTTCTACTACTACCATATATTCACTTTATAAACAAAAGCTATAAAAAACCAGAACTCTCACTCAAGTATCAGCAGAGCATGGTTGAAAATCGAGATTAATAATAAATAAGAAATTGTTTCAGAGTTCTTTATAAAAAATCTATAAAAAAGTTCAGAGCTATAGAGGGCCGGGAACTCTTCGTTTTATTATACACCTTTATCAAGACTAGACGTTGAAATGCACCAGAAAGCTGGCACTTAAACTCAAGTATCAGCAGACAATGGTTGAAGATCGAGATTAATAATAAATAAGGAAAAAAAATCAGATTTTTTATAAAAAATCAATAAAAAATTCAGAGCTACAGAGAGCCGGGAACTCTTCGTTTTCTTATACACCTTTATCAAGACTAGACGTTGAAATGCTCTTGAAAGCTAGCACTTAAACTCATGTACCAACAGAGCATGGTTGAATATTAAGGTTAGCAAAGATAGATCATTTTTTCAGTGTTAGTTTTAAAAATCCAAAAAAAAATATCAGAAGTACTGAGGGCCAAGAACTCCTCGGTTTCTACTACAACAATTTATGCACTTTATGAAAAAATGCTATACAAATCCAGAACTCTCACTCAAGTACCAGCAGAGCATGGTTGAATATTAAGGTTAGCAAAGATAGAGAATTTTTTCAGTGTTAGTTATAAAAATCCAAAAATAGTATATCAGAGGTTCTGAAGGGCGGGAACTCCTCGGTTTCTTCTACAAATAAACGTAAACTATAAAAAACCAGAACTCACTTTCAAGTACCAGCAGAGCATGGTTGAATATTAAGGTTAGCAAAGATCAAGAATTTTTTCAGTAATAGTTATAAAAATCCAAAAAAAAATATCAGAAGTACTGAGAGCCAAGAACTCCTCGGTTTCTACTACAACGATATATGCACTTTATGAAAAAATGCTATAAAAATCCAGAACTCTCACTCAAGTATCAGCAGAGCATGGTTGAATATTGAGATTAATAAAAATAATAAAAAAAACAGTATTCAACATAAAAAAAAAACAAAAAAAATATATCAGAGGTACTGAGGGCCAAGAACTCCTCGGTTTCTACTACAACGATATATGCACTTTATGAAAAAATGCTATAAAAATCCAGAACTCTGACTCAAGTTTCATCAGAGCATGGTTGAAAATCGAGATCTAATAAATAGGATTTTTTTTCAGAGTTCTTTATATAAAATCACAAAATATTTTCAGAGGGACAGAGGGCCGGGAAATCTTCAATTTCTTATACACCTATATCGAAAGTAGACGGTAAAATGCACCATAAAGCTAGCACTTTAACTCAAGTACCAGCAGAGCATGGTTGAATATTGAGATTAATAAAAATAAAAAAAAACAGAGTTCAACATAAAAAAAAACAAAAAAAAAATATATCAGAGGTACTGAGGGCCGGGAACTCCTCGGTTTCTACTACTACTATACGGGTGTCCCAGAAATCGACGTCAAGCCGTAAATGGGTGATAGACCAAGTTATAACAGTTCTCAGAAAAATACGAAAAAAAATCTATCTCATGTTTTTAAAAATTTATGGTCACTTTAATAATTTACTAAAAAAATCAATCCCTGTAATGGTTCTTTAACTCCAATTGCTACAAATCCCATAATTTATCTAATTTTTTTATTATTATGTAATCTTGAATAATGCTTGTGTAGATTTTTGCCTAAAATTCAAAGCCAACTCCTCCTACTTGGAAGAAAATTAAACTTTTTCAAAACCAAATTATTCAAATTTACTATTTCGTCCATTTTTAACTGACTGTACTGAAAAAAAAATGTACTACGCTAGTTTGGCAAGTAACATGAAAAATTGGCGCATTTAATAAGGATTCAAAAATGGTGTAACACTTGCTAGATTACGTTTTCAATAATTGGTCAAGTTTTTTTTTGTAAATAGTCTCAGTTTTTACACAAAATGTCCATACTTCCTTAAAATGACTTTAGCTTACCTAAAGCTTTGCTAAACTCCGTTTCTAGTTCGATAGAGACGAAGAGAGTCATTTTACGAAGTGTGAGCGAGATAAGAAATCGAAATTTTACGTAATTTAAGAGCAAAACGAGGTGCATGTTCGCATATTCCAATGCAGTGTACACAGCCATGGTAGCAGCGCCGGGAACTCTTCGTTTTATTATACACCTTTATCAAGACTAGACGTTGAAATGCACCAGAAAGCTGGCACTTAAACTCAAGTATCAGCAGAGCATGGTTGAAGATAGAGATTAATAAAAATCAAATAAAAAACAGAGTTCAACATAAAACAAAATAAAAAAAAAAATATCAGAGGTACTGAGAGCCGGGAACTCCTCGGTTTCTACTACTACTATATATGCACTTTATAAAAAAAAGCTAAAAAAAACCAGAACTCTCACTCAAGTATCAGCAGAGCATGGTTGAAAATCGAGATTAATAATAAATAAGAAATTGTTTCAGAGGTCTTTATAAAAAATCAATAAAAAAGTTCAGAGGAACAGAGGGCCGGGAACTCTTCGTTTTCTTATACACCTATATTAAGACTAGATGTTTAAATGCACCAGAAAGCTGGCACTTAAATTCAAGTATCAGCAGAGCATGGTTGAAGATAGAGATTAATAAAAATCAAGAAATTATTCAGAGTTCAATCTAAATAAAAACAAAAATAATATATAAGAGGTACTGAGGAACGGGAACTCCTCGGTTTCTACTACAACTATATATCCAATTTATAAACAAAAGCTATAAAAAACCAGAACTCTCACTCAAGTACCAGCAGAGCATGGTTGAATATTAAGATTAGCAAAGATCAAGAATTTTTTCAGTAATAGTTATAAAAATCTAAAACAAAATATCAGAAGTACTGAGGGCCAAGACCTCCTCGGTTTCAACTACAACGATATATGCACTTTATGAAAAAATGCTATAAAAATCCAGAACTCTCACTCAAGTACCAGCAGAGCATGGTTGAATATTAAGGTTAGCAAAGATAGAGAATTTTTTCAGTGTTAGTTATAAAAATCCAAAAAAAAATATCAGAAGTACTGAGGGCCAAGAACTCCTCGGTTTCTACTACAACGATATATGAACTTTATGAAAAAATGCTATAAAAATCCAGAATTCTCACTCAAGTACCAGCAGAGCATGGTTGAAGATCGAGATCTAATAAATAAGATTTTTTTTTCAGAGTTCTTTATATAAAATCACAAAATATTTTCAGAGGGAGAGAGGGGCAGGAAATCATAATTTTCTTATACACCTATATCGAAACTAGACGTTGAAATGCACAATAAAGCTAGCACTTTAACTCAAGTTTCAGCAGAGCATGGTTGAATATTGAGATTAATAAAAAAAAAAAAAACAGAGTTCAATATAAAAAAATAAAAATAAATATATCAGAGTTACTGAGGGCCGGGAACTCCTCGGTTTCTACTACAACTATATATGCACTTTAAAAACAAAAGCTATAAAAAACCAGAACTCTCACTCAAGTATCAGCAGAGCATGGTTGAAAATCGAGATTAATAATAAATAAGAAATTGTTTCAGAGTTCAGTATAAAAAATCAATAAAATAGTTCAGAGCTACAGAGGGCCGGGAACTCTTCGTTTTATTATACATCTTTATCAAGACTAGACGTTGAAATGCACCAAAAAGCTAGCACTTAAACTCAAGTATCAGCAGAGCACGGTTAAAGATAGAGATTAATAAAAATCAAGACATTTTTCATCGTTCGTAACAAAAATCCAAAAAAAATATGTCAGAGGTACTGAGGGCCGGGCACTCCTCAGTTTTCAATACAACTATATATGCACTTTAAAAACAAAAGCTATAAAAAACTAGAACTCTCACTCAAGTATCAGCAGAGCATGGTTGAAAATCGAGATTAATAATAAATATGATATTTTTTCAGAGTGCTCTTAAAAAAATTAAATAAAAATGGTCAGAGGTACAAGGGGCCGGGAACTCTGCGTTTCCATATACACATATATTGAAATTAGACGTTGAAATGCACTATTAAGCTAGCACTTTAGCTCAAGTATCAGCAGAGCACGGTTGAAGATCTTGATTAATAATAAATAAGAAATGTTTTCAGAGTGCTCTTTAAAAAAATCAATAAAAATGTTAAGAGGTACAGAGGGCCAAGAACTCCTCGGTTTCTACTAAGACAATATATGCACTTTATGAAAAAATGCTATAGAAAGCTAGAACTCTCACTCAAGTATCAGCAGAGCATGGTTGAAAATCGAGATTCATAATAAATAAGAAATTGTTTCAGAGTTCTTTATAAAAAATCAATAAAAAAGTTCAGAGCTACAGAGGGCCGGAAACTCTTCGTTTTATTATACACCTTTATCAAGACTAGACGATGAAATGCACCAGAAAGCTAGCACTTAAACTCAAGTATCAGCAGAGCATGGTTGAAGATAGAGATTTATAAAAATCAAGACATTTTGCATCGTTCGTAATAAAATCCAAAAAAAATATATCAGAGGTACTGAGGGACGGGAACTCCTCGGTTTCTACTACAAATGTATATGCACTTTATAAACATAATCTATAAAAAACCAGAACTCTCACTCAAGTATCAGCAGAGCATGGTTGAATATTGAGATTAATAAAAATAATAAAAAAAACAGTATTCAACATAAAAAAAAAACAAAAAAAATATATCAGAGGTACTGAGGGCCAAGAACTCCTCGGTTTCTACTACAACGATATATGCACTTTATGAAAAAATGCTATAAAAATCCAGAACTCTGACTCAAGTTTCATCAGAGCATGGTTGAAAATCGAGATCTAATAAATAGGATTTTTTTTCAGAGTTCTTTATATAAAATCACAAAATATTTTCAGAGGGACAGAGGGCCGGGAAATCTTCAATTTCTTATACACCTATATCGAAAGTAGACGGTAAAATGCACCATAAAGCTAGCACTTTAACTCAAGTACCAGCAGAGCATGGTTGAATATTGAGATTAATAAAAATAAAAAAAAACAGAGTTCAACATAAAAAAAAACAAAAAAAAAATATATCAGAGGTACTGAGGGCCGGGAACTCCTCGGTTTCTACTACTACTATACGGGTGTCCCAGAAATCGACGTCAAGCCGTAAATGGGTGATAGACCAAGTTATAACAGTTCTCAGAAAAATACGAAAAAAAATCTATCTCATGTTTTTAAAAATTTATGGTCACTTTAATAATTTACTAAAAAAATCAATCCCTGTAATGGTTCTTTAACTCCAATTGCTACAAATCCCATAATTTATCTAATTTTTTTATTATTATGTAATCTTGAATAATGCTTGTGTAGATTTTTGCCTAAAATTCAAAGCCAACTCCTCCTACTTGGAAGAAAATTAAACTTTTTCAAAACCAAATTATTCAAATTTACTATTTCGTCCATTTTTAACTGACTGTACTGAAAAAAAAATGTACTACGCTAGTTTGGCAAGTAACATGAAAAATTGGCGCATTTAATAAGGATTCAAAAATGGTGTAACACTTGCTAGATTACGTTTTCAATAATTGGTCAAGTTTTTTTTTGTAAATAGTCTCAGTTTTTACACAAAATGTCCATACTTCCTTAAAATGACTTTAGCTTACCTAAAGCTTTGCTAAACTCCGTTTCTAGTTCGATAGAGACGAAGAGAGTCATTTTACGAAGTGTGAGCGAGATAAGAAATCGAAATTTTACGTAATTTAAGAGCAAAACGAGGTGCATGTTCGCATATTCCAATGCAGTGTACACAGCCATGGTAGCAGCGCCGGGAACTCTTCGTTTTATTATACACCTTTATCAAGACTAGACGTTGAAATGCACCAGAAAGCTGGCACTTAAACTCAAGTATCAGCAGAGCATGGTTGAAGATAGAGATTAATAAAAATCAAATAAAAAACAGAGTTCAACATAAAACAAAATAAAAAAAAAAATATCAGAGGTACTGAGAGCCGGGAACTCCTCGGTTTCTACTACTACTATATATGCACTTTATAAAAAAAAGCTAAAAAAAACCAGAACTCTCACTCAAGTATCAGCAGAGCATGGTTGAAAATCGAGATTAATAATAAATAAGAAATTGTTTCAGAGGTCTTTATAAAAAATCAATAAAAAAGTTCAGAGGAACAGAGGGCCGGGAACTCTTCGTTTTCTTATACACCTATATTAAGACTAGATGTTTAAATGCACCAGAAAGCTGGCACTTAAATTCAAGTATCAGCAGAGCATGGTTGAAGATAGAGATTAATAAAAATCAAGAAATTATTCAGAGTTCAATCTAAATAAAAACAAAAATAATATATAAGAGGTACTGAAGAACGGGAACTCCTCGGTTTCTACTACAACTATATATCCAATTTATAAACAAAAGCTATAAAAAACCAGAACTCTCACTCAAGTACCAGCAGAGCATGGTTGAATATTAAGATTAGCAAAGATCAAGAATTTTTTCAGTAATAGTTATAAAAATCTAAAACAAAATATCAGAAGTACTGAGGGCCAAGACCTCCTCGGTTTCAACTACAACGATATATGCACTTTATGAAAAAATGCTATAAAAATCCAGAACTCTCACTCAAGTACCAGCAGAGCATGGTTGAATATTAAGGTTAGCAAAGATAGAGAATTTTTTCAGTGTTAGTTATAAAAATCCAAAAAAAAATATCAGAAGTACTGAGGGCCAAGAACTCCTCGGTTTCTACTACAACGATATATGAACTTTATGAAAAAATGCTATAAAAATCCAGAATTCTCACTCAAGTACCAGCAGAGCATGGTTGAAGATCGAGATCTAATAAATAAGATTTTTTTTTCAGAGTTCTTTATATAAAATCACAAAATATTTTCAGAGGGAGAGAGGGGCAGGAAATCATAATTTTCTTATACACCTATATCGAAACTAGACGTTGAAATGCACAATAAAGCTAGCACTTTAACTCAAGTTTCAGCAGAGCATGGTTGAATATTGAGATTAATAAAAAAAAAAAAAACAGAGTTCAATATAAAAAAATAAAAATAAATATATCAGAGTTACTGAGGGCCGGGAACTCCTCGGTTTCTACTACAACTATATATGCACTTTAAAAACAAAAGCTATAAAAAACCAGAACTCTCACTCAAGTATCAGCAGAGCATGGTTGAAAATCGAGATTAATAATAAATAAGAAATTGTTTCAGAGTTCAGTATAAAAAATCAATAAAATAGTTCAGAGCTACAGAGGGCCGGGAACTCTTCGTTTTATTATACATCTTTATCAAGACTAGACGTTGAAATGCACCAAAAAGCTAGCACTTAAACTCAAGTATCAGCAGAGCACGGTTAAAGATAGAGATTAATAAAAATCAAGACATTTTTCATCGTTCGTAACAAAAATCCAAAAAAAATATGTCAGAGGTACTGAGGGCCGGGCACTCCTCAGTTTTCAATACAACTATATATGCACTTTAAAAACAAAAGCTATAAAAAACTAGAACTCTCACTCAAGTATCAGCAGAGCATGGTTGAAAATCGAGATTAATAATAAATATGATATTTTTTCAGAGTGCTCTTAAAAAAATTAAATAAAAATGGTCAGAGGTACAAGGGGCCGGGAACTCTGCGTTTCCATATACACATATATTGAAATTAGACGTTGAAATGCACTATTAAGCTAGCACTTTAGCTCAAGTATCAGCAGAGCACGGTTGAAGATCTTGATTAATAATAAATAAGAAATGTTTTCAGAGTGCTCTTTAAAAAAATCAATAAAAATGTTAAGAGGTACAGAGGGCCAAGAACTCCTCGGTTTCTACTAAGACAATATATGCACTTTATGAAAAAATGCTATAGAAAGCTAGAACTCTCACTCAAGTATCAGCAGAGCATGGTTGAAAATCGAGATTCATAATAAATAAGAAATTGTTTCAGAGTTCTTTATAAAAAATCAATAAAAAAGTTCAGAGCTACAGAGGGCCGGAAACTCTTCGTTTTATTATACACCTTTATCAAGACTAGACGATGAAATGCACCAGAAAGCTAGCACTTAAACTCAAGTATCAGCAGAGCATGGTTGAAGATAGAGATTTATAAAAATCAAGACATTTTGCATCGTTCGTAATAAAATCCAAAAAAAATATATCAGAGGTACTGAGGGACGGGAACTCCTCGGTTTCTACTACAAATGTATATGCACTTTATAAACATAATCTATAAAAAACCAGAACTCTCACTCAAGTAGCAGCAGAGCATGGTTGAAGATCGAGATTAATAAAAATCAAGACATTTTTGATGAAAAATGGATTCTGTTTGACAATCGCAAGTGCTCAGCAAGTTGGTTGGATCCTGTTTCAGCAACAAAAGAATGCCCTAAACAATCTAGCCCTTAAACTTACACCTAGAAAAGTGATGGTCACTGTTTGGTGTTCTAAGGCCGATGTGATTTATCACAGCTTCTTACCAAATGGGATGAGCATTACTGCTGATGGGTACTGTGAAGAACTGAACACAATGATGGAGAAGAAGGTCTCCAAGTTACACAAGCTGGGGTTGAAAGCTCTCTGTCATCCGCCATTCTCATAAGACCTTGCACCCACAGACTTCTTCTTTTTCCAGAATTTGGATAAATTCTTAGCGTGAAAAAAAATTCAATAGCCGAGAGGCATTACAAAAAGCCTTTGAAGAATATGTTGCCTCCCGTCCAGCTGATTTTTAAAGAAAAGCATCAATAAGCTGGTACTGCTTTGAAATGCATCGATTATTTGTGTGAGTACTTTGATAAATAGAAATAAAAAAATTGAAAAAAATACGTTATCTTATTTCATAAAAGACGGATATTTCATAGGTAAAGACCTAATCATGGGCGTCGCCAAGGGGGGGCAGGGAGGGGCAGTTGCCCGCTCCTAGAGATAAAAAAATAATAGCTAAATGTAAAGAAATCAAAGTCCTAAGTCCACTCACTTAACTTAGCAAATCTAACCGCTGTTGATGTCCTAAAAGATCCATAAATCTTTTTTCCCGAAACGGGCTAAGCGTTGAAAATTTTGATGGCCCTACCGTGCCCAACGTGTACGGCAGACTGAGCGATCGTTTGTAAGCACTACGGGGGCAAATCGTCTCAATGGTCTGCCCATAATAAATGTACACAGAATGTACACAGTGTTCATTATCAAAAAATCAAAAATAATATATCAGAGGTACTGAGGGCCGGGAACTCCTCGTTTTCTACTACAACTATATATGCACGTTATGTAAGTATGTTTTAGAAAGCCAGCACTCTCACTCAAGTATCAGCAGAGCATGATTGAAGATTTTGGTTACAAAAAACCGGCCAAGTGCGAGTCGGACTCGCGCACGAAGGGTTCCGTACTTGGTAAATTGCGGTTTACGATTTATGACGTATTAAAAAAAAACTACTGACTAGATCTCGTTCAAACCAAAATACCTAATATTTTTTTTTTAGTTTTATCATTCTCTTATTTTAGAAGTTACAGGGGAGGGACACACGTTTCACCACTTTGGAAGTGTCTCTCGCGCAAACTATTCAGTTTAGAAAAAAAATATATAAGAAACCTCAATATAATTTTTGAAGACCTATTCATAAATACCCCACCCGTATGGATTTGATGTTTTTTTTTTTAGTTTCAGTTTCAAGTATGGGAACCCCCAAAATTTATTGTTTTTCTCTATTTTGTGTGAAAATATTATTGCGGTTCACAGAATACATCTACTTACCAAGTTTCAACAGCAAAGTTCTTATAGTTTCGGGAAAAAGTGGCTGTGACATACGGACGGACAGACAGACAGACAGACAGACATGACGAATCTATCAGGGTTCCGTATTTTGACATTTGACTACGGAACCCTAAAAATCATGCAAATTTTCAATGTTCAAGCTAGAAACCAAATATTTTAATTAGAACACTGTATTTGGAATCTAATCCATACTAATATTATAAATGTGAAAGTAACTCTGTCTGTCTGTCTGTTACCTTTTCACGCTTAACCCGCTGAACAGAATTAGATGAAAGTTGGTATGAAGATAGTTTGAGACCTGGGAAAGGACATAGGCTATTTTTTTTTAAACGCTAAGGATCTCCCCCTTCCCTAACCTCAGTGGGAGGTTGGATAGTTTTGTGTAAAACTTTGGCTATAACTCCAGAACGCACGAACCGATTTCCATGGTTTTGCATTCGTTGGAAAGGTCTCGATTTTTTAGGGTTCCGTAGCCAAATGGCAAAATACGAAACCCTTATAGATTCGTCATGTCTGTCTGTCTGTCCGTCCGTATGTCACAGCCCCTTTTTTCCGAAACCATAAGAACTATGCTGTTGAAACTTGGTAAGTAGATGTATTCTGTGAACCGCAATAAGATTTTTACACAAAAATAGAAAAAAAACAATAATTTTTGGGGGTTCGCATACTTGAAACTGAAAATATTTTTTTTTTCATCAAACCTATACGTGTTGGGTATCTATGAATAGGTCTTCGAAAATGATATTGAGGTTACTAATATAATTTTTTTCTAAACTGAATAGTTTGCGCGAGAGACACTTCCAAAGTGGTAAAATGTGTGTGTCCCGCCCCTGTAACTTCTAAAATAAGAGAATGATAAAACTAAAAAAAATATATTATGTACATTACCATGTAAACTTCCAACGAAAATTGGTTTGAACGAGATCTAGTAAGTAGTATTTTTTAATACGTCATAAATCGTTAACAGCAATTTACCAAGTACGGAACCCTTCGTGCATGAGTCCGACTCGCACTTGGCCGGTTTTTTTCTATTTTTGTGTGAAAATATTATTGCGGTTCACAGAATACATCTACTTACTAAGTTTCAACAGCAAAGTTCTTATAGTTTAGGGAAAAAGTGGCTGTGACATACGGACGGACAGACAGACAGACAGACAGACAGACATGACGAATCTATAAGAGTTCCGTATTTTGACATTTGGCTACGGCACCCTAAAAATCATGCAAATTTTCAATGTTCACGCTAGAAACCAAATATTTTAATTAGAACACTGTATTTGGAATCTAATCCATACTAATATTATAAATGTGAAAGTAACTCTGTCTGTCTGTTACCTTTTCACGCTTAACCCGCTGAACAGAATTAGATGAAAGTTGGTATGAAGATAGTTTGAGACCTGGGAAAGGACATAGGCAATTTTTTTTATTAAACGCTAAGGATCTCCCCCTTCCCTAACCTCAGTGGGAGGTTGGATAGTTTTGTGTAAAACTTTGGCTATAACTCCAGAACGCACGAACCGATTTCCATGGTTTTGCATTCGTTGGAAAGGTCTCGGGCTCCGTGAGGTTTATAGGTAGGGTAGGGTAGGGTAGGGTAGGTAGGGTAGGGTAGGGTAGGATAGGGTAAGGAAGGGTATGGTAGTGTAGGGTAGAGTAGTGTAGGGTAGGGTAGTGTAGGGTAGTGTAGGGTCGGGTAGGTTAGGGTAGGGTAGGGTAGTGTAGGGTCGGGTAGGTTAGGGTAGGGTAGGGTAGGGTAGGGTAGTGTAGAGTAGGGTAGGGTAGTGTAGGGTCGGGTAGGGTAGGGTAGGGTAGGGTAGATAAATGTTTGGTCTTTTTATGGCAAAACAAAGTTTGCCGGGTCTGCTAGTTAGCTATAATTACCACTTACAGATGCTTGGTACTTGGGTATTGCATGAATCCCGTTATTGCCTATGTACTTGCTACCCACTTAGCTTGCTGATAGACTTACGTTGCCGACAGAATGGGAATTTTAGGACATACATGATAGCGCTGGTAAATGAAACTAGCAGCAGAGACGAAATCAAAACGTCAAAAAGGCAGATGACATAACGGAAACACGAATTATGTATTGTTATTGTAAAGATTTGTTTTTATTTGAGTAATATTTTAAAGTCAAAAATGGAAGGTAGATTCACCGACTGTTAGTTTATTTCAATAAAATAATTGGTAACTATATTCGTTCAAAATATTTGTAAAAAGTATTATTAATTACTAAACAAATAATGTACACAATTACTGTATTTTTACAAACCTAAATCTATAATTAATTGATAAACAAATGTCACCGGATGTTGTTGCTGTGTGACGTCTTGTCATTTGTTTAAACGTATAAATAGGCTGGTTCTAGTCGAAAGAACTCAGTATTGAATTGTATTGAACTGTGCACATATCTTCATAAAATTAAGTTGTGAGACTTACTGTTGGTGTGAGTAATAAAAAGTGTAAACAAGATGTCTGATCGTTATCATTTGAGAATCCTGAGTACGCCCGCTCTTACATCAGAAGAAAGGGATCAACCCGAGCCTCAACTGGACCCATCAACACAGTCGTCTTGCCTAGCCTACCGACCACTCGACCAGGACATTCGGATGAGCTGAATTTACTTCGTTGCCAGATCAAGTTGCAGAAAAGGATGTTTTTTTAAAAACAAAACACCAATACCCACAAGCTAAGTAAAATTTATTTACCTAATTATGATCTTGACCAGCATAAAATAACAATTGAGTGAACAAGTTACCTGTCTATCCACCGTGCGAGGTAGTTCAGTCTATTGCTAGGATGAAGGGGTTTTCATGCTTGCTAAGACGCGCCAAGCAATTGGTAGACACTAATGCTCATTCTTTTGCACTCGTAGCACAATATTAAGTAGCTAAACTAGATATTATATTGTGTATTGGAATTGTGTGTGTATTGAATAGACTTCAAATCAAGCTAAATCTTTTTTTGAATATGTTACCAAGTCATAAAGTTTACTTTCAAGTATTTTTCCTAATGCTCCAGTGGCATAAAATCATAGTTTTACCAAGCTGAACCCCTCGGGTCAAGCATCAAGAACACAAAACAAACATGATTTGCGCGAAACTTTGACTTTGGATATCAAAATACTTCATTAGATGCCACTAAATATGATACACATACAAATAAAACTTTCGGTTATGCCCATTATTTTCATATCCCTTAATAGAGGAGCTCGTGGCTAAATAATAACTTAACTTAAGCAACGCTTGACGATGTCGGTCCATGGATGTGTGACCATTTCAACATACCGAGTTTCCTTCGTGCCTCGGAAAGCACGTTAAGCCGTTGGTCCCGGCTGTCATTTGAAGATCTTTGACAGTCTTTACGGGTAGTCCGAAGCTTGAGATCTGACACCAGTCTTGCCAAAGGGTACTGTGTTGCCCAGTTACTGAGTTGTGGAGGTCAGATAGGCAGATTGATTGGTTTAGGTTACTACACCGGTGCACAGGTTAATTTCCATCAAAGCTGTGTATGGTTAAGATAACCGTGTGACCATTATACTCTCGTAATATTTTTCATGTTTCAGATACCATATTGTGTCGCAGCCTGAAGCCTCTGCTGAAGGCTAGCGATTCAGATGCTGAGCGCGAAGGTTGACGTGTCAACATCTGAGAGGTTAAGGAGAACAGCATGCAAGCAGTTCGCTGGTCTTAGCCGAACGGTACGAACGTGCGCAAGTTTGGAATGGAATACTCGGTGAGTCGCTTCCATTTTATTTTGATAGTGAAGTCAAATATTCTCTAGTGATGAGATGCTATTTCGAGTTTTAAGTGTTCATGTTGGAACACTGAATTGGTTGGTAGTGGTTATACCTAGCACTATCACTAGGTAATTAAGACACACCTGGTAAAAAGCAAGTAGCTAATAAGTTACCTATTGGGTTGTTAGTACTTTCCTAGTTTCAACATTTGGTTCAGTACGAACTTTAGGATGAGATATCCCATAAGAAGGAGATGAGATATCCAAAATGACTGAATAACTAGTCGTTTTCAGTGGCAAAGCGAGTTAGTAATGTCGTTGGGCTATCGTAATTGTATCGAGTTAGTAACGGTACTGGTCATTTGCGTGTATTCAGGACGGATCTTGTTGCGTAACGATGTACAACCACCGTCTTCAGATCTGAATTCACTTGCTTACTTTCAAAGTAATATTATGATAACAGTAGATCACGCGATTGTTTTTCTTACATGAAAACTGAGTTAGTGACCGACAGTAAAGGGTTACTGTTGATAATCTGATATTTATGATATTGATCAGAGTTAATTCGTGAAGCTCCTTAATAGTATCAGGGTTAGTTGTTTCCCTTTTATAAGCCATCAGTATGTTCCAAAATCTTTAAGTAGAAAACGCGAATCATGTTGGAAAGATACTCGATCGCCAAGTTTTTTGAGAATTAGACGTCATAGTTGATGACTGTGGTAGTGAAACCAAATCTGATTAACATGTCTACTCATAAGACCAATTCTGGACCGCACCTCATGCGTACCATGTGGCGATGGGTTTTTTTAAAGTGGGTTTATGAGTTGAGTATGCATTGCCTTTACTTTGTTTAGTTTAACTTGTTGATCGTCGGACCTTTTTCTAATGAATAGTGTTGTGTGGGAAACTTTAGTACGAAAACTGAAGAGGCCCGGTATTAAGTCCGCGATAGGTGATTATGACAGGATAGTGATCGTTATACACCGAAAGCTTTAAATAGATACGCTTAAACCTACAAGTATGGACACGGTAGGTTAAGGAAGATGCCAGCGGGTCATGTACCAGTCGATGTTGATGTTAAAAGGATTTTAATGATGATGAGCAAGCTCAAAATGTCGAGTAATTGAGTCTATCAGCCGTATTATGTTTGACCGTACCAGTGGATTCTGGCGGAGGTCGGGGTCTTGAGAGACCGTTGTGTGAGAGCAATATAATTGCTGTTCGGCTACAGAGCCGTGGCGTTAGAGGTTTTACTCGAGGGTTTCTGTAAGCTTGGCAGTTTTCGCTGCAGAAGAAGTTTTAAAGTTTGATTTGAGCGACTGGTGGTACATGGCCCAGGGTAATGATTTAGTTAAAGATCAAAGTTCTAAAATTTCCCTATTGTCACGAACCCAATGATCTAGTTTGGTCAGGAGTAGCCGAGCGTTGTGCGTTGGCCTGTGTGGCAACTGTTGGCCTTTATGGCAACTGTTGGCCTGTGTGGCAACTAAATGCAAGTGTGCCAACTGGAGGCCTTTATGGCAACTGTAGGCCAGTGTGGCAACTGGAGGTCTTTGTAGCAACTGTGGTCCTGTAAGTTGGTTTAAAATAAACACGTTTGTGTAAGGAACCTTACAGAGGATTCCTTAAGATAAAGTAAACTCGCATAGTCACGCGAGAGGTGAGGTCACCATGTTAATGTTGATGACGTTCGAATCGACAAGCCTTCGTTACGAAAATTGAAATAATTTTGGTTTTCTAATTTTTATTACTATGCGTAGATTGTGTTAGTAAGATATACAAAGCTGAAGTACCAATTGAGATTGTAGATGATGAATAGACGTAACATAGGACAGACTAAATCTCTGTGTGAACAGGTTCTGAGTTCAGAGAGTTGAGTTGACTCGACAACGTAGGGATGTGCGAGTAGAGCAATTGAGAAGAGAGCTATGTGATGGCTAAAGGTCGTGAATAAGATACCTGGTGTCTTTTTCTTTTGTTTCATTTAATGTGACATTAGTGACTATCAGTGGTACTTGGACTTTGTAATCACGAAGATTAGAAGCTTTTGCGTTCCGAACTTCACCCTATTGATGATCATTTCAATTAATCTTTTGGTACCTCATGTAGAATTATTACAAATGGGGAATCCGCTACAATGGCACAGATTACAGCCATTTTTATTTTCTTTTTCTTCATACATCATGCTATTACTCGCGGTACATCTAGAGCTAACAGTCAAACTGAATGGGTTTGGGTTAATAAAATAGGTGAATTGTAATTGGCATTAAAATATACGAAATCTAAGGCTACTGAATGGCCCTTTTGATTAACTAGGTAAAATAGCCCCTCCCCTGCAATTGAAAATACCATATCCGTTTAGACCCTAAGCATAGAATGGCCGAAACGGAAGCAAAAAAAAAAAAAAAAAAGAGGTTTTGGTTTTAGAAAAAGACTTTGGTCACTCAATGAACTTTGAACGACTAGACCGTGATAGCAAGAATAAATAATAATGAAAAAAAAAAAAAAAAAAAAGTCAAAGACTGGCCTCTGAATCTTTATGATCAAGCAACGAACTACGACCTCTGAGTTTCAGAATTAGTTGGTTAAATAAAATTCTGTCAAAACAAGTCAAAGACGGGGCCTCTGAATCTTTATGATCAAGCAACGATCTGCGACCTCTGAGTTTGATAGTTAAATAAAACTCAGTCAAAACAAGTCGTAAGACTAGCCTCTGAATCTTTATGATCAAGCTACGATCTGATACCTCTGAATTTGATTTGAGTTAGCAAAATGGATGTGTAAAAAGGCCTTGGTCATGGCTATGGTTTAAGTTGGATGATTCAATAAAATTTAAGTCAAAACAAGTCAAAGATGGGCCTCTGAATCTTAATGGACAAGCCACTATCTGCGATCTCTGAGTTTGACTCATTCACTCACTCATATTTTAATTTTTTTATGATTTTCAGAGATTCGCTGGGCCTAGCAAGGCCCGCTCGTCAGTATGGCCGTGATAGCGCTGGTAAATGAAACTAGCAGCAGAGACGAAATCAAAACGTCAAAAAGGCAGATGACATAACGGAAACACGAATTATGTATTGTTATTGTAAAGATTTGTTTTTATTTGAGTAATATTTTAAAGTCAAAAATGGAAGGTAGATTCACCGACTGTTAGTTTATTTCAATAAAATAATTGGTAACTATATTCGTTCAAAATATTTGTAAAAAGTATTATTAATTACTAAACAAATAATGTACACAATTACTGTATTTTTACAAACCTAAATCTATAATTAATTGATAAACAAATGTCACCGGATGTTGTTGCTGTGTGACGTCTTGTCATTTGTTTAAACGTATAAATAGGCTGGTTCTAGTCGAAAGAACTCAGTATTGAATTGTATTGAACTGTGCACATATCTTCATAAAATTAAGTTGTGAGACTTACTGTTGGTGTGAGTAATAAAAAGTGTAAACAAGATGTCTGATCGTTATCATTTGAGAATCCTGAGTACGCCCGCTCTTACATACATAGTTGAGGTTGTATAATTACGTAAATTGAAAATACGATTTTTGGCTTAAGGAAATATTTTGATTATTTTGATTTTATAAAAGAAAAGAAAGAAAACACATTTATTTGACACAAGTCATAGCACACTACATAAAAATAAAAAAGATAAAACTTAGACTAAACAACTTTAACATAAAAAAAAGAAAATAATATATTTGTAACATTGTGTGTCACACGCATGCGCCAAATAGGACATACATACAAAAAAAGTAAAGGACATATAAAAGTTATAGACATAAAACTAATATTTCCGTTTAAATCGTGGAAATCGGTCAACGCATTAAGAGATATTGAAGATGTAAGAGCACCAAAATTGAATTTTAAGACTTGTTTTAAAAACACAGGATTTTAGGCACTATTTATTCTTTTAAATATAATTATTTCTAAATATTAAGTTTTTAGAATAATTTGTCTAAGTTATTGTGAAAACTGCATCAAAATTCTTTGCATATTTTAGAAGAACTGAGCTGACAAACAAATTAGTTAGAGAGACGTGTGGCAAATTTAACCATAGCTCTCTAGATGGCGTTGGCGTCGAATTAAAAGTCGCTATCCTTTTGTTACATACGAAGGTATAAGTACGACGTAGGTTAATTGCTGTAAATATTGTAGAATAAGTTAAGTAGGTATTTTGCAACTTTTGTAACCCGTGAATTCGCCAGCAGGTGGAGCTTGGATTTACAGCTTACTTCTTTTGTTGATGTTTGGTCGTTTTGTTAAATCTTATAATATTTCTAAGTGTTATGTTCTGTTATTAATGCTGAGTATCGTTAATAATGTTAAGTGTTTAAGTTTTGATATTATTGAGTTAATTATCCTTTCAGTTTTGTTTTTTGTCGTTAATTGTTTTGTTTGTTTGTTGTTGTTTAGATTTTAGTTACCACTGAGGTTTTAAAAAAAATGCCGGGAAAAACACCTTATAATAAAATTTCTCTAAGGCAAATTCTATCGGACGGTAGCTGTCGCACCATTGATGAAAATGGGCGTGTGTATCCACCTTCCCATGCTGTCTATCAAATGGTTTCCAAATTAATGGCGGACAAGGGGTCCATAATAACACCTAAACATGTCCATACCATAATTAACTGCAACCGGAGTGGGCTAAGAGATCATATCTGTAAAGTTTTCGAAATACGAGAGCAGGAATTGAGCATCTCTGAAAGCGACGGTAACTAACACTGAAAAAATTCTTGATCTATCTTTGTAGTAGAAACCGAGGAGTTCATGGCCCTCAGTACTTCTGATATTTTTTTTTGGATTTTTATAACTAACACTGAAAAAATGATCTATCTTTGCTAACCTTAATATTCAACCATTGTCTGCTGGTACTTGAGTTTAAGTGCCAGCTTTCTGGTGCATTTCAACGTCTATTCTTGATAAAGGTGTATAATAAAACGAAGAGTTCCCGGCCCTCTGTTCCTCTGAACTTTATTATTGATTTTTTATAAAGAACTCTGAAACAATTTCTTATTTATTATTAATCTCGATTTTCAACCATGCTCTGCTGATACTTGAGTGAGAGTTCTGGTTTTTTATAGCTTTTGTTTATAAAGTGCATATATAGTAGTAGTAGAAACCGAGGAGTTCCCGGCCCTCAGTACCTCTGATATATTTTTTTTGTTTTTTTTTATGTTGAATTCTGTTTTTTTTATTATTTTTATTAATCTCTCAATATTCAACCATGCTCTGCTGATACTTGAGTGAGAGTTCTGGTTTTTTATAGCTTTTGTTTATAAAGTGGATATATAGTTGTAGTAGAAACCGAGGAGTTCCCGGCCCTCAGTACCTCTGATATTTTTTTTTGGATTTTTATAACCAACACTGAAAAAATTCTCTATCTTTGCTAACCTTAATATTCAACCATGCTCTGCTGGTACTTGAGTGAGAGTTCTGGATTTTTATAGCATTTTTTCAGAAAGTGCATATATCGTTGTAGTAGAAACCGAGGAGTTCTTGGCCCTCAGTACTTCTGATATTTTTTTTGGATTTTTATAACTAACACTGAAAAAAATATTTATCTTTGCTAACCTTAATATTCAACCATGCTCTGCTGGTACTTGAGTGAGAGTTCTGGATTTTTATAGCATTTTTTCATAAAGTGCATATATCGTTGTAGTAGAAACCGAGGAGTTCTTGGCCCTCAGTACTTCTGATATTTTTTTTTGGATTTTTATAACTAACACTGAAAAAATGATCTATCTTTGCTAACCTTAATATTCAACCATGCTCTGTTGGTACTTGAGTTTAAGTGCTAGCTTTCTGGTGCATTTCAACGTCTAGTCTTGATAAAGGTGTATAAGAAAACGAAGAGTTTCCGGCCCTCTGTAGCTCTGAATTTTTTTATCGATTTTTTATAAAGAATCTGATTTTTTTTTCTTATTTATTATTAATCTCGATCTTCAACCATTGTCTGCTGATACTTGAGTTTAAGTGCCAGCTGTCTGGTGCATTTCAACGTCTAGTCTTGATAAAGTGTATAATAAAACGAAGAGTTCCCGGCCCTCTGTTCCTCTGAACTTTATTATTGATTTTTTATAAAGAACTCTGAAACAATTTCTTATTTATTATTAATCTCGATTTTCAACCATGCTCTGCTGATACTTGAGTGAGAGTTCTGGTTTTTTATAGCTTTTGTTTATAAAGTGCATATATAGTAGTAGTAGAAACCGAGGAGTTGTCGGCCCTCAGTAACTCTGATATATTTTTTTTGTTTTTTTTTATGTTGAATTCTGTTTTTTTTTATTATTTTTATTAATCTCTCAATATTCAACCATGCTCTGCTGATACTTGAGTGAGAGTTCTGGTTTTTTATAGCTTTTGTTTATAAAGTGGATATATAGTTGTAGTAGAAACGGAGGAGTTCCCGGCCCTCAGTACCTCTGATATTTTTTTTTGGATTTTTATATCTAACACTGAAAAAATTCTCTATCTTTGCTAACCTTAATATTCAACCATGCTCTGCTGGTACTTGAGTGAGAGTTCTAGATTTTTAAAGCATTTTTTCAGAAAGTGCATATATCGTTGTAGTAGAAACCGAGGAGTTCTTGGCCCTCAGTACTTCTGATATTTTTTTTGGATTTTTATAACTAACACTGAAAAAATTATTTATCTTTGCTAACCTTAATATTCAACCATGCTCTGCTGGTACTTGAGTGAGAGTTCTGGATTTTTATAGCATTTTTTCATAAAGTGCATATATCGTTGTAGTAGAAACCGAGGAGTTCTTGGCCCTCAGTACTTCTGATATTTTTTTTTGGATTTTTATAACTAACACTGAAAAAAATTATCTATCTTTGCTAACCTTAATATTCAACCATGCTCTGTTGTTACTTGAGTTTAAGTGCTAGCTTTCTGTTGCATTTCAACGTCTAGTCTTGATAAAGGTGTATAAGAAAACCAAGAGTTCCCGGACCTCTGTAGCTCTGAATTTTTTTATTGATTTTTTATAAAGAATCTGTTTTTTTTTTCTTATTTATTATTAATCTCGATCTTCAACCATTGTCTGCTGATACTTGAGTTTAAGTGCCAGCTTTCTGGTGCATTTCAACGTCTAGTCTTGATAAAGGTGTATAATAAAACGAAGAGTTCCCGGCCCTCTATAGCTCTGAACTTTTGTATTGATTTTTTATAAAGAACTCTGAAACAATTTCTTATTTATTATTAATCTCGATTTTCAACCATGCTCTGCTGATACTTGAGTGAGAGTTCTGGTTTTTTATAGCTTTTGTTTATAAAGTGGATATATAGTTGTAGTAGAAACGGAGGAGTTCCCGGCCCTCAGTACCTCTGATATTTTTTTTTGGATTTTTATAACTAACACTGAAAAAATTCTCTATCTTTGCTAACCTTAATATTCAACCATGCTCTGCTGGTACTTGAGTGAGAGTTCTAGATTTTTATAGCATTTTTTCAGAAAGTGCATATATCGTTGTAGTAGAAACCGAGGAGTTCTTGGCCCTCAGTACTTCTGATATATTTTTTGGATTTTTATAACTAACACTGAAAAAAATATTTATCTTTGCTAACCTTAATATTCAACCATGCTCTGCTGGTACTTGAGTGAGAGTTCTGGATTTTTATAGCATTTTTTCATAAAGTGCATATATCGTTGTAGTAGAAACCGAGGAGTTCTTGGCCCTCAGTACTTCTGATATTTTTTTTTGGATTTTTATAACTAACACTGAAAAAAATTATCTATCTTTGCTAACCTTAATATTCAACCATGCTCTGTTGTTACTTGAGTTTAAGTGCTAGCTTTCTGCTGCATTTCAACGTCTTGTCTTGATAAAGGTGTATAAGAAAACGAAGAGTTCCCGGCCCTCTATAGCTCTGAACTTTTTTATTGATTTTTTATATAGAACTCTGAAACAATTTCTTATTTATTATTAATCTCGATTTTCTACCATGCTCTGCTGATACTTGAGTGAGGGTTCTGGTTTTTTATAGCTTTTGTTTATAAAGTGTTTATATAGTAGTAATAGAAACCGAGGAGTTCCCGGCCCTCAGTACCTCTGATATATTTTTTTTTGTTTTTTTTTTATGTTGAACTCTGTTTTTTTTTTTTTTTATTAATCTCAATATTCAACCATGCTCTGCTGATGCTTGAGTGAGAGTTCTGGATTTTTATGGCATTTTTTCATAAAGTGCATATATCGTTGTAGTAGAAACCGAGGAGTTCTTGGCCCTCAGTACTTCTGATATTTTTTTTTGGATTTTTATAACTAACACTGAAAAAATTCTCTATCTTTGCTAACCTTAATATTCAACCATGCTCTGCTGGTACTTGAGTGAGAGTTCTGGATTTTTATAGCATTTTTTCATAAAGTGCATATATCTTTGTAGTAGAAACCGAGGAGTTCCCGGCCCTCAGTACCTCTGATATATTTTTTTTGTTTTTTTTTTTATGTCGAATTCAGTTTTTTTTATAATTTTTATTAATCTCAATATTCAACAATGCTCTGCTGATACTTGAGTGAGAGTTCTGGTTTTTTATAGCTTTTGTTTATAAAGTGGATATATAGTTGTAGTAGAAACCGAGGAGTTCCCGGCCCTCAGTACCTCTGATAATTTTTTTTGGATTTTTATAACTAACACTGAAAAAATTCTCTATCTTTGCTAACCTTAATATTCAACCATGCTCTGCTGGTACTTGAGTGAGAGTTCTGGATTTTTATAGCATTTTTTCATAAAATGCATATATCTTTGTAGTAGAAACCGAGGAGTTCTTGGCCCTCAGTACTTCTGATATTTTTTTTTGGATTTTTATAACCAACACTGAAAATATGATCTATCTTTGCTAACCTTAATATTCAACCATGCTCTGTTGGTACTTGAGTTTAAGTGCTAGCTTTCTGGTGCATTTCAACGTCTAGTCTTGATAAAGGTGTATAAGAAAACCAAGAGTTCCCGGACCTCTGTAGCTCTGAATTTTTTTATTGATTTTTTATAAAGAATCTGTTTTTTTTTTCTTATTTATTATTAATCTCGATCTTCAACCATTGTCTGCTGATACTTGAGTTTAAGTGCCAGCTTTCTGGTGCATTTCAACGTCTAGTCTTGATAAAGGTGTATAATAAAACGAAGAGTTCCCGGCCCTCTATAGCTCTGAACTTTTGTATTGATTTTTTATAAAGAACTCTGAAACAATTTCTTATTTATTATTAATCTCGATTTTCAACCATGCTCTGCTGATACTTGAGTGAGAGTTCTGGTTTTTTATAGCTTTTGTTTATAAAGTGGATATATAGTTGTAGTAGAAACGGAGGAGTTCCCGGCCCTCAGTACCTCTGATATTTTTTTTTGGATTTTTATAACTAACACTGAAAAAATTCTCTATCTTTGCTAACCTTAATATTCAACCATGCTCTGCTGGTACTTGAGTGAGAGTTCTAGATTTTTATAGCATTTTTTCAGAAAGTGCATATATCGTTGTAGTAGAAACCGAGGAGTTCTTGGCCCTCAGTACTTCTGATATATTTTTTGGATTTTTATAACTAACACTGAAAAAAATATTTATCTTTGCTAACCTTAATATTCAACCATGCTCTGCTGGTACTTGAGTGAGAGTTCTGGATTTTTATAGCATTTTTTCATAAAGTGCATATATCGTTGTAGTAGAAACCGAGGAGTTCTTGGCCCTCAGTACTTCTGATATTTTTTTTTGGATTTTTATAACTAACACTGAAAAAAATTATCTATCTTTGCTAACCTTAATATTCAACCATGCTCTGTTGTTACTTGAGTTTAAGTGCTAGCTTTCTGCTGCATTTCAACGTCTTGTCTTGATAAAGGTGTATAAGAAAACGAAGAGTTCCCGGCCCTCTATAGCTCTGAACTTTTTTATTGATTTTTTATATAGAACTCTGAAACAATTTCTTATTTATTATTAATCTCGATTTTCTACCATGCTCTGCTGATACTTGAGTGAGAGTTCTGGTTTTTTATAGCTTTTGTTTATAAAGTGTTTATATAGTAGTAATAGAAACCGAGGAGTTCCCGGCCCTCAGTACCTCTGATATATTTTTTTTTGTTTTTTTTTTATGTTGAACTCTGTTTTTTTTTTTTTTTATTAATCTCAATATTCAACCATGCTCTGCTGATGCTTGAGTGAGAGTTCTGGATTTTTATGGCATTTTTTCATAAAGTGCATATATCGTTGTAGTAGAAACCGAGGAGTTCTTGGCCCTCAGTACTTCTGATATTTTTTTTTGGATTTTTATAACTAACACTGAAAAAATTCTCTATCTTTGCTAACCTTAATATTCAACCATGCTCTGCTGGTACTTGAGTGAGAGTTCTGGATTTTTATAGCATTTTTTCATAAAGTGCATATATCTTTGTAGTAGAAACCGAGGAGTTCCCGGCCCTCAGTACCTCTGATATATTTTTTTTGTTTTTTTTTTTAATGTCGAATTCAGTTTTTTTTATAATTTTTATTAATCTCAATATTCAACAATGCTCTGCTGATACTTGAGTGAGAGTTCTGGTTTTTTATAGCTTTTGTTTATAAAGTGGATATATAGTTGTAGTAGAAACCGAGGAGTTCCCGGCCCTCAGTACCTCTGATAATTTTTTTTGGATTTTTATAACTAACACTGAAAAAATTCTCTATCTTTGCTAACCTTAATATTCAACCATGCTCTGCTGGTACTTGAGTGAGAGTTCTGGATTTTTATAGCATTTTTTCATAAAATGCATATATCTTTGTAGTAGAAACCGAGGAGTTCTTGGCCCTCAGTACTTCTGATATTTTTTTTTGGATTTTTATAACCAACACTGAAAATATGATCTATCTTTGCTAACCTTAATATTCAACCATGCTCTGTTGGTACTTGAGTTTAAGTGCTAGCTTTCTGGTGCATTTCAACGTCTAGTCTTGATAAAGGTGTATAATAAAACGAAGAGTTCCCGGCCCTCTATAGCTCTGAACTTTTTTATTGATTTTTTATAAAGAACTCTGAAACAATTTCTTATTTATTATTAATCTCGATTTTCAACCATGCTCTGCTGATACTTGAGTGAGAGTTCTGGTTTTTTATAGCTTTTGTTTATAAAGTGTTTATATAGTAGTAATAGAAACCGAGGAGTTCCCGGCCCTCAGTACCTCTGATAATTTTTTTTTGTTTTTTTTTATGTTGAACTCTGTTTTTTTTTTTTTTTATTAATCTCAATATTCAACCATGCTCTGCTGATACTTGAGTGAGAGTTCTGGTTTTTTATAGCTTTTGTTTATAAAGTGGATATATAGTTGTAGTAGAAACGGAGGAGTTCCCGGCCCTCAGTACCTCTGATATTTTTTTTTGGATTTTTATAACTAACACTGAAAAAATTCTCTATCTTTGCTAACCTTAATATTCAACCATGCTCTGCTGGTACTTGAGTGAGAGTTCTAGATTTTTATAGCATTTTTTCAGAAAGTGCATATATCGTTGTAGTAGAAACCGAGGAGTTCTTGGCCCTCAGTACTTCTGATATTTTTTTTGGATTTTTATAACTAACACTGAAAAAAATATTTATCTTTGCTAACCTTAATATTCAACCATGCTCTGCTGGTACTTGAGTGAGAGTTCTGGATTTTTATAGCATTTTTTCATAAAGTGCATATATCTTTGTAGTAGAAACCGAGGAGTTCCCGGCCCTCAGTACCTCTGATATATTTTTTTTGTTTTTTTTTTATGTCGAATTCAGTTTTTTTTATAATTTTTATTAATCTCAATATTCAACAATGCTCTGCTGATACTTGAGTGAGAGTTCTGGTTTTTTATAGCTTTTGTTTATAAAGTGGATATATAGTTGTAGTAGAAACCGAGGAGTTCCCGGCCCTCAGTACCTCTGATAATTTTTTTTGGATTTTTATAACTAACACTGAAAAAATTCTCTATCTTTGCTAACCTTAATATTCAACCATGCTCTGCTGGTACTTGAGTGAGAGTTCTGGATTTTTATAGCATTTTTTCATAAAATGCATATATCTTTGTAGTAGAAACCGAGGAGTTCTTGGCCCTCAGTACTTCTGATATTTTTTTTTGGATTTTTATAACCAACACTGAAAATATGATCTATCTTTGCTAACCTTAATATTCAACCATGCTCTGTTGGTACTTGAGTTTAAGTGCTAGCTTTCTGGTGCATTTCAACGTCTAGTCTTGATAAAGGTGTATAATAAAACGAAGAGTTCCCGGCCCTCTATAGCTCTGAACTTTTTTATTGATTTTTTATAAAGAACTCTGAAACAATTTCTTATTTATTATTAATCTCGATTTTCAACCATGCTCTGCTGATACTTGAGTGAGAGTTCTGGTTTTTTATAGCTTTTGTTTATAAAGTGTTTATATAGTAGTAATAGAAACCGAGGAGTTCCCGGCCCTCAGTACCTCTGATAATTTTTTTTTGTTTTTTTTTATGTTGAACTCTGTTTTTTTTTTTTTTTATTAATCTCAATATTCAACCATGCTCTGCTGATACTTGAGTGAGAGTTCTGGTTTTTTATAGCTTTTGTTTATAAAGTGGATATATAGTTGTAGTAGAAACGGAGGAGTTCCCGGCCCTCAGTACCTCTGATATTTTTTTTTGGATTTTTATAACTAACACTGAAAAAATTCTCTATCTTTGCTAACCTTAATATTCAACCATGCTCTGCTGGTACTTGAGTGAGAGTTCTAGATTTTTATAGCATTTTTTCAGAAAGTGCATATATCGTTGTAGTAGAAACCGAGGAGTTCTTGGCCCTCAGTACTTCTGATATTTTTTTTGGATTTTTATAACTAACACTGAAAAAAATATTTATCTTTGCTAACCTTAATATTCAACCATGCTCTGCTGGTACTTGAGTGAGAGTTCTGGATTTTTATAGCATTTTTTCATAAAGTGCATATATCTTTGTAGTAGAAACCGAGGAGTTCCCGGCCCTCAGTACCTCTGATATATTTTTTTTGTTTTTTTTTTATGTCGAATTCAGTTTTTTTTATAATTTTTATTAATCTCAATATTCAACAATGCTCTGCTGATACTTGAGTGAGAGTTCTGGTTTTTTATAGCTTTTGTTTATAAAGTGGATATATAGTTGTAGTAGAAACCGAGGAGTTCCCGGCCCTCAGTACCTCTGATATTTTTTTTTGGATTTTTATAACTAACACTGAAAAAATTCTCTATCTTTGCTAACCTTAATATTCAACCATGCTCTGCTGGTACTTGAGTGAGAGTTCTGGATTTTTATAGCATTTTTTCATAAAATGCATATATCTTTGTAGTAGAAACCGAGGAGTTCTTGGCCCTCAGTACTTCTGATATTTTTTTTTGGATTTTTATAACCAACACTGAAAAAATGATCTATCTTTGCTAACCTTAATATTCAACCATGCTCTGTTGGTACTTGAGTTTAAGTGCTAGCTTTCTGGTGCATTTCAACGTCTAGTCTTGATAAAGGTGTATAAGAAAACGAAGAGTTTCCGGCCCTCTGTAGCTCTGAATTTTTTTATCGATTTTTTATAAAGAATCTGTTTTTTTTTTCTTATTTATTATTAATCTCGATCTTCAACCATTGTCTGCTGATACTTGAGTTTAAGTGCCAGCTGTCTGGTGCATTTCAACGTCTAGTCTTGATAAAGGTGTATAATAAAACGAAGAGTTCCCGGCCCTCTGTTCCTCTGAACTTTATTATTGATTTTTTATAAAGAACTCTGAAACAATTTCTTATTTATTATTAATCTCGATTTTCAACCATGCTCTGCTGATACTTGAGTGAGAGTTCTGGTTTTTTATAGCTTTTGTTTATAAAGTGCATATATAGTAGTAGTAGAAACCGAGGAGTTGTCGGCCCTCAGTAACTCTGATATATTTTTTTTGTTTTTTTTTATGTTGAATTCTGTTTTTTTTATTATTTTTATTAATCTCTCAATATTCAACCATGCTCTGCTGATACTTGAGTGAGAGTTCTGGTTTTTTATAGCTTTTGTTTATAAAGTGGATATATAGTTGTAGTAGAAACGGAGGAGTTCCCGGCCCTCAGTACCTCTGATATTTTTTTTTGGATTTTTATAACTAACACTGAAAAAATTCTCTATCTTTGCTAACCTTAATATTCAACCATGCTCTGCTGGTACTTGAGTGAGAGTTCTAGATTTTTATAGCATTTTTTCATAAAGTGCATATATCGTTGTAGTAGAAACCGAGGAGTTCTTGGCCCTCAGTACTTCTGATATTTTTTTTGGATTTTTATAACTAACACTGAAAAAAATTATCTATCTTTGCTAACCTTAATATTCAACCATGCTCTGTTGTTACTTGAGTTTAAGTGCTAGCTTTCTGTTGCATTTCAACGTCTAGTCTTGATAAAGGTGTATAAGAAAACGAAGAGTTCCCGGACCTCTGTAGCTCTGAATTTTTTTATTGATTTTTTATAAAGAACTCTGAAACAATTTCTTATTTATTATTAATCTCGATTTTCAACCATGCTCTGCTGATACTTGAGTGAGAGTTCTGGTTTTTTATAGCTTTTGTTTATAAAGTGGATATATAGTTGTAGTAGAAACGGAGGAGTTCCCGGCCCTCAGTACCTCTGATATTTTTTTTTGGATTTTTATAACTAACACTGAAAAAAATTATCTATCTTTGCTAACCATAATATTCAACCATGCTCTTTTGTTACTTGAGTTTAAGTGCTAGCTTTCTGTTGCATTTCAACGTCTAGTCTTGATAAAGGTGTATAATAAAACGAAGAGTTCCCGGCCCTCTGTTCCTCTGAACTTTATTATTGATTTTTTATAAAGAACTCTGAAACAATTTCTTATTTATTATTAATCTCGATTTTCAACCATGCTCTGCTGATACTTGAGTGAGAGTTCTGGTTTTTTATAGCTTTTGTTTATAAAGTGCATATATAGTAGTAGTAGAAACCGAGGAGTTCCCGGCCCTCAGTACCTCTGATATATTTTTTTTGTTTTTTTTTTATGTTGAATTCTGTTTTTTTTATTATTTTTATTAATCTCTCAATATTCAACCATGCTCTGCTGATACTTGAGTGAGAGTTCTGGTTTTTTATAGCTTTTGTTTATAAAGTGGATATATAGTTGTAGTAGAAACGGAGGAGTTCCCGGCCCTCAGTACCTCTGATATTTTTTTTTGGATTTTTATAACTAACACTGAAAAAATTCTCTATCTTTGCTAACCTTAATATTCAACCATGCTCTGCTGGTACTTGAGTGAGAGTTCTAGATTTTTATAGCTTTTGTTTATAAAGTGGATATATAGTTGTAGTAGAAACGGAGGAGTTCCCGGCCCTCAGTACCTCTGATATTTTTTTTTGGATTTTTATAACTAACACTGAAAAAATTCTCTATCTTTGCTAACCTTAATATTCAACCATGCTCTGCTGGTACTTGAGTGAGAGTTCTAGATTTTTATAGCATTTTTTCAGAAAGTGCATATATCGTTGTAGTAGAAACCGAGGAGTTCTTGGCCCTCAGTACTTCTGATATTTTTTTTGGATTTTTATAACTAACACTGAAAAAAATATTTATCTTTGCTAACCTTAATATTCAACCATGCTCTGCTGGTACTTGAGTGAGAGTTCTGGATTTTTATAGCATTTTTTCATAAAGTGCATATATCTTTGTAGTAGAAACCGAGGAGTTCCCGGCCCTCAGTACCTCTGATATATTTTTTTTGTTTTTTTTTTATGTCGAATTCAGTTTTTTTTATAATTTTTATTAATCTCAATATTCAACAATGCTCTGCTGATACTTGAGTGAGAGTTCTGGTTTTTTATAGCTTTTGTTTATAAAGTGGATATATAGTTGTAGTAGAAACCGAGGAGTTCCCGGCCCTCAGTACCTCTGATATTTTTTTTTGGATTTTTATAACTAACACTGAAAAAATTCTCTATCTTTGCTAACCTTAATATTCAACCATGCTCTGCTGGTACTTGAGTGAGAGTTCTGGATTTTTATAGCATTTTTTCATAAAATGCATATATCTTTGTAGTAGAAACCGAGGAGTTCTTGGCCCTCAGTACTTCTGATATTTTTTTTTGGATTTTTATAACCAACACTGAAAAAATGATCTATCTTTGCTAACCTTAATATTCAACCATGCTCTGTTGGTACTTGAGTTTAAGTGCTAGCTTTCTGGTGCATTTCAACGTCTAGTCTTGATAAAGGTGTATAAGAAAACGAAGAGTTTCCGGCCCTCTGTAGCTCTGAATTTTTTTATCGATTTTTTATAAAGAATCTGTTTTTTTTTTCTTATTTATTATTAATCTCGATCTTCAACCATTGTCTGCTGATACTTGAGTTTAAGTGCCAGCTGTCTGGTGCATTTCAACGTCTAGTCTTGATAAAGGTGTATAATAAAACGAAGAGTTCCCGGCCCTCTGTTCCTCTGAACTTTATTATTGATTTTTTATAAAGAACTCTGAAACAATTTCTTATTTATTATTAATCTCGATTTTCAACCATGCTCTGCTGATACTTGAGTGAGAGTTCTGGTTTTTTATAGCTTTTGTTTATAAAGTGCATATATAGTAGTAGTAGAAACCGAGGAGTTGTCGGCCCTCAGTAACTCTGATATATTTTTTTTGTTTTTTTTTATGTTGAATTCTGTTTTTTTTATTATTTTTATTAATCTCTCAATATTCAACCATGCTCTGCTGATACTTGAGTGAGAGTTCTGGTTTTTTATAGCTTTTGTTTATAAAGTGGATATATAGTTGTAGTAGAAACGGAGGAGTTCCCGGCCCTCAGTACCTCTGATATTTTTTTTTGGATTTTTATAACTAACACTGAAAAAATTCTCTATCTTTGCTAACCTTAATATTCAACCATGCTCTGCTGGTACTTGAGTGAGAGTTCTAGATTTTTATAGCATTTTTTCATAAAGTGCATATATCGTTGTAGTAGAAACCGAGGAGTTCTTGGCCCTCAGTACTTCTGATATTTTTTTTGGATTTTTATAACTAACACTGAAAAAAATTATCTATCTTTGCTAACCTTAATATTCAACCATGCTCTGTTGTTACTTGAGTTTAAGTGCTAGCTTTCTGTTGCATTTCAACGTCTAGTCTTGATAAAGGTGTATAAGAAAACGAAGAGCTCCCGGACCTCTGTAGCTCTGAATTTTTTTATTGATTTTTTATAAAGAACTCTGAAACAATTTCTTATTTATTATTAATCTCGATTTTCAACCATGCTCTGCTGATACTTGAGTGAGAGTTCTGGTTTTTTATAGCTTTTGTTTATAAAGTGGATATATAGTTGTAGTAGAAACGGAGGAGTTCCCGGCCCTCAGTACCTCTGATATTTTTTTTTGGATTTTTATAACTAACACTGAAAAAAATTATCTATCTTTGCTAACCTTAATATTCAACCATGCTCTTTTGTTACTTGAGTTTAAGTGCTAGCTTTCTGTTGCATTTCAACGTCTAGTCTTGATAAAGGTGTATAATAAAACGAAGAGTTCCCGGCCCTCTGTTCCTCTGAACTTTATTATTGATTTTTTATAAAGAACTCTGAAACAATTTCTTATTTATTATTAATCTCGATTTTCAACCATGCTCTGCTGATACTTGAGTGAGAGTTCTGGTTTTTTATAGCTTTTGTTTATAAAGTGCATATATAGTAGTAGTAGAAACCGAGGAGTTCCCGGCCCTCAGTACCTCTGATATATTTTTTTTGTTTTTTTTTTATGTTGAATTCTGTTTTTTTTATTATTTTTATTAATCTCTCAATATTCAACCATGCTCTGCTGATACTTGAGTGAGAGTTCTGGTTTTTTATAGCTTTTGTTTATAAAGTGGATATATAGTTGTAGTAGAAACGGAGGAGTTCCCGGCCCTCAGTACCTCTGATATTTTTTTTTGGATTTTTATAACTAACACTGAAAAAATTCTCTATCTTTGCTAACCTTAATATTCAACCATGCTCTGCTGGTACTTGAGTGAGAGTTCTAGATTTTTATAGCATTTTTTCAGAAAGTGCATATATCGTTGTAGTAGAAACCGAGGAGTTCCCGGCCCTCAGTACCTCTGATATTTTTTTTTGGATTTTTATAACCAACACTGAAAAAATTCTCTATCTTTGCTAACCTTAATATTCAACCATGCTCTGCTGGTACTTGAGTGAGAGTTCTGGATTTTTATAGCATTTTTTCAGAAAGTGCATATATCGTTGTAGTAGAAACCGAGGAGTTCTTGGCCCTCAGTACTTCTGATATTTTTTTAGGATTTTTATAACTAACACTGAAAAAAATATTTATCTTTGCTAACCTTAATATTCAACCATGCTCTGCTGGTACTTGAGTGAGAGTTCTGGATTTTTATAGCATTTTTTCATAAAGTGCATATATCGTTGTAGTAGAAACCGAGGAGTTCTTGGCCCTCAGTACTTCTGATATTTTTTTTGGATTTTTATAACTAACACTGAAAAAAATTATCTATCTTTGCTAACCTTAATATTCAACCATGCTCTGTTGTTACTTGAGTTTAAGTGCTAGCTTTCTGTTGCATTTCAACGTCTAGTCTTGATAAAGGTGTATAAGAAAACGAAGAGCTCCCGGACCTCTGTAGCTCTGAATTTTTTTATTGATTTTTTATAAAGAACTCTGAAACAATTTCTTATTTATTATTAATCTCGATTTTCAACCATGCTCTGCTGATACTTGAGTGAGAGTTCTGGTTTTTTATAGCTTTTGTTTATAAAGTGGATATATAGTTGTAGTAGAAACGGAGGAGTTCCCGGCCCTCAGTACCTCTGATATTTTTTTTTGGATTTTTATAACTAACACTGAAAAAAATTATCTATCTTTGCTAACCTTAATATTCAACCATGCTCTTTTGTTACTTGAGTTTAAGTGCTAGCTTTCTGTTGCATTTCAACGTCTAGTCTTGATAAAGGTGTATAATAAAACGAAGAGTTCCCGGCCCTCTGTTCCTCTGAACTTTATTATTGATTTTTTATAAAGAACTCTGAAACAATTTCTTATTTATTATTAATCTCGATTTTCAACCATGCTCTGCTGATACTTGAGTGAGAGTTCTGGTTTTTTATAGCTTTTGTTTATAAAGTGCATATATAGTAGTAGTAGAAACCGAGGAGTTCCCGGCCCTCAGTACCTCTGATATATTTTTTTTGTTTTTTTTTTATGTTGAATTCTGTTTTTTTTATTATTTTTATTAATCTCTCAATATTCAACCATGCTCTGCTGATACTTGAGTGAGAGTTCTGGTTTTTTATAGCTTTTGTTTATAAAGTGGATATATAGTTGTAGTAGAAACGGAGGAGTTCCCGGCCCTCAGTACCTCTGATATTTTTTTTTGGATTTTTATAACTAACACTGAAAAAATTCTCTATCTTTGCTAACCTTAATATTCAACCATGCTCTGCTGGTACTTGAGTGAGAGTTCTAGATTTTTATAGCATTTTTTCAGAAAGTGCATATATCGTTGTAGTAGAAACCGAGGAGTTCCCGGCCCTCAGTACCTCTGATATTTTTTTTTGGATTTTTATAACCAACACTGAAAAAATTCTCTATCTTTGCTAACCTTAATATTCAACCATGCTCTGCTGGTACTTGAGTGAGAGTTCTGGATTTTTATAGCATTTTTTCAGAAAGTGCATATATCGTTGTAGTAGAAACCGAGGAGTTCTTGGCCCTCAGTACTTCTGATATTTTTTTAGGATTTTTATAACTAACACTGAAAAAAATATTTATCTTTGCTAACCTTAATATTCAACCATGCTCTGCTGGTACTTGAGTGAGAGTTCTGGATTTTTATAGCATTTTTTCATAAAGTGCATATATCGTTGTAGTAGAAACCGAGGAGTTCTTGGCCCTCAGTACTTCTGATATTTTTTTTTGGATTTTTATAACTAACACTGAAAAAATTCTCTATCTTTGCTAACCTTAATATTCAACCATGCTCTGCTGGTACTTGAGTGAGAGTTCTGGATTTTTATAGCATTTTTTCATAAAGTGCATATATCTTTGTAGTAGAAACCGAGGAGTTCCCGGCCCTCAGTACCTCTGATATATTTTTTTTGTTTTTTTTTTATGTCGAATTCAGTTTTTTTTATAATTTTTATTAATCTCAATATTCAACAATGCTCTGCTGATACTTGAGTGAGAGTTCTGGTTTTTTATAGCTTTTGTTTATAAAGTGGATATATAGTTGTAGTAGAAACCGAGGAGTTCCCGGCCCTCAGTACCTCTGATATTTTTTTTTGGATTTTTATAACTAACACTGAAAAAATTCTCTATCTTTGCTAACCTTAATATTCAACCATGCTCTGCTGGTACTTGAGTGAGAGTTCTGGATTTTTATAGCATTTTTTCATAAAATGCATATATCTTTGTAGTAGAAACCGAGGAGTTCTTGGCCCTCAGTACTTCTGATATTTTTTTTTGGATTTTTATAACCAACACTGAAAAAATGATCTATCTTTGCTAACCTTAATATTCAACCATGCTCTGTTGGTACTTGAGTTTAAGTGCTAGCTTTCTGGTGCATTTCAACGTCTAGTCTTGATAAAGGTGTATAAGAAAACGAAGAGTTTCCGGCCCTCTGTAGCTCTGAATTTTTTTATCGATTTTTTATAAAGAATCTGATTTTTTTTTCTTATTTATTATTAATCTCGATCTTCAACCATTGTCTGCTGATACTTGAGTTTAAGTGCCAGCTGTCTGGTGCATTTCAACGTCTAGTCTTGATAAAGGTGTATACTAAAACGAAGAGTTCCCGGCCCTCTGTTCCTCTGAACTTTATTATTGATTTTTTATAAAGAACTCTGAAACAATTTCTTATTTATTATTAATCTCGATTTTCAACCATGCTCTGCTGATACTTGAGTGAGAGTTCTGGTTTATTATAGCTTTTGTTTATAAAGTGCATATATAGTAGTAGTAGAAACCGAGGAGTTGTCGGCCCTCAGTAACTCTGATATATTTTTTTTGTTTTTTTTTATGTTGAATTCTGTTTTTTTTATTATTTTTATTAATCTCTCAATATTCAACCATGCTCTGCTGATACTTGAGTGAGAGTTCTGGTTTTTTATAGCTTTTGTTTATAAAGTGGATATATAGTTGTAGTAGAAACGGAGGAGTTCCCGGCCCTCAGTACCTCTGATATTTTTTTTTGGATTTTTATAACTAACACTGAAAAAATTCTCTATCTTTGCTAACCTTAATATTCAACCATGCTCTGCTGGTACTTGAGTGAGAGTTCTAGATTTTTATAGCATTTTTTCAGAAAGTGAATATATCGTTGTAGTAGAAACCGAGGAGTTCTTGGCCCTCAGTACTTCTGATATTTTTTTTGGATTTTTATAACTAACACTGAAAAAATTATTTATCTTTGCTAACCTTAATATTCAACCATGCTCTGCTGGTACTTGAGTGAGAGTTCTGGATTTTTATAGCATTTTTTCATAAAGTGCATATATCGTTGTAGTAGAAACCGAGGAGTTCTTGGCCCTCAGTACTTCTGATATTTTTTTTTGGATTTTTATAACTAACACTGAAAAAAATTATCTATCTTTGCTAACCTTAATATTCAACCATGCTCTGTTGTTACTTGAGTTTAAGTGCTAGCTTTCTGTTGCATTTCAACGTCTAGTCTTGATAAAGGTGTATAAGAAAACGAAGAGTTCCCGGACCTCTGTAGCTCTGAATTTTTTTATTGATTTTTTATAAAGAATCTGTTTTTTTTTTCTTATTTATTATTAATCTCGATCTTCAACCATTGTCTGCTGATACTTGAGTTTAAGTGCCAGCTTTCTGGTGCATTTCAACGTCTAGTCTTGATAAAGGTGTATAATAAAACGAAGAGTTCCCGGCCCTCTATAGCTCTGAACTTTTGTATTGATTTTTTATAAAGAACTCTGAAACAATTTCTTATTTATTATTAATCTCGATTTTCAACCATGCTCTGCTGATACTTGAGTGAGAGTTCTGGTTTTTTATAGCTTTTGTTTATAAAGTGGATATATAGTTGTAGTAGAAACGGAGGAGTTCCCGGCCCTCAGTACCTCTGATATTTTTTTTTGGATTTTTATAACTAACACTGAAAAAATTCTCTATCTTTGCTAACCTTAATATTCAACCATGCTCTGCTGGTACTTGAGTGAGAGTTCTAGATTTTTATAGCATTTTTTCAGAAAGTGCATATATCGTTGTAGTAGAAACCGAGGAGTTCTTGGCCCTCAGTACTTCTGATATATTTTTTGGATTTTTATAACTAACACTGAAAAAAATATTTATCTTTGCTAACCTTAATATTCAACCATGCTCTGCTGGTACTTGAGTGAGAGTTCTGGATTTTTATAGCATTTTTTCATAAAGTGCATATATCGTTGTAGTAGAAACCGAGGAGTTCCCGGCCCTCAGTACCTCTGATAATTTTTTTTGGATTTTTATAACTAACACTGAAAAAATTCTCTATCTTTGCTAACCTTAATATTCAACCATGCTCTGCTGGTACTTGAGTGAGAGTTCTGGATTTTTATAGCATTTTTTCATAAAATGCATATATCTTTGTAGTAGAAACCGAGGAGTTCTTGGCCCTCAGTACTTCTGATATTTTTTTTTGGATTTTTATAACCAACACTGAAAATATGATCTATCTTTGCTAACCTTAATATTCAACCATGCTCTGTTGGTACTTGAGTTTAAGTGCTAGCTTTCTGGTGCATTTCAACGTCTAGTCTTGATAAAGGTGTATAATAAAACGAAGAGTTCCCGGCCCTCTATAGCTCTGAACTTTTTTATTGATTTTTTATAAAGAACTCTGAAACAATTTCTTATTTATTATTAATCTCGATTTTCAACCATGCTCTGCTGATACTTGAGTGAGAGTTCTGGTTTTTTATAGCTTTTGTTTATAAAGTGTTTATATAGTAGTAATAGAAACCGAGGAGTTCCCGGCCCTCAGTACCTCTGATAATTTTTTTTTGTTTTTTTTTATGTTGAACTCTGTTTTTTTTTTTTTTTATTAATCTCAATATTCAACCATGCTCTGCTGATACTTGAGTGAGAGTTCTGGTTTTTTATAGCTTTTGTTTATAAAGTGGATATATAGTTGTAGTAGAAACGGAGGAGTTCCCGGCCCTCAGTACCTCTGATATTTTTTTTTGGATTTTTATAACTAACACTGAAAAAATTCTCTATCTTTGCTAACCTTAATATTCAACCATGCTCTGCTGGTACTTGAGTGAGAGTTCTAGATTTTTATAGCATTTTTTCAGAAAGTGCATATATCGTTGTAGTAGAAACCGAGGAGTTCTTGGCCCTCAGTACTTCTGATATTTTTTTTGGATTTTTATAACTAACACTGAAAAAAATATTTATCTTTGCTAACCTTAATATTCAACCATGCTCTGCTGGTACTTGAGTGAGAGTTCTGGATTTTTATAGCATTTTTTCATAAAGTGCATATATCTTTGTAGTAGAAACCGAGGAGTTCCCGGCCCTCAGTACCTCTGATATATTTTTTTTGTTTTTTTTTTATGTCGAATTCAGTTTTTTTTATAATTTTTATTAATCTCAATATTCAACAATGCTCTGCTGATACTTGAGTGAGAGTTCTGGTTTTTTATAGCTTTTGTTTATAAAGTGGATATATAGTTGTAGTAGAAACCGAGGAGTTCCCGGCCCTCAGTACCTCTGATATTTTTTTTTGGATTTTTATAACTAACACTGAAAAAATTCTCTATCTTTGCTAACCTTAATATTCAACCATGCTCTGCTGGTACTTGAGTGAGAGTTCTGGATTTTTATAGCATTTTTTCATAAAATGCATATATCTTTGTAGTAGAAACCGAGGAGTTCTTGGCCCTCAGTACTTCTGATATTTTTTTTTGGATTTTTATAACCAACACTGAAAAAATGATCTATCTTTGCTAACCTTAATATTCAACCATGCTCTGTTGGTACTTGAGTTTAAGTGCTAGCTTTCTGGTGCATTTCAACGTCTAGTCTTGATAAAGGTGTATAAGAAAACGAAGAGTTTCCGGCCCTCTGTAGCTCTGAATTTTTTTATCGATTTTTTATAAAGAATCTGATTTTTTTTTCTTATTTATTATTAATCTCGATCTTCAACCATTGTCTGCTGATACTTGAGTTTAAGTGCCAGCTGTCTGGTGCATTTCAACGTCTAGTCTTGATAAAGGTGTATAATAAAACGAAGAGTTCCCGGCCCTCTGTTCCTCTGAACTTTATTATTGATTTTTTATAAAGAACTCTGAAACAATTTCTTATTTATTATTAATCTCGATTTTCAACCATGCTCTGCTGATACTTGAGTGAGAGTTCTGGTTTTTTATAGCTTTTGTTTATAAAGTGCATATATAGTAGTAGTAGAAACCGAGGAGTTGTCGGCCCTCAGTAACTCTGATATATTTTTTTTGTTTTTTTTTATGTTGAATTCTGTTTTTTTTATTATTTTTATTAATCTCTCAATATTCAACCATGCTCTGCTGATACTTGAGTGAGAGTTCTGGTTTTTTATAGCTTTTGTTTATAAAGTGGATATATAGTTGTAGTAGAAACGGAGGAGTTCCCGGCCCTCAGTACCTCTGATATTTATTTTTGGTTATAACTAACACTGAAAAAATTCTCTATCTTTGCTAACCTTAATATTCAACCATGCTCTGCTGGTACTTGAGTGAGAGTTCTAGATTTTTATAGCATTTTTTCAGAAAGTGCATATATCGTTGTAGTAGAAACCGAGGAGTTCTTGGCCCTCAGTACTTCTGATATTTTTTTTGGATTTTTATAACTAACACTGAAAAAATTATTTATCTTTGCTAACCTTAATATTCACCCATGCTCTGCTGGTACTTGAGTGAGAGTTCTGGATTTTTATAGCATTTTTTCATAAAGTGCATATATCGTTGTAGTAGAAACCGAGGAGTTCTTGGCCCTCAGTACTTCTGATATTTTTTTTTGGATTTTTATAACTAACACTGAAAAAAATTATCTATCTTTGCTAACCTTAATATTCAACCATGCTCTGTTGTTACTTGAGTTTAAGTGCTAGCTTTCTGTTGCATTTCAACGTCTAGTCTTGATAAAGGTGTATAAGAAAACGAAGAGTTCCCGGACCTCTGTAGCTCTGAATTTTTTTATTGATTTTTTATAAAGAATCTGTTTTTTTTTTCTTATTTATTATTAATCTCGATCTTCAACCATTGTCTGCTGATACTTGAGTTTAAGTGCCAGCTTTCTGGTGCATTTCAACGTCTAGTCTTGATAAAGGTGTATAATAAAACGAAGAGTTCCCGGCCCTCTATAGCTCTGAACTTTTGTATTGATTTTTTATAAAGAACTCTGAAACAATTTCTTATTTATTATTAATCTCGATTTTCAACCATGCTCTGCTGATACTTGAGTGAGAGTTCTGGTTTTTTATAGCTTTTGTTTATAAAGTGGATATATAGTTGTAGTAGAAACGGAGGAGTTCCCGGCCCTCAGTACCTCTGATATTTTTTTTTGGATTTTTATAACTAACACTGAAAAAATTCTCTATCTTTGCTAACCTTAATATTCAACCATGCTCTGCTGGTACTTGAGTGAGAGTTCTAGATTTTTATAGCATTTTTTCAGAAAGTGCATATATCGTTGTAGTAGAAACCGAGGAGTTCTTGGCCCTCAGTACTTCTGATATATTTTTTGGATTTTTATAACTAACACTGAAAAAAATATTTATCTTTGCTAACCTTAATATTCAACCATGCTCTGCTGGTACTTGAGTGAGAGTTCTGGATTTTTATAGCATTTTTTCATAAAGTGCATATATCGTTGTAGTAGAAACCGAGGAGTTCTTGGCCCTCAGTACTTCTGATATTTTTTTTTGGATTTTTATAACTAACACTGAAAAAAATTATCTATCTTTGCTAACCTTAATATTCAACCATGCTCTGTTGTTACTTGAGTTTAAGTGCTAGCTTTCTGCTGCATTTCAACGTCTAGTCTTGATAAAGGTGTATAAGAAAACGAAGAGTTCCCGGCCCTCTGAAGCTCTGAATTTTTTTATTGATTTTTTATAAAGAATCTGTTTTTTTTTTCTTATTTATTATTAATCTCGATCTTCAACCATTGTCTGCTGATACTTGAGTTTAAGTGCCAGCTTTCTGGTGCATTTCAACGTCTAGTCTTGATAAAGGTGTATAATAAAACGAAGAGTTCCCGGCCCTCTATAGCTCTGAACTTTTTTATTGATTTTTTATATAGAACTCTGAAACAATTTCTTATTTATTATTAATCTCGATTTTCAACCATGCTCTGCTGATACTTGAGTGAGAGTTCTGGTTTTTTATAGCTTTTGTTTATAAAGTGTTTATATAGTAGTAATAGAAACCGAGGAGTTCCCGGCCCTCAGTACCTCTGATATATTTTTTTTTGTTTTTTTTTTATGTTGAACTCTGTTTTTTTTTTTTTTTATTAATCTCAATATTCAACCATGCTCTGCTGATGCTTGAGTGAGAGTTCTGGATTTTTATGGCATTTTTTCATAAAGTGCATATATCGTTGTAGTAGAAACCGAGGAGTTCTTGGCCCTCAGTACTTCTGATATTTTTTTTTGGATTTTTATAACTAACACTGAAAAAATTCTCTATCTTTGCTAACCTTAATATTCAACCATGCTCTGCTGGTACTTGAGTGAGAGTTCTGGATTTTTATAGCATTTTTTCATAAAGTGCATATATCTTTGTAGTAGAAACCGAGGAGTTCCCGGCCCTCAGTACCTCTGATATATTTTTTTTGTTTTTTTTTTATGTCGAATTCAGTTTTTTTTTAAATTTTTATTAATCTCAATATTCAACAATGCTCTGCTGATACTTGAGTGAGAGTTCTGGTTTTTTATAGCTTTTGTTTATAAAGTGGATATATAGTTGTAGTAGAAACCGAGGAGTTCCCGGCCCTCAGTACCTCTGATAATTTTTTTTGGATTTTTATAACTAACACTGAAAAAATTCTCTATCTTTGCTAACCTTAATATTCAACCATGCTCTGCTGGTACTTGAGTGAGAGTTCTGGATTTTTATAGCATTTTTTCATAAAATGCATATATCTTTGTAGTAGAAACCGAGGAGTTCTTGGCCCTCAGTACTTCTGATATTTTTTTTTGGATTTTTATAACCAACACTGAAAATATGATCTATCTTTGCTAACCTTAATATTCAACCATGCTCTGTTGGTACTTGAGTTTAAGTGCTAGCTTTCTGGTGCATTTCAACGTCTAGTCTTGATAAAGGTGTATAATAAAACGAAGAGTTCCCGGCCCTCTATAGCTCTGAACTTTTTTATTGATTTTTTATAAAGAACTCTGAAACAATTTCTTATTTATTATTAATCTCGATTTTCAACCATGCTCTGCTGATACTTGAGTGAGAGTTCTGGTTTTTTATAGCTTTTGTTTATAAAGTGTTTATATAATAGTAATAGAAACCGAGGAGTTCCCGGCCCTCAGTACCTCTGATAATTTTTTTTTGTTTTTTTTTATGTTGAACTCTGTTTTTTTTTTTTTTTATTAATCTCAATATTCAACCATGCTCTGCTGATACTTGAGTGAGAGTTCTGGTTTTTTATAGCTTTTGTTTATAAAGTGGATATATAGTTGTAGTAGAAACGGAGGAGTTCCCGGCCCTCAGTACCTCTGATATTTTTTTTTGGATTTTTATAACTAACACTGAAAAAATTCTCTATCTTTGCTAACCTTAATATTCAACCATGCTCTGCTGGTACTTGAGTGAGAGTTCTAGATTTTTATAGCATTTTTTCAGAAAGTGCATATATCGTTGTAGTAGAAACCGAGGAGTTCTTGGCCCTCAGTACTTCTGATATTTTTTTTGGATTTTTATAACTAACACTGAAAAAAATATTTATCTTTGCTAACCTTAATATTCAACCATGCTCTGCTGGTACTTGAGTGAGAGTTCTGGATTTTTATAGCATTTTTTCATAAAGTGCATATATCGTTGTAGTAGAAACCGAGGAGTTCTTGGCCCTCAGTACTTCTGATAATTTTTTTTGGATTTTTATAACTAACACTGAAAAAAATTATCTATCTTTGCTAACCTTAATATTCAACCATGCTCTGTTGTTACTTGAGTTTAAGTGCTAGCTTTTTGCTGCATTTCAACGTCTAGTCTTGATAAAGGTGTATAAGAAAACGAAGAGTTCCCGGCCCTCTGTAGCTCTGAATTTTTTTATTGATTTTTTATAAAGAATCTGTTTTTTTTTTCTTATTTATTATTAATCTCGATCTTCAACCATTGTCTGCTGATACTTGAGTTTAAGTGCCAGCTTTCTGGTGCATTTCAACGTCTAGTGTTGATAAAGGTGTATAATAAAACGAAGAGTTCCCGGCCCTCTATAGCTCTGAACTTTTTTATTGATTTTTTATAAAGAACTCTGAAACAATTTCTTATTTATTATTAATCTCGATTTTCAACCATGCTCTGCTGATACTTGAGTGAGAGTTCTGGTTTTTTATAGCTTTTGTTTATAAAGTGTTTATATAGTAGTAATAGAAACCGAGGAGTTCCCGGCCCTCAGTACCTCTGATAATTTTTTATTTGTTTTTTTTTATGTTGAACTCTGTTTTTTTTTTTTTTTATTAATCTCAATATTCAACCATGCTCTGCTGATACTTGAGTGAGAGTTCTGGATTTTTATGGCATTTTTTCATAAAGTGCATATATCGTTGTAGTAGAAACCGAGGAGTTCTTGGCCCTCAGTACTTCTGATATTTTTTTTTGGATTTTTATAACTAACACTGAAAAAATTCTCTATCTTTGCTAACCTTAATATTCAACCATGCTCTGCTGGTACTTGAGTGAGAGTTCTGGATTTTTATAGCATTTTTTCATAAAATGCATATATCTTTGTAGTAGAAACCGAGGAGTTCTTGGCCCTCAGTACTTCTGATATTTTTTTTTGGATTTTTATAACCAACACTGAAAAAATGATCTATCTTTGCTAACCTTAATATTCAACCATGCTCTGTTGGTACTTGAGTTTAAGTGCTAGCTTTCTGGTGCATTTCAACGTCTAGTCTTGATAAAGGTGTATAAGAAAACGAAGAGTTTCCGGCCCTCTGTAGCTCTGAATTTTTTTATCGATTTTTTATAAAGAATCTGATTTTTTTTTCTTATTTATTATTAATCTCGATCTTCAACCATTGTCTGCTGATACTTGAGTTTAAGTGCCAGCTGTCTGGTGCATTTCAACGTCTAGTCTTGATAAAGGTGTATAATAAAACGAAGAGTTCCCGGCCCTCTGTTCCTCTGAACTTTATTATTGATTTTTTATAAAGAACTCTGAAACAATTTCTTATTTATTATTAATCTCGATTTTCAACCATGCTCTGCTGATACTTGAGTGAGAGTTCTGGTTTTTTATAGCTTTTGTTTATAAAGTGCATATATAGTAGTAGTAGAAACCGAGGAGTTGTCGGCCCTCAGTAACTCTGATATATTTTTTTTGTTTTTTTTTATGTTGAATTCTGTTTTTTTTATTATTTTTATTAATCTCTCAATATTCAACCATGCTCTGCTGATACTTGAGTGAGAGTTCTGGTTTTTTATAGCTTTTGTTTATAAAGTGGATATATAGTTGTAGTAGAAACGGAGGAGTTCCCGGCCCTCAGTACCTCTGATATTTTTTTTTGGATTTTTATAACTAACACTGAAAAAATTCTCTATCTTTGCTAACCTTAATATTCAACCATGCTCTGCTGGTACTTGAGTGAGAGTTCTAGATTTTTATAGCATTTTTTCAGAAAGTGCATATATCGTTGTAGTAGAAACCGAGGAGTTCTTGGCCCTCAGTACTTCTGATATTTTTTTTGGATTTTTATAACTAACACTGAAAAAATTATTTATCTTTGCTAACCTTAATATTCACCCATGCTCTGCTGGTACTTGAGTGAGAGTTCTGGATTTTTATAGCATTTTTTCATAAAGTGCATATATCGTTGTAGTAGAAACCGAGGAGTTCTTGGCCCTCAGTACTTCTGATATTTTTTTTTGGATTTTTATAACTAACACTGAAAAAAATTATCTATCTTTGCTAACCTTAATATTCAACCATGCTCTGTTGTTACTTGAGTTTAAGTGCTAGCTTTCTGTTGCATTTCAACGTCTAGTCTTGATAAAGGTGTATAAGAAAACGAAGAGTTCCCGGACCTCTGTAGCTCTGAATTTTTTTATTGATTTTTTATAAAGAATCTGTTTTTTTTTTCTTATTTATTATTAATCTCGATCTTCAACCATTGTCTGCTGATACTTGAGTTTAAGTGCCAGCTTTCTGGTGCATTTCAACGTCTAGTCTTGATAAAGGTGTATAATAAAACGAAGAGTTCCCGGCCCTCTATAGCTCTGAACTTTTGTATTGATTTTTTATAAAGAACTCTGAAACAATTTCTTATTTATTATTAATCTCGATTTTCAACCATGCTCTGCTGATACTTGAGTGAGAGTTCTGGTTTTTTATAGCTTTTGTTTATAAAGTGGATATATAGTTGTAGTAGAAACGGAGGAGTTCCCGGCCCTCAGTACCTCTGATATTTTTTTTTGGATTTTTATAACTAACACTGAAAAAATTCTCTATCTTTGCTAACCTTAATATTCAACCATGCTCTGCTGGTACTTGAGTGAGAGTTCTAGATTTTTATAGCATTTTTTCAGAAAGTGCATAATATATCGTTGTAGTAGAAACCGAGGAGTTCTTGGCCCTCAGTACTTCTGATATTTTTTTTGGATTTTTATAACTAACACTGAAAAAATTATTTATCTTTGCTAACCTTAATATTCAACCATGCTCTGCTGGTACTTGAGTGAGAGTTCTGGATTTTTATAGCATTTTTTCATAAAGTGCATATATCGTTGTAGTAGAAACCGAGGAGTTCTTGGCCCTCAGTACTTCTGATATTTTTTTTTGGATTTTTATAACTAACACTGAAAAAAATTATCTAACTTTGCTAACCTTAATATTCAACCATGCTCTGTTGTTACTTGAGTTTAAGTGCTAGCTTTCTGCTGCATTTCAACGTCTAGTCTTGATAAAGGTGTATAAGAAAACGAAGAGTTCCCGGCCCTCTGTAGCTCTGAATTTTTTTATTGATTTTTTATAAAGAATCTGTTTTTTTTTTCTTATTTATTATTAATCTCGATCTTCAACCATTGTCTGCTGATACTTGAGTTTAAGTGCCAGCTTTCTGGTGCATTTCAACGTCTAGTGTTGATAAAGGTGTATAATAAAACGAAGAGTTCCCGGCCCTCTATAGCTCTGAACTTTTTTATTGATTTTTAATAAAGAACTCTGAAACAATTTCTTATTTATTATTAATCTCGATTTTCAACCATGCTCTGCTGATACTTGAGTGAGAGTTCTGGTTTTTTATAGCTTTTGTTTATAAAGTGTTTATATAGTAGTAATAGAAACCGAGGAGTTCCCGGCCCTCAGTACCTCTGATAATTTTTATTTGTTTTTTTTTATGTTGAACTCTGTTTTTTTTTTTTTTATTAATCTCAATATTCAACCATGCTCTGCTGATACTTGAGTGAGAGTTCTGGTTTTTTATAGCTTTTGTTTATAAAGTGGATATATAGTTGTAGTAGAAACGGAGGAGTTCCCGGCCCTCAGTACCTCTGATATTTTTTTTTGGATTTTTATAACTAACACTGAAAAAATTCTCTATCTTTGCTAACCTTAATATTCAACCATGCTCTGCTGGTACTTGAGTGAGAGTTCTAGATTTTTATAGCATTTTTTCAGAAAGTGCATATATCGTTGTAGTAGAAACCGAGGAGTTCTTGGCCCTCAGTACTTTTGATATATTTTTTGGATTTTTATAACTAACACTGAAAAAAATATTTATCTTTGCTAACCTTAATATTCAACCATGCTCTGCTGGTACTTGAGTGAGAGTTCTGGATTTTTATAGCATTTTTTCATAAAGTGCATATATCGTTGTAGTAGAAACCGAGGAGTTCTTGGCCCTCAGTACTTCTGATATTTTTTTTTGGATTTTTATAACTAACACTGAAAAAAATTATCTATCTTTGCTAACCTTAATATTCAACCATGCTCTGTTGTTACTTGAGTTTAAGTGCTAGCTTTCTGCTGCATTTCAACGTCTAGTCTTGATAAAGGTGTATAAGAAAACGAAGAGTTCCCGGCCCTCTGTAGCTCTGAATTTTTTTATTGATTTTTTATGAAGAATCTGTTTTTTTTTTCTTATTTATTATTAATCTCGATCTTCAACCATTGTCTGCTGATACTTGAGTTTAAGTGCCAGCTTTCTGGTGCATTTCAACGTCTAGTCTTGATAAAGGTGTATAATAAAACGAAGAGTTCCCGGCCCTCTATAGCTCTGAACTTTTTTATTGATTTTTTATAAAGAACTCTGAAACAATTTCTTATTTATTATTAATCTCGATTTTCAACCATGCTCTGCTGATACTTGAGTGAGAGTTCTGGTTTTTTATAGCTTTTTTTTATAAAGTGTTTATATAGTAGTAATAGAAACCGAGGAGTTCCCAGCCCTCAGTACCTCTGATATTTTTTTTTTTGTTTTTTTTATGTTGAACTCTGTTTTTTTTTTTTTTTATTAATCTCAATATTCAACCATGCTCTGCTGATACTTGAGTGAGAGTTCTGGATTTTTATGGCATTTTTTCATAAAGTGCATATATCGTTGTAGTAGAAACCGAGGAGTTCTTGGCTCTCAGTACTTCTGATATTTTTTTTTGGATTTTTATAACTAACACTGAAAAAATTCTCTATCTTTGCTAACCTTAATATTCAACCATGCTCTGCTGGTACTTGAGTGAGAGTTCTGGATTTTTATAGCATTTTTTCATAAAGTGCATATACCGTTGTTGTAGAAACCGAGGAGTGCCCGGCCCTCTGTACCTCTGATAGTTTTTTTCGGATTTTTATTACGAACTATGAAAAATGTCTTGATTTTTATTAATCTTGTTCTTGAACCATGCTCGGCTGATACTTGAGTTGAATTGCTAGCTTTATGATGCATTGCAACGTCTAGTCATGATAGAGATGTATTAGAAAACGAAGATTTCTCAGCCTTCTGTTCCTCTCAACACTTTTTTTGAAGTTTTTTTATAACGAACACTCAAAATTATCTTGAATTTGCTAAACTAAATCTTCAGCCATGCTCTGCTGATACTTGAGTGAAGGTTTTGGCTTCCTGTTTCATGTTTTCGTCTATTTTTGATATAGGTGTATAAGGAAAGGAGGAGTTCTCGACCTGATTTCAGTTAGGTTTTATGTTTTGATTTTGTTGTATCGAACACTGAATATTTTCTTGGTTTTTGCTTTTGCACGGTTATAACAAAGCTAATTAGCGCTTGAGAGTACGATATCTTTTATTTTACTGATTTTTATTACTTTAAGTTCTAAGCTTATTATTATTTTGGCCGAAAGAAGAAATGGCAATTGTCGTTTTATATAAGTAACGTCAGTTTTAAAAAAACATATTGGATTATTTCTGATAAGAGTTTAATATGTTTTTTTTTGTGTGTAATTCTGCAGAACTATTTCTAAAATGTATCAAGAACTATAGAACTCACCTTTGTGCACCTCAATCAATTATAAAAAAAATATTTTGGAAAAAATGATCTGCTACCGGAAGTTAGCAGATCATATTTTCATGTGACTTTTTTTCTAGGAAAAAGGCCAGAACTATTTCCAAAAAGTATCAAGAACTCTAGAACTATGCTGCATGCGACTGGAACTCACATTTTTTTATGCTCTGCTGGAAAATGATCTGCTAAGTTCACCAGCATAAGACCAGCGGGGTGTTTTTTCTTCAAAATAATGAAACAGAGATCCATCGAGATTATGCAACTTTCTGACAAAAATTACGTACAAAAAAAGTACCGACACGAAATATCCGCTCCGGATGGAGCTTCAGATTCACGAAGTCTAAAAATTGCCGGACCGGAGATTTCGACAGGCGACTGGAGCGAACTAAAAAGAAACAGCGTGTTTTTTTTTCTTGTTTACAGAAAAAAAAACACGCTGTGCACTTGGAGGATACATATTCGCGAGCTGGCTGACCAAAACCAGATGTATCCTCCGACTGCACAGCATGTTTTTTAGTTCGCTTTTTAAGTAATCGGTTTTTTTTTAACTGATATTAATCGGCCAAACGAGAAATTGGAACTGGATTTTGCGATATGCTGATTGATTGATATTTTCTTATAATGTCCAGGTAACCTACTTGAATACCGAGCGTCCAATGATAGACTGGTATGACAGGAGATACTTCAAGAACTTTACTCTTCTGTGCAGACGTATCAGCAGACGTGATCCTAGGCACTATGTGGAGATTTATACACACACTCAGGGCCCATTAAACAATAGCGTTTCGGTAAGTTGTACTAATGAAAGCAAATACATACCTGTTTTCTAACTGACATAAAAACCGGCCAAGTGCGTGTCGGACTTCGCACAATTTGGGTTCCGTACCAAAGAAAAATCAGATTTATCAATATATTGGTATTTGTTAGTAAAGTATACGTAATAAAGTTTGTAGGTCAAAGGCAAGTAAAACAAATCTTTGGAATAAATTGTGTGACAGACGACGGACAGACGATGGACATACAGACGGACAGACTGACGGATAGACAAGTGAGTGACAGCAATAAAGGTCCGTTTGGACCCTTCGGGTACGGAACTCTAAAACATTAGATTATGGTGCAATCTTGGTTGAGTGTTGATACTGAGTAGGTGATAACTCGATGATAACTTGATGCATCAGTGCAAGAGTGAGCGAAGCGAGCTCGGGAACTTAGGGCATCCTCCTGACACGTACAAGTTAGTTTCCAAGTGGATGGCTCCATCGCCTTTGTGTTAGATTATTTTAAGCCTTTCTGATCGAATTCGACGCCTTTACGACGCCATACAAATCGATCTTTAATGAATATGCCTTAGTCGCTACTAGGAAAGACCATTCATTTACGCAGTTATTATATTCTGCCTAGGTCAAACTAGATTGACCAAGCCTAAACTAGTATATCCTGACAAGCATGGGATAAATTCCGGTTAAGCCTTTGCCAACTAAACAGTGTTGCCTGAAATTGGATTTGGCCGGTAATACTTACCTATAAATAAACGACTTTTAATATAAAAAATATTTACGTGATAGACTAATAAATGAAAGACTTTATTTTGAAAATGTTTGTCCATGATTTGCTTCTTTTAATCTTGGCTTATGGTGTTACAGGTGGACTTCTACTTCTACCAGTTTCTAACAAACAGATACCGTCCCAGTTTTGTTGAGATGCATTTTAAATTTTGCGACATGATGAATTCTGACAATATATTCGGTACACCAATGCGGAATGCTGTAGAAGGTCGTCTCTGTCCTTATCCTGCGGTAAATGAAATATAGATATTGACATTTAATTTAGTGACCAAAGGGCTGGGCATATTTTAGGCCAAATAATCAGAATTTCTATCCAAAGTGACAATGATTCACTTATAACTGGAACATTTATTAATATAAAATATTTTTTCAGGGCATATATCATTTGAAAAATTTGACGATACCATATGTACCTAAAAGCTTTCCGTTTAATAAAGGTCGTATCTACTGTAATGGGTCACTAACTTCAAACGGCGTGACCGAAATTATATTCAGAGGCAGTATTGACATGGAGATAAAAGTGGCAAAATTTAATAAAAACTAAAACAACATTTATGTGTTATTCGCAATAAAATTAATATTAATACTTTATTTTTTTAAATATAATAATTAATAACGGCCTCGACAAAAATCAGGAAAATGCGAAAATAATCGCAGCTTAGCTGATTTTTTCGTTAGGATTCGAGCAAACAAAAATGTCTAAGTCAAAATTCTAAGACTCAATAATTATGCATTAATATCATACTTGAATTACCAGCTACGTTAATGTTACTTGTAATGGCCTATGGCCATCAAAAAGGCATAGACTTGGAGCTGCTACTAAAAAAGTCCAGATGAAAATTCCGAAAACACTTTTCCTGGCCTGGGAAACGAACTCAGGACCTCATGCGCAGCAGCAGCTCTCGCAATCACCACACCAACGAGGCAGACTTATTGGCATTTAAAGATCAATATTAATATTAAATACTTTGTTACGATCCTAAATCCTAGTATTAAAAACATAAAACCTTTAAAAAAAAACAGCCGACAAAAAAACAAACTGAAAAGCAAAATATAAAAATGCCTATTTGTCTAGCTGCTCCACATTAAGTAAGTATTAGGTCACATATGCAATTGGCATTTTGGAAGGGAGGAACATAAAGTCGTTTTTTTTTATATCAATTATTTATTTAATCAAAGTGTGTACCATTGCTAACTTTGCACTTTTGCCATCTCATAGGTAGTTCATTGATCCCTTTACTAAATAAACCATTCGGACGGGAATCAATAAAATGTTTGAAGGCGCTTTGGACTGCCCCATAGGAGTTGATTATTTTCCCTTGCAAGAAGTTATACAAATTTCGAAAAAAATGGTAATCTGTTGAAGCAAGGTCCGGGGAGTCCGGTGGATATCTTAGACATTTCAATTGAAGCTCCTCTAATTTGGTAGCCGTCTGTTGTGCAGTGTGTGGTCTAGCGTCGTCTTGAAGCAGCAGTGGCCTCGAGTGATTGACCAGCCTCGGCTGTTTAGCAGCTAGCTTTTCCATCATGGTTGCAAACCAATAGACATCCACCGTAATCGTTTGGCCAGATTTAAGAAAACTGTAGTGAACGACACCGGCAGTAGTCCACCAAACGCTCACAAATAATTATTTTTGAGTAAATTTTCGCTTGGGGCAGGATTTGGCTGGTTCGCCAGTGTTCAGCCCTTGCGATGAGCATTTCCGATTATTGTACAGGATCTACTTTTCATCACAGTTAATGATTCGATTTAAAATCCCTTCATTATTGTACCGGTTGACTAATGTAACGCAGCAGTCGACGTGCGTTTGTCGGTTTGCTGCACTCAATTCATGAGATACCAACCTTTCAAGCTTTAGCACCTTCCCAATTTGCTTCAAGTGGATTAAAACAGTTTTATCACTAACGCCACAACCTTCAGCTAACTCGGACGTAGTTTGCGATGGATCCGCTTCCACAATAGCCTTCAATTCTTCATTATCAACTTTGGAGTCCGGCCGTCCACGGGGCTTGTTCTGCAGGTCCAAATTTCCAGACCGAAAATGTTGGAACCAAAAACGCACTGTGTTTTCTTTAGCGACACCGTCGCCATACACATCATTAATCCACCAAGCCGTTTTTGCACCACTGGTGCAACTATGGAACTCGTAATCGTAAATAACGTGATATTTTAAGTTTTCCATTTTGTAAACTGACTGGCGCAAAGAAAAAACCAAAAGAGGATAAAAAATGAATTACGGTTTTCCAAACACAAAAGCATGAGTAAATAGCTGTATAAATTTAAAATTGGAATTTCAAATCAAAGAGAAAAGAGATGAGATCAAGCCACATCTGTATTTGGCGCTATTAGTATTATTATTGTGCACGTGCAGTAACTGGTAATACATATTTTCCTTCTTTCTTTATTTCTAATACTGTACTTCGAAAAGTAAAAAAAATATATATTGATGTATGGGGACAACAGTTTTCGAGCGGCAAAGTTAATTTTGCCCCTTCGTTAGAGCAATTTCCGTTGTTTTCTTTGTTTATGAACGTTAGTAACGTTACCTAGATATTTTGGTGAATGTAGCTGTTTATACGGAACCCTTTGTACACGAGTCAGACTCGCACTTGGCCGGTATTTTTGCCGTCGGTTATTTTATTGTTAAAAAGGTTTTATTAGGTTTTAAGATTCATTTGATTACTATACACACAACGTGGATACTATTTAGTGTTAGCACTTAGAAGTACCAAAAAATACTTCAAATATATATTGTATGTCTAATGGGCATGTAGGCGTATCCAATGATTTCGTATGGGACTGTCCCACCTGTCAGCTTCGGTTTTCAGGATGTCGGCATTTCATGCTAAGTTTGCCTCAAAGTGCATTTATTTTTTGTTAAAAATGCCTCTGAGTTAACCTGGGCGCTCCCTTGTTTACGGAGCATCAGGCCACACTTTAATTATTCAATGGTTTCATTCATTTTCATAGTTCACTCATTATTTGAAAACTTGATGACGTCATCAAAATAAATGAATTTAAACAGACAATTATGATATTGGAATCCTTAATCCGTCAGGAGAGGATGACCTTTCATGATAAAATAATTTTCTGTTTTAACCCTTTTTGACAAATCGATGTTAATCCGTACTTCGTTTCCGACCAAGTTTTATCGGTTTTACCATCAAGATCATTGGCGCATAACAAGACAAACTAAAATATCATTTGCAGATCCAAAACTGAGTAATTCAAATGCCTGGCAAAATTTTAAAATGAATTTGAAATATTTTGTGAGAGGGTTGCTTTTGTATCAGCTTTACCTGTTTTACCAAATAAATGAGTGTCATACGAAAATGGTTACAGTAAGTACCTATTTAAAATATTTCTCTATAACAGGGTTAGGTACAAAATGCCACGTCTTACTTTAATATACTTTTTGGTAAAGTCTTATTAAAGTAAGATTATTATTGAAGCTCTACAAGTTTCATTCATCAACGGATACGTCGCGATAACGATGTACATAATGTCACAAATGTATGGGAATGCCAATTCAAATTTTTCCAATAGCTATCTCCACGCTTTTGACGATAGAATGTCACTTGTCTAGTACCTCTGGTGTAAGTGTGTTGGGTTTTATCCTGAGTGCAAGTCGAAAAGGGAAAGTTTCCAACGTTCACGTGGGTGAAGACGCTGGCTGAAGCTAGTTGATGGATAGGATAGATGGACCGCCTTTTCTGCACTTATACTCCGATTTGGTCCGTTGTGCGGACAGGCCTCCTCTACGTGATAGGGAATGGGCCGTATTTGTGCGCTTCAAATTTGGTGCGCTTCGAGGAATACCCTAGTTAATCCACCACCCGAGCCCAGTGCGGGCTGTCACGGTTTCTTCACGATGCTTTCCTTCACCGTTTAGAGAGCAGTGGTGATTAAATAATTAGTTGAAAAAGCTAGTTGATTGATCTTTACTTGTAATATCTGACCCAGGTAACCTACTTGAATACCGAGCATCCAGTGGTTGACTGGTATGACAGGAGGAGATACTGCAAGAACTTTACTATTCTGTGCAGACGTATCAGCAGAAGTGATCCAAGGCACTATGTGGAGATTTATGCACACACTCTACGCCCGATAGATGAAAGCTTATCGGTAAGTGGCACTAATGAGTGCAAAATACATAACATCGGTTTTTTAACCAGTGCTTCGAATATATTTGATCACAGAACAGAAAAAAATAATTTAGCTTAATTTTCAGCTTTTTTTATTTTTTAGAATTTTCCCTTTACTTGTACTGTAAGACCTTGAACCAGAACCTATACAGAAGAACCAAAATTGACAATTCTAGGTCAACCGGAAGTACCATATACGTTTTGGATCGAAAACCTATATGGTAGTTCCCGTTAACCTAGTTACCTTATTATTTTGGTAAATGTAGCTTGTACGGAACCCTCGGTGCGACTGGCAATTGACCAGTTCTTTTTTTGGGGGTTTTTATTTAAATAATATGCAAACCCCATCGTGCCTTATACCATTGTAACATTATTACTTATAATAAACTATACTAAACAATATACTAAACACTTTGTGATGAAGATGGAAGTCACCGATGAAGCACTGTTATTAAATGACATAACTTTTTGGCATCTTCTGAAGTTGTTTGGGATATAATTGATTATATTATTCCCACATTAAGCAAATTTAAGTCTAATTATATCAAAAGTGACTCCCTCTCACGCTTGTTGCGGACACAATCCATCAGCAAATGCTGCACGTCTTCAATCTGATTACATTCTCTGCAATTCGGTGTTTCAGTTTTTTTCATAAGAAATGCAAACTTCGCTGATGGTAAGTGTCCAGAGCGAAGTCTTAAAATAATTTAATATAATTCCTACTAAGTTGATCGACATCGAACCAAGGCACACGAGAAGGCTCGCCTTGTATGCTTACATACCATATCCCTTTTTGCTGACTTATACTATCAAAGTGTTGTTTTCAGGCTTTATAACAAATTACTTTATATTTAGATATGTATTCCCAATAATCAGGTAAGTAGTCAATTGTTGTTCTCTCTACTGCTGCTAATTTAGACAATCGCTCAGCGTCCTCATTACCACGTAGTCCAATGTGAGCTAGAACCCATTGCAACTTAATTTCTATATAATTCGTAAATAATAATATTATATTTTCAAGAACGTCATAAATATGTTGTTATATGCTGTGATGCGCTTCTACGGTCTGAAAGAAAAACGAATATTTTTAAATTCTGACTTTTGCTATAAGAGATCGCTTGATAAATAGCAATGAGTTCCAGTGTCATTAATAATACATAACAGTTTAATTTAAAGCCGAGATTAGTTATTAAGCTTTGGTCAAATAACCCTGCACCGAGACCGGAACTACCGTTAGAACCACTTGTATAAAATTGTGCCAATTACAATACATGTAATTTAATTTAGCTAACAGATCGAAAACTAATAAATTTGGATTATAATAGGATTTGGGAGCCTTTACACATTCTATATCGACATTTTTAGTCTCAATAGCAGTTTCTCAAGTTTCTAAAGTATATATTTTAGGAATGACTGTTGAAAGAACATATAATTGCTGTACATTATTATAGATTTTAACTAATAAGGATACTTTTTTGTTTTTTCCAATTTTTGATACCACAGAGCACTCAGATCCGCAATCAAGCTAACTGTCATATTGTTTGACCATGACATTATTTGTAACCAACATTTATAGCCTAATACTCTCTTCTTAAAAAATAAAGGCGGCATACACAAATTTGACTCCATTACATGGATTGGGGAATTTCTGATACGTCCACCTACAATATGTATAGGCTAAATACTCTCTTCTTAAAAAATAAAGGGGCATACTCAAATCAGACTCCGTTACATGGATTGGGGCAATTCTGATTTATCCACCTACAATTATCATGGTTTGATTCTTTAACTTATCTAGCTCCGAAACATGAGATTTTGTACTATAATCATATATAAAACACCCATAGTCAATTCGACTACGAAATAGTGAAATGTTTATTTGTGTGTATGCCACATGAGCTACCCGTTAGAACTATTAAACATAAAAAATATGACTAATTTTATTGAATTATGTTATCGTGTGGGTGTATTTATTTATTTCAATAAGGCATGCCAACGACCTATTCGCAATTACATTTTATAGACTTAAATTCAATAGATATTCCTGTGCAAACAGGTCAGTTATAGGAATGCACAGCACTCAAAGTACATCCTATAGATGCACTGGACGCTGAGTCACAGCCTGAAATACAGGCTGTGACGTTAAGTTACTCGTATAATTAAAAGTAATCCTTTAATAACGAAAATTGAATGAAATAACTTAATGTTATGTTACAGCTGGACTTCTACTTCTACCAGTTTCTAACAAACAGATATCGTCCCAGTTTCGTTGAAATGCATTTTAAATTTTGCGACATGATGAGTTCTGACAACATATTCGGTACACCAATGCGGAATGCAGCAGGAGGACAACTATGTCCCTATCCTGCGGTAAGTGATTCTTTTCTCTCTTTCGTTCTTTTCTTTATTTCCTTGCTTTTCTTTCTTTCCTTTCTTTTCTGACTTTTCTTTGTATTCTTTATTTAATTCCGTTTCTTTCTTTTCTTTCATTACTTTCTTTTCTACCTTTTCTATATTTCTTTATTTTCTGTCTTTACTTTCTTTTCTTTCTGTTCATTATTTTCTTTCTTTTCTTTCTTGTCTCTCTTTTCTTTCTTTTCTTTCATTACTTTCTTTTCTACATTTTCTATATTTCTTTCGTTTCTGTCTTTTCTTCCTGTTCATTATTTTCTTTCTTTTCCATCTTTTCTTTCATTACTTTCTTTTCTATATTTCTTTCTTTTCTTTCTTTTCTGTCTTTATTTTCTTTTCTTCCTGTTCATTATTTTCTGTCTTTTCTTTCTTGTCTTTCTTGTCTCTCTTTTCTTTCTTTTCTATCTTTTCTATCTCTTCTTTTCTTTCTTTTATTTCTTTTTTTCTTTTCTTTCTTTTCTATCTTTTTATTCTTATCTTTCTTCATCTTCAAAAGATCCTTTCAGTATGATGACTTAATTTTTTTTCAGGGAATATATCATTTGAAAAATCTATCGGTACCATATGTACCTAAAAACTTCCCGTTTACTAAAGGTCGTATCTACTTAAATGTGTCACTGACTTTAAACGGCGTGACTGAAAAGATAGGCAATGGCAGTATTGATATGGAATTAAAAACGGCAAAAATTTATAAAAACTAATGTGAAATCTAGTAAAACGTGATGAGTAAAACTTGTGGATTCCTGAAGTTTTTCTTGGGTATTTTCTCGATTTCTTCTTGATTCACTTTACAAAGGAGATTTGATGGGTCCGAGGACTGCCGAACCCCACACGGTAATGCTTTGTTATATTCTAAGTCACATTACCTTAACAAGAGCTTCACTATTAAGGAAATTGTCTAATTGTACTAAAAAGAATGAGGTTTTTACTGAGGTTATATTTTTAACTTTTCCAATAAGAATCTCATGTTTACATGAGCATATTATGCTCAACGTTATTGTCTACCCTGGATATATTGTTTACGTAGCTCACCCTGATAGAATAAAAAAAACCGGCCAAGTGCGAATCTGACTCGCGCACAGAGAGTTTTGTATAAACAGCTATATTCACCAAAATAAATAAGTAAAATAACTAATGTTTATACACAATGAAAGCACCGAATATTGCTCTAACGAAGGGACAAAATTAACTTTTCCTTTCAAAAACTGTTGTCCCCTTATATCAATATACAAAATGTTTACTTTTCCAAGTACTTTTTATAATTTGGTTATTCGTTAACTTGTAAAACGTATTTAGTTGTGACTGTTTTCCTTTTAATTTCGTTATATATACTACTGCCGTGAATATTTTCACCATTTTACGCGGACGGATCCCTTAATCGAAAAATGGTTTTCACAGATCCGTAATATTTTTGAATGGCCTATCCAAAGATACCCTATAGGATATACAAGAAAAAAAGCATCCCCCACTTTACGTGTACAGCAGGTACCCTAAAATATATTTTTATATGGTTTTATTTTACCACTTTGTCGGCGTGATTTATATGCACGTATATATCCATTTCAAATTATAGCTTTCTAGTACTTAAAGTCTCTGAGCTAAGCTGCGCACGGACGGAAGGATGGACGGACATGGCGAAACTACAAGGGTTCCTTGTTGACTACGGAACCCTAAAAATATAGGAATCTAATTCGAATTTCAATTACATTTTATGGACAACTAAGTTAGATTATCATTCAAAACAATTGTATTCTTATAGTAAATGGACAAATCTTAGCTATATATAGTTTTTAAAACAAATACTATAAAAAGGAGGCGTGAGTTTATGTATTTACTATAAAAAAATATAAATTAATTATATAACGAAATTAAGCTATGCCCTGGAAAACAGTTTAACAAATTAACTATTACACACAAATACACAATTGTTATGTGTCCGTGTCCTTGTCTCTGATTGGTCGAAACTCTGTGGTGTGCCCTTTAGTAAATTTGTTTTTATATTCACTGATCACTGTACTTCCACTTATTGTTTTTAATTGCAAATTATTTGTGTCAACAAAAACTAGAATATGTATATGTTCCTATCTGTTTTTCTAATAAAATAATATGTATTACTGCTAAGTTTTTCCTTTTACATTTAATATTGAATTGGGAAAGGAAAAAATGTGAAATACGGATATTGCGAAAAATCAGCTACCATACGATTTATGTATTTATTGAGCAGCAGATTATTTTGCAGTTGTTTATCACTATGACTACAACTGCAAAAAAATGATTTGTACGGCATAAAAAAGGACAATGATCCCTTTTCAGGTTTAGGGCAAACACAAACAAAGCCTGTATTCATATAACGTAACATCTTGCTTAGATTCCTCCAACACACTTTTCCCGACCCTGGTATCAAACCCGAGACCTCAACAGCAGTGCTTACGATGACTAAACCAAAGAGGCAGACTTATTGACATTTAATTAACCATATCGTCACCAGAAAGGCAATTATTATAATGAATACTTTGTTACGGAACCAAATACCAAACACCTAACCAAACCAAATACCTAATACCTTATTTCCTGCTTGCCCTGCCTAAAAATACGTTAATTTTAAAAACAGGAATGATTTTCGTTGCGCATCAGTTAATAAATCATTCAATATAATTTCGTTTGAATTTTTTGAGGCCCAATGAGTTTTTCTCTCTCCTTTTTTAACCGACTTACCAAAAAGGAGGCGGTTCTTTGTTCGACATTATACGTTTGTTTTTTTTATTTATGTTCACCGATATCTCCGTCACTTGTAAACCGATTTTGAAAATTCTTTTTTTATTTGATAGATTATATTCCCAAATTGGTCACATTTTAATTTGGTAAAGACTTGATGAAGAACTTCAGAGATGTGGGCCGGATTACTGGGACGTGCCACAGCATCGAAGGGCCGGGTTAGTGAGATTATACTGAAATCACTATAGTGGCTTTTTTTCGTGCTCTGTCGTTGCTTAAAGATCATGACAGGAACTAATGGCATATGAGATGATGATTGGACGTGATGTTTTTATTCAGACTCAGTTATTCCTCTCTTTCCTTGTATACTTGTTCTTAGACATTTCAACCCTGGGAACCTAAATATTTGAAAGTTGGATGAGGTGCCCGTAGAATAACATGGATTTAATATTGAACCTAAAGATTTTGAGTTTATCCTTCGGATCAGTTTTGGCAAAAACAGCTAAATAGGTGCCAGCTGCGCAAAGGTCGCTACTGCTTCAGTGAACTTCTCTACCTCCTGTCTCTGACACGACACTCACGAGGTAGGTAAATTTGTGGACGCGTTCCACTGCCTCTGTGCTAATCATCAACGGTGAGTTCACACTAGATTTCATCTGTAGGGTTGATGACCCAAATTATTAAAATACTATAATTCTGCACCGCGTTTCTTTCGACCTTTCAAAATTAAAAGTCATCCGATTAAAATCAAATTGCATCGGTTTAATCATAACCATCAGCATTGGAACATTTATTATAACATTTATAATATGGCAGACCAAACGGTCATTTGTGGATACAATACTGTGTAAACAAACTTGCCTGGCAGAATAACAACAAAAAATAATCATGAATTTAAAATATGTCTTCATCAATTTTAATTTTTATTTGTATTACCAAATTAACCAGTGTATCTCTGAAAGTGTAAGTACCTAACTATGTACCTATGTGTAGTTTGTAAAAGTTTTTTGAGGATAGGCTCCTACAGGCCTATGGTTTCGAGGAGAGTCTTTGTAAAAGGAAATTTTGGCTTAGCAATTTTTGTAACCGAAATACAAGTTACATTCCCACTAACTTCTTTATCCTCACCTCGTCGCTGTGTTGTGAAACCGATTATGACCTGCACTTTGAAGTAATGGTTTCGACCTGAACTAATTCAATTTGCTAAATTAATAAAGTTTGCTTCTTAAGTTAGAGTCTGTTTGTTTTGACTGGTTGACATCTGACGACCGTTCACGCATTCAGGATTGCTCAGATTCGGCGCGATTTGGTTTTTGTTAGTCAACGATTGTGAGCAATTCCAATTCTGATTCAGAATTGTGAAGGGGAACTGTTTCGATTTAATTTGTTTGCTAATCAGGATAATGCCTTTGTTTAATTTAGGGTTTTCGCATCGAATATGCGAGAGATGTCAACTTATTGGAGTGCTATGGCCGTGGCCGTGGCGTGGGTGGTTTTGTTAGTCAATCAGGAGGTAACAAGCTCTTAGAGCAATATTATTTCAAGTGTGCGTAAGGGACAGATGTATATGACTTGTATACATCTGTCTCTTTTATTATGGAATTTAATTATAAATTATGCTGTAAAGGCTTTTATTATGGAATTTAATTATAAATTATGTTGTAAAGGCTTTTATTGATATGATTGGGATCCTGGATAGTGTGTCTCACTGAACAGGTTTTTGCCTGTGAGTTCTTCTATCAATTCATTAATTCTCGAAATAGTTTGTTGAGAGTCGTGAGTTGTCGTTGTGTTTTGGTGTGCGGTGTGTAAAACGCAACTTGACGTCTGCCCATTTTTAGGCGCAGCGGGGGACCGTGGGTCGGTCATCCGCGTGCCGGAATTTCAGAAAGTTTTGGAAAAGCCCTGTTAAAGGGAATTGGCTAAAGGCTTGACTATCAAGCGCTGTGCTGCTTGCTTCTTTCTGTCTGTAAGACGGCTGATAAAAGGAGCTTGTGGCTTTATGGAGTAGCCTGGTCGCTTGTGTCTACGTATTTGTGTACCGGTGACCTGACTGCTTGTGGCTGACGTGGTGTGATCCATTGTGTGGTCTGTATATGTGTGGGCTCATCTTCCTCCAACAGCCCCCCTCCCTCTTTCTAGAGCCCTGTTTGTAGAAAGCATTTAAGGAACTTCCCATCCCCATGTTCAAGACTATCTGGCTATTAGATAATTGCTTTTATGACATTCGCGAATATATGGAATTTTGTAAAAATCCAAGATGACATGAACTTAATTTTGACATTTTAAAGTAACAATTATCTAATTTTAATAATACTAATTCATATTGGACCTATTGTAAATCGCAAATCTTAAAATCTTAAAATTAATTATGTACGAAGTTAATGACAATTAAATATTTGTACACCATATATTTCGTGGTAGAATGTATAGAACTAACAACAATATTAACACCATACTATGTAAAACTACATTCTTACAAATAAATAAAATTCTAATTCTAAAGGAATGTTAATAAGTTGTGTCAAACTCTATGGAGTGTTGTTGATTATAATTATGTGTATTAAAATCCTGTGTAAAACCACGTGTATAGTATTTTAGGTGGCCTCCGGGAGCTTTAAGTTAAGAGTGAATAGGTTTCTTCTAGGTAAGCGTGCTTTATCGTCGACCACATCATCGCTTACCATCAGGTGAGATAGTGGTCAAGTTGCCTACCAATAATTTAAAAAAAAGTGTTGCTAAGTTCCGTAACTATCAGAATTCTAGACTACTGGACTTGTTTTGTCTTATTAGTTTTCATTTAACCCCTTGATTGCCCGAAACGTGGAGCCACGCAACACACAGTGGTTTTTATTTGTTTCGGTAAATACGGCATTCAACCAGAGTTCCCTTTTTTCAAGGAAACACTGGTTTTGCATTCAGATTTTTTGATTTTTAAATTATTATATTTTATACAATGAACTCGAAGTGTCGCATCGTTGTCACATGGTTGCGTCTTCCCAGTCAGCTTAAATTAACGGTACGATGCAAAATGAACATATTTGCTTTCTTTGTTAAATAATTTGTTTGTTTTCTGCCTTAGATATCTTTTTTAGGGTTCCGTACCCAAAGGGTAAAAACGGAACCCTATTACTAAGACTCCGCGGTCCGTCTGTCTGTCTGTCTGTCTGTCTGTCTGTCTGTCTGTCACCAGGCTGTATCTCATGAACCGTGATAGCTAGACAGCTGAAATTTTCACAGATGATGTATTTCTGTTGCCGCTATAACAACAAATACTAAAAACAGAATAAAATAAATATTTAAGTAGGGCTTCCATACAACAAACGTGAATTTTGCCGTTTTTTTGCGATATTGGTACGGAACCCTTCGTGCGCGAGTCCGACTCGCACTTGGCCGGTTTTTTAGCACTGAGCGCCCAGTTGTGGACTGGTATGACACAAAATACTTCAGAAACGTCTCTGTGCAGAGCAAACGGCTAAGCCGGCGGGATCTGAAGCACTATATGGATCTGTACGTTGATTCTCTCATCGCATTAGACAATACTGTAAAGGTTAGTTGGAACTAATGTAGAAAAGAACAGAATAGGGTACTGGACAAATATTTAAGATCTTAGTGTCTAATCGAAAGTCGATTACAAGCTGAAGCTGAAGCCGATAAATCAGCTATCGCCATAACTTTCAAAGGTTGAATGACCCTAAGAAATTCAGATTAAGATTGCCCTTTGATATTTGATAGTTTCACCTCGATAGCTATTTTCTGTCAATCCGAACTGCTCTGCGCAAGGGAAGATTACCCTTGCCCCCCTTGCTTGATGGCTTTTCAATCACGCTCACGCGCATTCGTAACAGTTAATTTAATTGACTAATTTCTTGACTAATATTCGCAATTATAATTTTATTTTGACTAATAACCCAAAAAAAACAAAATAAAATACACCCATGATGAATATTTCGAAAATTTTGGTCATCCATCCAGCCATCTTATAATTTCATTTTGACCCCATATTAGCATTTCGCGACCTCAAAAACCATGGAAACGACACCCATGACTAAAGTTTTGTTCGGCGCCATCTTAAATTTAATTTTGACCACAAAAACCAAGAAAATAACACCCACGAAGAAAGATTCAAAAATTTCGGCCGGCTCCATCTTGTATTATCATTTTTTTCCATATTTGTCAAAAGCTACCCCAAAAACCATGAAAATGACACCCATGACGAAAATTTTGGTAATTTTAATCTTTGCCATCTTGGATTTTGATTCAATAACGGTAGAAATACATTTTTTGCATGAATGTGTCTATTTAATCAGTCTGTTTATGTTTTCAAAAACAAAATAGTTAGATAATCAAATAATTGTATAAAATACGATTTAGGGCATTTTTTTAAAACTGTAAGACACACTATAAGCAATTATTTATTTACTACGTTTTGTATCTCTCGAATTTTATTAACTTTTAAAAGCAATAGAAAAATAAGCCCTCTCTACACACGTTTTACCGTAAAGCGAGCGGTGCACACGCGAGCGCACCGTTCGCTTCGCGGTAACAGAGTGGCGCATTAAATACCTACTTCGCCGGGCAAAGCAAGCGTTAATGAATTATTCTGTAAGAGTAAACCGCGTGATTTTGGTTACAGATCGATTTATACTTCTACCAGTTTCTAACAAACAGATACCGCCCCAGTTTCGTTGAGTTGCATTTCAAATTTTGTGACATGATTAATTCTGATATTTGTCGGCCAAATACTGCGAAACGCTATAGGAGTCATTACCTGTCCTTATCCACCGGTAAGTATGTATCATTATTTATGAGCTTCACCTTTTATGTAAATAATTCACGATTTCAGGAACCTGGTCTTTCTGAAGAACAATCCAGTTCTTCAAAAAAGCCAGGTGCGCAAAGACAAAGACAAAAGACAAAAGATATTTATTTCAATTGGGCCACCAAGCGGCACTTTTGAATGTCACAATTTAAATTTACATGGAATAAAAGTTGATTCTACCGTGCATTCGGAAAGTAGCTTGTTATGGAGAAGAATGCACAAGAAACTCCATACTTTTTAAATTTACGTGGAATAAAAGTTGATTCTACCGTGCATTCGGAAAGTAGCTTGTTATGGAGAAGAATGCACAAGAAACTCCATACTTACTCTTTAAAAAAAAAAAGATTTTTACAATATTAAGGTACATGAGTACATACATTAATAAATTCACATATGTGAGGACAATGCACCCAGAATAGCACTACAAAATATACTACGTAAAGGTATAAAGTATTAAAAGTACTCACACATGTACTGTGCAGTTATATAATAGGTACTAGAAAAACATCAACATCCGAAGCAGTTAAGTTATGACCAATCCCAACTGACGGCGCCCGTTCACGAACATGACGCATGAATCGACACCACCCAGCTCAACCATCATGAAGGGAACCGAATGATCTAACACACGCGCCACCATCAGAGAGACATTTGAGAGAGCATGACACACTCAACTGCCAGGGCACACACAAGTCAACGAACGACACATAGGTATAGCAAATGGTAGATTTACAGTTGGGTACATAGTACCCACACACGTGCTGTGCAGCTATACAATACTAAAAGAAATCGAGTCTATACAACACAAACATAAACATATCATTTGTTTTTGCGCCCTAGTGGTTGTGGAGCAGGACTAGCATTGAGCCAAGCATTTTTATCAGTGGTGTAATCCCCCAACTTATAATATGCCTGCCTGCATAGTGTACGTTTTATAAAAAAAAAAAATTTCGTCTCATTCAGTTCTAGAATATGGGGTGGAATTTTATTGTAACATTTTGTACAGTACCCCATGAAAGATGAGGCCACTTTTGCCAGTCTGACACCTGGTTGAACTAATTGGTCCCTATTTCTAGTAATGTAATTATGTCTGTCTCCGTTTTTACTAAAAAGATGTAAATTATTTCTCACGTACATGATGTTTTCAAAAATATATTGACAAGGAACCGTCATGATGTTAATGTCCTTAAACAGTTCCCTTAGAGAATCGCGCCGGCGAAGATTGTATTTCGCTCTGATGGCTCGTTTTTGCAGAATAAAAATAGACTCAATGTCTGCAGGCCATAGTAAGATACCGTAAGACATTATACTATGAAAGTAACTAAAATAGACTAGCCTAGCGGTATCCAAATCAGTAAATTGACGAATCTTTCTGACAGCATAAGCTGCCGAACTCAGCCGCCCCGCAAGTGGTCCTAAATGAGGACCCCATTGCAACCTTGTATCTAGCGTGATCCCCAGGAAAACCGTTTTATCGACGAATTCGAGCTTCTCCTTGTTCTATAGTCATACTCTACATTTTCATGAGTATGACTAAGAGGAATTAAAAACCATTTAAAGTTTACTTTCCAGTTTTATACAAAAAAGGGCAATAACCGCTACTGACATGCTCAAACGAAACTACTTTAGGTAGTATGGACCTATTATTAGGCCGGGTACCAAAACTCGCGGTATCACGCGAAAAAGGGTAATTCCTCTCCAATCTAGTGCGGTATATAATGTTTTAATTGCACCTATTCCAGTTACCGAACCGTAAATATTTATACTGAATTGACTATGAAGGTAGGTTAGTTGAAGAACAGAGAATACGTCTAGGTTGAAATTTTAATGATTATTATTTACAGAGAAAAGGACAAATCTTGTAAGTCTTTCAAATAATATGTCTTTGTATGTGTCGTTTATGTGTGTCTCACAAATCTCTACCAATCTTCTAATGTCAGCAGACGATGCAACTGAGCTAATGTAGGCAATTCAGGCTTATGCCTGAATTATCATTGCTTGTCAGAAAGACGCTAATGCCATACATAATTGTGTACACTTGGCTTATATGTCTTGGCTTTTATTGCGTACTTATAATAAAGGTTATAGGATATACAGTGTGAGAATTGTAGATAGTACAGCAAATAAATAAATGAATTATCAGATTCTAGAACAGTGTTTGTGATGCTTAGTTTTAATAAAAAGTCTAGAATAATAAACAATATGGTGCCCTACAAATCTAGTCGTGTTAGTCTGTAGAGCATCAATTTCATCCTTTATGTAAAATATTTTTTTCACCACAGCCATAACGAATAGTTTACTTCTAGGCAAGCATGTTATCGTAGACTACATCATCGCTTACCATCAGTTGAGATATGGGTCACATGGGAGCATACCGATTATAAAAAATATAACTTTTTTTTTCAGTATTTTCGGGGTGCCATTCTAAATAGTATACATATCAATATGTACAACAAACACTATTATATTATACAGACACACCATAACGTCGTCACGTTACGGTGCGCACGCATATAACAGCGTCGACAACATATTGATATCATCGTCCACGGACTACGTGTTTTGAAGTTAAATATGATTTATTTTTATCAACTTACTTTAATTACCTATTATATAGAAACCACACGTGCCAACTCTGGGCGCCTGACATATGTTAGCAATCTATTTAATATGATTCTAAATACGTATTACACTTTAAAAGTCCATTCAGACAACAACATTTAAGACAAGGTTCGTCTTACATGAGACCTTCATAGATATGTGACATTGCATACAAGTACTACTCGAGTAAGACTTATAAAATTACTTATGGAACAATTTTTTTTTATAGAAAACGTTCGTAGACGTCTTCTAATTATGTATACCTAGACAAAATTCACACGCCATCTTTGTACTCGTGTATTAATATTAATAACTCAGAATTTGTGTTGAAATTAGTCACATTATTTAACTTGCGACGTGTCTGGAGCTAAAATATGAAAGTCGTCAGCTTTTGTATGTATAGTGAAAGGGTAATGTAAATTAGTGTAAAGCTCTGTGAATATTGCGGGATTAAAGTTTAAAATAAGTTTGCTTTGTAATAAAGTAGTTGTTATAGTGACGTGTTGAAGGATATTATGATAAACTAGCTTCAGCCAACGGTTTCGCCCGCCTGAATGAATAAATTATCTCAAGGGAACAAATTTCCGGGATTAAAGTATCCCTTGTGCTGTTCCAGACTATAATCTATATCTGTGCCAAATGTCATTCAGATCCGTTAAGTAGTTTTTACGTGAAAGATTAACATACATAGACACACACTCACTAACTTTCGCCTGTATAATATTATAGTTTGATATTGGTGTGAAGTGTGATAGTGTGATAAGTATGTGATCCCAAAGGAACATTATACCAGGATGGAAAGTAGCCTTCGTGCTTTTCCAGACTATATTCTAATCTTTGTGCCAAATTTCATCTAGATCCGTTCAGCTCTTCAGGTGATTGAGTATAAAATATATTTATGAACCGTGATAAAGCTCAAGCCAGTCAACGCACAATTGCAGTGAATACGTACGAACATTTTTTACCTTGCCTTACTAAATTGCGAAAAATAACGTATTTTTCCAATTTTTTAACGTAAGCAAAATTATTTTTATATACTTATTAAACGTAAAGTGACCCCTGTTTAAATAAATAAATAAATAAAATAAATATCTTTATTTATACAAAAACCTTCAACAATGCTTACATACTAGATCGCATGAATTTCAGTAAATAAAGGTCATACAGATAGAGAAACCCTGACTCCTAAACTAGGAGATCCTGTGACTTAGGAGTCTCAGGAATACAGTCAGATTGTTTACGAACGTGTAGAACCAGCTGTTGAACAACTCTGGGTTACTGGGCTTGGATATATTCCATAGGAGGTCCTATGAGCTGATGAACTTATAGAAGTTGGTGTCCGATTTAATAGTCACCAGTCAGTTTGGAAATATTACGCACCGCTTGCAACAAATTATAGAAAGAGATGGTGCTCCACTTCGCTATTAAGACAGCATCACCACCCGCAGTAAACAATACTGGCGTGTAAGTGTGTGTGTTAAATAAACTGTTGTTATCATAATTTTGAAGATTGTCATCTGGGTCATCAGGGTGATCATCATCTGCAGCCTAACACAGTCTCACACTCTGGGTAGCCCACCCTCAATCTAAATTAATAAAAAAAGCAACCGACTTCCAAATGAATCTTTTTTACAAAAAATACAACAGACTTCCAAAAAAAACGGTTATCAATTCGATACGTATATAAGTAATATTGTTATTCACATAAGTTACTCTTTGTGGGCTACTAAACATGTGTGGCAAATTTCATAAGTATGTATGTACATGTGTTTTTGGCGCAGTTGTTGTCGCAAAACAATAAATAACCTCGTTTTTTTGTAGTCGGTTAAAAACAAGAGGTACGCAAGAAACTGACTGCCGAAACGAAAGTTATTTTTGCGAATGTTTGTTTTGCTTTTGAAGTCGTTTTATTTATTGTGAAAAAGTTTTTTTCTTAAATAGCCAATTTACATAACTATCGATAACTATTACTATCTATTCGTATATCCTCTCTAACCCTTTCCAAACCTCTCACTCAATGTAGCTCTATCAATTGTTAATATTGTTTGCGGAGTACCCTCTCAATTGATACCAAGAGCGTCTGCAGACCGTCTGTTTGTAGAGGCAATGACCGCGTTAGAATACTTCGCTAATATTAGAGGAGTCTCTATTGAGATCATGACGGGAATAGATTCTGCGATCAATAGGGGAGGCTGTGATCTTGTTTGGTTTGAGAGATAAAGTCGGGAGGTTTGTTTAGTCGTATGGTTTTAGATAAAGTAAAGTTCTATTATTGACATCGATTGTTAAAAAACCTAAATTAACCACGTGATTTTGCGCTAGCGCATGTAATTTTTAAGCAACTTCAAAAAGGAGGTGGTTCTGAATTCGACTGTATTTTTATGTGTCACCTAGAACTTTTTACTAGGAACCGATATTGATGATTTTTTAATTTGAAAGCAGGTGCTTTATATGGTCTTATTTAAATTTGATCAAGAATTGATAGAGAACTTCGTAGATATACAACAGAACTCTTTAACAAATGACGGAAAATCTCTCGGCCTGCATTGAATGCTGTTTATTTTTTTACACCATTTTATAACATAACATCACAGGAGCAGTGGGGGCCCAGTGGTAACGGCCGCGACTTTTTACAATTTGTAGGTCGTGGGTTCGAACCCAGGCAGGCGCTTTACTTTGTGTGAATTATTTCATCACCACTGCTCCCAAAACGGTGAATGAAAACATCGTGAGGAAACCTACAGAATAATGAAAATTGTCAGACACATACAGAATAATGTATCCAACCTGTTTAGTTTATTAATGAACTGGCGTACAAACTGGTTTATTTGTAAAGCCTATGTATGTACAGCTATGTACAAAATACATAATATATTCAATTCAGGCCGTCGACAAACTAACGTGCCGGTAATTGTTCGAAAAATATCTGCAACGAACTATTGTGCGCTGCCGGTCAAATATTCACCGCAGTTTTCTTATATTACGTGTGCCTATTGCGATAGACATTGGTCGGTTTTAAATATTTTATAGATGCAGAGAAACAGCATTTTTGAACCTAAAAAATTACAAAAGATAAATCTCGAAACGTTAACGTTTTTCACTTTTGTAGCGCAACAGAGTATCCAGTTCAGCAGCAGTGCTTGAAATGAGCGCGAATATAATATCACATACCTAAATGTTAGAATTTGCACCTTATAACATTTTGTTCATTTGGACTACAATAAAAAATCTAAAAACCAGACTGCTTAAAAATCGAACTAAAAAGACGAGAGAATTTTTTAAATTAACTTTTTTTATTTACAACTTTTTAGTTATTTTTTTTAATTTGGTACATTTAAACATATAAGTGTTATAAATTTTTAAAACCCTTTATTTTGATACCCCACACGATGGGATTAGCTCACAAAATGGCGCCCGAAATCCGCCATTTTTTTCATTTCCAATTTTAATGTAGCCAGTGACACTTGCAGGATTAAGACGAATCGATTGACGTAAGAATCATCAAAATCGGCCAACGCGTTTGGTCTCTAGATCGCCATATAGGAACAACATACATACATACATAGACTGAAAAACACATTACCATCCTTCGGCAGTCGGGTAAAAAGTGCATATTATACTATCTTTTTTGTTTTATATTCTGTAGGCACGCGCTTGACCACTATCTCACCTGATGGTAAGCGATGATATGGTCGACGGTGAAATACGCTTGCCAAGATATAACCTATTCACTCTTGACTAAAAACCCCTAGATTGTAGCTGTCGAGAAACACAAAATCTGGCAGGGAATTCCACTCCTTAGCTGTACGTATAATTAAAGTGTCCCCAAAACGTTTTGTGCGAATGGGTGGGATGTCCACCATGTACCGATGGCGCATCGCCTTACGACTGGTAGTCCGATGATGAAATTAATATGAATAAAGAAATGTATTCACTTTTAAAGCTGCTATTACAATAGGTCGTTATTATTAAAGCTAAGCTATCTGCTTATTATAAATCCAAAACCACAAAACTTTTCCTAATTCAATAGCAATAGCCAACAAAACAATAGCTCAGTTCCCATCACGATACAACACAAACACTAGACCACTGGACGTGACCGTTTGATGTCAAGCCATGTGCACTGATTCGGTGGCACATCTAGCTATAGGTCCTGGGCTGGTAAATTATTATCAATTCTATACGTAAATGAGGACAATTGATGGTGTGTGGTGGTTGCAGTATTGGTGGCGTGACTGTAATAATTTAGCTTGTTTATACAATAAAGTTGTTCATGCATAGGGGACACGGCCACACTGATGGCATCAAGTGATTTATCTTTCATTTTTTATCAAGTTTTTTGTTATTATTTTTGATAGGGGCGTGTATGTCCACTATCTCAACTAACGGTGAGCAGTGATGTGCTCCAAAATGACGCATGATGCCTTATAATAAACATAATATATATTAACTAACTTAAAAAGTTCATAATTCATTCACTCACAATGACTTGAAGGTCACAATCATAATAATTTTGTACTTAAAATGTCTCTTAATATTTGTAGGGTCAATATGGCATCACCATATTATGAAGGGTAAGACAAAGCTTATGGAATTCCACCAGTGTATGTACGAATGCAATCTGCTTCAAACAGGGCAATTATTAAATCATTACCAATATTTTAGGTGGTGAAACTACTCATAAATATAAACACTTACTATGGGACTGGCTCTGAAATATAAAAAATACTTTTATTAGTCATAAAACTTTGAATAAAATCTCAAAAATAATCCATTTTCCCAATATGCACGTCTCAGTTAATATATTAAATCCATATCATACTGCCACGTACTAAGACTGACTAGCAACGGCACTCCTAAGCTCTTTAAGCCACTCTTTACTAGCGTGCAATATCCGTTCTGCGCAAATTACAACTCGTGTGCAATGGGCGCGTTCCAGCTCCACTCACTCAGGATATTAAGCATTTGACGTGTGACAAATGAATTTTATCCAGCCTGATTGCTGCTTTGTGGGACTTTGATATTGGAACGTTCGTTGATCAGGTTTTAAGAAAGTGTATGTGATTATTTTAAAGAGGTTTGACGAGGTTTCATTCAAAGTCATTTTTTTTTATTTTAATAGATCTTATTCATTTGAAGTGATATTTAAATTATTATTATTTTTAGATGTTGTTTTAATGGTTTTTTTATAAAAAAGGTTTTTTTTAACTACTTTAAAATAATTTAGAAATTAACAACGTCATTAGTAATTTACGATGACCGATTTTTATTGCACTTTGCATATCGAGCCTCTTTCAAGTTGATATTGTTTATAAGTACTACGGTTACAATGAATTTTGTAATGCTACGCCGCGCCGTAACAATCTCGTAGCAGAGCGCGTAGGTGGCGTAGCACAAGTATCAAAACATGGCGTGCTACAAACTTGAAAGGATGGCCTCTCAACGTAATCGGCACGACCGCACGGCAAAAAAAAAAAAATGTTTATGCTGTATGTACATACTTTGGGGCTTTGGGTAACCTTAGTTAAACAATAAATACTACCGTATCAAAAGTAATGTGCCGACTCGAATAAGTTTACAGCAAAAACGTTTAAAAGAGATTTCTGAAAATCGTAACTCATATCTCAGTGCAACAACTGAATTTATGAGAAGATCATCCTACAGATCGCGTTTATCAGTCTAAAATTCTAAAAACAAAACCACAATTCCCTTCTAAACAGTGCTATCATGCCCATCAAAACGTCTTAAGCGATTATATGCAGAAATTATCCTTATTCCTGGAGTTTGGACGAACGTCTCGAGACTCCGACCAGCGCTCATCTGCATTTAAATTATGGATTTAAATAAAACCGCCAGTAAAAACGACGGCTGGGTAAAGAAGTGGTCAAGATAAGTATGAAGAGGATGATAAGGGTTCCGCACTAACGAAATTGAATATAGTCAAGGGTTTTTTTATTGCTTACGTATTTTATTGTAACTAAAGTTCTACAAAATCATAATTTATTTATTCAAATTAGGCTGAGAACCAACAAATCAAGAAAAAGTTCAGCTGTCGAATCCGACTCGGCTAGGCAGCGCTCGCGAAGTCACGTGGTATCTTCTCGTCCAACTTACCGCAGTATCTCAAGACGAAAGTCTATGACCAGTGTGTGTTGCTAGATTACCTATTGCTCTGAGGTATGGTTGCTTATAAAGGGTAATCAGAAAGCTTATAGTCAGCCAAAATGCAATGGAGAGGGCTATACTCGGAGTTTCCTTGCGCGATAGAATCAGAAATGTAGAGATCCGCAAGAGAACTATAGTTACTGATATAGTCCAAGGAATTGCTAAATTTAAGTTGCAGTGGCAGGGCACATTGCTCGCTGAACGAGCGTTGCCATCCCAGACACAAAGCTGAAATGCCTCTTATGTATGTAATTACAGCGTCATCCAAACTTATTAAACCAGAACACAGCAACACTGTCTTACAGCATAATTAGGTATGGTATAGGTATGCTCCTTTACGATAAGCTTCCATGGAGTTTCTTACTAGATAATCTCAATAGATATTTACGCTTTTGAACAGGGTCAACCAGTCGTTTAAATGGGCACTCCCATTTAAAAATTATTTAATTTATTAACTACCAGTTACTGTTTCTAAAGTATAATTTCTCATTTTTTCTTGCGGAACCAAAAAAGTTTGTGTAAATAAAGTAAGCGCGGAGTGCTCCAATCCTGTTTATAAGGCAGTAACTCGGATCCCACGTGATCCCTATATAAATGTATACGTAATTATATAAACGAATCTCTTATCAATTGTTTACTGCAGCTTATCCTTATGTATTGCCGATCGAAACGGAGTATTTACACTTCTCTGTTCACTCGTATCGGGTATTTGTTAAATGTCTATTTATTGTCAGATTTGGGGAAGATTTGTGTTCATTTCGGCAGATTTAGATTGGGGAGTAATCTGGGAATAAAAGTACTTTTATTTGCTTCCTTTAATGTAGATATTTAGTAACGTTATTCTCGAATCGGATCATCGCATATTTTTTAAAATTGTTTCACCTCGAATTGCAAAGAAGTCAACAAATTTTATGGTCAACCAATGCCTCATCATTTTAGCCGTAAGATACCTACTGGATATTAGAGGACATAAACATTTTTCAAGCGTCGCCAAATATCAAATGTTTTTGAGCTTATTTTTTTTTTGATAGGCTTGCGCTTGATAGTAAACAATGATGTGGTCGACGGTGTAACATACTGGCCTAGAAGTAACCTATTCACTATTGACTTAAATACCCCGAGTTTGTAGCTATCCGGAAACACAGACTCCGGCAAGGCATTCCACTACTTAGTTGTACGCATAATGAAACTTTTTCCAAAACGTTTAGTGCGTATGGGTGCGATGTCCACCATGCCGATGGCGCATCGCCGTACGTCTTGTAGTCCGATAGTGAAACGGGTTGGCGAAATCAGATCATGCAGTTCCATCGCACACAGCCCGAAATGCAACCGATAAAAACCGATAAGCTGGCAACTCGACGACGATGTTCAAGGCTCTGGAGCTTTGACTCGGCCGATGAGCCTCTTGGCCCGTTTTTCAATCGACTCTAGTGCATCAAGCTGGTATTTGACAAATCCATCCCAGAGATGAAAACAACAGTGCTTCTTGCAATCAACGGATTGCCGCGCACAAGCAGTTTTTTTGCGTAAGTGGATTCGGTAAGACAAAGGGTTTTGGCGCCATCAATCGACCAATCACATGCGAGATGAAAGACGTGATGATGATTTCCGTCTATGTGATTGGTGTCAGGTTTTGCTGGATTCTGAAAACAACCGTCAAAAATCTTCAAATGACAGCCGAGACCACGGCTTGTCGTACTTTCCGAGACACAAAGGCATCTCGCTATGTTAATATGGTAACCCATCCACGGACCAACCTCAGCAAGTGTTGCTTAGATCGACACTTGCAGCTGTTATTACTTACCTTCTTAAATATTTCTCTTGTTTCTATAAATACACCAGCATCTATCAAAATAAGTCTACCCGTTGTCTACCCGTTATATTTTCCTTTATATTCCGTTTTTCGATTCATAAGGCCAGCTTATTATAAGATGTGCGTAGAGATAAGAGCATAATAGATGTAGTTTAATTAGCTTTAGACAAGCTCGAACACGCGGATTCGCTTTCTTTTATAACGGATGTATTGTGACTGGAAGTGCGTGCTATATACTTACTTATTGGTCAAGACTAGACGAACGATTTTTATGTGACGATGTTTAAACGATAACTTTTCAGTGGCCATAGAACTATTTTATTTATTTTTACTCTACTTATACATACCTGGTGCAATTATTTTGGGAGCTGAAATGCCAAAGGGCAAAGAATGTAATGCAATACTGGCTGGAGAGAAATATCCTGGTAGATGAACCTTCATTACTGGATCAGAGAATTGAGAATGAGCAGTTCCACCTAACAAAGGATAAGGTGAAATGGTCACGGTTTAGAAACATTCAGTAATTGGTGTCTCTGTTATTACGACTATTTTTTATAAAGTTAACATAGTAACGTTATAGAACATTACGATATTAGTGCGTTATAACCAATACGCACGTATATCGTACGACGTTTTTTAACACATTTGCGAGGAAAAAGAAAAAAAAAAAAAATATTTTGTTCATTTCTAATTATTGAAACAGTTAGTGAAATTACAATTATTAAAATGATACGTAGTTGTAGTTGTTTTTTTTTTTTTTATTATTATTACTATTCATAATGTCATTGTTTTGTGTCAGGGTAAATGTTGGAGACGGCGAAACTTCTTGAAAGGCGGCAGAAGAGCATTGTAATTCGTCATTAGTTGTAAATAAAAAAATATCCTCAGTAGAAGTAGAGGGGCGCGGCTCAGGGCAAAACTTCTTCGTTTGTGGCTCTAAATTTATTGCCTGAGTTATTTTGGCACTTATATTTGCTTTGTTTTGGATGGAATCTTCTACATAAGATTCTGCTACTGCGTTAGAACGCCACCCAACATGCCGCTTTAAAGTCAATATATCAGCTCCCGAATCTGCAAGTAATGTAGCTGACGTTCTTCTGAAACTGTGCCCTGTATAACAATCAGCGTCCGGCAATCCTAAAAACTTGGCGACTTCCTTTGGCATGGCACCGAATTTATTTATGCCAATAGGTTGCGCAGTACATTTACCTTTTTGGTAATTCTGAAAGAAATGATTATTTTTTGCCTTAGTCGTACGCAGAGCTTCAAATTTTTTGACCACGTCATAAAATGTGCCGTTGATAATAAAAGATCGGGGTATTTTGTTTTTAGTGTTTGGGATTTTAATTAAAAGCATTTTGCCTTGATTTTCAATGTCATTTGTGGTAATATTGTGAAGCTCTTGCCGTTTACATGCACCATTAATACCAAATATTAACGCAACCTGAAAAGAAATAAAAATGTGTAAGATAAGGTATAGATACTTAGCTTACAGACGGTCCTTAAAAAATATGTAAAAGAGTATGTACAGTAGGTAGATCAATACATAAAATAAGGAGGCAAACTGACCTTAGTTGCCAGGTACTGGCTATCTGGAGCATCTCTTAGAAACTTTTCGACGTCATTTGATGACAGTACCTTAGATTTTTTCTTTATAAAACCATCAGAGCGTCTCTTTAAAGATGCAATGAGATTTGAAAATAAATAGTCGATATTATCGACACCATTTTTCATCTTGAGGGTACTTTTCAGCATCGAATATGTTGTCCACAACGAGCTAGGCTTATATTTACTAGCTAGTTCATTAAAATACGCCAAAACTACATTTTCGGAAAATGACTTGGCATTTCTCATGTTTTTCCACTTCAAAAAAATTTCATACGTGGTTATGTATCTGTCTTTGGATATTGACGGCAGCAAGCTGTCGCATGCGGTTCGCGCTTCTGTTAGTATATCCGGTGGAGTTGAAGTAATATATGGCTCTTCTTCATTATTAAAAGTTGTCATATTTAAATTTTCACAATACAAGTACAAAGAAAAGAAAATTTGAGAAAAATGTCGCGAGGATTATTTTCTGCCGTAGCTGCGTGAAAATATTGGCAAAGACGTTAGAGCATGCAGCCAAGTTTTAAATTACCGAATAAACTGTTTTATTTTTATTTTAAATAAACTGAATCTGTGAATGCACACTGTTGCTTTCCCGCCATTTTTACAGCGCGCTAGCGCTGCCTACTGACTGGCGCCGCGCGGCGATTAGTTCGAAATTTGAATAGCAACAGCGCGCGAAAAAGCAAATAATACTGTTATGGAATTTGTATGGACTACTAGCTGTTGCCCGCGACCTCGTCTGCGAAGCATTAGTAATTCGAATAGCTTATTTTTTATATCGCAGCATAATATTGTGGGTTTGCCATACAAACTTCTACCTCTCTTTCCATCCCCTTAGGTAAGATTTCCGGGATAAAAACTATGCTATTTCCTGCCCAGCTTTCAAAATATCTCCGAACCAAATTGCATCTAAATCGGTTCAACGGTTTAAGCGTGAAAAGGTGGACAGAGAGACAGACAGTCACTTTCACATTTATAAAATTAACTCCGCCCGCGACTTCGTTCGTGTGATGGCAACCAAAAATAAGCTGCTATTAAACCTGAGACAAACGGTCCAATTCGGTAGTTCCAAATCGATGTAGAGGTCCACATCCTAGTGCCATTTGATTCTTCAAAGAAACTTTGACACCCCTAAATCGTCTTCTGGGGGTAAATCAGAAAAACTAATGATGCCATCCTTTATTATTTTGCCACAGGAATAAGATTTTTATACAAATAAATGTCTCCCTTTTAACCCTTTAAAAATTTGAATTTCCAAAAACCCCTCCTAAGGGCTCCCCAACGTCATAAAAAGAAGCTATGTGCAGTAAAAGTAATCAAAAATCTTTACCACCCCGAAGTCGTATTTTAAGAGTAGTTTCGAAAAACTAATTATTGAAAACCTTTATTGTTTATTTAGGATGGTATTTATGTCAAGTTTCATGTTTATTCACCCAAGAAATCTGATTCTTCAAAAAAATTAACATACCCTAAATCGTCTTTTGGGGGTAGTTTAAAAAAATAATAACAGCAACCTTTATTATTTATTTAGGTTAGTGTTTGTGGCAAGTTTATTGACCCAAGAAACCAGATTTTTCAAAAACACTGTAATACCTCCTAAATCGTGTTTTGGGGGTAGTTCCAAAAAACTAATAATCACTAACATTATTGTTTATTTAGGATGGTATTTATGTCAAGTTTCATGTTCATTCACCCAAGAAATCAGATTTTTCAAAACAAATAACAACCCCTAAATCATCTTTTGGGAGTAGTTTCGAAAAACTAACAATGAAAGTCTTTATTGTTTATTTAGATTAGTATTTGTGTCAAGTTTCAAGTTTATTAACTGAAGTAATAAGATTCTTTAAAAACACTGAAATACCTCCTAAATCGTCTTTTGGGGGTAGTTGCAAAAAACTAATAATCACAAACTTTATTGTTTGTTCAGGATGGTATTTATGTCAAGTTTCATGTTTATTCACCCAAAAAATCAGATCCTTCAAAAAAAAATATCATCCCCTAAGTCGTCTTTTGGGGGTAGTTTCAAAAATTAATAAGAGCAACATTTATTATTCATTTAGGTTAGTATATTAGTGGCAAGTTTATTGACCCAAGAAATCAGATTTTCAAAAACACTGTAATACCTCCTAAATCGTCTTATGGGGGTAGTTGCAAAAAACTAATGATGAGAAACTTTATTGTTTATTTAGGATGGTATTTATGCCAAGTCTCATGTTTATTCACCCAAGAAATCACATTCTTCAAAACAATTAACATCCCCTAAATCGTCTTTTGGGGGTAGCTGCAAAAAACTAATAAAGACAACATTTATTGTTTATTTAGGATGGTATTTATGTCAAGTTTCATGTTTATTCACCCAAGAAATAAGATTCTTCAAAAAAATTAACATACCCCAAATCGTCTTTTGGGGGTAGTTTCAAAAAATAATAACAGCAACCTTTTTTATTCATTTAGGTTAGTATTTGTGGCAAGTTTATTGACCCAAGAAACCAGATTTTTCAAAAACACTGTTATACCTCCTAAATCGTCTTTTGGGGGTAGTTGCAAAAAACTAATACTGACAACCTTTATTGTTTATTTAGGATGGTATTTATGCCAAGTTTCAAGTTTATTCATCCAAGAAATCAGATTCTTCAAAAAAACTAACATCCCCTAAATCTTCTTTTGGGGGTAGTTTCGAAAAATAATTATAGCCACCTTTATTATTCATTTAGGTTAGAATTTGTGGCAAGTTTCAAGTTTATTGACCCAAGAAATCAGATTTTACAAAAACACTGTAATACGTCCTAAATCGTCTTTTGGGGGTAGTTGCAAAAACTAATAATCACAAACTTTTTTTTTTTTTTAAGATGGTATTTATGTCAAGTTGCATGTTTATTCACCCAAGAAATCAGATTCTTCAAAAAAAATAACATCCCCTAAATCATCTTTTGGGGGTAGTTTCGAAAAACTAACAATGAAAGTCTTTATTGTTTATTTAGATTAGTATTTATGTCTAATTTCAAGTTTATTAACTAAAGTAATAAGATTCTTCAAAAAAACTTTAACACCCCTATATCGTCTTTAGGGGGTAGTTTCAAAAAATAATAATAGCAAACTTTATTATTCATGTAGGTTAGTATTTGTGGCAAGTTTCAAGTTTATTGACCCAAGAAATCAGATTTTCCATACAAATTTCAACAACCCCTAAATCATTATTTGGGGGTAGTTTCGAAAAAGTAATGATGTCAATCTTTATCATTTACTTAGAATATTATTTGTGCTAAGTTTCAAGAATTTTGGTCGAAGGAATTAGATTTTTCATACAAACTTTCAACCCCCTTTTTACCCCTTTAGGGGTGAAATTTCCAAAAATCCTTTCTTAGTGCACACTTACGTCACTTGAGGAACCTTTCTGCCAAATTTCATGCTTCTAGGCTTAGCAGTTTTGGCTGTGCGTTGATTGATCAGTCAGTCAGTCAGTCAGTCAGTCACTGTTCGCTTTTATAGATATAGATAACTTAACTATTTGCTTTGGTAACACACGCGTTTTTTATGACCCGCTTTACATATTTAAAAACGGTGGAATTACATCAGCTTTACGAGTAACGGTGTTAAAAAATATTTTTAAGAACGAATTTAGAATTGATGAAAAATTTCCATTACCACGTATTTCATAGAACTTTCCAAATACAATTTCTGAAATTAAACAATGGACCTTACGCCATTGAGCATGATACAAGACCATTGACGTATCTAACTAAACAAAAGGCCGATATAATAATTTTGAAGTTACTGACAGCCACTCAGAGACTACAGAAATTACATGGGACATGAACATGGGAAAAACTAGACTGCTTATGCGTATAACGTATCAAATTATTCAATAACCAATCTCTTATCACATCCAGCAGACTAAGCCACCTCCACATCCACGTACAATCGTCCTCACAATACGCAATACAATAGAACAGATCGCGGCCCCATAAATAAAGCGATGGACACAACCAATTTTACCGCGAGGACGCTTGCCCACTCGTCTTGCGGAATGGCGTCACTGGCTAAGATACAGCCTTATTGCTGGCCCTTTCTGTGCGCCATTGTATCGAACACTATTGTTTGTTTTTTGAAGATCTTTTCAGAGAATTTTTCTCTTTTGAGTTAGGAGATTTATTTTGTTACAGGCTGGTAAGTGTTTTTATGGAGTTGGTCGATCGATTTTGGCGACATTTTTTTTTGGTTTGTTGAAAAGTACTATTAACCCTTCTAGTATAAATAATACTTGATCAAGTGGAGATAAGATTCGCAGGCGCATCTGAATGGCCATGAGTGCCACGTCAAACTCGAGAAAGTATGGAAAGTCCGCAACATCTCAAACAAGACAAAACTAGCACTGGTCAAGTCGCTTACTCGCTTGTGTTTTCCATATTTCTATACGGAGCAGAGACGTGGGCTCTAAGAGCTGTTGATTGGATACGCATAGAGTCTTTCGAAATGTGGTGCTATTGGAAGATGCTGCGTATATCGTGGAGGGTACACAGGACGAACATCACGATACTGCAGGAGATCAAAATAGTGAAAAGCCCTAGAATATCGAATGTGTGCCTCTGCAAGGTATTCGACTTCTACAGCCATATCGCTCGCAAACCTTATGATAACCTTTTGAAGGTAATTATCATTGGAAAAATCGAGGGCAAACGATCTAGATGAAGGAGTTCTGTACGCTGGTCAGACTAAATCCACACCTCCTCGAACTTGACAGCCTCAGAAGCCGTGCATGTTGCTGAAAGTAAGAGTAAGTGTAGAAACGTAATTAAGCAGAAGGTTTTGAAAGCATAATGTGGTCACGAACCCCAACATTGGGGAAACGACGCAAGGAGGTCCTCTTCCTTACCAGAGGAGGAGAACCAAAGGGGTTAAAAGGGTTAGTAGTCCTCTATTAACCCTATTAACACCTTTGGTTCTCCCTTATTGTAGCTACTATTTAACAGTTGGGTTATTGTCGTTTCAAAACGGTCTTCATGTCATCATAACCTATCACTTATGATATTGGGATCGGCTTCCAAATGCAACTGGATCCAATATATTACCTAATGCGACTCTAACGATACCCATTGGATAGTCTGAACTAACAGACAACCTATCATAATATGTAGGTATGTGACTTGTTAAGGATACAAATATTTTATCTAATACCTTTAAACGAGAAATTCTTGTATATATATAATCTGAATATCGGAAGCGGCTCCAACAATTTTCATGAAATTTATTATGCAGGGAGTTTCGGGGGCGATAAATCGGTCTAGCTACGTTTCATTTTTAGAAAAAGTCGTTTTCTTTATTTTCACCCGAGCAGAGCTCGGTCGCCCAGGTACTGACTGTTTAATGATAAGAAAATAAAAGAATTATCGACGAAGAACTTAAGACCTTATCAGCTTTTTACAAATAATAGCTGCATTCCAGATAAAAGAGATCCTTTCTATCAGTTTTGTGATCTATATAATATGTAAATGTTTCGCCTAACTAATCTATGGCCATCAAATTTGTCAGCGGACGCAAAGCTCAACAAACTACAAATTGATTTTGATGAAACAAAGGCCGAACGTACGAATAAATGTACATAGCTATAAACGACATAAAACAAATGTTTTATTGTACAAATACGCACGGATTCGCTTCAAATGGGAATTGGTATTTCTATTTGAATAAAAAAGGTCTGAATTTGGTCTGTAGATCAATTTACATTCTATATATATCAGAGCGATGGAATCGCCTACTGAATTTGGGTATTTCAGACGGATTTTGTTTTTTCGACATTATAAGAAGATCTCCAAATTGCTAAATTCCCCGGGGCCTCTACACATTACGAAGAGCATGTTGTGTTATTATTTTATTGCAACTAATTAAACACTTTTTATTTAGTCAGATTGATTTATTTAGTCAGATTGATTTATTTAGTCAGATTGATTATTTACATAAATGGATGGTGTATTGAGTCAACGGTCAATGTACCAAACGGATGTCTGTGTTCCTATTATTTTAGAGGTCAATATCCATCAAATGTCTACGCTAGAGTAATTTAAGATGGTGAAACCCTAATGGATGTGAGTTTACATCCGTTAGGATGTTAGTTTTTGGCGGAATGATGTCACATGGACTTAATGGTCACACAACACCACACCACGCACACGCAACCTTCCACTTCACACTCTAACAAATATACACACACGTTTTTAGGGTTCCGTAGCCAAATGGCAAAAAACGGAACCCTTATAGATTCGTCATGTCTGTCTGTCTGTCTGTCTGTCTGTCTGTCTGTCTGTCTGTCTGTCTGTCTGTCTGTCTGTCTGTCTGTCTGTCCGTCCGTATGTCACAGCCACTTTATTCCGAAACTATAAGAACTATGCTGTTGAAACTTGGTAAGTAGATGTATTCTGTGAACCGCATTAAGATTTTCACACAAAAATAAAAATATAACAAAAAATTTTGGGGGTTCCCATACTTGAAACTAAAACTAAAAATATTTTTTTTCGTCAGACCCATACGTGTGGGGTATTTATGGATAGGTCTTCAAAAATGATATTGAGGTTTCGAATATCATTTTTAGGGTTCCGTAGCCAAATGGCAAAAAACGGAACCCTTATAGATTCGTCATGTCTGTCTGTCTGTCTGTCTGTCTGTCTGTCTGTCTGTCTGTCTGTCTGTCTGTCTGTCCGTCCGTATGTCACAGCCACTTTTTTCCGAAACTGTAAGAACTATGCTGTTGAAACTTGGTAAGTAGATGTATTCTGTGAACCGCATTAAGATTTTCACACAAAAATAAAAATAAAACAATAAATTTTGGGGGCTCCCATACTTGAAACTAAAACTAAAAATATTTTTTTTCATCAGACCCATACGTGTGGGGTATCTATGGATAGGTCTTCAAAAATGATATTGAGGTTTCTAAAATTTTTTTTTTCTAAACTGAATAGTTTGCGCGAGAGACTCTGCCAAAGTGGTAAAATGTGTGTCCCCCCCCCTGTAACTTCTAAAATAAAAGAATGATAAAACTAAAAAAAATATATGATGCATATTACTATGTAAACTACCAGCGAAAATTGGTTTGAACGAGATCTAGTAAGTAGTTTTTTTTTAATACGTCATAAATCGTAAACCGCAATTTACCAAGTACGGAACCCTTCATGCGCGAGTCCGACTCGCACTTGGCCGGTTTTTTCTAAACTGAATAGTTTGCGCGAGAGACTCTGCCAAAGTGGTAAAATGTGTGTCCCCCCCCCTGTAACTTCTAAAATAAGAGAATGATAAAACTAAAAAAAATATATGATGTACATTACTATGTAAACTACCAGCGAAAATTGGTTTGAACGAGATCTAGCAATTAGTTTTTTTTTAATACGTCATAAATCGTAAACCGCAATTTACCAAGTACGGAACCCTTCGTGCGCGAGTCCGACTCGCACTTGGCCGGTTTTTAATTTTATTATTTTATAGTATTTCAAAAAAAAAACATTTAATTAACTTCTACATTTGTGTAAATCCCAATCTTGGCGAGTGGGGCCAAGAGTCCATAGCACAAGGTATCCTAGTTTAGATTCCTGACTCCCACAAACCTTGTACCTCCAATATTTATAACATAATATAGAAACAAAATTGTACTTTGAGGGAGATAAAAAGAATGGTCAATGCGCCAAGGGGGATTTTGTTTTGGAGACTCTTCGAGTAAGGTTCATGTATCTACAGTGTAAGATTGAAGTGAATGAATGTATTTATCTTGAAGATCCCGTTGTCTCATTTCTGACCCGTTAACAATTTTAATACCATTTTGTGACAAAAATATTTATTTATCAATTTACTTTAACAAAGAGAAAGACTGTCAAATCAAATCTGTCAAATTAAAGCTAAAAACAGTGGCTAACGTAAAATATTTTGATTGAAAACAAAAGAAGACATATTTTTCAAAAAGTCCAACCTGTCAATCGATCATAACCTCATTGTTTATAAATACACATCGACCTCCTTACCAGCGATTCGAATATCGAACAAAAAAAAAGGAAAAAAAATCTAATCGGCCTCTATCGACAGCAGTTGTTCCAATCCCCTGCCTGCCCGAGGTGGAATACGATTTACATTGAAATGCGGGTTTGGCCGATTCTCTCATAAAATTTGCTCCACCCTAACAAATCGAACCAGAGATGTTTGACGGATTTTTCAACCAGAATTCAAAGTTTACTGTAACAATATCAAGGATTTTGAGAGATTCTCAATATAAACACTGGACTTTTTGTACGGTGGTTAGTCAATATGTGCGGATGAGAGGTTAATTTTTTAATTCAAGGTATATAAGTAGGAGTTTGTGTATTTTATTTAAATTAAAATAGCAGTAGAAAGTCTACACTCAACACTACACTTTACTGAAAATTTATTTAGGTAATAAGTAACTAACTTTTCGCCTGGTTTCTCTCTCGCGGCCAGGCACAGGTACTAGTATCATGCATTTGCATTTGCAAAAATATCTTAATCCCTGGAGTGCTAGCTAGATAGCTAGATAGCAGACACAATAAAAAAAACAATTGTCTTGGTAACCAAAATTCCCAAAAGGCACTTAGCGATAGAGTATAGCTTGAAATCATTGACTGAAACTTTGTATCGAATACTTTTTTTCAGAGATTACCTCCTACCAAAAAAACAATTTTTATCTCATATAATACAGGCAAACAATTGACTGCATCGGCGATTTCTGGAGAACATTTCACTAGGTCCAGTGTGTGTTGCCAGTGATCACCTATGGTACCGAGACGTGGTCGCTCACAATGGGCCTTATCAGAAAACTTAAATCCACCCAAAGGGCATTGAAGAGGGCTATGCTCGAAGTTTCCTTGCGTGATCGCATGAAAAATGATAATATCCACAGGAGAACCAAAGTTACCGACATAGCCCGAAGAATTGCGAAACTTAAATGGCAGTGGGCAGGGCACATTGCTCGCAGAACGGTTGGGCTGCAGTGGACGTCTTTCGGCTGAAATGATGATGATGATGATTTCACTAGGTTAATAACAGCTGGAATAACAGCCGCACTGGACCATCTTCAAGCTTAAGTAATAATCTCCGAGGTTGGTATGTGAGCCATCGTTACATAGACAGATTCTTTGGTGCTTCAGAAAGCACGATATTCTTTTGGTTCCGCCTGCCATTAGTAGAACTTTGACAGTCGTTACGGATAGTCGGAAGCCATGTTATCTGACACCGGTCTTGCCTAGTGGTATCGTGTTACCCAGTCACTGGGTTGTGGAGGTCAGATAGGCAGTCGCCCCTTGTAAAATACTGGTACTCAGGTAAATCCGGTTAGACTAAAAGCCGACCCCAAAATAATTCAGGAAAGGATTTATTTCACGGTCGAACTTGTAATTTTAAAATAAACCAACAGCGCTTCATACAGACATTAAACCCATGAAAACATACAAATGAAACAGCCATTACCAGAACACACAGGTGACAAGAACTCCTAACTGACATTTTTGCGATTTTACTTTTTTTACGTAGATAGACTTTAAATAATTGTTTGCGTGAGCAGGCAATAGCAGCTAGCTTCATATCTTATTTTTTAACGAGTTATTAATAACTGACAATAACTATTAAGCAAATGTGCATCAAATTTGCTGACAATATCATCTAAGAAACTAATAACAATAACTACTAAATAACCCTAACGTAATTATTTCTGTCAAGACCTCCTATCTTCCTTCCTGCTAGATACGTCCTTACTTTTACGCAGCTACCGGCCGACTGAATAGAAAATCACGCCTTTTCTTTAAAATATTATAGAAATCCCTTACTAGAAATATCTACTATCTTTGCTATTATAATGTATATTTTCAAAGCCTAGATTGCAATATCACCTATCTACGTCTAAATCAAAAAGTTGATTGTATATACACTAGTCACTCATAGCCCCCTATACCCACTTCTTATTTAATATATTTATCCAATAACAGTATTTTTCATACCTTGCGTTTAAAATAAATAAAACGTTTTTTTCGTTTCCTGTAAAATCATGTTCTGGTAGATAAAGGTTCTTGTCACTTCATCGTCGATATGTGACATAATTATTCAGTGATTGTTCCCAAAAACTAATTAAAGCTGAACTTTGGTCCAAGTAAGCCGGACACGGGGAGGGCTGGCCGGTCGCATGGAACCGGTCCGGTCGCATGGCTCCGATGTTTGAACGGTCTGCCTCGTCGAGTCGCCGCTTTTTATTGAGGGTGGCTTTTCAGATTTTGTATGAGTTAGATGAAGCTGGTTATCTATGTACTGAACTTACGCATGTGAACATGCTCTGAAATGCAGTTGTTGTATCCAATACCACAGAGGACAAGGTCGATCTTAAAATATTACTTTCAAACTGACTGTATTGTTGATCGATATGATTTTAAAAGCTTTAGGCAGAGGAAGTCTGCTTTTCATTACGGGTCATTACGATTATGCATATAATAAAGTAATAATGGACCTAACAAACGATCATTTATTTAAAAATACAGCTCTGCTATGGCAGTCAGTCAGTCCACTAGAATTTTCAGAAATTTCACACCTGTTAACCGATTGTCTATGGTTTGCTTACAACGTATTTTGACTTACTTTGGCCACATAATGCGAAGAGGAGATAACAGCCTTGAAAAGCTAGTCATTGTTGGAAATACCGAAGGAAAGAGAGCACGAAGCCGGTCGCCAACTCGATGGTCTGACCAAGTGAAAGAAGCTACGTCCTCAAGCAAATTCCAGCAGGTGGTGATGGCAACTTTGTACCGGAGTCGATGGAGGCAGATTGTCCGCTTAAAGGGGTCCAGTGACCACGATCCTCAGTAATGAGGGACCGACTGAAGAAGTTGAAGATTGTGCAGTACGAGCGCAGTCGCGTGTACTGAGCCGGCGCGGATAATCCACAGCGGGACAATGCCGCAAGTTTGTCGATCTTGCCGCTAAGCAGCAATAAGTAAAGTAACAGAAGTGCTTATTTTTATCTCAGCTCGAGGGTATCAATACCCACCATTCCTGAGACGAACAGAGAGGGATACAAGTAGGGATAATAACCATGGTTGTATACTTAGCTGCATTAAAAGAGTACTATGCGTGGAAATAACAAAAACAAGTCAAAAGGAAAAAAAAAACCTATAGGTTATTATATATAAATAAAATAATTATGGCACGCCACAGGGAGGTATCCTATCCCCAGACCTCTTATTAGTTTACATCAATGACATTCCAGAGGCGATAGGCAAAGATTGCATACTATTCGCTGATGACACGACAGTAAATATTAAGAGTGACGATAACAAAAACTTAGAGAATGAAATGGTACAAACTCTGGATAAGGCAATCGATTGGCTAGAAAAAAATAATTTAAAAATAAATATGACTAAAACAAACATAATACAATTTCAAACATACAATGCAAACGTAAATAAATTAGACATTCTTTATAAAGATTCTCACTTGACCACTGTCGATAATTGTGTATTCTTGGGTATAAAGGTCGATATAATTTTTAGCTGGAAAATACACATAGATAAATTTCTTACAAAAATAGATTGTTTTATATATGTCTTGAAAAGAATTAGACAAACAGTAAACTTTAACACTGCAATGCTGGCTTATCATGGATATGTATCATCCGTACTTAGATACATATTAGGCATTATAATATCGGGTAATTCAGTAGTTTTCGACAGAGTTTTTAAAGCTCAAAAAAAAATTATCCGAGCAATTTGTGGAGCTCACTTTTTAAACAGCTGTAGGCCACTATTTTTAAAACTTAAAATTCTTCCCTTGCCATGTTTATATATTTTTGAAATATGTACTTTTGTAAAGATAAACTACAATTTATTTGAAACTAACACTGACAGGCCAAATAGCAGAACACGGCATAAAGATAGACTTCAGATGCCATCAATAAAGTTAGAATTATTTAAGAAAAATATATACTGCATGTCGATTATTCTTTACAATCATTTACCTAATAGTTTTCAAGACCTACCGCTGACCATGTTTAAAACAATACTTTTCAAACTTTTATTATATAAAAGATATTATAGCATTAAGGACTATTTGGAAGACAAGTCAATAGAATCTGTAATTTGTGAGTTAGATTAAGTGACATCACGGATTGTCAATACATTTGCACGCTATGTTATGGCAGGATATGCTAAAACTAATTTACTGTAACAACTTATGTGCCATATTAAAAACTAAAAACTTATGTAATAGAACGTACCATTAATGAACACGGTCAAAAGCCTTTTTATTACCCGACTACCGAAGGAGGGTAATGTGTTTATCAGTCTATGTATGTATGTATGTAAGTATGTATGTTTGTATGTATGTATGTTTGTTCCTATATGGCGTTCCAGAGACCAAACGCGTTGGCCGATTTTGATGATTCATACGTCAATCGATTCGTCTTAACCCTGCGAGTGTCATAGGCTACATTAAAATTGGACAATAGAAAAATGGCGGATTATGGGTGCCATATTGTGGGGCCCCAAATTTTTTCTTCTTTCAAACCCAACGTGTGCGGTATCAAAATAAAGGGTTTTAAGTGGTGATTTCAAAAATATAGCACTTATATGTTTAAATGTATCTAATTCGAAAAAGAAACTAACTAAAAAGTTATAAATAAAAAAACTTAATAAAAAAATCAAAAAACGCGACTGCATCAAAAAAACTTTTTTGCAAAAAAATACTACCTACTTCCAAATGAAAAACTACAAAGTGAAAAATAACTTTATTTTTGGAAGTCGGTGTCTTTCGTAGATACCAATTATTTGCGATATGGACACCGACAAAAATAAAGTTATTTTTCACTTTGTAGTTTTTCATTTGGAAGTCGGTAGTATTTTTTTGCAAAAAAGTTTTTTTGAAGCAGTCGGGTTTTTTGTTTTTTTTTATTAAGTTTTTTAAATCGAAGTATGCTGCGTCCACCTGCTTCCTGTCGTCCATCTCCGAGACAGCATAATCAACAAAACTGACCAGGTTGGTTGCGGTTGACACTCGCTTAATAGCGGTCTGTTCTGTCTGGTTATGTGTCGGTTCAAGATAGACTCGAACAAATTACCGAAGGCCGACAGGACCGCATTAGGCCTGTAATTTAAGACATGCGACCTTGAGCCATCCTTGTGTATGGGAGTCACACAAGAAAGTTTCCAACGCTAAGGATAAGTGGCACTTTCAACAGCGCGATTAAAATAGTATTGACAGGTTCCCGAAATTTCAAGAAAGCGAGATTAATGGTTTCTGGTTAACACTATTATAATGAGAGTAATGAAGATTAACATTATTTTTAACAGTAACTGATTTGAGAAAATGATAGGCACTTCAGTAGCTGCTTTTTCAATTTATTTATTTCAGACAGTTATCATAATTATCTATATACACGGTCACTTTGACACTTAAAATATTTAAATCGTTAAAATTTAATAAAACAAATACCTACATAAAATTACCTAAATTCACAAAAAACATTAAATAGGGTAGATGACAAAAAAATATATATTTGGTCCGTCAGTTCGTTTACCTAAAAATATTGGACACGTATTTTTCTTTTGCCACTTAAACAAAAAAATACGACGATACAGTACGTTGAAATATCGTGTGACGTCACGGTGTGCTTCACTTTATACTGACAAAGTGACGTCACAAGTCCCAACTCCTGAACTCTGATGCGCTTTATCTTTGTCAATTTGTATTTATTTAATAACTAGCTGTTCCCCGCGGCTTCGCTCCCGTGGACTACCGGATTAAAAAATAGCCTATGCCACTCAGGAATAATGTAGCTTTCTATTGGTGAAAGATTTTTTTGAAATCGGTCCAGTAGTTTCGGAGCCTATTCGGTACAAACAAACAAACAAACAAAAAAATCTTTCCTCTTTATAATATTGGTATAGATGCAAAAAATACGGGTCCAATATTATTTGATAATCTCACTGACGAACTAAATAGAATTATCATTTTTCTACCCAGGGCCTGCAGTCTCGACATAGCTAACGATCGTTACGTTAAGTAACATTCGTTAACTCTTACCACAAAATAGTAAGTATACAGAAGGGCCACTCCCGCCGTTTGGAAAATTGACAGCTAAACTTGACAGATTCACTAGGGTTGCTACTATATTGATTCCGAATTAAAAAAAAGGGTAGGTTGCCCAAGTTACAAACATAAATATTATATTAGAATATTATTATAGATTCGTCTAAACATACATCATATCATGCTTACATGCCTTAGAGGGTAGATAGGGCATCAAATATCCATTTAATGTCACGAACACTACAACCCTAGTGAATCTGTCAAGTTTAGCTGTCAATTTTCCAAACGGCGGGAGTGGCCCTTCTGTATACTTACTATTTTGTGGTAAGAGTTAACGAATGTTACTTAACGTAACGATCGTTAGCTATGTCGAGACTGCAGGCCCAGGAAACCTTCCTATTACGATCTGATTGGTTTGAAAGTTTAGTTGGAATGCAGACAGGAACAGGTTGATGACTTAGTGTGGTGGTTAACAAGAATTGTTAAAGTATCATTTTTGCCAACTTCGCACCTAGTACCCTCGTAACCTTCAACACATTGACAGAAAGGCTTGTCCTCCTCATTGAGAGAACATTGGCCGTCGTTCAGACAATATCCATGACACTCGTTAACTTCACACCTCTGCCCGCTATAACCAGCGTCACACCTGAAATTATGAACATGTGAAACTGTGTGGTTTGACTAGGCAGGGAACCTAAGGCCTCGTTTCCGGAGACGCACGGCGTCGTGCGTCTCGTGCAGCGTGGCGTCTCGCAACGTGTGGTATCTACAGGCCAACGCATCTCTGTAAACGCTAACTTGCAACGCAATATATTTGAAGTTAAGTGCGGTCCACACCACCGAACGCAACGCGCAATGCCCCACGTCTTCAGAAACTAGGTCTAAGAAGGAGTAAAATATTTTTACGTGCATTCTGGAAGCCCCTCATCATTGATACTACAGTTGCCTTGATAGCAATAGTTATTACAGACTGGAACATGACATCTCTCACCGGAATAACCAGCGTTGCACCATTGAGGTAATAATGTACTACGCACTAGAGAAGTCATCACACATCACTACTGCGTGGTGTTCAATTGCGGTTTTATAGCCGCATTTCACTCATTTGCTTGCTAGATCTTGACAGCTTAAGTCATTTTTTGTTTTTAAACGAAAAAAACGTTCAGACTCATTAAATATGCCGTGGTGTGTTTTAAGATATTGCACTAATAATTCAACTAATACGGCGAAGTGCAAAGGAATAACTTTTCATCGGTGAGTAACTATATAATCATTTTAAAATATAATTTGAACAAAATATTTGGTGGACGTCATGTTGTGACATTTTTTATATAGACTAAAAATTAAGATGTGACAATTTCTGTAACAAGCGTAGGTAGAATTAGCTGACGTTTCTTTTTAAAAAGTGAAAATAATAATCTAAAATCCATTCCATCCATTCATTCTAATTTTAATTATTGTTCATTTTTATTTTATTTTTTTGGACTCCTACCACTGCTGTGTTCTTTTTTTTTTATATTTTATTCACAAGGAAGTATTTACATATTTGCTTCAACATTCTTTTGATCAACCAAGCACTTTAAATCACCGAACACATTTGATACGGGCCATCATAAACAAATACACAACAATTCGCTTGAAGCACGAAGCTAAAACTGATCAGACTAATAATTATTTATCAAAGCGTCAAAAGTTAACTAAACTTATATTGTTTAGGGGTAACTAAATAAACATAATTATTATAATAAAAATATACCTACAGAAGCTTCGTGTTTCAAGCGAATTGTAAAATTTCCTATTCTGATTTGATATGTTTTTAACTTATTGTAAGCGCATTGTATATATTTTAATTAAAGAAATACAAAAGTTTATTTTACACTATTATGGTTATTTCAACTTATAATAAATTATGAAAAAAGTGTGCATTCTAATGAAGCTTGTTAGGTATAAAGCTATGTCACTTCTGTAGTCAGTCAGCAATTTAGTCTATATGAATGACAAGGTGTTGCAGAACGTTGTACGAAACGCGTAAGCGCCATGAAAATCACGGCGCTTCCGTCTTTTGGTCGCGAGAAAACTACACCTTAGAAGCGCTCTAGCGCTGCATGTTTATATTGTTTTGTTAGACGACTAATTATTGTTTCAGCGCTGCAGCGAATTTTTAGTTTAAACTCTTGTCAAAATTGACAAAATGGAGCATGTATTTTGCTTAGGATAGCTTCTCTAGTACGTAGTACATATTATCTCAATGCGTTGCACCTGAAATAATAAACATATAAAACGATAAGTTGAAATTAACAGTGAACGTTGCTCTAAACTAAACTAAACCATAGGGAAGGAGTCAATCAGTTGTTAGTCAGAATGTGGAAGATTTTTACATGATTCCAAACACAGATCTTTATGGAGAAGAACGTGCAAGAATATCCATGCACGTAATTACAAAATCCTATATAACTTAATGTCTAGCAATTTACAAAATTATAGGATGAAAAGAATATGTTTTACCTGCACTCAGGAAGTCCCTCTTCATTGACCCTACATTCGCATTAAAACAATAGTTTTCACAGACAGAAACTTGGCATCTCTCACCGGAATAACCATCGTTGCAACTGAAATAATGAAAATTTCACAGTTTCATTTTCTCAGTTATTATATAATATATTTCAAATAAAAATTTGTATGCACTTTTGAATTGTCAAGGTTTCAAACAGTTAGTCAAAATGTGGGTGTTAATTGCACGATTCCAAACATAGATTTTTATGGACAAAAATTTGCAATAATATCCATGGACCCATATCTTTTAATTCAAGTTACTACACAGTATATGTAACTGAGCAGTGGGAATCTATAGGATGAAGAATATGTCTTACCTGCATTCAGGTTTCCCCTCATCATTGAAGCTACAGTTCCCTTGCATACAATGCTTCTCACAAACAGACGCATCACACCTCTCGCCGGTGTATCTAGGTGTGCATTTGCATGCAGGTTGGCCGTTAAGTTTTGTCCCGTGAACACAAAACGGCTTATCATGTTCTATTGCAATTTCGACGTTATTCAGATCCTCGCAGTCATGGATTCCCTGAATTTGATCTTTAATTTTGTAGTTGGCAACTATATAAACAGGCCTCTTTTCTTCATACACTGTTTTCCTTTCAATTTGATGGAACGAGTTTGAATATCTTTCAATTGGATTTGTTTCTTTGCTAACAAAATCTTTTTTAAAAAAACAGAGTTTTTTGAAAATGTCAATGTATTTAGTGGGTGCGAAAACTTTGGATTAAAATTTGGTCCTTAACCAATGACGGCTGCTTTGTATTTCCCGTTCAATGAGCTAGTAAACAGTTCGTAAAATGTACAATTAATAGGTTCCATCCAGAATATGGCGTGACTCTGTTGGTCAATAGCCAAACTATTATCCAACTATTTGGTTCCATTTTATTTGCGTAGAGAGATATTGAAGTGAGAGTCTCAAAAACTTCTCTTTCAGTGCCATCAAGTCGAGCCCACTCTATCGTAGGCCTCGCCAGGTTCGTGTTGAGCCGGTAAACATACCTGTAAAAAAAACTCTTGCCGTGACTATCATGAAATAAAAGCATTTTGTTGACAAATACATTAAACAAAACTATAATTGGTGTCGTACCCTTTACAGCTATCTACAACAATATCGCGAGGGATCCCGTCAGCAATCTTTATTAACAGATGTCCGTTGAAGTTGTTTTTAAATCCAGGTTTTAATGAAATCCAATTGACGCTTCTGTCATTAGTATCGGTAAAGAAGACTCGCTCTGTGACTGGATCGAAGGCGAGACCATGAATGTTTCTACCGCTTACTTCAGTGAAACATTTGTTTTCTGCAGAAGTTAAGTCATAAAAACTAACAGTTTGCACCACAGCGTACAGTAAGCCAAAGACATAAACACTTATAAACTAAAGAACTTTACACAAGGGTTGTAGGGGCATATCGCGCTGTCATGGTAAGCGAGGGAGGAGCCGCGAAAAGGCATCGCGGAGCACAGGCGCGCGTCACCCGGACTCGGTCTGGAGCAAACAGTGAACAGCGAGCCAACGTGGACGAGTCGTCGATCCTATTGATCAGCATAAAGAAGTAGTGCATAAAAAGCGCACACTTACATCGCAGATCCAGCGTGTTGATGCCCACCATTCCCACGACAAACAGTGACGGATATAAATAGGGATAGTACCCATACAACTTTTTGTACAGGTATCGAGCAAATTTGCGTTGAACCCGTTCTATCATTAGCTTATACTTTTGCTCGTGCGGATCCCACACCAGTGAATTATATTCTAATTTGCTGCGCACAAAAGAATAATACAATACTATAACAGCATGTTTATCTTTAAACCCATTCGTGTGCCTCATGACAAAACCAAGTGATTGGAAGGCCTTGACACAGATGTTATTGATGTGCCGATTAAAGGTCATACTTACGTCCAATGTCAGTCCCAAGTCCTTGATTTCGTTAACGCGCTCCTGAGGGACATCCGATATGTGGTAGTCATATTGAATGGGTGCATGCAATCGAGTAAATGTAATAGTCTTGCACTTGGAGACATAAAATTTCAAGTGATTGACTTCTCTACATTTTACCACCATATCGATATCCCTCTGCAACGCCTCACAGTCTTGTACGCTATTGATACCTAAGAATAGCTTCAGATCATCAGCAAACATCAGACACTTTGCCGTCCTGACGACCTTCGGCAGGTCATTAGCCATAATTATAAATTGTGTCGGCCTGAGGGTACAACCTTGGCTCACACCAGAACTAGTCACATATGTGCCAGATTTATGCCCACAGAGCTGGACATACTGTAGGCGGTCAGCAAAATAGCTGGAAAAAAATTTGAAGTCGCTTGGGGGTAAATCCTATCGCAGATAATTTTCGTAATAATACGTCATTTTGGACCCGATCAAATGCCTTTTTAAAATCGAAATAGGCCACGTCAACCTGCCTATTTTTATCCATCTCTGTGACAGCATAGTCCACAAAGTTAATGTGGTTAGTAAGGGTTGATTTGTCGGTTCTAAAACCATGCTAGCATCCCGCTAATTGTGATTTGACCTGCCTGGTGATATACCGGTTCAGTATCGACTCGAATACCTTGCCGAAGGCCGACAGGACAGCAATAGACCTGTAGTTGTCGACTTTTGACCCTTTTACATTCTTAAGAAGGAACGGAAAAATAGGTACAAAGGTTATGCTTATTTATAAAGAAATCTATCTCAGCATACCAGCGAAAGGATAGTTGATAAACGGGATTTAGACACCCGTGTGTATTTCGTAATCGGACCTTAGGGCTACAGACGAACTTTACAAAGTAGTTGGAAATATGACGGTGATGATACCCCAAAACAAAAATATATATAGATTAGGTTTTTTTTTTAATGGTCTGATAGAATTTTAAACCAAATTAAAGCATATTAACTATCGCACCATGACGAATCAAAAGACACCTCATTTATCAACCCAATTACTAACCAATGTTACGAAGACATAAAATGTCCCATACACAAAGAAAGATTTAAAAAAAAGTTAAATCAAAAAACCCGAGTCGGAGGATACATATTCGCGGGCTGGCTGACCAAAATCTGGTATATCCTCCGCCTGCACAGCATGATTTTTTCCTTGTATACGACTTTTTAGTTCGCTTTTTTTTTTTTTTTTTTTTTTTTTTTTTTTTTTAACTTTCCCTTGGCAATTCCACCATTTTCTCCTCTCAACCAATCAAGACTATTAAACACTGTGGGGATCAAATACTTGTTGGTTCTCTTGCCGTAGTAATTTTTTGCTGGTGCTCGCAGGAAGCTACGTTCTCTAACACTTCGAATATTGTAAGTGTTCGTTTTATACATTTTATATTGATCGTTATAGAACTGCTAGAGAACCAGCAAGTACTTGACCTTCTCATGTACAGGAAGCACCTTACATATAACAAATAGTTTCTCATAATTCTCTTTACTCTCTCGCTTTATTTTAGGGTTGACAAGATACTTTAAATGTACGGCCATACATATTTAGTACATAGCTAATCAAAGTCTCGGCTAGGGCAAAATAAATTACACGCAACGTTTTTCTACTCAACGGCGACTTCAAGACATAAAACTTACCCAAAACTGACCTAAGCCTTGCACACATATGTGATCATTCATTTTAGGGGCAGTCCAGTTTAAAACGGGACTTATATGTATGATCACGTTAGCTATGACAGGAGTTCCCCGAGATACGTGTGGATTCTCCAAACCAGTCATAACACAGATAAATTAACTTGGGGTCACAATGTTATCTTTAGTAGATTAGGTGCAAATTGTTTGTCTTAAAAAAAAAACTAAAAGTAATTTAAAATTATTATTGATTTGCTCGTGTTACCTAATCGCTTAAGGATCATTAGGTACCTAATAATAAGCGATGATGTGATCGACATCTCAGGTCCCCGTTGGACCTAAAAAGGCGTGCCAGGGGCCGCAGCCAACCGGCACGGGCCTTGTAAGACACCTTTAAAAGAATTATGACACCAAACGACGACTAGTCCTGTATGCACTCCATAAGTGCGCTCAAGGACACTCCCCGGATAGTGCAGGCCTAAGGGTTTGGGAGATTTAGTGGACCGAATCCTTAGAAATATACAATGGCAGGGGTTGCACACTCAATTAATGGGCCCCATAAACGCTCGGTAGCACTTTAGTGACGCAGCTCCAAATTATTATTGAATTAGTATCAAGATCTCCAGTGCAATTCCACTCCTTGGCTAAACGCCTAGTGAAATTATTCCTCATTTTTCTACTTATCTTTATATATATATAAATATATGTCGCAGCCATCTGGTGAAATTAGCCAGCTAATAATTGGATGCCTAGGCTATTCATTAAACGCCGGCCGGCCGTTCATTAAATCCAGTTAAATGGCGAAAGACAACCTAGCCAAGTCATTGAGCTCACCTTTTTACCAGATGGGTGAATGTTGAACGGCCTAGGTCTCCAATTAGCTGGCTAATTTAACCAGATGGTTGCGACATATATTTTGAACTTTTATATGCTTCTTCGGTCGTATTTTTTTTTAATATACCATATCATCATCATTATACATATTTTGAGAAGGATGTGAGACGAGGTTCCACGCTGCTAACCTACAGACACGGCAAGCGCAAACTTTCGACCGAAACCTACCACTGGTTAGTGTCACCTGATTTGCACCACCTGGGGACCACGTGTAGGGAATCAAAGGGTATAACTCCTACAGACGTGTGTGACTCGGCCCCCAATCATCCAGACACGTCAGCTTTCGCTAAAACACAGCGCTGTTTTGGACTATCGACGTCATGAAGCATGTTTTTCTCGCATCCAGTGGACCTCCCAAAGCTGCGTCTTCTGGAACACAGTCACCACGCGTGTATCTTTCGGTCACATTGACCGTCCGTTTTACGTGAAATGCGACTTTCCCACTGTACTGCCACTTAATTTTGACAATTCTTCGAGCTATGTCGGTAACTTTAGTTCTCCTATGATGATATCACGCAAAAAAATGCCGAGCTGACGCTCTAGACAAGTGTCATTCGATGTAAGCGATGACGATGATCGAAATGCTAAGATGTAAGGGAATGATGACGCGACATGTAGAAACCGTTTGACATTTTCATATATTTTTCTAATCGCTAACGCCACGCTTTCGTTGATATAATGTCTCTTGTCTAAGGCCTCTGAGCTCTCTCCATTGCCCTTTTAATGAGTAAATCTCACACAAAAGGTTAAAAAAATACCTAAAAATACACACCAAAAAAAAAACAACCAACCTTACCTATAAATCGGGTTTTCCCTATCCGCGGCGGACTACTGTACACGGATAACCTTTGTACCTCTCTCTACCGAAACATTGTTCTCGTCTAAAAACATCCTTATCAATATTGATATAACTGTGTTTTTAATGAGTCAATCACGCAGAATAGATAAAAATATGTTTACTTAATACATCGGTCTACCTACCCGATAAAAAAGTAAATTAAAAATATCATAAAACCTTAAGAAGGCTGCTTAAGAAGCGAACTAAAAAGACGTTAACAAGAAGTAAATCATGCTGTGCAGTCGGAGGATACATATTCGCAAGCTAGCTCACCAAAACAAAATGTTTTGAATTAACTTTTTTTATTTATAACTTTTTATTTAACATTTTTCGTCGAAATATATAAGTGTTATATATTTTTGAAATCACCTCTTAAACCCCTTTATGTTGATACCCCACACGAAGGGTTATTGGAAGAAAAAATACTGCTTCCACAAAATGGCGCCCAATAGCCGCCATTTTTGTATTGTCCAATTTTTATGTAGCCAGTGCCATTTTCCAATTCCAATTATATTGTAACACTCGCAAGGTTAAGATGAATCGATTGCCGTAAGAATCATCAAAATAAGCCAACGCGTTTGGTCTCTAGAACAAATATACTTACCTAGACTGATTAACACGCACCCTCCTTTGGCAGTCGGGTAAAAACAAATACTTTGTATCCTACTAATATTATAAAGGTGAAAGTTTGTGAGTGTGTTTGTATGTTTGTTAGTCTTTCACACAAAAACTACTGAACGGATCTGGATACAATTTAGCATAGAGAAAGATTGTAGTCTGGATTAGCACATAGGACACTTTTTATCCCGGCAATAAGTTCCCTTGGGATAATTTTCGACATTCACGCGGATGAAGTAGCTAGCAGAAGCTGGTAATTTATAAATTAAATATTATATGTATTCGAAAACACAGCAATGATTATGAAGAAGCAGTCCTTATGATTCTGTAAAATACGAGCATATCCTCCTAAATCAGTAGAAATATCGAGAATACCTTTGGGCACCAGAGGGCGCTATGAGTACGTTACCGCCAATTTAGCTGTCAAGCGTCATTGCATTCTTGTGATTCTTTCGAACAAGAAGAAAAGTTTTCGTAAAGTGCCTTTTAACCATTGTAACCGAGTTATATTAGTGTTAAATGTGTTAGTAAGTGATTTTTAGGAAACACAGCATTGTATTTCACCAATAAATGGAGCCGGTAGGTAACGGTAATGAGAACCAGGGGCGAGCCGATAATGTTGCTTCGAATGGAGAACAATTATCGTCATCAAGCTCTGGGGCATCGAAAAGCAGCTCCTCCTCATCCTCGGAGTTTGAGGAGGGCACGGCGTCACCCCTGCCCAATAAGCGTTCTCGTACCTCGGGCAAAAACCGTAAGTACAAGTCAAGACCGGTACGCACCGATCCTCGTATTGATACTTTAATGTCACAAATGTCGTATATTTCGAATTATTTAAGCCAATATCCCGTTTGTCATAATAGTGCAGACGCACGAAGTAATGGTAATGAAATGCCTAGTACTAGTACGGGTATTTACCCGCATCAACTTGTTAATAATAACAATGAGAATATTTCGGAACCGTTTATTACATTGCCTACTCAGCCTAAGTCACTGTCTCTGAATTGGGGTTCTTTAAACACGGATATTGACGATAAGAAGATTATCCCAGCTAGTGATAGGGATAGATTTTTGGAACTAAATAAGTTACAACAGTTTGATTCTCAGGCATGGAAAGGCATAAGGTACAAGCAGGTCTTACAGGGCTGCTTAGCGACCCCAGGATTTACAGGACTTCATATTAATGATGAGTTATGTCACTTTAATAAAAGCAAAGATTATCTGGCTTCAACGGAGTTGCTTTTAGCTGGCTTATCCAACAAGGTTTTGGAACAAAGGCATATATTAAGAACAGGATTACAGTCTATTGTTGACTGGGCTAGTACTAATCCTCAGGACTTTAATTCAAATAATTTGTTTGAAAAAATTTCTGTTATTTTTGGACCGGGATCAATATGTCATAAAAACTCTGAAACCACCATGCAAATTATATGCGGAAAACGTTCCGAGTGTATTGAAGTTAGGCGTGAACGTATACTAAAGGAAGTTTCTAATGAAAATCTTAGGAACACACTAAGAAATGTCCCACCTAGCTCAGAGTACTTATTTAGTAGGGAGGCTCTGCAGCCTATAATACAGTCCCTCGGAGGGTCACAGGTCTGGTTGAATACTCCAACCTATTTAAAAGAGAGAAAGGTTTCAGAGCGTGGGGATCATACTTTTCTTAATAGAAAAAACAACAAAAATAAGACCAGGAACTCGGATAAAAAATTTAAGTATACGAACTCGAAAGACTCGGCCCTTTCGTCAGCGTCGTTACAATGGTGAGGGGTCAAACTCTAAGCCCAAAGAAGTTTGACTCTCACCGGGATTTCAGAGGGGGTTGCCTGAAATGGGCCACAAAAAGTTGGGCACAATTAGGAGCAAGCCAGTTCATTATAAAGTTAATAGGGAGTTACCGATTGCCTTTCAGAAAAAAACCTCCTCTGAAATACCCAACCAAAAAATTTTTAGAATGCCTAGCCACCAAAGTTTCTCCGGAAATGATACAAATGGTCAAGGAGTTAAAAAGCAAGGGTATTTTAGAGAGACCAATGACTCTAGACCCAAGTTTCTTCTCGAAGATGTTCCTAATAAGGAAATCGGATGGGGGATTGCGCCCAATTTTCGATCTCAGGGCCCTAAATATGTATGTAACAACAAAATATTTTCATCTAATATCACAGATAGATGTGGTAGACTTTATTCAAGCAAACGACTGGTTAGTGAAGATCGATCTTCACCAGGCTTATTTCCATCTGAGTGTCGCGGAGACGCACAGAAGGTTTTTACGGGTGGTTCACGATGGAGAAATCCTTCAGTTAACAGCACTACCGTTCGGCCTGTCTTCGGCACCCCGAGCATTTGCAGCAGTTTCAAACTGGGTGGCCGAGATCCTCCGGGATCGTGGTGTACGTCTCTTAGTATACCTAGACGACTATATCCTGGCTTGTCAGGACAAATCCAAGCTCACGGCTCAGGTTGCGGAAACGCTGGCCATCTTGGAATTTTTGGGTTGGCATGTAAATTACCAGAAGTCAGTGACCGAGCCCACACGCAAGTTGGAATACTTAGGGCTGGTCTGGGACACCCAGAACCAGACAGTAGCCTTGCCCACTCGGAAAGTTCTAGGCATAAAAAGCGCTTTGAAAAACATGTTGAGCCGGGGCAGCTGCTCATTAAGAGAGCTTCAAAGTTTGTTGGGCAAACTAAATTTCGCCAACCAGGTGGTCCCGCGAGGCAGGCTTTACCGTCGCAGGGCACAGCTCTTTCTAAGAAAATTTTCTCAGAGAGGCCAGAAGAGAGCGTTGTGCCCCAGAGTGCGAGAGGACTTGCGGTGGTGGTTGGATGCGTTAGAGGGCAGTCCAGCCCCACTACACAAGAAAGAAATAACACATTTCTTAACTACAGACGCAGCGGATGCGGGCTGGGGAGCGAACTTAAACAGTCAATACCTCTCAGGCAAATGGGCTACAAACCAGATAGCCTGGCACTCCAATATGAAGGAGATGTATGCCGTTTTTGCAGTTATCAGGTCCCAAGGTGCAGTGTTGCGAAATGCCCACATTCTAATACAGTCAGACAACAGGACTCTGGTAGCATACATTCGGAATCAGGGCGGAACTCGTTCGCTAAACTTACTGGGGCTAACAACCAGGCTATTGGAATTGACCTTTCGATACAACATAACGATGACAGCATACCACTTGCCAGGGAACCTGAACGGCATCGCAGACTGCCTATCAAGGGGAAAATCAGTACCCGAGTGGCATCTGCTACCACCAGCCACGGAGGCAATATTCAGTCGGTGGGGTGTTCCCGAAGTCGATCTCTTCGCAACAAGAGAAACCGCTGTTGTCCCAAGGTGTGTGACTCTAGACTCAAGAGATGGCTCGGCGCTTTTCTGCGACGCTTTCAGTCGAAAATGGGTGTTTCAAACAGCGTGGGTATTCCCACCTCCCAGCATGATACCAAGGGTCCTGTCCCACCTAAACAAGGCAGTAGGGATATACTATGTCATAGCGCCACGATGGACCTAGTGCTTCTGGTTCCCGGATCTCCAGGCGCGTGCGCTAGCCCCTCCCCTGCCGATAGAGAACCTGAGGGAATTTCTGTTAGACTGGACGACAGGGTTGAGCCCTCCTCAAGTAGACAAGCTAAGGCTTCAGGCTTGGAAAGTTGGGGGTGGGAGGATCAAGTAATGGATTAGAGTCGGGACGAGCAGCAGTTATTGAAAAAGAGCTGGCGTCCCTCTACCTTGAGCACCTATAGTGCACCATTGAAACGATAGTTGCACTGGAGTAAGTCACAAGGTGTAAACAGTAAGTGTCCAGAGGGCAAGGACGTTGCTAGGTTTTTGGCCAATCTTTATTTACAAAATAAGTTTGCATACAGTACGATTTTGTTACACAAATCAGCTATCTCGACATATTGTGCAGCAACAACAGAGAATCTATCTAAGAACTTTTTTATTCAGCAAGTTTTAAAAGCTGTCTCTTTTTCTAAACCAGACCCTGCCAAACTCCCAATATGGGATGTAAATATTTTGTTTGACTGGCTAAAGTCATGCACTCATTCATGTTCTCTTTTTGACCAAAGCAGACGGACTGCATTGATTCTTTTACTAGCTTCTGGTCGAAGGTTACATGACCTTACCCTCTTGGAACTCGGTGAACAGAGGTTTACAGAATCTGAGGACTCCTTAACATTTTGGCCCAGGTTCGGCTCAAAAACTGACACAGGTTCGCACAGGCAATCAGGTTGGCTACTAATACGGCATCAAGATCCTAAGATTTGCCCAGTAGCTCATGTTAAGGAGTTGATTAAGATCTCAGTAACAAGACGCTGTCAGGATGGTCAAATAAGATCTCTTTTTATCTCCAATCACTGGAGTGGTCAGGCCTGCATCCAAAACGATGATTGCAGGTTGGGTGCGGTCAGCTTTTAAGCTTGCTAAGATTGATGCCTCCCCAGGTAGTATAAGATCAGCTGTAGCTTCTAGGGGATGGCTGGACAACAGACCAGTGCAGGAGATATTAGAGAGGGGAAATTGGAAGTGTGTAGAGACATTTTCAAGATATTACTGCAAAGAAGTAAATAGATCTGTCAGTAATGATGCTGCAGGAAGTTTACTTTATGATAATTTTAAAACTGTTTAATTAAATATAATGTTAAGATTTCATGGTATGATTTCAATTTAAAAACTAAGAGTTAATTTATTTCATTTATTTAAAATCAGAGGCTTGATTGTTCTGTTGTTGTTGTTTGTAATGATTCCCTCTGATTAACTTAGAAATTTCATCCTTAATGGTTGATTAATACATAAAATAAGTATTTTAGCAGTAGGTACGAATGACTGCATATTCTTGAGTTTATTAAAAGGAATAACTTTTTAGTTTGGTTTTGTTTACATAGAAAGTCAGTTATATTTAGTGACTTTAGATGACTGAATGATTGTTAAATTTGATTTTATTATTTTTCCCAATATTAGAGCTTAAAGGTTCAATAAAAGAAAGTTAAACAAAAAATGGTTTGAATTTTTTGATTAATTTAACAATTTGCTTTCACATTGCATTCTTGTGTTTTACTTTTCTGGTCACCAGCAGATATCAAACAGGTCTTCATAATCATTGCTGTGTTTTCGAATACATATAATATGACTGTTTTGCATTAAAACAAAACAGGTATTATATGTTGGAGAAAACACAGCAATGAAACAAGGAGCTTGCTGATGATGAAGGAGGAGACTGCAATGACGCTTGACAGCTAAATTGGCGGTAACGTACTCATAGCGCCCTCTGGTGCCCAAAGGTATTCTCGATATTCCTACTGATTTAGGAGGATATGCTCGTATTTTACAGAATCTTAAGGACTGCTTCTTCATAATCATTGCTGTGTTTTCGAATACATATAATACCTGTTTTGTTTTAATGCAAAACAGTCATATTATTAGGAGCTGCCAGCGTTGACAAACGAAGTTTTAGTAGAATTTTATATAATTGTTTACCTGCAGCACCTCATAAAATTATACCATGTACTTGTTTTTCTCTTTTCAATTAATGATTTTTAGCAGTCGCGTTTTTTGTTTTTATAATAATTTGTTTTGTTTCATACTTTTTAGTTTTATTAATGAACGAGTCCTCCAAATAAGATAAGTGGTGAAATATTATTTATTTTGCTATCAAATTTACGGTTATCGTTAATTTGTGCCAAAATAGTAACATGCAAGTGTTACGATACATATATTTTTGGAATAGTATATTTAGGAGCTTTCATTTGATACCCTTAGGATAGGAAAGATGGACATCTTTGCCGCACATAGACTCGAAATTGGCCCATTGTGCACTTGTGCGTGCAGGCCTCCGCCATATGAAAGGGAATGAGCCGTAATCCACCACGCGGCTCCAGTGCATGTTGGTGAATGTCACATATCTACGATTTTTTGGTGTTCCTCATGATGTTTTCCTTCCTCGTTTTGAGAGCAGTGGTGATGAAATAATTTACACAAGTAAAGCGCCTGCCAGGGTTCGAACCCACGACCTACAACTTGTAATTTGATACGAAAAAAAATATTGTTCCCCATCCCCTTTTTAGGGGGGCGCGCCATATTTAAAAAAACATATAGCTTATGTCATTCCCACAACTGAGACGAAACCTGAAAGTCATAATCCGTCAAGCCGTTTGGGCTGTAGAACGTGCTATAGAAATGGACATACATACATATACGCTAGAAAAACATTACCGTCCCGCAGTCGGGTAATAAATACAGGTGTTTTAGCGTCACAGATTTTAGGTGGAGTGAGCGTGTGAATAAAATCGCAGCTGCATCCGTACCAAATTTCATCCAGATCCGATCAGCCGTTCTGGCGTGATTGAGTTACAAACCTCCACCCATCTACTAAAGATAACTTGGTGACCCAAAGTTAATATTATCAGTGTGATGACTACTTTGTTAAATCTGCTCGTATCTTAGGGAACTTTTATCATACATGACGTCAGTCTTTCTCGTTCTTATCACCAGAGTATAAATAAAAGACGTATTTATCTGGCCGAACACAAGCTTTTTGCTTTACAACTCATAGAGCGATCGGAAGTGGAAGACGTCTATCTACTTCTGTTGATCCAACTTTGTATATCTACGAGGGTCGTGAATACAGTGTGTAAAATGCAGTTATTGCTGGTGTTCGTGGCTCTGTACGTGGGGATGGTGCAGTCTTGGGGTGAGATGCTTAGACGGAGTTGTGATTTTTTTGTTTTTTCTTTGTGTTGTTTTGATCCTATCTTTGTTTTTTTAGGGTACCGTATCCAAAGGGTAAAAACGGGACCTTATTACTAAGACTCCGCGGTCCGTCTGTCTGTCTGTCTTTCCGTCTGTCACCAGGCTGTATCTCATGAGCCGTGATAGCTAGACAGTTGAAATTTTTACAGATGATGTATTTCTGTTGACACTATAACAACAAATACTAAAAAATAATAAAATAAATATTTAAGTGGAGCTCCCTTACAACAAACGTGTTTTTTTGCGATAATGGTACGGAACCCTTCGTGCGCGAGTCCGATCGCACTTTGCCGGTTTATTTTAATTAGGGTTCTTTGTCTTCGTAACTTCGGTTAGTAACTGGGTTGATCAATGAATTGTCTTTTCATTCGTCATAGTTTGATGGTTTATAGGCTCTATTTTGATTATTAAAATTAAAATTACAGCAGATATTTAAAAAATCATCAGCATGCTATTTCCTCAACTACTTTGTAAAGTACGCCTGTAGCCGTAAGCCGTTACAAAATAGACATGGTGTCTAAATCCCGTTTATCAACTCTATTTTTAACCGACTTTCCAAAAAGGAGGGGGATCTATGTTCGACTTAATGTTCGTTTTTTTTCTATGTTCGCCTGTATCTCCTTCAATTGTAAACCGATTTTGAAAACTATTTTTTTGTTTGAAAAAGTTGTTCCGAAATTTGCCCCATTCAATTTGGTGAAGATCAGAAGAAGAACTTCGAATATATTATAAAGAGGAAAGATTTTTTTGTTTGTTTGTTTGTACCGAATAGGCTCTGAAACTACTGGACCGATTTTAAAAATTATTTCACCAATACTGCCGTCATATTAAAGAAGGCCGTAACTGACATTTTTGTCAAAAATGAGGTTCTAAACATATCTGAATCAGCAAAGAAAATGCTATCTTATGGACTTACACACAAAGCTGTAACTCGTATGAGACCAGAGATATCATAAGGATTTTAGCCATAACTACGACACAAATTCTGGTTTTTGAATCTGAAAAGCCATAATTACAAAATAACGGCCTTTTTTGTTAATATTTTCGTATTGCTAGTCAGGAAGGCTGCAATTACCAATTAGGGCTAAGTAAAACTTTAAATTTACTACAAAAAAAAGCCCTAACTTCGCAATAAGGGCTTTGCATATAAGTAATTTGAAGGAACAAGCGCGCGGGAGTGGGCGCGGGGAGAGGTAAAATATTTGAATGAATCCGGGAATCCGCGTCGTCCATAGTAACTTACGTTTACCTATCTAAAAAAGGCGCATTTGAGGCTTTAGATGCAAGTATTTCGGCTTTAAGAAGATCGAGTTCTTTTTTTTGCAATTACGGCCTTTCAGATAAGTATTTCACAATTTATTATTATATTTTTGCTAAAACAAAAGGGAAAAAATTGAATTAAATTAATATGTGTGTATAAATTTAAATAAACTATGGTTCAAAATAACGCCTGTATTTATTGACGTTGCATAAAACAATAACCATTTACTAAAACTATTCAGTAAATCGTGGGCCTTCATTTTAGATAAAACTTTGATTATCTCGGAATCAGCATTGACGTAATTACGGCCTTCTTTAATATGACGGCAGAATAGGAAGCTACGTTATTCCTGAGTGACATAGGCTATTTTTTAATCCCGAAAACGGGTCCTGTGGGGCTGCCCACGGGAGCGAAGCCGCGGGAAACAGCTAGTTGTTTATATCTTTATTAGGTAGGGACAACTAAAGAGTAAAAACTAAAATATATTTTTTGCTAAAAGATACTACCCACTTCCAAATAAAAACTACAAACTGAAAATTACTTTATTTTAGGATGTCGGTTTCCATAATGCAAAAAAATGGTACCTACGAAAGACACCGACTTCCAAAAATAAAGTTATTTTTCACTTTGTAGCTTTTTTTTATATCTGTTCCGTACGTTCCTTCTTGTCTATATATTAAACATGTAATAACAAATTGTTAAAAGATATTCTGTCATGGGAACTGCTGACAGAAGTGTAAACTTACTTTTCACTGGCGCAACATTTTAGTGACGTAAACTCATATGTTTTGCCGCTACCCTACATAAAAATCGCTTAACACGGCAAAAATTTTCGCTTCAATAAACAAAGCGTCTCTTCGGGGTATAATTTTTCATAAAGCCATCTTCGTGTTCAATTTCGTTTATGAAACTCTGTGTGTTATATAAGTTTCGTGCTTCTAGACCCAGCGATTCAGATTGTACTCGTACGTAGTCAATTTAAGTTGATGTTTTTCTCTTGTTTCAGATATCGCCATAAGCGCAGGAGATGATACATTAAGTTTTTATACGAACGAAATCTTAACAAGCACCACAAGTATTAAGTCCCGAAACCTCACGGTATTGGCCTACGACGAGGTCCACAATATGATGCTGTACGTCGACCATCAGACCAATAACGACATTATATGTGGTTATGACTTAACTTCTGCAGAAAACAAATGTTTCACTGAAGGTAGCGGTAGAAACATTCATGGTCTCGCCTTCGATCCAGTCACAGAGCGAGTCTTCTTTACCGATACTAATGACAGAAGCGTCAGTTGGATTTCTTTAAAACCTGGATTTAAAAACAACGGGAACGGACATCTTCTGATAAGGATGGCTGACGGAGTTCCTCGCGATATTGTTGTAGACAGCTGTAAAGGGTACGTCACCAATAATAGTTAAATATTGAAATTAGTTTAGTTTTTTTTACTCAATGAAATCTTTGATATATCATTTTTATCACAACAAGAGTTTTTTTTCAGATATGTTTACTGGCTTAACACGAACCTGGCGAAGCCTACAATAGAGAGAATTCGACTTGATGGCTCTAAAAGAGAAGTATTTGAGACTCTCACTTCAATACCTCTCAACGCAAATAAATTGGAACCAAACAGCTTGGCTATTGACCAACAGAGTCACGCTATATACTGGATGGAGCCTGTGAATACTACTTTATATGAACTGTTTACTAGCGCATTGAACAGGAAATATAAAACGTTTGTCATTCTTTATGGACCTATACCACAAAATCCAAAGTTTACCCACCCACTAAATACATTGACCGTTTCAAAAAACTCTGTTATCTTCAGGGGCTTTGCCAACGAAATAAGCCGAGTAGAAACTTATTCTAAGTCGTTTGCTAAAGTTGAAAGGAAAACAGTGTATGATGAAAAGAGGCCTGTTTATATAGTCGCCAACTACAAAATTAAAGATCAAATTCAGGGAATTCAAGATTGCGAGGCTCTGAGTCAGGTCAAAGTTGCACCAGTAGGTGAAAGACCGTTTTGTGTTCAAGGGACAAAAGTTAATGGACAATCTTTTTGCAAATGCACACCTGGGTACAAAGGCGAGAGATGTGATGTATCTAATTGTGAGAGCTATTGTTTTCAAGGCAACTGTAGCTTCAATGATGAGGGGCATCCCAAATGCAGGTAAAGTATATTCTCTTCCCATAGATTACAATTGCTTAGTTTTAATTATATGATTTTGTAATAACATTAATTATATAACTATGCATATTTTTGCACGTTCTTCTCCATAAAGATCTACGTTTTAAATTATGATAATAGCGCCCTCATTTTGACTATCTGATTGACTACCTGACAATAAAAATAAAATATATGTCGTGTTTAGTCAATAGTACGGACGTTAAAACAAATCGCAAGCACGCCATCTGGCGGCAAAACATGAACAACTACGCATTGGCGCGCTATTTCTAACCATTTGTGTGGTGGGAAACACAGAATATGGCAGTTGTGTACTGACAGCCTTAAAGCTAACACGTCGTAGAATCAGTGTCGATCCGTAATATTAGTAAGCAAGATTGTAACTGTGAATATTTGAATAAACCCAATGTATCTCTCAATGTATATCCACCGACCTGCCTACCCACGATGTCTCAACCTAAGGGAATACATCCTGACTTCCCGATGGTTTACATCTATCGGCCAGCCTTGGTGCGACTTCAGAATTGGGATTCGGTCGTGCTTATGAGATCACACGTAAAAACAATGCTAGTGAAAATGGCGGTTACATTCATGCGAAAAAATTGCGGTGTCAGATAGAAGTTGTGGTTCGTTTCTGCGACTACCCTCAGTCTTAAATAATGAAAAACCAGTCCGGAACAGAGCAGCAAAGAGGCTTGCAGCCACCAAGGAGCTAGACAGGTTAAGGAGGAGCGTGTGAACGTGTGGAAAGATCCATACACATTGATCTTTATTCCAATCTGGTGAGTCGTTTTCAATTTGTTATGACTATGAAAAAGTGTGTTCATTATTCAAAATTCTGGTTTGTTCTCGGTATGGCGGTCTGTGGTTCGTCGGGGTGGCCCGGGTTAGGTCATAATCTCATGTTAGTTAACACTGATCAAGTGTTGGTGTTGTTGAAGTGTTATTATTCTACCATCACTGGCAATTAATGACTGGCCTTGGCTGACTATTAATGTTTGGAAGTGAGAACGATATAGTGACAGTGACGAAACTCCTTTAGTCTTCAGTCTGACAGATGATAATTCAAAAAGAAATATTTTGAATAGTTTTGTAGTGTGATAGTTTTAGGTAGTGAGAGTTAACTAAGTTTTGAAAAGAAGCATAGTATTCTTTTTTTGTGATCGGAGGGCCAAACTATCTAAAATATGGTAAACCCTAACAGGCCTCGTTAATTGCGCCTTATTGCATTAATTTGATTATCTAAAGCTCATATACCTACCTGGGCACTTGGGACACTGTAATGTGTGGTTCATGTTTTGGACAGGGACTCTGCACTTACGTTTGGTGTCCATTAAATAATACATTTTGCAGGTTTGGGTTACAACTACTACTAAGAGCTCGTGGCTAAATAATAACAACTGCACTGGTCGATCATCAAGGTTAAGCAACGCTTGACGAGGTCGGTCCGTGGATGGGTGACCATTTCAACATACCGGGTTTCCTCCGTCCCTCGGCAAGCACGTTAAACCGTTAGTCCCAGCTGTCATTTGAGGATCTTTGACAGTCGTTACGGGTGGTCAGAGGCCTGAAATGTGACACCAGTCTTGCCAAGGGGTACCGTGTTACTCAGTTACTGGGTTGTGGAGGTCGGATAGGCAGTCGTTCCATGGTACTGGTACTCAACTGAATCCGGTAGGACTGGAAGCCGACCCCAATGTAGTTGGGAAAAGCCTAGGCAGATTGATTGGTTTAGGTTACTACACACCGGTGCACCAGTTAAATTCCATCAAAGCTGTGTATTGTTAAAATAACAGTGTGAAAAAGTACTCTCGTAGTGTTTTTCATGTTTCAGATACCATATTGTGTCGCAGTAGAGTATCTGCTGCAGACTAGCAGCTAGCGGTTCAGATGCTGTTTGCGAAGGCTGACGTGTCACCTTAAGTAAGAAGTAAGCAGGTTGTAGCCGAACGTTACGAGCGCGCACAAGTTTGGAATGGAATACTCGGTGAGTCGCTTCCATGTTATTTCGATAGTGTGGTCGACTGTTCTCTAGTGAAGAGATGCTAGTTCGAGTTTTAAGAGTGTTCATGTTTGAAAACTGAATTGGTAGTGGTAATACCTAGCAATATCACTAGGTAATTAAGACATACTTAGTAAAAAAACCAGTAGTTAAAGAGTTTACTATTGGCGGTAATAGTTTTAATATTTGGTTCAGTACGAACTTTAGGAAGAGATATCCCATAAGAAGGAGATGAGATATCCAAAATGACTGAATAACTAGTCGTTTTCAGTGGCAAAGCGAGTTACTAATGTCGTTGGGATATCGCAATTGTATCTAGTTAGTAACGGTACTGATTATTTACGTGTATTCAGAACAGTTCTTGTTGCGTAACGATTTACAACCACCGTCTTCAGATCTGAATTCACTTGCTTACTTTCAAAGTAATATTTTGATAGCAGTAGATCTCGCGATCGTTTTCCTTACATAAAAACTGAGTTGGTGAGCGATTGTAAAGTGTTGATAATCTGGTTTAAACGATATTGATCCGAGTTATTCGTGAAGCTCCTTCGCGCGAGCTATTAAGAAGCAAATATTATCAGGCTTAATTGTTCCCCTCATATTAACAGTCGGTATGTTCCGAGATTTTTGAGTAAAAGGCGCGAATCTTGTGAGAAGGATACCCGATCACAAAGTTCCTTGAGAATTAGACGTCATAGTTGATAAAAGTGGTAGTGAAACCAAAGCTGATTAACATGTCTACTCATGAGACCAATTCTGGACCGCACCTCATGCGTACCATGTGGCGATGGGTTTTTGAAGAGGTTTCATGACTTGAGTATGCATTGCCTTTGAATTATGGTAAAGAGTAACAGAATTGTTACAATTTCTTTGTTTAGTTGAACTTGTTGATCGTCTGACCTTTTTCTAATGAATAGTGTTGTGTGGGAAACTGTAGTGTGAAAACTAAATTGGCTCTATATTAAGTCTGCGATAGGTGATTATGACAGGACGGTGATCGTTATACACCGAAAGCTTTAAATAGGTACGCTTAAACCTACAAGTATGCACAGGCTAGGTTGAGAAAGATGCCAGCGGGTCATGTACCAGTCGATGTTGATGCTAAAAGGATTTTAATTTTGATGAGCAAGCTTAAGATGTCGAGTAATTGAGTCTATCAGCCGTATTATGTTTGACCGCACCAGTGGATTCTGGCGAAGGTCGGGTCTAGAGAGACCGTTGTGTGAGAGCCATGTGATTGCTGGTCGGCTAGAGAGCCGTGGCGTTAGAGGTTTTACTCGAGGGTTTCTATAAGCTTGGCAGTTTTTGCTGCAGCAGTTTTAAAGTTTGTCTGGAATTACTGTGGTACATGGCCCAGGGTAATGATTTAGTTAAAGAGTAGTTTTAAAATTTCCCTATTTTAACGAACCCATTATACTAGGTTGTTCAGGACTAGTCGAGCGCTGTGTGTTGGCCTGTGTGGCAACTGTTGGCCTGTGTGGCAACTGTTGGCCTGTGTGGCAATTGTTGGCCTGTGTGGCAACTGTTGGCCTGTTTGGCAGCTGTTGGCCTTTATGGCAACTTTAACTACTATCTCTGTCCTCGCATACACCATGTCTCATTCGGCAGGGCTGGCAACAAACAGTATTCTGTATTTAATCTTAAATCATAAATTTATTATTTTTGGTATTTTAATGAATTATTAATTTTTAATGGATTATTGTTTTTAGTATTGTAATGAATTGTTATTTTTGGTGGCTTTTTTTTTGTATTTTTTTATGGATTATTATTTTTTAGTATTTTGATGAATAATTATTATTGGTGTTTTTTAATTAATTGGAATTTAATTTGATGTATTAGTTATTGTATAAGCTGTTATAATTGTGGGTATGTACAATTTAGTATTTAGGCTAGTTAAGGGTATTTATTGGGGGTGGGTTGGGTATTTATCAAGTGATTTGTTATGATAAGTGCAGTAAGAAAGGGGGCGGGCTGAAAATCAGCATTGACCAGCGTAGTATCCATGCTGCATACTGGTCAGCATCTTCTGAGCCCGCTCCTTTTGCCATACTGGAAATACCGTGCTTTAAAACTATCTTGTGTTTTGTTTATGCTGTTACATTCCTTAGTGGCAATAAATGATTTCTTTCTTTCTGACTACGCGTTACAACTGTCAATCTGATCATTGGCAAATGAGAGCCGGGATCAACGGCGTAACTTACCGATATGCTATTGTTGATTGTGATAAGAGGATGCATATACAGCTCTACATAGTGCTTAGGGTCCTGTCTGTTTATACGTCTGCTCAACATTGTAATGTTCCTGTAGTATCTCTTGTCATACCAGTCCACCACCGGATGCTCGATGTTGAAGTAGGTTACCTATGAAAAAAATTAGTTAATCGATGTTCTTTAAAATTTACACCTACTATTTAATAGTAGGCCACCAGGCGTAATATAAAATAGTAATAAAACTTACGTTGATTTGTTCCTTATGATCTCTAGATTACATTGGTATAATAATTTTTACTTTGTCTAAAGTGAAACTAAAACTCCACGCGTTCAAATGATCATACCAGAGCGCCCCATATCCAATTCGTTGAAGTATACGCCGCTTTTGGAGTGTTTGTTGTATTTACAGAAGCCATATTAATGAACTGAATCCTTTATCCCTAGATAACTAAAAAATCGTCCGCTTGACTACGCATCTCACTGCAAAAATCGAATTTTTATACTTCCCCGTACCTACTCAAAGGTCTCAGTTCATTCTCTACCTTCCTAATTAAGATACAAAACCTTCCTTGCAAAGATATTTTGATAATTAATGTCAATTGACTTCGAAGAAAATGGACTCTCTTTTATTTAAAACACAGTAAAGACATAATCGTCACCTTATTTAACATACCTGAAACTATATCAACGGATCAAAAATATTTCTATCAATTGTCCCATTACTCTCAATATCATTACTTTGTGTGACCTGTGGCTGATTACAAATTTTAATCAATGACGACGTCCACTCGACGAATGTTTAGTAACTTCATAACTACAAAACATAGTTTAGTTATCTAGAGTTAAATAAAGACAGGCTAACAGGATTCTGTAAGATTGTGTTTATATAGTTTCGCACAATTCAAAACAGAAAGTTCTCAATATTTCAATGACTTGATAGTTGCCGTGTATTTGTGTCAGATAGTGATGGGCTTGAGTCATCTCGTAAATTGAGTGATCAAGTTATACTTCATAAAAATAGCTTGATCTCTGCGACAGGTTTCAGTATCAATACAGTAACTACAGCGCTTGACAGGCTAACAATAACGTATACGTCAGTTTGACATATGTCGCAGAGATCAAGCTATCTTTTATGAAGTATAGTTATTTCAGTCACTCGACTTAGCTTAGCGACTTAGCCGATTCGATTTAAAATCGTATTTTTTTATATATTTTACGATAACAAAGCGCCCTTGATATCGGATTAAAAAAGTTGTGAATCTGCTGCAGCTGTAATGTATTTTTCTTAATAAATGCTTATTTGATTTCCACGACGAACTGCAGTTGGATAATGTTTTTCTTCGCCCTTAAACGTTAAAATGACTTCAATACACATGGACTGCACTTTTGGAAAAAAACAGGGAGTGTGGGATTCTCACTAAATCCACCTCAGTAATCACCATCAGCACATGGAAGGAGGTACCGTTACTTCTAAAAGGACCACCCGGGAACCCTTTCTGTGCAACGTCTGTTAGGACAAATATACGGGGACACTGAGAAGCGTCTCCCCTGAGCCTCGCTGTGCACGGCAACACGAGACCGCTGTTCAACTGTCTTTCCTGAAGTCACTTGGTGGGCAGAGAGAATCCCCAATCCGATCGCTCGTGACCCCGGAGGCCATCTTAGGCCTGTGTCTGTTTAGGAGACTGACTCCCCAAGTCTGTTACCCTTTAATCCTTCAATGGAAAATATTATAAATAATAGTACTTACAGTTACCATTTTTGAATAACACTCATTTACTTGATAATGCAAATAAAAAAGCAAACCACACACAAATATAGTAAATTTCATTTTTAACCGACTTCAAAAATAGGTGTTACTAGAGTGGACTGAATATTATATATTATTTATATTGCTTGTTATATTGTTTTACATGTACAAATGACTATCGTTTAACCAGTCTGTTTGTTACGCCAAATGAACAGCGATTCAAAATAGATACAATCTTAAAAATAGAATGGACAAATTACGATTAGTTATTTATTAGCTTGTAATAGGCACGTAGTGACATTGACTAGTAGCGGAGTACGCCAATCCTAACTTAGTAATGTTTGTGTTTAATCACGCAAAAACGACAAAATGGATTAAATAAGTTTTGCAAACAGATACTTAATAACCTGGATTAAATAGAAGCAGAGAGAGGACATGACTCCTGGAGCCTTCACTAGATCATTGGTCCACCTTGTTGCAGCCTTTCAACACTACGTCTGCCGGTTTGCAATGGCCATTAAAGACCCTTTCGACCCCATTGTCTATCCGTTTTGCGTGCAATGCCCTTGGAAGTCACCGGATTTTAGTAAAATATTGCGCGTCTTCGGTGACGCAGAACTTTATTGAGATAATAAACTGTCTGTCTCTTTCAATCTATGCACGTATTAGTTAGCCAGTTGTGATTTTACAGTATTCATGATTATTATTTAATCCATACACTCGCGCATTTTCCTGTGGGATTAGGCAGAAACTACAGAACGCCACTTGCTACAATACGTCTAGTAATACACGTACACCAGTTATGAGTACTGCGCATCTGGCGTTTCTGAAGAACATCACCATTAAGATCGTGTATGTTCTTCTAGGGCATCCCTGCCCGGCGTTTTCACTCACGTCTGCTTTGAAAATATCTTTTGTTAGTCGCCTTTCATTCATCCTCTCAACATGGCCAAATCATCTAACCATACATTTTTTCAGGTCTGTCACTACATTTATTTTAAACCACAACGTTGCCTTATTAAATCATTCCTCAATCTATCATTCAAAGTTACACCACACATACTTTGCAAGGAAGGTATTGATTTTACGTTCATCGTTTTATGCCACACCCAACATTCACTTCCATAGGTATAAATGAATGTTGCGTGTGGCAACAAATGTTCACCAGCACACTGCTTTGAACAGCGAGTCCAGCCTCTGGCTGGTCACAATGGCATGTGTACCATTAACGTTTTTACTGCATTCTCTCTCGGTTCCACATCTGCTTCAATATTTTCATATCGCTTACCATCAAGTGAGATAGTGCTCAAATGCGAGTCTATCAATTATAATAAACTCAAGTAACAACATACATACAAACTCATTCATTTACTCCACAATCTTATCATTTATTTTCAAATCATAATTATTTTTATTAATCCATTTATTTAAGTCGACAGGGCCCATATAAAATAATTTAAACCTAAACATACTTAATCATGGTGTTAGAAACAACACAAACTTATACCTTTGTTAGTAGCACAATAAAAACAGATACAATTTCAACAAAATTTAAAATTCACATAAATACAATCATCATTGCTTCAGCATTCCAGCTGAAATACTGGAGCAACGATTCAAATGAACACAGTCCAGCCTGTTAGCATTCATGGCCAGGATGCCGTTGGAGCGAGCCCGCACCCTGCGCACCAAGGATGCACATCTTTTACGTATCAATGCATACAAGCAATCGACTCGCATTTCCGCTAACATCCTTGATGCGCTACAGAAGCGAGGCAGTCCCACCAGCATTCTGAAGGCATTATTACACTGAACGCAAAGGGCGCTGTACGATTTTTGCGTAAAATGAATTCGCAGGCTACAGGCGTAAAACGAGGTACAGAAGGCCGTAATCAGAATCTTCTTAAACACCGCAGAAGCACGTGAAAACCTGTGGGCAATAATTTTCGCTCTGACCGACAGCTCCCTTCGCTTTCTCTCAATGTCGTCATCGTCCCCGAGGCTAGCGGTCAATACGTGCCCAAGGTACTTAAAGGTTTGTAACCTTGACAAAGGTACACCATTTATTTTAACATGAGATACCATTTCCGGGTATTTTCCAAGAGCCCAAACACCATAACGACACTCTTCCGCACATTATACAATAAGCCGTGGGCACTGGCGTAACTTTCACATAGATTCAACAACTTCTTAAGGCCACAGACTGAGGCACTGAGCAGCACCATGTCATCTGCATAGCTAATGTTGTTGACACATATGCCATCAATATAACATCCGACTCTGGTGCTGCTCAGCTCCACAATCAACTGGTCCATATACAGGTTCAAAAGTGTGGGAGAACTTATATCCTCCTGCCTCACACCACTCTCCAAACCATATGAACTCGAGTACAATGATACATCCTCTACACTTTGAAACGCCACCTTATAAGTTGTAGGTCGTGGGTTCGAACCCAGGTAGGTGCTTTATTTATTTATCATAATATACTTTGTTGTTGTTATGTGTATTGTACACATAAAGGACTAACATTTACAAAAACAAATGTACAATGAGCGGTCTTATCGCACATGGCAATCTCGTACAGACGACCTTCGGATGGACTTTACTTTGTGTTAATTATTACGTCACCACTGCTCTCAAAACCAATATTAACATAGATATACAATTGAATATACTAAAACAAACTAACAATTACATTAAAGGTAACATTTGTTTTAACATTAATTGTACATTGTGCATACATTTATTGGTTATTTTTTTTTATTCTTGCCGTTTTTACCTCCATATCAATGCTACCACGACCTACTTGCTTGGTCACACCACCTTCAGTATAAGAAACGTTGCAGTAGATACGGCCTTTAGTAAACGGGAAGCCTTTCGGTACATAAGGAATTGACAGATTTTTCATATCATACGGACCCTGAAACAAATTAATAAAACATTCAATCTCCCCTAAACCACTAAAAGGATTTAGTTGAAACTTGGTACACGATAGATTAACACCAATGTGCGTTGGCTGAGCTAAATAAAGGAACTGCGATGTGTTCGCTTACAATGGGCCCCATCAAAGTCACCCAAAGGACAATAGAGAGGGCTATGTTCGGGGTTTCCTTGTGTGATCATTACATCAGAAATGAGGATATCCAAAGTTATCGACATAGCCCGTAGAATTGCGAAACTTAAGAAGTGGCAGTGGGCAGGGTACATTGCTCGCAGAACGGATGGCTGATGGGGCCGAAAAGTTCTGGAGTGGCCACCGCAAACCGGAATACGTTGCGTTAGAAGGCCAATCACTGGGTGGTCCGATGCAATTATGCAAAAAATCTGGAGTTGTTCTGGCGACCTCGTACCGGATGACGCAGCGTTGCTAGGATTCCGTTTAGGTGGACCGATTACCTGGTCAAGGCTGCGGGAATCAGATGGATGTGAGATGCATAGGACCGATCAGATTGGGGAAGAATAGAATAGAATAGAATAGAATAGAATACTCTTTATTATGTACACCATATAAGTTACAGAAAATATAGACGAAGAAAACATTACACTGGGTGACACAATGGGCGGGCTTATCGCTAAAAGCGATCTTTTCAAGACAACCTTTGGATGGATTTTAAAAATGAAAGGAAAGACAGTACTGTAGCTTAAGCTTGGGTATCGCCTATGTCCAGCAGTCTACGTCTTTCGGCTGAAATACCGATTATGGCAATATAATTATAAATAATGAAACATACCGGAGGATAAGGACAGCTACGACCTCCCATTGAGTTCCGCATTGTTTGACCGAAAAATGTGTCAGAATTCATCACGTCACAAAATTTAAAATGCATCTCAACGAAACTGGGACGATATCTGTTTTTTTAGAAACTGGTAGAAGTAGAAGTCCAGCTGTAACACAATAAATAGTGTTATCAATACTCACTTACGTTATATTTGACCGAAACTTTAATACGAGTATAATAAGTAGGTAAAGCTTTTGCTTGTGCCTACTTTGCAGGCAGCGCATTTTAGTTTATTTACATACTTAAGTACAACGATAACAACTAAATTCAAACCTAGATGATGTCACACTAGGAGGTGACGTGGAGACAGTTTTGAAAGATGTTCAATACCTCAAGCAGCAATTTAAATCCATCGGCCTTGACCTCAACAAATTTTCATTTGTGACAATATGGTCAGACAATCGGCCCTCCAAAATTACAATGCCACAGCACCAGAGTAAAAAAATTAAAAAAGTTCACTGCACCTCCAAGGTTTTTTAATTTTAGAAGCAGTTTTTCTCCATTCATGGACGCCCAAAAAACATATTTTAACGATTTTTTCGACACGGTATTTACATAATTACGCTATGAGATCGCTACGAGATAGACCGAGACGTAACGCACCAGATCAACTCAGGATGGATGAAATGGCGACAGGTCACTGGAACAACTTGCGACCCACAGATGCCCCTCAAGTTAAAGGGTAAAATCTACAAACGCCTGATTTGACCTGTATACTGTATGGATCAGAATGTTGGGCTGTAGAAGGAGATTGCATGTAGCAGAGATGAGAATGTTGAGATGGATGTGCCGCGTGACGAGATTGGATAAAGTGAGAAATGAGTATTTATTAGAGGCAGTTTGAAAGTTGCGCCTGTGGCAGAAAAGTTGAAAGGAAACCGTTTGTCCTGGTATGGTCATGTGATGAGGAGGAATGAAAGGCATGTTACTATAAGAGTTATGAATATAAATGTGGATGGATGGAGAGGAAGAAGAATGCCAAAGAAAAGATGGATGGACTGTGTGAGGATTGATATGAAGGAAAAGGGAGCCAGTTATAGCGTAACTGGGGACAGAACGGTATGGAAGAAGAAAACGTGTTGCGCCGACCCCAAGTAACATGGGATAAGGGCAGAAAGATGATGACATAATTACGCTATGACGAATGTCATTTTGTACTTCTCCTTTATCACTTACCTTCACGTTATTGTCCAAACTGACATAAGCATGTATGATCAGCTCCACAAAGTACCTCGGATCCTGTCGGTTCAGCCGTCTACTGAGCAGAGTGAAATTTTTACAGTATTTCTTGTCATACCAGTACACTACCGGGTGCTCAGTGCTGATGTAAGTAATCTACAAATTGTAACAAAATGATTAAAGCACATCGTGAGAAAACCGGCACTAGAACCAATAATTCGATGACTTGACATTCACCAACCCGCAGTGGGCCCGCTTGGTAAATTACGGTCCATTCCCTCTCACAAAGAGGTGGCCTGTGTTCGAGCAGTGGGAACATTAAATGGGCTGATGATGATGATTAAAGCACCATAATTATAAGGTCAAACTTTATTCAAGTATTTTCATGATGAAAAAAACTTTTACAAAAAAACTACTACTCGAAATTGACAGTCACGGCTTAATATTTTTTGACATTAAAATACTTGACTGAGCAGTCAAAAGTTCTAGTATGGCAAATTGATTCTTCAACTTGACATAATGCTAACTCAAGTCGATCTCATTAATTTCAAATTGTAACAAGCTAACTGCCAATATGAGTTTTCGAGTTAGTTGGAGTTGAACATGAATCCTATGGAATACGGGCCTAGGTATTAATAAGTTTCGTTTTGGAAGTCTGTGTCTTTGTCCTTAGATTTGAATTAAATTGTGCCACTGAGTTTCGAAACCAATGTTTAAATTACTCCGTTACGATACCTTACCTTACAAAAAAACTAATTATAGGTACTCACACTCTCTGAATGACAATGATAAATTTGATAACGCATATAATAAAGCAAACCAAAGAAAACATATTTTATATTCTTTTTTTTTTTCAATAATTAATACATTTATTTTGCCAGGCAAGTTTTATACACAGTTTTGCATTCACAAATGGTCGTTTAGTATATTTATGTATGCTGCAATGATGAGCATGATGACCAAATCGTTTTTTTTTTTTGTAATCTACCTCAATTGTACATTAATTATTGTATAACACAGTACGGATGAACACCGTATTTAAATCATTTTATAAAATAATGTTTAACATCGAATATGAACACTATTTACTTTTTTGAAAAAAATTCTTTTGTCAGTTTGTTACTTTTTACCCGACTGCTGAAAGAGGGTAATGTGTTTAACAGTCTATGTATGTATGTATGTATGTAAGTATGTAAGTATGTATGTATGTATGTTTGTTCCTATATGGCAAACTTAATTCAAAAAAATGAAAAAAACCCGACTGCTTCAAAAGCGAACTAAAAAGTCTTAAACAAGGAAAAAATTATGCTGTGCAGGCGGAGGATACACCAGATTTAAGTCAGCCAGCCCGCGAATATGTATCCTCCGACTGCACAGCATAATTTTTTCCTTGTTTAAGACTTTTTAGTTCGCTTTTGAAGCAGTCGGCTTTTTTTTCAACTAGGAGATTACCGCTGCAATACTAGTTGTTGAAAAAATACAACCGACTTCCAAAAAACACTACAAACATAAAAATTACTTCAATTACGGCAGTCGGTGTTCCTGTTTTCATTTCATCGTTTTATAACACCTACCTCTGAAATTGAAAGTATTTTTATTTTGAAGTTATTTTGCACTTTGTAGTGTTTTTTTAAGTCGGTTGTTTTTTTTTTGTAAAATCAAAAAATGTTTTTCAATTTTTAGTTATAGTGCACATAGGGCAAGTTCTATAGTAAAGTACCTACAATGCCCAAAGTGATGCCAGCATAGATTACCCGAATAAATAAATATTTCACCGTTGGGAAGCTACACTATTCCCGAGTGACATAGGCTACTTTTTATCTCTGTATGCCCACGGGAACGGGAACAAAGCAGGTGAAACAACGAGACGTCCGCTAGTATAAATATATAAATCTGTCGGGTTTAGTCAATAGTACGGACGTCAAAACAACTACGCATTGGCACGCTTTTTATAAGCACTTGCTTGGTGGAGAATAAGTCGGTTGAGTACTGACAACCTTAGAGCTAACACGTCGTAGAATCAGTGTCAATCCGTAATATTAGTAGAATAGAATACTCGTTATTATGTACACTATATAAGTTACAGAAAGTATAGACGAAGAAAACATTACACTGGGTGACACAATGGGCGGCCTTATCGCTAAAAGCAATCTTTTCAAGACAAGCTTTGGATTAATTTTAAAAATGAAAGGAAAGACAGTACTGTAGGTAAGTTTGGTGTACTATTTATATAGAAAATAAATACATATATATACATACTATATAGACAAATATATACAGTAACAAGTATGGAACAAAACTAAGAAATCAAGAAAAACAACTATTAAAGAGAGAGGTAGTGATTCTTCACCATAGTTTTAAAGATGGGCAGAGATTGAGCACGCCTTATTGACACGGGCAAAGCATGCCACAACCGCACCGCTTGAACCGTAAAAGATTTGTCGTAAAAGCTGGTGGAATGAACACTTACCTGACACCACATAATCAAGCACAGCTGATGGGGCTGCCTCGCTTCTGTTGCGCATCAGGGATGTTTGTTGTTTGCGGCAATGCGCGTCGATGGCTTTTATGCATTGATGCGTAAAAGATGTGCATCCTTGGTGCGCAGCGTGCGGGCCAGCTCCAACCGCATCCTGGTCATGATTGCTGACAGGCTGGACTGTGTTCATTTGAATGTGGAGTTTCTTGTCCATTCTTCTCCACAACAAGCTACATTTCCAAATGGACGGTAGAATCAATTGATATTAGCTTTAATTTTTTTTTTGACGTTCGAAAGTGCCACTTAATGGCCTAATTGAATGAATAAATTTTGATTTTGATTTTTGATTTTGATTTTGAATCGTTGCTCCAGTATTTCAGCTGGAATGCTGAAGCAATGATGATTTTATTGATGTGAATTTTAAATTTTGTTCAAATTGTATCTGTTTTTATTGTGCTACTAACATAGGTATCAGTTTGTATTGTTTCTAATACCATGATTATGTACGTTTAGGTTTAAAAGTATTTTATATGGGCCCTGTCACCTTAAATGAATGGATTAATAGTAATAATTATGACGTGAAGATAAATGATGAGAGTGTGGAATAAATGAATGAGTTTGTATATTTGGGAAGTATGTTGTTACTTGAGTTTTTTTATAATTGATAGTCTCGCATTTGACTACTATCTCACCTGATGGTAAGCGATATGAAAAGATTGAAGCAGATGTGGAACCGAGAGAGAATGCAGTAAATAGCGTTAATGGTACACATGCCATTGTGACCAGCCAGAGGCTGGACTCGCTGTTCAAAGCAGTGTGCTGGTGAACATTTGTTGCCACACGCAACACTCTCTCTGCTTCTATTTAATCCAAGGTATAAACTACCTGTGTGCTAAATTTCATCTAAATCCGTTCAGTCGTTTATGCGTGATTGAAACACAAACATTACTAATGGTAGGCTTGGCATACTCCACTACTAGTCAATGAAAGAAAGAAAGAAACAATATTTATTTGTGACCCGCACAGGAGACACGAGAAATATGCATAAAATTAAACGATAATAAAAACCCCGTGCGGGACCAAAAAGGCTCCTATCGCAGCATGTGCAGCGATATGCAAAAAAGAAATAATGGTGCGCTGATAATCTGATAGGGCCCACTGTTGATACCACGGACACAATTACGAAAACAGAAAATACTTAAATATTAAAATAATATAGAATATATAAATAACAAACAAAATAGAATAAACACAGAAGGTGGGTCAAAGAATGTATAATTATGTGTATGTATAATACAAATATATAAATAAATCATATTATATGTAGGTAGACCCATGTAGACTGACGTCCGCGATGCTCAATGATCATTTGTCGAAACCATAGACAAATGACAGTGCGTGCTGACCATAGAGTAGTAGTATACTAAATATGGAAGAAATCTATGGTCAGCTGTCAAGAGAAATATGTGTTATGAAATAGTGTAAATAAACCAGGCGAAAAGAATCAATTTACCAAACAGATAGTCTGGTTTTTTTGTGAGAAATGTGCCAAAGAGCATGGTAGCCAGATGCAGCTTTTTACGATCTGACATTCTCATCAAATTACCCTTATTTAAAAAAGGAGTGGCGGAGAGGCGGGTGGAAAACCGGTCCTCAAGGCCCTTCAGAAGCTTTTTGATTCCGTCATACTCGAGGGCAAAACGCCACAGGCATGGTGCAGGGGTGTGGTGGTACTCTTCTTCAAGAAGGGCGACAATGCCCGGCTGAAGAACTATAGGCCGATCTCGCTTCTTAGCCATGTTTACAAGTTGTTTTCAAGAGTCATCACGAATCGTCTCGCGCGCAGGTTTGACGATTTCCAGACTCCCGAACAAGCCGGATTCCGAAAAGGCTTTAGCACCGTAGACCACATACATACGCTGCGGCAGGTTATACAGAAGACCGAAGAGTATAACCTGCCTCTCTGTTTAGCGTTTGTGGACTACGAGAAAGCCTTCGATTCGATCGAGACTTGGGCTGTACTGCAGTCTCTCCAACGGTGCCAGATCGACTACCGGTACATTGAGGTGTTGATTCTATTCTATTCTATTCTATTCTATTCTAAGTGTCTGTACAAAAACGCCACCATGTCAGTCCGTCTTCAGGATCAGACCTCGAAACCAATCCTTCTCCAGCGCGGCGTAAGACAGGGAGACGTCATTTCTCCGAAACTGTTCACTGCTGCGCTGGAGGACGTCTTCAAGGTTCTGGACTGGAAGGGGCTTGGCATCAACGTTAATGGCGAGTACATCACTCACCTTCGGTTTGCCGACGACATAGTGGTCATGGCTGAGACCATGGAGAGCCTCAGTAAAATGCTCGATGACCTTAGTAGAGCTTCCGAAAGAGTGCGTCTTAAAATGAACATGGACAAAACCAAGGTCATGGTGAACGCCCATGTAACACCCACTCCTATCAAGATCGGAGACTCTACACTCGAAGTTGTAGCGATTATGTTTACTTGGGACAAACGGTCCAGTTGGGTAGGTCCAACTTCGAGAAAGAGGTCAACCGTCGAATCCGACTCGGCTGGGCGGCGTTTGGGAAGTTGCGTGGTATCTTCTCGTCCAATTTACCGCAGTGTCTCAAGACAATAGTCTATGACCAGTGTGTGTTGCTAGTGATCACCTATGGGACCGAGACGTGGTCGCTCACAATGGGCCTTATCAGAAAGCTTAAAGTCACCCAAAGGGCAATGAAGAGGGCTATGCTCGGAATTTCCTTGCGTGATCACGTCAGAAATGATGATATCCGCAGGAGAACCAAAGTTACCGACATAGCCCGAAGAATTGCCAAACTTAAGTGGCAGTGGGCAGGGCACATTGCTCGCAGAACGGATGGCCGATGGGGCCGAAAAGTTTTGGAATGGCGACCGCGAACTGGAAGACGATACGTTGGAAGGCCTCCCACTAGGTGGACCGATGACCTGGTTAAGGTTGCGGGAAGGCGCTGGATGCGAGACGCACGGGATCGGTCAATGTGGCGACGCCTGGGGGAGGCCTATGTCCAGCAGTGGACGTCTTTCGGCTGAAATGATGATGCTGATGAAAAAAGGAGTTACGTAAGATCTAGGAGGGATGGTGAAACAAAATCTTGCACAAGAATTCGGTACTCGCTGAATCAACCTTTTGCTTCTAGCTAGTGCACGCCTCATACACAGTGTCAGTGTAGTTTAGCTTAGATAAAACTAGTGATTCACAAAGCAGAATGCGCATATCCACACTTATGTAGGGACGCACACGATACAGAAGCTTAAGCCTGTAAAAGCAGTTGCGCACAGCCTCCATGATGTGTGTCTCAAAGTGCATGTGCTCGTCAAATAGTAACCCAAGATTACGGGCTTCCCGGCCCCATTCAATGGAACACCCGTCAATCTTTAAGTCCAAATTCCCATTACCCATATTATTCAAAAAATCTCTTGATCCCATTATAATAAATGTCACCACGTGCCTATTACTATGGTATAAACAAATGCGTGCATGTCTGGTGTTTTGTGAGAGAAAGTATGCGAGGGTGTCCACTGTTCCATGTTAAATTGTACCAATTGTTATTTCTTTTTTTTTTATTATGAATTGTTATTTAAATATTATTATTGATACATTGCCGCTGTACTGTGCCATTTTAATTGTATATGTGAATTGTTTAATTATCCTATGTAACACAGTTGTCAACATTGTTGTTTCATAATTTCTATGTTAATTAATGTAATTGGTATCTGTACCGTTTTAATTAACTATAAATAAATAAATAAATACATAAAATACAAGCTTATAAATATATTCGTAATTAATATAAATTATACTAATCGTAATTTGACCATTCTATTTTTAGATTGTATCTATTTTGAATTGCTGTTCATTTAGCGTAACAAACAGATTGGTTATACCACAGTCATTTCTACATGCAAAGCAATATTAATAATAGAAAATATTCAGTCCAATTTAGTAACTCCTTTTTTTTAAGTCGGTTAAAAATGAAGTTTACTATATTTTTGTGTGGTTTGCTTTTTTATTTGCATTACCAAGTAAATGAGTGTTATTCAAAAATGGTTTCTGTAAGTACAATTTTTTATAATATTTTCCATAGAAGGGTTAAAGGGTAACATACTTGGGGAGTCTGTCTCCTAAACAGACACAGACATCTGATGGCCTCCGGGGTCACGAGTGGTCTGATTGGGGATTCTGTCCGCCCACCAAGTGACTCCAGGAAAGACAGTTGCACAGCGGTCACGTGTTGCCGTGTACAGCGAGGCTCAGGGGAGACGCTTCTCAGTGTCCCCGTAGATTTGTCGTAACAGGCGTTGCACAAAAGGGGTTCCGGGGAGGTCCTTTTAGAAGTAACGGTGCCTCCTTCCATGTGCTGATGGTGATTACTGAGGAGGATTTAGTGAGAATCCCACACTACCAAACACTTTTCCTAAAGTGCAGTCCGTGTGTATTGAAGTCATTTTAACGTTTAAGGGTGGAGAAAAAACATTATCCAACTGAAGTTCGTTGTAGAAATCAAATAAGCATTTATTAAGAAAAAAAAACATTACAGCTGCAGCAGATTCACAACTTTTGTAATCCGATTTCAAGGTCGCTTTGTTTTCGTAAAATATAAAAAAATACGAGATTAAATCAAATCGTCTTCTAAGTCGAGTGACTGAATCAACTATACTTCATAAAATATAGCTTGATCTCTGCGACATATGTCAAACTGACGTATACGTTATTGTTAGCCTGTCAAGCGCTATAGTTACTGTATTGATAATGAAACCTGTCGCAGAGATCAAGCTATCTTTTATGAATTATAACTTGATCACTCAATTTACGAGATGACTCAACCCCATCACTATCTGACACAAATACACGGACAACTATCAAGTCATTGAAATATTGAGAACTTTCTGTTTTGAATTGTGCGAAACTATATAAACACAAGCTAACAGAATCCTGTTAGCCTGTCTTTATTTTACTCTAGATACCTAGATAACTAAACTATGTTTTGTAGTGACGAAGTTACTAAACATTCGTCGAGTGGACTACGTCTAAAAATTAATATCATTGATTAAAATTCGTATTTAGCCACAGACCACACAAAGTAATGATATTGAGAGTAACGGGACAACTGATAGAAATATTTTTGATACGTTGATATAATAGTTACAGGTATGTTAAAATAAGGTGACGATTTTGTCTTTACTGTGTTTTAAATAAAAGAGAGTCCATTTTCTTCGAAAACACTAAGAAAGGGATATCAATTTAGCCATACATTTCGTGTCAATTGGCATTAATTATCAAAATATCTTAGCAAGGAAAGTTTTTTATCTTAATTAGGAAGGTTGAGAATGAACTGAGACCTTTGAGTAGGTACGGGGAAGTATGCAAATTCGATTTTTGCAGTGAGATGCGTAGTCGAGCGGACGAATTTTTAGTTATCTAGGGATAAAGGATTCAGTCCATGAATATGGCTTCTGTAAATACAACAAACACTACAAAAGCGGCGTGTACTTCAACGAATTTGATATGGGGCGCTATGATCATTTGAACGCGTGGAGTTTTAGTTTCACTTTAGACAAAGTAAAAATTATTATACCAATGTAATCTAGAGATCATAAGGAACAAATCAACGTAAGTTTTATTACTATTTTATATTACGCCTGGTGGCCTACTATTAAATAGTAGGTGTAAATTTTAAAGAACATCGATTAACTAATTTTTTTCATAGGTAACCTACTTCAACATCGAGCATCCGGTGGTGGACTGGTATGACAAGAGATACTACAGGAACATTACAATGTTGAGCAGACGTATAAACAGACAGGACCCTAGGCACTATGTAGAGCTGTATATACATCCTCTTATCACAATCAACAATAGCATATCGGTAAGTTACGCCGTTGATCCCGGCTCTCATTTGCCAATGATCAGATTGACAGTTGTAACGCGTAGTCAGAAGCCCGGCGGCCTGACACTCATTCGTACCCTGGATATCGTGTTACCTAGTAACTGGGTTGAGGAGGTCAGTCGGGCAATTGCTCAAAATAGAACGCTGATAATTATTATGCTAGTTAGCAGCTGAATACTAGAGTTTACAGCTTTAAGACGAGAATGAATCTGTTACTTCTAGGCAAGGTTGCCTCATCGTCGACCACATCATCGCTTGTCATCAGGTGAGATAGTGGTCAAACGCGATCTTAACAATAACAAAAAAAAACTGGTAGCGACCCGTCATTTATTTATGTATTCGTTTAACTTTCACTGAACGCCTTGCAGCAATTACACCATGGAGAGTCATAGTTGTTGATTGTTACAGAGTAATGATAATAATCTCATTATTTGTCATGTTGCAGCTGGACTTCTACTTCTACCAGTTTCTCACAAATAGATACCGTCCCAGTTTCGTTGAGATGCATTTTAAATTTTGTGACATGATGAATTCTGATATGCTTTTTGGTCAAACATTGCGGAACGCATTAGAAGGTCGCCTCTGTCCTTATCCTCCGGTATGTATCATCTATCTATATACAGGGTGAGTTTTTCAAATGGGCGTGGATGGCCAAATCAGTAACTATGAGGAATAGCGAAAAACACTGAAGGGAGTCTCGAGGCCGATTATGATTAAAACTAAAACTGCATCATTGGATTTAAAAAAAATCTATATTCCTAGCCAGAGTTCGAACACGGTGATTAAAAATTATATATCTACTGTATTATTTCACCGTCCAGTAGTGCCGTTACTAAGAATCAAATCCTGTGAAGTATTAATTATAAAAACTTAAGGAAAACCTCATTATTTAAAAAAATCTTAGATTCATTCAGAGTTTTAGGCGAGAAAACTCAACAAACAGATAGCCAGGCAAACAGAGTTACTTTCACATTTAAGTAATTAAATGTTTTATTATTTTGTTCCAGGGTGTCTATGATTTGAAAAATCTGTCGATCCCGTATGTACCGAAAGGCTTCCCGTTTCCTAAGGGTCGTATCTACTGCAATAGTTCAATTACTGAAGGTGGTGTGACCAAACTTATAGGTCGTGGAAGCATTGATATGGAGTTAAAAGTGGAAAAAATCAGTCAAAAGTAATAAACATATGAAATTGTAAAATAAATTAAATATTTTTATTTATTTATTGATACGCAGTTACTTATCGGGTCGATGAAATCGAGGCCTAGAACTATTGCGAAGGATGTGCCGGTAGGTCAACTCCAAAATGTATTTTTTTACCATGCAACTAGTGGCCGGAAAAAAAACCCAAATAGGGCACCAAAAATAACTTAATGATCAGGGTGATTCGGATTTTATCAAATTTAGATTAAATTACGGTCATGAGTAAGGTAGGTCGACGAAGCCTGACATCAAGAAGATGACGGATATCTTCGTCGCAGACAAAGACATTTAAAAAAAAAAAAAAATTATAAGCAATTATGTATCAAATAAAAATACATGATATTATGCGCTTTTGCAAAAACCACAAACCTAGTAGCTCCTGTATCATCCCAGTACTTTCTGCTCATATTGACAGGTTCCCAGAATTTAAACAATGCGAGATAAAGGTTTCTGCTCTACATTATGTAATGAAGATTAACATTATTCTAAGATTTTATTCTATTTCATTTGTCCGGGTGTCTGTAATCAAATCTTGCAACTTATATTTGACCCACTATCCAGTGTCCGATTGAGCTACAAATTTTGCATAAACGTTTGTATATCGTGACAATACATTATTGTACATAAAAGATTGTTAAAAAAAGGACATTTAATAGAACACACACACAAAGACAAAAACTTAAAAGCTTAATTTGAACAGAAACTGATTTAAAAAATAATTTAAGAAGACTCCAATTTCTGTTTTATTAATTTACTACGTGGAATTGCTCCCATCAACTGGCTACCTACCCATCTACCGTACCTACCCTACCCTACATACATGATTGTTGCGTAACTGTAACCGTTTATGCAGCGCACGCAATGGAAGATCTCAAAAAAAAAAAGTTTTTAGAACATTTTACATTGATGCTCCGCTCTTATTGGTCGTAGCGTCTTCCTTGATAAAGGGAATATGCAACACAAACAAAAATTTTCAATTCCAACTAGTAGTTCCTGATAATAACGCGTTCGAACAAACAAACAAACTCTTCAGCTTTATAATATTAGTATAGATTTATTTCAGATATCATAATTAGCCATATACAGGTCAACTAAAAACATAAATAAATACGTCAGAATATTCAATCAAATAAATACATTAAAACATTACATAACATTACCTAAATTCATGAAAAAATTCAACTACGACCTGATTGGTTTGAAAGGTTGGTTGGCATGCAGACATGAGCAGGTTGATGATTTATAATTAACTAGAACTGTCAGTGTCATTTTCATCTACTTCGCATCTGGTACCCTCGTAACCTTCAACACATTGACAGGAGGGCTCATCCTCCTCGTTGAGGGAACATTCGCCGTTGTTCAGACAATATCCATGACAATCGTTGACTTCACACCTCTGTCCGCTATAACCAGCGTCACACCTGAAATAATGAACGTAATTATGAAACAGTGCGGTTTACCTAAGCAAGGGAACCTATAGCAGGAGTGGTATAATGTTTTACCTGCACTCAGCAAGCCCCTCATCATTGACGCTACAATTGCCTTGCAAACAATTGTTGTTCTCACAGACAGAAACTAGGCATCTCTCACCGAAATAACCAGCGTTGCAACTGAAATAATGAAAATGGGAAACATTAACTCACACTATTAACTTCAACTAAAATATATATATTTTATTTTTATTGTCAGGCAGTCAATGAGATAGTCAAAATGTGGGCGCTATTAGCATGATTTAAAACGTAGATCTTTATGGAGAAGAATGTGCAAGAATATGCATAGTTATATAATTCATGCTATTACAAAATAACTAAGCAATTATAATCTATGGGAAGAGAATATACTTTACCTGCATTCGGGATGCCCCTCATCATTGAAGCTACAGTTGCCTTGAAAACAATAGTTCTCACAATTAGATACATCACATCTCTCGCCGGTGTACCCAGGTTTGCATTTGCAAAAAATTTGTCCATTAACTTTTGTTCCTTGAACACAAAACGGTCTTTCACCTTCTGGTGAAACTTCGACCTGACTTAGAGCCTCGCAATCTTGAATTCCCTGAATTTGATCTTTAATTTTGTAGTTGGCGACTATATAGACAGGACTCTTTTCATCATACAATGTTTTCCTTTCAACCTTAGCAAACGACTTAGGAAAAGTTTCAACTCGGCTTATTTCGTTGGCAAAGCCCCTGAAGATAACCGAGTTTTTTGAAACGGTCAATGTATTTAGTGGGTGGGTAAACTTTGGATTTTGTGGTAAAGGTCCATAAGTAATGACATACCATTTATATGTCCTGTTCAATGCGCTAGTAAACAGTTCGTATAAAGTAGTATTCACAGGCTCCATCCAGTATATAGCATGACTCTGTTGGTCAATAGCCAAGCTGTTTGGTTCCAATTTATTTGCGTTGAGAGGTATTGAAGTGAGAGTCTCAAAAACTTCTCTTTCAGAGCCGTCAAGTCGAATTCTCTCTATTGTAGGCGTCGCCAGGTTCGTGTTAAGCCAGTAAACATTTCTATAAAAAAACTCTTGTTGTGATAAACATGATATATCAAAGATTTCATTGAGTAAAAAAAACTAAACTAATTTCAATATTTAACTATTATTGGTGACGTACCCTTTACAGCTGTCTACAACAATATCGCGAGGAACTCCGTCAGCCATCCTTATCAGAAGATGTCCGTTCCCGTTGTTTTTAAATCCAGGTTTTAAAGAAATCCAATTGACGCTTCTGTCATTAGTATCGGTAAAGAAGACTCGCTCTGTGACTGGATCAAAGGCGAGACCATGAATGTTTCTACCGCTACCTTCAGTGAAACATTTGTTTTCTGCAGAAGTTAAGTCATAACCACATATAATGTCGTTATTGGTCTGATGGTCGACGTACAGCATCATATTGTGGACCTCGTCGTAAGCCAATACCGTGAGGTTTCGGGACTTAATACTTGTGGTGCTTGTTAAGATTTCGTTCGTATAAAAACTTAATGTATCATCTCCTGCGCTTATGGCGATATCTGAAACAAGAGAAAAACATCAACTTAAATTGACTACGTACGAGTACAATCTGAATCGCTGGGTCTAGAAGCACGAAACTTATATAACACACAGAGTTTCATAAACGAAATTGAACACGAAGATGGCTTTATGAAAAATTATACCCCGAAGAGACGCTTTGTTTATTGAAGCGAAAATTTTTGCCGTGTTAAGCAATTTTTATGTAGGGTAGCGGCAAAACATATGAGTTTACGTCACTAAAATGTTGCGCCAGTGAAAAGTAAGTTTACACTTCTGTCAGCAGTTCCCATGACAGAATATCTTTTAACAATTTGTTATTACATGTTTAATATATAGACAAGAAGGAACGTACGGAACAGATATAAAAAAAAGCTACAAAGTGAAAAATAACTTTATTTTTGGAAGTCGGTGTCTTTCGTAGGTACCATTTTTTTGCATTATGGAAACCGACATCCTAAAATAAAGTAATTTTCAGTTTGTAGTTTTTATTTGGAAGTGGGTAGTATCTTTTAGCAAAAAATATATTTTAGTTTTTACTCTTTAGTTGTCCCTACCTAATAAAGATATAAACTACTAGCTGTTTCCCGCGGCTTCGCTCCCGTGGGCGGCCCCACAGGACCCGTTTTCGGGATTAAAAAATAGCCTATGTCACTCAGGAATAACGTAGCTTTCTATTGGTGAAATAATTTTTAAAATCGGTCCAGTAGTTTCAGAGCCTATTCGGTACAAACAAACAAACAAAAAAATCTTTCCTCTTTATAATATATTCGAAGTTCTTCTTCTGATCTTCACCAAATTGAATAGGGCAAATTTCGGAACAACTTTTTCAAACAAAAAAATAGTTTTCGAAATCGGTTTACAATTGAAGGAGATATCGGCGAACATAGAAAAAAAAACGAACATTAAGTCGAACATAGATCCCCCTCCTTTTTGGAAAGTCGGTTAAAAAGAGAGTTGATAAACGGGATTTAGACACCATGTCTATTTTGTAACGGCTTACGGCTACAGACGTACTTTACAAAGTAGTTGAGGAAATAGCATGCTGATGATTTTTTAAATATCTGCTGGAACTTTAATTTTAATAATCAAAATAGAGCCTATAAACCATCACACTATGACGAATGAAAAGACAATTCATTGATCAACCCAGTTACTAACCGAAGTTACGAAGACAAAGAACCCTAATTAAAATAAACCGGCAAAGTGCGAGTCGGACTCGCGCACGAAGGGTTCTGTACCATTATCGCAAAAAAACACGTTTGTTGTATGGGAGCTCCACTTAAATATTTATTTTATTCTATTTTAGTATTTGTTTTTATAGCGGCAACAGAAAAAAAGAAAGAAGAAAGAAAGAAAGAAAGAAAAATAATTATTTGTGACCCGCACAGGAGACACGAGAAAATAAGCATACACTTAAACAATAATAAAATAAAAAAACCCTGTGCGAGACCAAAAAGGCTCCTATCTCAGCATGTGCAGCGATATCCAAAAAAGGTAATAACGCTGCGCTGATATTCTGATAGGGCCTACTGTTGATGCCACGGACACACTTACGGAAACAGGACTTATAAAATAAAATAAAATATATCATCTGTGAAAATTTCAACTGCCTATAGCTATCACGGCTCATGAGATACAGCCTGGTGACAGACGGAAAGACAGACAGACAGATAGACCGCGGAGTCTTAGTAATAAAGTCACGTTTTACCCTTTGGGTACGGTATCCTAAAAAACAAAGATAGATCAAAACAACACAAAGATAAAAAACTTTTTTGCAAAAAAATACTACCGACTTCCAAATGAAAAACTACAAAGTGAAAAATAACTTAACTCTTGGAAGTCGGTGTCTTACGTAGGTACCATTTTTTTTCAATATGGACACCGACTTCCAAGAGTTAAGTTATTTTTCACTTTGTAGTTTTTCATTTGGAAGTCGGTAGTATTTTTTTTGCAAAAAAGTTTTTTATTTTTCCCTTTTTAGTTTTACCTACCTAATAGCAAGTTGTTTATTAGGGTCCGTATAACTCCAGAATAGATTAACCGAATAATATGAAACTTGAACATAACCGGTGAAATGAGAGATCTGTGTACCCCTTTAGAGCGTACTGGCGTGATGTTATGTTATGAAATGGTATAAACAACAAACAGACATGCGATTGCAGCAATCCCGAGAGTTTTGCCGTTATTTATTGAAGAGTTCTGTTGTGTATCTCCGAAGATCTTCATTAGACCTTCACCAAATTAAAATGGGACCAATTTCGAAACATACTCTTTCAAACAAACAATGACAGAGATATCGGTGAACATACACAAAAAAAAAAAAAAAAAAAAAAACAAACATAAAGTCGAACATAGAACCTCCTCCTTTTTTTGTAAGTCGGTTAAAAAAACACAACTCCGTCTAAGCATCTCACCCCAAGACTGCACCATCCCCACGTACAGAGCCACGAACACCAGCAATAACTGCATTTTACACACTGTATTCACGACACTCGTAGATATACAAAGTTGGATCAACAGAAGTAGATAGATGTCTTCCACTTCCGATCGCTCTATGAGTTGTAAAGCAAAAAGCTTGTGTTCGGCCAGATAAATACGTCTTTTATTTATACTCTGGTGATAAGAACGAGAAAGACTGACGTCATGTATGATAAAAGTTCCCTAAGATACGAGCAGATTTAACAAAGTAGTCATCACACTGATAATATTAACTTGGGGTCACCAAGTTATCTTTCAAAGTCAAAGTCAAAGAATCTTTATTGTGAGATAGCGGTTACAGAGTTGTTATTGAGAGATTTTTGTGTGCGTTTGCACTGCTCCACCATGTTAGGCATACAATAGTTTGATAAAAAAAATATTATCCTAGATATAAGTGTATGTGATATGTGTTCATTTAATAGAATATAAATTTCAATTGAAATAGAGACTTATTTTGCATCAAAACATAAAACCAGTTTGTCACTAGCTCATCACGAATCTGTCGGACAAATATTCATGTACTGTATAATACGGTCTATTTACCAAAAAGTCATGTAATTTTTTCTTAAAATGTTTGATGTTTTCAATTTCTCTTATTTGCTTAGGCAGCTTATTATAAATTCGTGAAGACATTCCGAAGAAACTTTTAGACAGTAGGGCTGTTTTTGAGGTCATAATATTTGCTATTTTGTCGGCATGTCGACGGGAGTGCAGGTTAGCAAATTTTTCTCCATTGGTTTTTACGAACGTAGCGACCTTATAGATGTAGAGGGCTGGAAAGGTTAAAATCTTGAGCTTTTTAAAATATGGCATACAGCTATCAGGGGCACGTATACCACAAACAGCTCTAAGACATTTCTTTTGCGCCCTAAAAGCGAGTTCCCTGTCTGTAGCATTCCCCCAATAAATCAATCCATATCTAAGCGTAGACGTTACATAGGCATGATAGGCGACTAGTACTGCTGCTTGATTTACAATCCTAGATAGTCTGTATAAAGCGTAAGAAAATTTATTAAGTCTTTTACACACCGTATCAATTTGCGTTTTCCATGACATATTTTTGTCAATCCATAGTCCTAAGAATTTGATGGTATCTTCTTCCTCTATTTTTTTCATTTCATAATTTACATTTAATGTCAAAGGGGGTTTTCTTTGGGAATAACAATAGTAGATGGGTGGAGGTTTGTAACTCAATCACGCCAGAACGGCTGATCGGATCTGGATGAAATTTGGTACGGATGCAGCTGCGATTTTATTCACACGCTCACTCCACCTAAAATCTGTGACGCTAAAACACCTGTATTTATTACCCGACTGCGGGACGGTAATGTTTTTTTAGTATGTCCATTTCTATAGCACGTTCTACAGCCCAAACGGCTTGACGGATTATGACTTTGAGGTTTCGTCTCAGTTGTGGGAATGACATAAGCTATATGTTTTTTTTTAATATGGCGCGCCCCCCTAAAAAGGGGATGGGGAACAATATTTTTTTTCGTATCAAATTACAAGTTGTAGGTCGTGGGTTCGAACCCAGGCAGGCGCTTTACTTGTGTAAATTATTTCATCACCACTGCTCTCAAAACGAGGAAGGAAAACATCATGAGGAACACCAAAAAATCGTAGACATGTGACATTCACCAACATGCAATGGACCAATTTCGAGTCTATGTGCGGCAAAGATGTCCATCTATCCTATCCTAAGGGTATCAAATGAAAGCTCCTAAATATACTATTCCAAAAATATATGTATCGTAACACTTGTATGTTACTATTTTGGCACAAATTCACGATAACCGTAAATTTGATAGCAAAATAAATAATATTTTACCACATATCAGCTCATCTGTCCATATTTCCGAATCGGATTAAAACAATGGTAATTTCTATTGTGTCTGGAAATTGACACTTTGAAAGTTATCTTATTTGGAGGACTCGTTCATTAATAAAACTAAAAAGTCTGAAACAAAACAAATTATTATTAAAACAAAAAACGCGACTGCGAAAAATCATTAAATGAAAAGAGAAAAACAAGTACTTGGTATAATTTTATGAGGTGCTGCAGGTAAACAATTATATAAAATTCTACTAAAACTTCGTTTGTCAACGCTGGCAGCTCCTAATAATATTTAATTTATAAATTACCAGCTTCTGCTAGCTGCTTCATCCGCGTGAATGTTGAAAATTATCCTAAGGGAACTTATTTCCGGGATAAAAAGTGTCCTATGTGCTAATCCAGACTACAATCTTTCTCTGTGCTAAATTGCATCCAGATCCGTTCAGTAGTTTTTGTGTGAAAGACTAACAAACATACAAACACACTCACAAACTTTCACCTTTATAATATTAGTAGGATACAAAGTATTTGTTTTTACCCGACTGCCAAAGGACGTATTAATCAGTCTAGGTATGTATATTTGTTCTAGAGACCAAACGCGTTGGCTTATTTTGATGATTCTTACGGCAATCGATTCATCTTAACCTTGCGAGTGTTACATTATAATTGGAATTGGAAAATGGCACTGGCTACATAAAAATTGGACAATACTAAAATGGCGGCTATTGGGCGCCATTTTGTGGAAGCAGTTTTTTTCTTCCAATAACCCATCGTGTGGGGTATCAACATAAAGGGGTTTAAGAGGTGATTTCAAAAATATATAACACTTATATATTTCGACGAAAAATGTTAAATAAAAAGTTATAAATAAAAAAAGTTAATTCAAAACATTTTGTTTTGGTCAGCTAGCTTGCGAATATGTATCCTCTGACTGCACAGCATGATTTACTTCTTGTTAACGTCTTTTTAGTTCGCTTCTTAAGTAGCCTTCTTAAGAGGCGAGTCCTTAAGAAACACCTAAAAAGGCACTTACAGTTTTCATTATTTCTAAAGATTCACCGCGCTGAATTACACAAAAAAAAATATGAAGAACCTTAACAGATGTGCCAACAGTTTCACCGCGAGATATTTGTAAAACCATACTAAATTTCTAAAAAAAAATTGTTGAAATCTCTCAAAAACATCTAAATCGACCTTTTCTATTTGCACTATTGTCATAATTCTAGAAGATTTTTTATAAATCTCTTTAGATATATCGTGACACGAAAGTATGAATATGACGTTCACCGTTTTATTTATCTAATAAGTCACACCAAATGATAGTAATCCACCTTTCAACATTGTTATTTTTTCTACACAAATTGTTTTCTATTCCCCATACATTTTAGTATGGAGAGTTACGCTCCAGTAATTTGTTTTATAATCGACCACGCGCGCGAAAAAATTTCAGTGCCGTCTTAGACTCCAAGGTGAGAGCACGTCCGTTTTTTTTCCGAGCCGAGTTCGCAAAACGTCTACGCACACATACACAATAGGCATAAGGGTGGGTCGCGAGTGTCGTGACATGACTGTAGCACTATTCAAGCAATAAGATAAAATGGACCAAATCATGTTTTTGGTAATAATGTGTCTTGTAAGCCATACTATTGCAAGCAACTGAATTCAACAAATATAAATGGTGAAATTGGCACTGATAAAAAAATTTGCCGGTAATGAAAGCTTACACCTTTTTTATTGCCGTAATGAAACTTGTCTCAAGATTAGTCAACAATGCTAAAAGCTTAATTTATAAAGTCAATAGTAATATAGCAGAGGTTTTTAAAATTGTTGTTGCAAAGTTCGTAGGAGGAAAACTAATTAATTTCTCAACTAGACAATCTTACGCAGCTCGTTGTGCAACGTGCGTTGTGGCATTTAACATTAAGCAGCCACAAACCTACTTGTACAATAAAATCATACACAAAATACCTAGCATATTTATAAGCCATCATGAGTTGAAAAAACCGGCCAAGTGCGAGTCGGACTCGCGCACGAAGGGTACTTGGTAAATTGCGGTTTACGATTTATGACGTATTAAAAAAAAACTACTTACTAGATCTCGTTCAAACCAATTTTCAGTGGAAGTTTACTTGGTAATTAATGTACATCATATGTTTTTTTTTAGTTTTATCATTCTGTTATTTTAGAAGTTACAGGGGGGGGGACACATTTTACCACTTTGGAAGTGTCTCTCGCGCAAACTATTCAGTTTAGAAAAAAATATAATAGAAACCTCAACATTATTTTTGAAGACCTATCCATAGATACCCCACACGTATGGGTTTGATGAAAAAAAAACAAATTTTGTTTCAGTTTCAAGTATGGGCACCCCCAAAATTTATTGTTTTTTTTTCTATTTTTGTGTGAAAATCTTAATGCGGTTCGCAGAATACATCTACTTATCAAGTTTCAACAGCATAGTTGTTATAGTTTCGGGAAAAAGGCTGGCTGTGAGATACGGACGGACAGACAGACAGACATGACGAATATATAAAGGTTCCGTTTTTTGTTTGCCATTTGGCCACGGAACCCTAAAAAAGGTTCTAGATCTAAGCAATAAAATAAATAAATTAGAGAACATCATTCAATCAAGCATTATTTTTTGTACTTATCATAATAATAATTTAAATGTTGTATTACATAAATAGTAATTATTATTTCTAACAATCAAACTACACAACCGATTACACTGTGACCCCACCCTTTATTCACGACTATAATACTATGGGCACGCGTGCCGTGCGGAGCGGTGAATCAATAGCTAATACATTGCGCGTTTTTGAGACAAGCTTACAAATCCTTCAGAAGCGAACGCGCATTGAAGCTATATCATGCCCGTCGCGCCGCATAATTTTTCACTTGTTCTTGGGTGCGTGTACACTACAATGTGTGATGCAAATGTGTTAGTGAAAATGTCGATGTGTGGGTTCTAAAATAAGTTCTCACGCTCGCAAACCTGCCTCTTAAGGTTTTATGATATTTTTAATTAACTTTTTTATCGGGTAGGTAGACCGATGTATTAAGTAAACATATTTTTATCTATTCTGCGTGATTGACTCATTAAAAACACAGTTATATCAATATTGATAAGGATGTTTTTAGACGAGAACAATGTTTCGGTAGAGAGAGGTACAAAGGTTATCCGTGTACAGTAGTCCGCCGCGGATAGGGAAAACCCGATTTATAGGTAAGGTTGGTTGTTTTTTTTTTGGTGTGTATTTTTAGGTATTTTTTTAACCTTTTGTGTGCGATTTACTCATTAAAAGGGCAATGGAGAGAGCTCAGAGGCCTTAGAGAAGAGACATTATATCAACGAAAGCGTGGCGTTAGCGATTAGAAAAATATATGAAAATGTCAAACGGTTTCTACATGTCGCGTCATCATTCCCTTACATCTTAGCATTTCGTCTAGAGCGTCAGCTCGGCATTTTCTTGCGTGATATCATCATAGGAGAACTAAAGTTACCGACATAGCTCGAAGAATTGTCAAAATTAAGTGGCAGTACAGTGGGCAAGTCGTATTTCACGTAAAACGGACGGTCAATGTGACCGAAAGGTACACGCGTGGTGACTGTGTTCCAGAAGACTCAGCTTTGGGAGGTCCACTGGATGCGAGGAAAACATGCTTCATGACGTCGATGCTTCAAAACAGCGCTGTGTTTTAGCGAAAGCTGACGTGTCTGGATGATTGGGGGCCGAGTCACCCACGTCTGTAGGAGTTATACCCTTTGATTCCCTACACGTGGTCCTCGGGTGGTGCAAATCAAAAAGGTGACACTAACCAGTGGTAGGTTTCGGTCGAAAGCTTGCGACCAGCCACCGGGCAAAGACGTACCGCCAAGCGGCCTAGCCGTGTTCCGGTTACGATACTCGGTGTAGCCAACTAGAGGAGTTGGGTCGAGACAGCTGTTCCACTGCTGGTAGGCCAGCCTGACGTGCACTGTTATGTACGTATCGGGAGACTAGTCGCGGAGGGTAGCGGGATCTGAGGCACGATGCGCCGCTGGCCGACCGCAGGTAGTTGGGGGCCCAAGTAGTGTGCCAGCCACACAAGAAAGGCTGGACTGCACCATCGTGCTGGTTGGCGACCAGATGGTGAGGTCTCGATGGACATTCCGGGGGGGCCCGCGCGTCCCCGCAGTCTCCGGACTAGTGCCCCAATGATGGCATCTTGTCAGTGCGTGTCTGTAGGTTAGCAGCGTGGAATCTCGTATCACATACTTCTCAAAATATGTATAATGATGATGATATGGTGTATAAAAAAAATGACGACCGAAGAAGCATATAAAAGTTCAAAATATATGTCGCAACCATCTGGTTAAATTAGCCAGCTAATTGGAGGCCTAGGCCGTTCGACATTAACCCATCTGGTAAAACGGTGCGCTCAATGACTTCGCTAGGTTGTCTTTCGCCATTTAACTGGATTTAATGAACAACCGGTAGGCGTTTAATGAATAGCCTAGGCATCCAATTATTAGCTGGCTAATTTCACCAGATGGCTGCGACATATACTTATATATATATAAAGATAAGTAGAAAAATGAGGAATAATTTCACTAGGCGTTTAGCCAAGGAGTGGAATTGCACTGGAGTATGATTATCTTGATACTAATTCAATAATAATTTGGAGCTGCGTCACTAAAGTGCTACCGACCGTTTATGGGGCCCATTAATTGAGTGTGCAACCCCTGCCATTGTATATTTCTAAGGATTCGGTCCACTAAATCTCCCAAACCCTTAGGCCTGCACTAAACAGGGAGTGTCCTTGAGCGCACTTATGGAGTGCATACAGGACTAATCGTCGTTTGGTGTCATAATTCTTTTAAAGGTGTCTTACAAGGCCCGTGCTGGTTGGCTGCGGCCCCTGACACGCCTTTAAAGGTCCAAGACCTGAGATGTTTGAAGACATGTTATAAAATAACAATTCAGCGTCGATCACATTATAGCATATTATTAGGTACCTAATTGTCCTTAAGCGATAAGGTGTACTAACACGAGCAAATCAATAATTATTTTAAAATACTCTTAGTTTTTTTTTAAGACAAACAATTTGCACCTAATCCACTTAAGATAACATTGTGACCCCAAGTTAATTTATCTGTGTTATGACTGGTTTGGAGAATCCACACGTATCTCGGGCAACTCCTGTCATAGCTAACGTGATCATACATATAAGTCCCGTTTTAAACTGGACTGCCCCTAAAATGAATGATCACATATGTGTGCAAGGCGTATGTCAGTTTTGGGTAAGTTTTATGTCTTGAAGCCGCCGTTGAGTAGAAAAACGTTGCGTGTAATTTATTTTGCCTTAGCCGAGTCTTTGATTAGCTATGTACTAAATATGTATGGCCGTACATTTAAAGTATCTTGTCAACCCTAAAATAAAGCGAGAGAGTAAAGAGAATTATGAGAAACTATTTGTTATATGTAAGGTGCTTCCTGTACATGAGAAGGTCAAGTACTTGCTGGTTCTCGAGCAGTTCTATAACGATCAATATAAAATGTATAAAACGAACACTTACAATACTCGAAGTGTTAGAGAACGTAAGTTCCTGCGAGCACCAGCAAAAAATTACTACGGCAAGAGAACCAACAAGTATTTAATCCCCACAGTGTTTAATAGATTGGTTGAGAGGAGAAAATGGTGAATTGCCAAGAGAAAGTTAAAAAGACAACTTATAGATGTGTTGCTTAATGGTGTGGCCGTTGCCTGTGATAGTGCATCAGCACTGTCACAGGCGCTGACGCGCGCACCTGTGTTGTGTTGTTGTGAGTTTGCTATGCCTATAACTATCCATATGTACCTAGGTGGCGGCGCGGGCTGGCGCCGACCGAGCCAGCGAATGTGCGGCGGCAGCCCGCGTTGCCACTGAATTGAATTGAATTGTGTTGTTTGTAAAAAAATCATGCTGTGCAGGCGGAGGATATACCAGATTTTGGTCAGCCAGCCCGCGAATATGTATCCTCCGATTGCACAGCATAATTTTTTCCTTGTTTACGACTTTTTAGTTCGCTTTTGAAGCAGTCGGATTTTTGATTTAACTTTTTTTATCTTTCTTTGTGTGTGGGATATTTTATGTCTTCGTAACATCGGTTAGTAATTGGGTTGATAAATGAGGTGTCTTTTGATTCGTCATGGTGCGATAGTTAATAGGCTATAATTTGATTTAAAATTCTATCAGACCATTAAAAAAAATCGCATTCTGTATATATTTTTGTTTTGGGGTATCATCACCGTCATTTTTTTTTTCTTTTTTTTTTTTTTATATATTATAGGCTCGCGCTTGACCACTATCTCACCTGATGGTAAGCGATGATGTGGTCGACGGTGAAGCACGCTTGCCTAGAAGTAACCTATTCACTCTTGACTTAAAGACTCCTAGATTGTAGCTATCGGGAAACACAGACTCCGGCAGGGAATATTTCCAACTACTTTGTAAAGTTCGTCTGTAGCCCTAAGGTCCGATTACGAAATACACACGGTGTCTAAATCCCGTTTATCAACTATCCTTTCGCTGGTATGCTGAGATAGATTTCTTTATAAATAAGCATAACCTTTGTACCTATTTTTCCGTTCCTTCTTGTCTATTTATTAAACGTGTGTACACAAAATATTAAAAAAATAGGCAGTCTGTCAGGACTGGCAGAGACTGCCAACAAACGTGAAAACTGACTTCACTGGCACAACACTTTTCGTTAGCGTGTCGGTGACGTGAACCTATAACCCGTTCTATCTCCAGCGAATGCTGAGCAGGAGGCACCAGAGCCTCTATGCTCCGCGCAGATTGCCATTGATGTAGTTGACTCAGCTGACATATCAGCAGCTATTCGCCGTCTAAAAGCCCGTTCGTCTGCAGGGCCTGATGGAATTCCACCGTTTATTCTTAAGGACTGCTCAGATGCCTTAAGTGAACCGCTTCTATATGTTTACAATTTAGCCTTAAAAACCGCGACTTACCCCGCAATGTGGAAAATTGCATGAGTTACTCCTGTACCCAAGGGTGGCGACATGGCAAAAGTCGACAACTACAGGCCTATTGCTGTCCTGTCGGCCTTCGGCAAGGTATTCGAGTCGATACTGAACCGGTATATCACCAGGCAGGTCAAATCACAATTAGCGGAATGCCAGCATGGTTTTAGAACCGGCAAATCAACCCTTACTAACCACATTAACTTTGGAGAAATGGATAAAAATAGGCAGGTTGATGTGGCCTATTTTAAAAAGGAATTTGATCGGGTCCAAAATGACGTATTATTACGAAAATTATCTGCGATAGGATTTACCCCCAAGCTGCTTCAACTCTTTTCCAGCTATTTTGCTGACCGCCTACAGTATGTCCAGCTCTGTGGGCATACATCTGGCACATATGTGACTAGTTCTGGTGTGAGCCAAGGTTGTACCCTCGGGCCGACACAATTTATTATTATGGCTAATGACCTGCCGAAGGTCGTCAGGACGGCAAAGTGTCTGATGTTTGCTGATGATCTGAAGCTATCCTTGGGTATCAATCGCGTACAAGACTGTGAGGCGTTGGATATCGATATGGTGGTAAAATGTGGAGAAGTCAATCACTTGAAATTTAATGTCTCCAAGTGCAAGACTATTACATTTACTCGATTGCATGCACCCATTTAATATGACTACCACATATCGGATGTCCCTCTGGAGCGCGTTAAGGAAATCAAGGACTTGGGACTGACATTGGACGTAAATATGACCTTTAATCGGCACATCAATAACATCTGTGCCAAGGCCTTCCAATCACTTGGTTTTGTCATGAGGCACACGAATGGGTTTAAAGATAAGGATGATGTTATGGTATTGTATTATTCTTTTGTGCGCAGCAAATTAGAATATAATTCACTGGTGTGGGATCCGCACGAGCAAAATGATAAGCTAATGATAGAACGGGTTCAACGCAAATTTGCTCGATACCTGTACAAAAAGTTGTATGGGTACTATCCCTATTTATATCCGTCTCTGTTTGTCGTGGGAATGGTGGGCATCAACACGCTGGATCTGCGATGTAAGTGTGCGCTTTTGATGCACTACTTCTTTATGCTGAACAATAGGATCGACGACTCGTCCACGTTGGCTCGCTGTTCACTGTTTGCTCCAGACCGAGTCCGGGTGACGCGCGCCTGTGCTCCGCGATGCCTTATCGCGGCTCCTCCCTTGCGTACCATGACAGCGCGATATGCCCCTACAACCTAGGCACTCAATCAGCTTAACGCCCTTATTGCTCAGGAACCAGGCGTCGATATATTTATGTATCAGGATAAAGCTATGTTAAATGTTTGTGTAAAGTTCTTTAGTTTATAAGTGTTTATGTCTTTGGCTTGCTGTACGCTGTGGTGCAAACTGTTAGTACAGCAAGCAATTGTTATGAATAAAAAAAAAAAAATAAGTTTAGGTTGTGCTTGGTTGTTCAATTTAAGTTGAAGTTTTTCTCCTGTTTTAGATATCGCCATAAGCGCAGGTGATGATACATTAAGGTTTTATACGAATGAAATCTTAACAAACACCATAAGTATTAAGTCCCGAAACCATACCGTATTGGCTTACGACGAGGTCCACAATATGATGATGTACGTCGAACATCAGACCAATAACGACATTATATGTGGTTATGACTTAACTTCTGCAGAAAACAAATGTTTCACTGAAGTAAGCGGTAGAAACATTCATGGACTCGCCTTCGATCCAGTCACAGAGCGAGTCTTCTTTACCGATACTAATGACAGAAGCGTCAATTGGATTTCATTAAAACCTGGATTTAAAAACAACTTCAACGGTCATCTGTTAATAAAGATGGCTGACAGGATCCCTCGCGATATTGTTGTAGATAGCTGTAAAGGGTACGACACCAATTATAGTTTAGTTTAATGTATTTTTCAACAAAATGCTTTTTTTTTCATGATAGTCACGGCAAGAGTTTTTTTTACAGGTATGTTTACTGGCTCAACACGAACCTGGCGAGGCCTACAATAGAGAGGGCTCGACTTGATGGCACTGAAAGAGAAGTTTTTGAGACTCTCACTTCAATATCTCTCTACGCAAATATAATGGAACCAAATAGTTTGGCTATTGACCAACAGAGTCACGCCATTGACGCCACGACTAAATACATTGACATTTTCAAAAAACTCTGTTGTCTTCAGGGGCTTTGGCAAAGAAACAAATCCAATTGAAAGATATTCAAACTCGTTCCATCAAATTGAAGGAAAACAGTGTATGAAGAAAAGACGCCTGTTTATATAGTTGCCAACTACAAAATTAAAGATCAAATTCAGGGAATCCATGACTGCGAGAATCTGAGTAACGTCGAAGTTGCAATAGAACATGATAAGCCGTTTTGTGTTCACGGGACAAAACTTAACGGCCAACCTGCATGCAAATGCACACCTAGATACACCGGCGAGAGGTGTGATGTGTCTGTTTGTGAGAAGCATTGTATGCAAGGGAACTGTAGCTTCAATGATGAGGGGAAACCTGAATGCAGGTAAGACATATTCTTCATCCTATAGATTCCCACTGCTCAGTTACATATACTGTGTAGTAACTTGAATTAAAAGATATGGGTCCATGGATATTATTGCAAATTTTTGTCCATAAAATCTACGTTTGGAATCGTGCAATTAACACCCACATTTTGACTAACTGTTTGAAACCTTGACAATTCAAAAGTGCATACAAATGTTTATTTGAGATATATTATATAATAACTGAGAAAATGAAACTGTGAAATTTTCATTATTTCAGTTGCAACAATGGTTATTCCGGTGAGAGATGCCAAGTTTCTGTCTGTGGAAACTATTGTTTTAATGCGAATGTAGGGTCAATGAAGAGGGACTGCCTGAGTGCAGGTAAAACATATTCTTTTCATCCTATAATTTTGTAAATTGTTAGAGATTAAGTTATATAGGATTTTGTAATTACGTCCATGGATATTCTTGCAAGTTCTTCTCCATAAAGATCTGTGTTTGGAATCATGTAAAAATCTCCCACATTCTGAATAACAACTGATTGACTCCTTCCCTATGGTTTAGTTTAGTTTAGAGCAACGTTCACTGTTAATTTCAACTTAACGTTTTATATGTTTATTATTTCAGGTGCAACGCTGGTTATTCCGGTAAGAGATGTCATGTTCCAGTCTGTAATAACTATTGCTATCAAGGCAACTGTAGTATCAATGATGAGGGGCTTCCAGAATGCAGGTAAAAATATTTTACTCCTTCTTAGGCCTAGTTTCTGAAGACGTGGGGCATTGCGCGTTGCGTTCGGTGGTGTGGACCGCACTAAATTCAAACATGTTGCGTTGCAAGTTAGCGTTTACAGAGATGCGTTGGCCTGTAGATACCACACGCTGCGAGACGCCACGCTGCACGAGACGCACGACGCCGTGCGTCTCCGGAAACGAGGCCTTAGGTTCCCTGCCTAGTCAAACCACACAGTTTTACAGGTTCATAATTTCAGGTGTGACGCTGGATAGCGGGCAGAGGTGTGAAGTTAACGAATGTCATGGATATTGTCTGAACGACGGCCAATGTTCTCTCAATGAGGAGGACGAGCCTTTCTGTCAATGTGTTTAAGGTTACGAGGGTACTAGGTGCGAAGTTGACAAAAATGACAATAACAATTCTTGTTAACCACCACACTAAGTCATCAACCTGTTCCTGTCTGCATTTCAACTAAACTTTAAAACAAATGTGTTTGATATGTCGCCTTCAAAGACCAGATTTGCTTCTTTCCATGCGGCCATTAGTTCTTTGTGTGCCCCAACAAAATTACGGCCCTGGTCACTCCATATATCGCTACATTTTCCTCTTCTGGCTACAAAACGCTTGAATGCAGCGATAAAAGCTTCGGACGTCAAATCACTGACAAGCTCAAGGTGCATAGCCTTGGTTGACATGCATATGAATACACAGATGTATGCTTTTTGAGTTCTGATGCCTCTTCCTTTGGTCATTCTTTTTGTTTTTTGGTATTTTTGTTTCCCAATATAATAGGATGTTTAACCTGCTCATCCACGTCCGCGTTGCGAAGTCGACCGCCCACCCTGAGGATACCATCTCCGTCAAGGTAAGGATTTAAGGTTTTGGTTTTACTTTCTCTTTTTACAGCTTTGTTTAATTTTAGTATATCTATATCATCTTTAAATTCTTCTTGTTGAACTAATTCTATGCATTTCATTAGGGACTTTTCTAATTCCTTTGTAGTGAAACCCTTTTCAGTGTTTTCTAAGCTTCTTTTGAAATGTAAAAATCTTGGACAATAGGTTATTACTTTTATCAATTCTCTTAGATTATTGAATTCTTTAAATTGTAATCTTAGACTTTCTTCAGGTTTAATTTTCTTTAAATTTGCTTGTATTTTATCCCTTTTCATTTCTAATTCTGTAGATAAGTTGTCTTGTTTTAATCTTATTTCTGTTTCAGAGAGCCAAGCTGGACCCTTCCACCACAAATCGGACCCTTTCAGAGCAACTAGTAACCTGCCCCGGGAATCATCGAGATCATCTGAAGATAATCCTGCAGACATTGGGTGTCTGCAGGATTATCTTCAGATGAGACATGGAACCACTGGCTGCTGTTTACATTTTCAGCGATTTCTACAACCCGGTTCGCTACAAATGTTTTTCGCCAGAGAACCATGCAAGGACAATGGTTGAATCTGTCCATGCATATATGTTTGATGAAGGTATTCGCATGGCGTGTTTTATTTGTTTAAGCAACCTCGACAACACCAGCGCTCCACATAGCTCCAAACGTGGTAAGGAAACATTTCTTAACGGTGCTACTCTAGTCTTTGCCGCTTGCATTTTTGTTGATACAGATCCATCTCGCATCTTTACTCGGATGTAAGCTACTGCTGCGTATGCTCGAGTGGAGGCGTCGCTGAAGCCATGGACTTCAATATTTTCTACATCGGTGCTTAATGTGCCAAGCCATCGATCAATATAGACTTCTTTTACTTCTTCAAAGTCCTCACGAAGAGTCAACCACTCATCCGCCAGTTGTTGGTTTATTTTGTCGTCCCAGTCAATCCTTTCTAGCCACAGTTTTTGTATAAGCATTTTAGCCAAGATTAAACTCGGAGCGATCCGTCCCAGCGGATGGATTAGTTTTTGCATGTCCGACAAGATTGTTCTTTTTGTGACATTATCTGACATCTGCGGTAAGTTTATTTTATATTGAAACTGATCTGTTCCTAGATTCCAGATCAATACTAGGGCTTTCACAATTCCATCTAATTTTAAATTTACATGCACTCGAGTTGTTCTCTTACTGGCATCTATAGATTGCATAAACTCAGTAGAATTGGAAGACCATTTTGATAATATAAAGCCACCCTTTTTTAGTAAGTAAGAAACTTCTTGAGCTGCCTGTATAGCTTTCTTTGCAGTGTCATCACCCGATATTAAATCGTTGATATAGAAGTCAGCTTTAATAATGCGTACAGCCTTAGGGTGATATTGACCTTCATCTTCAGCCACTTGATGAAGAGTTCTTACTGCTAGATGGGGTGACGTGTAGATTTCCTTTATGTTACCGTAAGGCGATAAGGGTGTATCGGTTTTGAAAGGTAACTTTACTATGTATCTTCCTTCGTTTGTTCTTGCATGAGTGTTTTCATATATTGTTTCACATAACCTTTCTTCTCTTGTTAACTTTCTTTTCTTTTCAGTATCAATTTCCCAAAGAGATTTTAACAGGTTCTCTACTTCTATTTGCTGATGAAGGACCAGAAAAGATTCTTCCTGTACATTGGTGTTAATTTCTCCAAACAAGATCCATCCCAGGTTTGTTTTTTGGGCAGTTGGAGAACCGGGAGGACCCTTAATTAATTGTTGTTGCACGATTTGTGCATACTCTTTAACACCTAGAAGCAAGTCAATGTGACCCGGTTTGTGATAGTCCGGGTCAGCCAAGTTGAGCCCTTCTAGGTGTGGCCAATGTGTGACAGTAACAGCTTTGGAGGGGATTCTCGTGGTCAACTGTTTACTCATGACGTATGCTTGTATATTGATCTCGAAGCTTGAGTTCCATCGAGAACCAATCTTAAGTTGCACCACGTGATCGACGTTAGTTCTTGTAGATCCCACTCCAATGATATTCCCTCTTGCTGTACGCCTGGTTAGTTTAAGTAATTGAGTCGCCTTCTCGCTGATGAATGACGCTTGCGAACCTTGGTCCACTAACGCACGTAGAACAACAGTGTGATTATGTTCGTTCCGTGCTAAAACTGTTGGCGTGGCCAGTAGTGCTAGACTTGTGCTTTGTTTGGCACTGTGATGCGACGCGATCGTAGTATTGACTATTTCCTCCTTCTCTTCTACACAGTGTTGTGATGCTTTCGGTTGTTGAGATTTCTCAGTTTGTCCCAAAGCAGAATCCTTATTTCGGTGCAGTAGAGGATGATGACGTCGACTGCATATGCGACAGGTCATTTGCAATTTACATTGATAAGCAGAATGGCCTGGTACCAAACAATTAAAGCAAAGTTTGTTTGATTTAACATATTCAGATCTCTCAGCAGGTTGCAGTTCGGTGAAATCTTTACAATGGCATAAAGTGTGTCTTTCTTTACATAGCACGCATTTTCTATCTGCCGTTGATGGTGACGTGGTGGCTGTAGCAGTAACAAGACGTGAACGTTCTTTTGTTGGGTTTTTACGGGTGCCCGATGTTGACATTATAAGTTCTAGCGTACGGTATCTTGATTGCAGAAACTCCTTCAAACCCTTCCAGGTAGGTAATTGGTCTTCTTCATTTGTGCTAGCGGATTGTTCCCACTCCTTATGAGACTCAGGGTCCATTTTCTGTATCACAAGAAAAAGAATTATAGGATCCCATGAGTTCGTACTTATATTTAAATTTTGTAAATTGTTCAAACAATCTGTTGTGACATCTAATAAATTCTTTTTTTTGAAATGCAGATTGAGTATTTATTTTCTTTTGATAAAATCATTTCTTTAACACTGAATTGATAATCAATCTTTTATTTTCGTACCTTGATTTGAGAACACTCCATGCTTGTTTATAATTACTTTGTGTAATTTGAATAGGCTTCAATAATGTCTCTGCCTCCTCGGTGACGCTGCTCTTCAAATAATGCAACTTCTGTACTTCACTGATCGCCGTGTTTTCATGCACTAATGAAATAAATATGTCCTGGAACGTAGGCCAGTCTTCATAATTCCCACTAAAAGTCGGTAGCTGTATCCTCGGCAGCCTAACGAGTTGATCATTATTCGTACTTGCTAACGAATCGAATTTCGATGCTGAGGAAGGCGCGGACGCTGCACATATCGACAACAAAAGATCTTGTAAATCGGCCAATAACACAAGATATAAGTCTTCGTAAATAAAGAAATCTTCGTTAACAAAGTAGTGTAAAGTTTGTTTCTTTTCTTTCGGTGTTATCTTCACTAATTGTTGATGTGTTTCCCTGAACGTTGTCCAATATTGTTCTATACATCTGATTCTTACTTCAACGTACCCTTTTGTCAACCTGCTTTTAGGACATTTCTTCAAATTAACTTGTGTTTTTTGTAATAATGCAGCTGTGTCTTCTAAAACGTTAAGTAATTCCTCAGTAGTACTCATCGCACCTTATATATTTTTCTATTGTTCACTAAACACCTCTGGAATGCGGCGCCCTATTGTTCGCACCGGTCGTTATCTTCGAAAACTAGTTTTTTTTCGTTAATTAATCCGGCTCGAAGGACCACTATGGTGTTCAGGATAAGGTTGATATTTGCTTAGCAGGAATTTGGTTAGTTAAAATGCGTGTTTACTTCAAGACTGTTTATTTGCGACTAAATGGTGGTGGGGACATGACATACAGACGTTAACAGATGCATAGCAATAGCACAATATAGATATAACAATACTCAATATAATTTTTTGTCATCTACCCTATTTAATGTTTTTGTGAATTCAGGTAATTTTATGTAGGTATTTATATTATTAGATTTTTAACGATTTAAGTATTTTAAGTGTTAAAGTGACCGTGTATATAGATAATTATGATAACTGTCTGGAATAAATAAATTAAAAAAGCAGCTACTGGAGTGCCTATCATTTTCTCAAATCAATTACTGTTAAAAATAATGTTAATCTTCATTACTCTCATTATAATAGTGAAAACCAGAAACCATTTATCTCGCTTTCTTTAAATTTCGGGAACCTTTCAATACTATTTTAATCGTGCTGTTGAAAGTGCTACTTATCCTTCTCGATGGAAACTTTCTCGTGTGACTCCCATACACAAGAATGGCTCAAGGTCGCATGTCTCAAACTACAGGCCTATTGCGGTCCTGTCGGCCTTCGGCAATTTGTTCGAGTCTATCTTGAACCGACACATAACCAGACAGAACAGACCGCTACTAAGCAAGAGTCAACCGCAACCAACCTGGTCGGTTTTGTTGATTATGCTGTCTCGGAGATTGACGACAGGAAGCTGGTGGATGCAGCATACTTCGATTTAAAAAAGGCTTTTGACCGTGCTCATAATGACGTGCTATTACATAAGTTTTCAGCCTTAGGATTTACGCCTAAACTCTTAAAGTTATTTTGTAGTTATATTCGTAATCGTAGGCAATACGTTTAACTTGCCGGGTATCAGTAGGAAACTTATGTGACTCAGTCTGGAGTGTGTCAAGGAAGCACTTTTGGCCCAACCCAATACCTGATCATGGTGAATGATTTGGAGGTCATTGTGATGGCGAAGAGTCTGATGTTTGCTGACGCTCTGAAGATTTACTTGGGCATAGGGACTTCGGCTGATTGTGATGCGCTCCAACGGGACATCGACAATGTGGTCGCCTGGATCAACCGCAACCGCTTAGAATTTAATGCAGCTAAGTATAAAACCATGGTTATTATCTCTACTTGTATCCCTCTCTGTTCGTCTCAGGAATGGTGGGTATTGATACCCTCGATCTGAGATAAAAATGTGCACGCCTGTTACATTACTTATTGTTGCTTAGCGGCAAGATCGACAAGTCTGCGGCATTGTCCCGCTGTGGATTATTCGCGCCGGCTCAGTACATGCGACTGCGCTCGTACCGCACAATCTTCATCTTCTTCAGTCGGTCCTTCATTACTGAGGATCGTGGTCACTGGACCACTTTAAGTGGACAATCTGCATCCTTTGACTCCGGTCCAAACTTGCGATCACCACCTGCTGGAATTTGCTTGAGGACGTAGCTTCTTTCACTTGGTCAGACCATCGAGTTGGCGACCGGCCTCGTGCTCTCTTTCCTTCGGTATTGCCAACAATGCCTAGCTTTTCAAGGCTTTTATCTCCTCTTCGCATTATGTGGCCAAAGTAAGTCAAAATACGTTGCAAGCAAACGGATGGTATTTAAAAATACTTCAATTTATTCCCATTTCATTTACCTAATTTTGCCTGTGTTCCACCAAATATACTGAATGTGCACCAAAATATGTTCATTAAAATATGTCATAACGAGCATCTATTTAACAACTGTTGCAAATTTGTAAAAATAGTAATGCACCTAATTTTTGTTTTTTAGTTTAGTTTAGTTTTAGTTTTCAAATAAGTCGACGTAGCCCCGCTGCGCGGGGCTCCTATTTCTGTCTGCAGGGTCAAAAGTAACCTAACACGAACGAGATGACGGGAGCTGAGTACGCTCGCTTTGCTCGCTCACTTCAGCTCCCGTCATCTCGTTCGAACCTAACCTGTCCGTGTCGGGGTGCCCTAAGTTCCCGAGCTCGCTTCGCTCGCTCTTGGACTGATTCTTTGACCATAATTTATTCGTAGATCCACTAGTATTTGGTGCACGATCAGTATTTTTTGGGGAAGAATAAAATAGTTATTGTTACAATAGAATATTTGCAGCGCACTACAATAAAAAAGTGTTATATCTTGGTGTTAATTTGGAATTTGTTTGATGCAACATATTTTGTTGGCCGAGTAGTTTAATTATAGTAAAACAATTAAACGGGTTTAAGATCAATATTTTAGAAATGCATACATAGATGTACCTTTACATTTTTGGTGAACACAAAAATATTATCCTTATTGAAATAAATAAATAAATAATGACAATTTGTCATCAAAATGTCAAAGAAAAATTTTAAAAGCAGCACTATTTGAATTTTGGGCAAGAATGTGGATACAGCGATAAATACGTGTTGCTACGTTAACCCTGGATAAGTTACTAAGAGGCAGGGGCACAAGCGCGAGACGGACGGATATTTGGAAGCCGTATAGTAACATGGATTTGATATTGAAACCGAAGATGTTGAGTTTATCCTTCGGGTCATATTCAGCGATTGACAAACAGGTCTCAGCTGCGCAAAAAACGATAAATTAAATTGAAAAACGTTGCCCCACGCAAGGAATTCCTTCCTGTATAGTGGGTGCGTACCATCACTCATTCCTTTCGCAGATACCTGCTTGTTAAATACCTGATGGTATTTGGTAGAATTTGACCTGAAGGTACACTAGCGAGAGATGTAAAATAAAACCACTGTGTACTGATCTGAGGTGATAGCTCATTTATTAAAAAAATAACGTTTGCTTATACCCTAATCACGGTAACCAAACCATTGCGACTTCTAACTCGAAGCCAACGCCATCTATCGAGCACGCCAGAAACTTTACAAAGAGTTCGGTCGTGAACATACCGCCCACCAAGGACGTTATTGGCGGAATGTCCTTCTAAACTGAACCGTGGCAAATTATGAATGCAAGTTGATCTAAACATTTGTACTACATGAGAAAATAATTTGAACTAAAATCGACAAGCTATGGTTCATAAACATAACTATAAAACTCAATTCGTAATGACTAACGAATGTTAAAATAACTTAGAGCTAAACATGAATTATTCTAGGTTATACTAACATAATATAAAATTGTAAACAGTGTAAAAGGAAACTTAAAATTTATGTATTATTCGATTTTTCAAAGTTGATTTAAAGTTTACATGCGTAAAAAGATATTTGTATAAATTTATGCTAAAATTATAAAAAGTGTAAAATAGTTGTAAAAATCATAGTTAAGTAAAATATGTAAACAATAAATTAACAACAACAACATTCTTATTCAACTACGAGTAAAATACATATTTTGGATGTTGGTCTTTTGATTGTTTAGGATTTGGTGCGCAATGTGACAGCACGGGTGATGTGGTCATCGCCGGGATGTTTATCCATTACGCGACCTAACTACCAACGACTTGGCGGCAAATCGTCATCTTTAATTTATTGTTTTGTTTAATATTTTTGTCCTGGTGTTGTTTTCATTTGTACTATTTTAATCTGTTCATTCTTTATTCTCATTTGTTCTAGTTTGACCTATTTGCTTCTTTATTTTCGATTGTTTTTGTTTGACCTTTATATTCTAGTTTGACCTAATTGTTTTTGTTTGACCTAATTGTTCTAGTTTGACCTATTTGTTCTTGTTTGACCTATTTGTTCTTGTTTGACCTATTTGTTCTTTTTTGACCTATTTGTTTTTGTTTGACCTATTTGTTCTTGTTTGACCTATTTGTTCTAGATTGACCTAATTGTTCTTCAATTTCCCAAATTTTTCATAACATTTCGTATGCATTAACTTGTGCATGCAACACATTAGTTTTAGGTGAACTTTTAGATGTGTTCCTACTAACTGCACCGGGTAGGATCTACCATAAGGTAATGTTCTGAGCATTCTACGCACGAAAACGATTTTCTATAAAAGTTTTGAATTGCTTGAAAGTTGGTAAGTCATTGTTGGAGTCATTGTTGCAAGTAATAAGCTCCCATTGTTTACGCGTTTCGTTGTCTAATTTAAAGGTAACAATGACATCCCATGTCCTCACGTTTATATAATTTAGATTTATTTTCTTTAAATAATGCCTAATCCCCTTTCACTAATTCTAGCTTTGTTTCTATGTATTCTAGCGTTAATCTATCTTTACGACATTTTTTAAAATTTGTCAATTCCTTTGTGATAACATTCTGTTGATCTTTCAAAACGTTAATTAATCCATCCATTTTTATAATTGATTTATGTTCTTAACAAATAAGCAAAATGTTTAATTGATTTTAACTTGATAAAATTTTGTAAACACAACAATTGTATAAGTTGATAAAATCTGGATAAATGAATAGGTAACATTTTCCTCAAAGATATAAAATATCCAAAATTTCTGAGTGTTGTTGCAACATAAGCAGTAAACTTATAACTAACAGCTGACTGGTTTTCTAAGTTCTAAAATTATCCAACAAAATAAAACAATTTATACAAGTCCCAAATCATAATTTCAAATTTTACAAGTGTTTTGGAAACTCACAAAATCAGGTATAAATCGGGCATAGGTTCCCCGTTCCTCAGTTTTCTATAAAATATTCTAAGTCCTAAATCTAACATGCACGCAAATTGGTAATATACTAAAAGTTTCTAAGTCTAAAAATATTCTTAAATTTTACAAGTCCAAGATTACGAAATTATTTTCTAAGTTGAAACTTCTTCACTATTCATAACCGGCGGTGGCGTGCGTCGATTAGCAAGATGTATGAGTGTGAACATCAAGAATATGTATGGATCGTAGCTGGTGGCGTTCTATAGTTTCTGCCTAATCCCATGAGAAAAAGACTGAGTATATGTATTATGTATCTCAGTGTTAATAACATAGTAAAACTTGATCATAATAATGAGTACAATGACCCTTTTTCATAATTTGCGTTTATTCTGTAACACGTTATGTAGATAATTACTGATTGAAATAAATGATTTAACATTGATATGTTTAATTTTTATTTTTCAGGGTATATATCATTTGAAGAACATGTCATTGCCTTTTGTACCGAAAGGATTCCCGTTCAATAAGCTGTTTTTGTTTTTCTTTGTTTTGATAAGTTATTTTTTTTATATTCTGATTAATTCACGATTCAATTCATTCGCTTTAGTATGACGCAGTGTGGATTTAATACAGTTTGTTTTTGTGAGTGACCGTTTCACGGTGTGTGATTACCGCAAAACCACAAAATTTGTATTTTTGCTTTATAATGTTGTAATTTGATACGATCTTTTTGTAAACAACATGCAAAAATCAAAAAGCAAAATCATTAGATCAAAGTGCACGTCAACTTTTTGATATCTCGTCAACCGATCGGTTTTCCGAATTATTTTTGATCGAACTTCATTTTACCGAAAACTATTGAACGACGTCTTTTTTGCTATATGCATTATTCAGATATATTTATTTGCATAAACATGTGTATACATACAACAAATAAAAATAAGTGCATGCAGGATAACAAGAATAGAAATGGCTCAAACATGTTTGCCCCATACTGCGGCGCGGGCGTGCAAATCTTGGATTAATTAATTAATACAATAAAAATTATAAATTAAGAATACAAACAATAAATTAAATTCATTCAAAAGTAATTATCACAATTAATTTCAACAAAACAAACAAAGTAAAACAGTGAAAAATAAATGCCAAAAATGTAAAAGATATAAAATAACAATAAAAACAAAATAATAATAAGCAAATGTCAAATAGAAACAATTTGTGCCAAATTTTAGTAAAAATATCAATAAACGTCATTAACAATCATTTATGTCTAATCAATTCAACATTACATCAATCAATTGTCAAATAGCAATAATGTAGGTATGTCAAGGGTTATTAAAATGTCACAATAATAAAAATAATTTAACAATGTATGTCAAATCTGTACAAAATTTAAATCAAATGTCAAAATAAAAAATAAAAAAATAGAAAATAATAATATAAGATATAAGTCAGATCCATACAAAAGTTAGTCAAAACACAACGTCATATAATATATTCACTGTTGGAGTAAAAACATTTATCACAGAGCCAGTTATAAAGTTTGGAATTAAAATCCTTTGTGTGTCTCTAAATTTATAATCTCTGAGTTCTTTAGGTAATTTGTTATAAATTTGTACTGCCATATTAAAACAATTTTTATCACAAATTTTCAGCTTGTTTCTTGGAATTACCAGTGGTTTTTGAACAACTTTCCTTTTGAGTAACGCCTTTTCGTCCTTTTCGAATAGTGAGTGGTTATTCCTTACAAATTTGCACATTTCAAATATATAAAGGGATGGAAGAGTAAGTAGCCTTTGCTTAAGAAATATAGGTCTGCAAGAGTCTGTCCATTTAACATTGAAAATTGATCTCAAACACTTTTTCTGGGCAATGAATGCCCTTTGGGCATCAGTTGAATTTCCCCATATGATGATGCCGTATCTTAAAATGGAACCTACATGGCTATGGTATACCATTTTAGCAGTTTGTATGTTGGTCAGATTTTTAATTCTCTTGAGTGCAAATACAAATTTATTTATTCTTTTACACACCTGATCAACATGAGCTTTCCAATTACAAAATCTATCAATTACTATGCCTAAAAATTTAATGTCAAGTACTTCTTCTACGTCAATATTGTTATGTTTAATTTGTAAATTCATTGTGCCCCTATTTTTATTATTGTATGTCATAAAATTAATAAATTTAGTTTTGCTCGTGTTTATCTTTAGATTGTTTCTACCTAGCCAGGCGATTACATAATTTAATGCTTTATTTGAGATATTTGACGCGTTTTCAGTAGTTTTTGCTTTAGTTAAAATTGTAGTATCATCTGCAAACAATAAAGTGAATTCATCTGTCGAGTTTGGTAATTCATTAATGTAGATGATAAACAATATGGGTCCGAGGACACTACCTTGGGGAACTCCATATTGATTTTCTAAGTATTTTGACCTATAATTTGTTAGCGTTTTAGTTTTGGTACATATCTTCTTTATTTCCGTGCATTGCTGTCGACCTGTCAAGTAACTTTGGAACCAATTATATGCTGGTCCTCGTATACCATATTGATCAAGTTTTATTAATAAATTTTTGTGGCATACCATGTCGAAAGCCTTGCTCATATCTAAAAATATTGCTACTGGAATTTCTCTTTTATCTATCGAGTTCATAATTTCTCTCACTAATTTAAAACATGCTAGTACAGTTGATCTTTTCTTAATGAAACCGTGTTGTTTCTCACTTATGACCTCATTTCTCTCAAAAACCCGCATAACTCTGGTGCACATAACTTTCTCAAATATCTTTGAGAATATTGGAACCAGGATAATCGGTCTATAGTTTCCTGGCTCAGTTCTAGATCCCTTCTTGTGAATTGGTTTTACTACTGAAAATTTGAGTTTATCAGGGAATATCCCATTTTCTATAGATAGGTTTATAATGTGTGTGAGAGGCTCAGTGATAGTTAGAGCGTTTTGTTTCAACATTTTCGTAGTGATGTTGTCATAACCAGCGGAGTTTGTATTCCGTAGATTCATTATTGTTTTAAATATTTCCATACAGCCTACTGGTTCGAGATATATTGAATTTGCTAATCTTTTTTCGTTTTTGGGTTTTGGCTTATTGTGATTGGACCTTTGGGTATCATCAGCTTGAGCAACGTTTGTGAAATATTTATTTAAATATTCTGCAATATCGTTACCTTGTCTCAAAATATCTTTCCCGTCTAGAATTTCTTTGATTTCGTAATTTTCATTATTCTGTTTTAGCCTATCATTAACTATTTTCCACGTCGCTTTACATTTATTGTCATATTTGACATGACATGTGTTGATTATCTCATTGTACAGACGACATGCTCTTTTTATAAAAGTATTCTTGCCGTAATTGGTTCGGGCGAAACCAATTCGGAAGAGAGTTCTTCTGCGTGCATTTAAGCGTGGACATCCAAAACTTATTTTGCTGAGAAGATAAGGGGAGTCCAATTGGCCTCTGATAATTTTATATAAATATAATAGATCTCGCTCTGCACGACGTTCCTCCAATTTCTGAAGCCTAGGTGTATGATCAGTTCCAGAGTTAAATCGCCAACTCAAGTGCTTAGTAAATTTATTTTGCAATTTTTGAATTTGTTCAATATAAACTGAATACTGGGGATTCCAAACCGCTGAAGCATATTCAAGAATTGACCTTACAAGTGTCCTATAAAGAAGGATCAATGTTGACTTATGTTTGAAATCCCTACCAACTCTTAGTACGAATCCCAACATGCGAAATGCCTTGTTGGTCATAGTGGTTATATGAGAATCAAAGAAAAGTTTACTGTCAAGTTGGACCCCAAGGTCCCTAATAATAAATTTAGATTGTTTAAATATATTGAATACGTCATTTATATATAAATTAAATAATAGAGGTACGAGGTGCGAGCCCTGGGGCACACCGGATGAAATAGGCATAAAGGATGAGCAATACCCCATTACCGTAACTGCTTGACGCCATATACCAATATACTCAAGTTTTTAAATTAACAGATTATGAGAAATTTTATTAAATTCTTTTGAGTAATCGGTATACACGACATCCACCTTGTGACCATTATCCATGGCCGTCACTATGTAGTCAATATATTCGCATAGGTTTGTTTCAGTCGATTTTTTTTTTAACAAATCCATGTTGCTCAAGTATTATAGGTGGCTTTAATAAGGGCGTTATTAAGTCACAGACGATTCGCTTAAAGAGCTTAGGTATAACACTCAACTTAGAAATTGGCCGATAATTTGTAATGTCATGCTTGTCACCATTCTTAAATAAAGGTACAACGTAGGAACGTTTCCAATCGAAAGGCATAATACCAGACCGCAATGAGGAGTTAAATAGCAGATATAAGGGAAGGGCAATATTTTGCAACATCTCTGCAGAAACAGTGGTGGAATTCCATCAGGGCCACTGCCCTTGTTTACATCAAGATATTTGATATACTTTACAATGGTATTAAATGGAATATATACATTGCTAAGATTTAAAGCATTAGAATCAGACAAAGAAGATGACGTCATAGACACGTCATTGTGTTTATCGAAAACTGAGTGAAAATGTACATTAAAAAGGTCACTAATCTCTTTACCATCGAAGGAGGATACATTTCCTAGGAACAAGTTATCTGGCAAAGTGTTTAACGACTTTTTAGATTTTACATAGGTCCAAAAGTATTTGCAATTGTTTTTAATATTGTCTTCTGACCTTGCAATAAATAATTCCTAACATTCCAGGCTGACCCTTTTTGCTCTCTCTCTCAGAAGGTCAACGCTACGGTAATCACTATAATTGTCGTAACGCTTCCATTTTGCATGATACTCGTACTTAGTTTTCTCTTTGATGATTTTTATCAGTGCCGGGGAATACCGTATAGGGTACCTATTGCGGTCAACAGATTTTTTTACAGGATTCATTTCTCTTACGATTTTATCAATAATATTATCCGGTCATCTGTCCATTCATCCGAATCAGGATTAAAACAATGGTAATTTCTATTGTGTCTGCTTATTGACAGTTGAAGGTATTGGAACTTTGTTACGGACTCGTTAATATCTTGAACGCTATCCAATATACCATGCCAGTCCACCTGAGACAAAGCAATATTAATGTCATCATAATTCGCATCCCGGAAGAAATACTAGGTTGTATTTCGCGGAGAACGAAGGGTTTCAGGAAATAAGTCAACCAAAGAAATGTCAAGGGCAGGGTGCTGGTCATCCTCATGCACCAAAGGAAACTTAGAGTTAATAAAAACTTTACAATCACATATTTTCCGAGGTTACTAAAAGATAAAAATCCCAATAAAGCGTTAACTAGACCATCAGTACAATTAACACCCAGTGTGGCACGAGCTCCCAGCCCAGCAGATGAACACTGAGCATTGCTAATGTTAAAGTCACCAGTTAACAGAAAGTGATCGTTCGGATAACTCGTTAAACAATGCGACACTTGATCTAAAAACTCAACCAGATCGTTTTTTTGAAAGGTACACTGTGGAAAATAGCAAGTATATAACCTCAGTGGTAATTGCTGAGACTTTTTTTTAAGGCGTATGGTTAGAGAAATAATATCTGACGATAGTCTGTTATTCGAGCAAGATATGTTTATGTCACCTACTGCAATGCCCTTTCTGATCGCAATGAGAACTCCGTCCCCAATCCTGTCTGATCTAGAATCATAGTCGCGGTCACACCTATAAACATTGTATCTAAGGTCAAATAATGCAGAGCTGAAAATTCCAGGCATCAACCAAGTTTCACACAAGCAGATCACATCATACGTGCAAAGCAACAAGTTATTATAAAACAGATTAGTTTTAGTGTAGAATCCACGCACGTTTTGATAAAAAATATTTAAATTAGTACTGAATGTGCAATGTAAAACTCAGAACACTTAATAAACAACAAGTTAGAAAAATAGTGTCGCTGGAATAAAAACGTTTGGATGTTAAAGCTCATGGCACGTTTATCAGCGCAATTGAATAAATTATGAATAAGAAGCTCAAGAAATCTCTTCCAAAATAAAATCGTTACGACTATTTTTTCACCTTACTCTGAAAAAACTTTGTTATTTTAATGAAAGCGGTAAGTTTTTTTGTTTTTTTGCTCACACCATAAATTACTATTATAAGACTATACGTGAGGATTTGTAATTGGCTTTCTGTTTACTATGGTTTCCTTGTTTACCTGTATTTATTAGCTGTAAGTCCTCCATGTACTAAAATAAATAAATAAAACACAAAGTTCAAATTTATTTTAGAAACAATAAAGATGTCTCCGGAAGCTCGACTCGCCGTTCACAACAGCGTGCTGGTGCCTACACTTATGTATGGAAGTGAAGGCTGGGTATGGCAAAAAAGACATGAAAGTAGGATTAATGCAGTAGAAATGCGCTCCTTGCGGAGTACGTGTGGTGTAACTTTAAATGATAGATTGAGGAATGAGGTAATAAGACAACGTTGTGGTTTAAAAGAAGATGTAGTGACTAAAATTGAAAAGGGTATGTTAAGATGGTTTGGCCATGTTGAGAGGATGAATGAAAGTCGACTTACGAAAGGTATTTACAAGGCAGACGTGAATGAAAACGCCGGGAGGGGACGCCCTAGAAAGACATACATAGACCTTATAGGTTATGTTCTTCAGAAAGGCCAAGTGCGCAGTACCCATAACCGGCGCGTGTGTATGACAAGATGTATGAATGTGTGTTTATGTATGTATGTATGTAATAAAAATAAATTGCTTTAGGAAAAATACTACTAGTGAACTAAACAATACAAAATGGCAATTTGAACTTGGTGGCGCGTAGGGCTGGTTTAGTGGACTGTATGTGCGGTGCGAAGCAAAACGATTGACAAACGCTTGATGATAGGCAATTCGAGTTGCGGGGATGTTGGATAACAGAGTACAACCCGAAAATAATTAGGGAAGGAAGCACAAACCTTTTCTGGAGCCGCGTGGTAGCGTCGTCGTGGCACTGAAACACTTCACCAGGGTTCAAGGGCAGCTGGGCTTCAAGTTACTGTCATCGCACGTAAATCACAAACACAAACTGTTTATTATAGTCGTATTACATGCGAAAATGCGATGGTTTCAAAGTTATCAATAATTTTCACAGAGCGGGGCGACGCCATATATTCGTACGCGATGCGGTTCAATTCGGAAGTCATTTCCAAACAAAATGACGGAGCAATTCTTCTTGTTCAGTCGCGAGGATGTGCGGAAAAGGGATAGGTATAGGAAATAGCGGATGTCAATCATATTTTGCATGTTGGCGCAACCATCCCCCCCGGGTTTGAAGGGTTACCTTCAAAACAAACAATAAGCGAAACTATTCAAAAACTAAATTCAGGTGTAACCTCTTACTGCTAAACTATTCCTTAATTGACAACCGACCGATCGATGGGAGAACACTGATCTCCTAAACTTAAAACAACTCTGTAGCAATGATCTACGATGAACGTGCACCCATCTTACTCTCGCGCGTGCGCGACGTATAGCGCCGTCTGCACGCACACTATAATTATTACCGGCGCTAGCCAGTGCTGCCAACTTAGCAATTTCAGCGCCAGATCTAGCGCTTTTTTGGTCAATAGCGCGTTCTAGCGCCTAGCGCTAAATCTAGCGCTTTTTGAAAATCTGTACTTTCTTTAAACAAGTGCGAGTCGGACTCGCGCACGAAGGGTTCCGTACTTGGTAAATTGCGGTTTACGATTTATGACGTATTAAAAAAAACTACGTACTAGATCTCGTTCAAACCAATTTTCGTTGGAAGTTTACATGGTAATGTACATAATATATTTTTTTTAGTTTTATCATTCTCTTATTTTAGAAGTTACAGGGGGGGGGACACACATTTTACCACTTTGGAAGTGTCTCTCGCGCAAACTATTCAGTTTACAAAAAAATTATATTAGAAACCTCAATATCATTTTTGAAGACCTATTCATAGATACCCCACACGTATGGGTTTGATGAAAAAAAATATTTTTAGTTTCAGTTTCAAGTATGGGAGCCCCCAAAATTTATTGTTTTTTTTCTATTATTGTGTGAAAATCTTATTGCGGTTCACAGAATACATCTACTTACCAAGTTTCAACATCATAGTTCTTATAGTTTCGGAGAAAAGTGGCTGTGACATACGGACGGACAGACAGACAGACAGACAGACAGACAGACAGAAAGACATGACGAATCTATAAGGGTTCCGTATTTTGCCATTTGGCTACGGAACCCTAAAAAAGAGTAACTGCGCAAACTTTCAACTTCCCAACGACGTGTTGAGGACAATTTCATCCACAGATTAATATAAATTGATGTCCAAAACTGATCAAGACCAACCTTATATCAGCCTAAGAAGCAATTGTAGTAGAATCAGACGATGATGAATTAATTTAATCCCTTTATTTTATAAACTAATTACATTAAAACGTCACTACTTTTTTATTATTGCTAAACAAGTACTCTAATCTCTTTTATATGACATAATTTGATTGAATAAAAAAAAATATCTGCGTTTATACATTTATAGTCTCAAATAATTGGGCGTTTTGTTTGAATTTGGCGCCGAATTTGACCGATTTTTTGACAGCGACCATTAAGCGCGTTCTAGCGCTTTTTTAAAGAGCTAACAGCGCGTTTTTGCTTAAACGAGTTGGCAGCACTGGCGCTGGCGCATCCTCATTCCTCTAACCTCTTCAGTACGTATTTAGTTCCGAGGCTGGCATGTCGTCTGTTCGTGCGGCGAGTGTTTACATATTGTGTCGTAAGTATGTGGATACGGGAGTCCCACAGTACCATACTAATGTATACACCCATCAACTACCATCATTACTCAAAATATTGTAGATGTCTTATTAAATATTGACTTTATTTTTTGCATTTTCTGAGAAAATTTACCATAGTAATGTATATTTTTTTACACCATCAAAAAGTAGAGATTTCAACGAACAAAGAGCCCACCGACTTTTAAAAAATCAAATATTTTGACACGAGAATTTTCAATTGAAAATTAGGGTAGTTTTTTCGATATTATGTCAAAATATTTAATTTTACCAAACTATGTGAAAACAATAAAAAATTGTAAAAGAAAAATTAAAAACCAACAACTTGGTTATTTGAATTTTTCACATACAGTTTGAGGTTATGTGAAAAAAGTGTCAATACAAAAGTATTAGATGTTTTTATTATCTACAACTTTGCCATTTAACTTTTTTCCATAGGACTTGTATTTTTGCCGGAAATCGAGGTAAACCATTTTCACCCTTAAAAACTCACCCTCTTCCCCTATCCGACCTCAGATCGCCCGTAAATTATTTTACAATGCATGTCCTCGAAAAGAGCGGTTTTCCAAGCAGCCAAACTGAGCGGAAAGTGTCACTTTTTTTCACTAGTGCTTTTTACTTTCCTGTACTTTTTTAATTTTTATCTCCAACGTCAGCCCGACGCATAAAATTTTTATTATTTGAGAAAAAAATTAAAAATTAGTTATGTACAGATAACATTCGTAAAAAGGTAAAATAAAACTAATACTTAATTTTAGGCGTTTTTAATTACTCTAGATTTCGATTTTAATCAATAAATTAATTTTAAATATTCATTAAATATGTTTGGCAGAACGTATATTTTGCTCGTGCCTTATTGCGTTACGATGTGACAGCTATTCGCACATGCGCAGTAGATATGCCCGAGGAACTATTAGTTAATCTGTGGATATGCTGAAGGCGTTTGAATAAGCCCGCTATTTTATTAATTTCATTTGATTAATTTATTTATTTCCTCGCACAATGCATAGTAAAATGTTGTATGATACACGTACGTAAGATGATTTCCGACTTGTGTCGATTTATCCACTCACTCGCTTCGCTCGCTCGTGAATAAAAATGCCACTCATCGGAAATCACCTGCCTTCCGCACTTGTAGCATAAATAACTATTTCCTTTCATTTTTATAATATTCTTCTTCTTTTCCAATGGGTTTCAACCTACTATTTTTCTTATTCACTTTTTATTATTTTTAAAGGCTTTTACCCTGCCGGAGCATGGCAAACCCAAGACGTTTGTGACAAGACATGATAAAATTTGTCCATGTCTTACAATTTGTCATTTATGCTAGCACGGGTCAACCATGTGACATATTTCAAAGGCGCGACATGCCTTTCTTGTTGCTGCCCGGCGAGTACGGCCTATGTCGTAAAATAAAATAAAAATTTAAAAATTAAATTTCGTGACGTTTATTTGGGACTCATCGGGTCTTAATTGCTAATACGGGCGCACCCATTTTGTAAAAAATTACACATTTTGACAGATGATTGAAAAAAATGTATCACTTTCGTTCGAAGATGGTGATAAAATTGTATAGTTGAAAAAATAAATATTTTCCTTCTAATTACTGCACCAAATGGCAATAAATTTATTTTGTTTGTGGTGATCAATGCTTATTAATTAATTGAAATGCTACACAGGATTATTAATTAATTTTATATTATTCTTATTCCATTTATTCATTTTATATACATATTTTTACATTTTTAAATATTATTCTATAAAAAATAAAATAAAATAAACATTTAAAAATACAAAAATAGTAGCCCACCGGTATCGGGAACAGGGCTCCTGAGAGAGGAACCTCCTACCGATATGCGCCATGTCCAGCAGTACCGCTTTCTGGATCAAGCCCTTGATCCAACTGCCCAACGAGAGCCTCCTCAGATGTTCGTCGAGGCTCTTGGCTATTATGCCATTGGCCTTCACGAGGTTCTCGTCATGGGGGACCACTATATCAACAATCATTGCGCGACGCTCTAGTCGGTCTGTGATGATAGACCGATCCCAATACAATGTGACATTGCCATTTTCGAGAACTGGGTCGGGCACATGCTTATAGTAAGGCACTTCCGATTTCACAAGATTGTATTTAAGAGCAAGTTGCTGATGGATAATCCTGGCTACAAATCAAATCAAATCAAAATATTTATTTGCCAGAAAATATATTGTTTAACAAGGAAAGATCTTAAAGCCTAAAAGTTATTGTATTCTGCCTGCAAGCAAGCGTGCAAATTACTTCCAATAATAATTAGTTTCTCGACATCATACCCAAAACACAATAGTAAACATTATATAAAAAAACCAGACCAAACCCAAACAACATTGATGCTTCATTTATACTTTCAATGGTCAGATTATAAAAAATTAAAATTAGATTACAATTAAAAATGCCAATAATAAACATTAAATGTCAATCCCATATTTAAATGTCAATAACTAATATGCCAATACTTACAATTGTCAGATCATAAACTCGACAATAATTAAATAGTAAAATAAAAATGTCAATAAAAAAAATTAACATGTCAATAATTAAAATTAAAAATGTTAAAAATGTCAATCAAATAAATTAAAATTGTCGATCAAATAAATTAAAATGTCAACAATTGAAATTAAAAATGTCAATCAAATACAAATACAAGGTTGTGTCTATGCAAGTAGTCTCCGTTAGCCAGACTAGAACAACCGGAGATAATGTGACGGATAGATTCCCCCGGCCGGTGACATGCCCGACAAATGTCAACTGTGCCGTCCTTCACAATGTATTTCCGGTAGTTGTTCGTCATCATAATTTCGTCCATAATCGCAAAGACAAAACCTTCGGTTTCCCCGAAAAGGTCACCAAATCGCAGCCAGGCCACGGACTCTAAAAGATCTACATCGGCCCCATGTAGGACCCGGTAGAAGCGTCCGTGAAGCTCCTTGCTCCGCCATACCTCCCTGCGGTCATTAGTAGATACTAATGACCGCAGGGATTAGATAGTACTATAGGTTTGCGCCAGTTCTCGTTAGCCAAGGAGAGCGGGGTAAGGCCCTTGCCCACCGCTACCACATCTCGATGCATACCTACGTCGACGGCCTGGAAGTATTCCCTAAGACTGCATACCTCGCGGTTGTGCAGGGCCTTAGCATTTAAAAAGCCATGACCACCGCACTTCTGCGGGATAAACAGTCTCATAACCGATGATCGTGGGTGATGCATACGATTTGCGGTAAGCAATGTGCGGACTCTCCAATCCAGGGCGTCAAGTTCTGTCTGAGTCCATTTGAGTATGCCGAAAGAATACATCAAGACCGGCATGACCTTTTCAGGCGGCCAAAGAAGCGTTCCTTCAACGACTGTTTAACGTCAATAGCGTTGATGCCTAGTGCTTCCGACATACCCAAATACTTGTAAGTTTCGGTTGAGGAAAGGGATCGAAGGTGTATGGAATCCGAGAGTTGTATTCCCATGGATTCCATAATCTCCCGTCGCTTTACATGCATGACTGCACATTAATTGTCCACACCAAATTCCATCCTGATGGCGTCACTAAAGGTTTCTGTAACCTTCAGTAGCTTCATCAGTTGCAAGTTGTTGGAGGCAAAGTGCTTCAGATCATCCATGTGAAGGAGGTGAGATGTGACCTGACCTCCTCTTCTCAACCGATAGCCCAGGCCTGAACCCTCCAGCAATGTACTAAGAGGGTTCAGGGCTAAACAAAACCACTTATTTTGATTATTATTTTTTTATAATAATTTTCTTTTATTCCATATTCTTTTTACTTTCTACATTTTGAAATATTACTTAAATAAAACTCCCAAAAAACATTTAAAATAAAAAAATAGCGGCCCACCGGTATCGGGAACAGGGTCCAAGCTATTATATATTTATGTAATTATTAAAAAAAATCACAATAATTATATCTTTCTAACAAACACTTACTATGTTATCAAACAGACAAAGAAAAACAAAGTGTGCATAAGTCTATGGTCGTGGGTCAAATATTAATTTGTTCCCAATAAAATTAAAAAGTTGTTTATTTGTATGAACGGCACACTTTTGTACGTATTATTTTATTTGGTCGTCTATTCAGATTATGTCGCACTATGAAGTCAGCAACAAGAAAGGCATGTCGCGCCTTTAACCTATGTCACATGGTTGTCCCGTGCTAGCATTTAAGACAAATTGTAAGACATGACATATTTTATCATAACTTTTTTAAATATTTGTAGTTCAAGTCGAAAACCATGAGATGTGAAAAAAAAAACTTAAATTCGTGTTGGGATGCTGGTAGCATGGGGCTAGCAAAGGGGGGGGGGGGGGGCATTTTGATTATTTTTTGCCTAGGACATACCGTTATCGAGATAACATTTTGGAAATATAGAGCGTTTTAAGCCGAATAAAATAAGATTCGGAGGCCCATAATTCGGAAACAGCGCGTCGTAGGGCTATGCTTCTCAGAACCTAAATGGTTTTTATGGCCAAGATTAAATCGAAACTGCTATAAAATTGGAAAATTTCCGAAAAAGAAAAAAATAAACGTCAAGAAGTTATGCCACAAGTCAAGAAAATATCTCACGCCGCCTTGCTAGCATTTATGACAAAATGGCTTTATCGCCCAAACTGTGATAAAAAGTGTGACTTAAGCCATGTCACAGTGGGCCGTGCTCGCCGGGCTGGTCTATATATGCTAGACATGCTCACAAAAATGTAAAATGTATCCACTGTAATGACAGCCTACCATGCATTATGTGGTGTCCACGCTGAGATATGGTGTAATTTTCTAGGCGAAATTGACGGAATGGGTGACATGCAGTGTGTAGACTTAAGACATCAGTGGTCTTATGATAGTATGATTGCCTAATATGACACTAACCCACATAAGTTGCATTGTCGAATAGTTAAGAACAAACGGTCTTCTAATTAATTTACAGAAAACTAATTTCATGATATTCAGAACCAAGACTAAACCACCAACGGACTTAAACATACCTGCATTTTACTGGAATGAAATTAATGGAGTTGATATAACAAAATCCTAAGGTTTGAATTAATTTAAATTGGAAATCACATGTGGAATCAGTCTGCTTAAAATTGAATAGATATTCCTATATGACAGCCTACCATGCATTATGTGGTGTCCACGCTGAGGTATGGTGTAATTTTCTAGGCAAAATCGATGGAATGGGTGACACACTTTCAAATCAAAGGGTGTTTGACAAACACGTTTGCGATGTATCCAGAAGCTTGTTCAGTTCAGTAGTACGCGCGAGCTTGCGGGTGGCGGACGTAGATAATAGTGTTGGTCAAATTTACGAATTGTGACATTTTGTGTATCCAAAGCTAAATTGTAAGGAAAAATGTCTGATTGGTCTGAGGAGGTTAACCCGAAAGTAATCGCTGCCACAACAAGCTAGTCGTCTGCCATGTTTGCCATTCCGGAATATACTAGCACGTTCGCCAAGCCTGTCGATGCCGTGTTTGTGTTGGATGATTGTGGTCAGTGTTTGGTTTTACTGTTTGTGGCAAAAAACAAGCGTGTGGAGGCTGTGTGAAGGATTATCAAAAAGGGAAACCTTATGGCAGATAATATTTATGACAATAGTAATAAAATCCTTTACCCTCTATTATTATTTATCTGGGACTTTATTTATTTTATCGACATTAATTGCATCATCTACTCTGGCATTTATTTAATCTTTCACTACTAGATTCACCTAGACATTGAAAAATAAAATGGTTAAAATAATTTTCCTTTTAAAGACCGGGACCATAAGGTCCCGGTCTTTTGAAAGGCGTGCGAGGAACCGAAGCCAACTCGTTGAGGCCCCGTTAGGCATGTATCAGGAAATGTGGCACCAACCGACGATTATCCCCGTATGCACTACGCAACTGCACCCAAGGATAATGTTCGGAACGAGAACGTTTCGTTCCTTGTTGTTATTTTGTTGCAACATTGAGTCGGCTCGCTGTCATCGATTTTACAGCTTTTGGTTGAGGAGTTGCCACTTGTCACTTGGCTAGAAAAATTGTCACCAAGCACCACGAAATCGGGATCTTGTTTTGATTATTATAATCGTTGAATAATCAACTCAGCTGCATCTTAATTACATCCGCGATTCGCGATTTGTATTGTGCAGCGTCTGTGCAATTGGTTTTTGTGTATATTTCGCGCGCAGTGAAGTGCCTTTGCCGGGAACGCATGCTGGTAGTTGGACTCCGGCTCAGAACGCGTTTGTGTCCCTCATCCCATCATTGTCCTCCATTATTATATATATTGCCTTCCTCTCCCTGTACCACGCACGGCACGGGATTGAACGAGGAGCAGAAGAACCCCACGAGAACTCGGATAAGAGTGACCAGTGACCAGAGTGAGAGACAAGCCTTCCAGTGCAGAGGTAACCGGATTATATGCCGTAATTAACAGAAACAGTTAAAGCCATTGTGCCATCTATTGCTTCTTATTTTGCAGTGTGTGTACCTACTATATAATTTACAGTCAAGCAATTAAACCCATTTGGCGGATAGTTCCTTTGAAACCTTCAAAACATAAAATTTTTCTTTTTGCAGTACTCATGCTGCACTTAAGACGTTTTATATAATATAAAAAACTGTGTCAATGCACATAATGGTTGTGCAATTTCGAGCTTTGTGCTTACTGCGATAGATTTTAATTGAATTAAATGTATTTTCGTGATAAATCAGAATTATATTTGGAATTCGGCATGGACTGTCGTCAAGCATAACATACATGCAGCAGGCATACATATTTATGTACTTTCTCAATTTATCTTGGACATCGGCGACGGAAAACATCGAGAGGAAACCTGGATTGTTCATATAAGTTTGAAATAGCCAACTCGACTTGTACAAGGATTAAAGCTCATGCCTTCTTTATAAGAATTTGCCCGGCAATGAAACAATAACAGGCTCGTATTGTTATTATTAAATGAAAAAAACTAACCCATAATTTCAAACCAGTCCAGACCAAAATTTCTGTGAATCTGAGACCGATGGTATCAGCAAGAACTATTCCCGTCGAGAATAACTGCGCCTCAAAACTTGCAACACAACGATAAGCGAACACCCCGGAATTATCCCACCACCTGTCAAATCTTAGCAATAAGGTTCAATTTGAGGATTTAAGAGTGTAAAGTTTAGTTGGTAGTGTCTATCCAAAGAAAGAGCAACCAGTTATCATTTCTCGATGCGTCGGTAATAAATACGAGGTGTCACACAGCGCCATCTGTCTTGCTAAACTCTTTGTTTTGTTAATATTTGTTTATGTTTATGGGCCACCGATAAACAATAGCTGCGTCTAAGTTTTCTTGGATAAAGATGGCTTCCAGTGATAGGGATTGGTTCGGCTTATCTTTATTTTATGGTGTGCTCGAGTTGTATTGAACACCAGGTGTACTTATAAGAATACTACAAAGGAATTGGAGTCGTTTACTTTGATGGGCGATCGAACTCTGCTGGGGTGAAAATACGGTGAAACCGAATTTTCCCAGATATGTAACCTAGCTAGATAGATTTTTCGCTCCGTGAAATAGCTGATATTTGTATCAATAATATAAATATAGCATTCTGAATCTAGAAGATGGTTGCGATTGGTGGGCAGGAAAGGCGGCAAAGCATATCCATGGCCGCGGATCAGGAAACCCAGTGTAGATGTCCTGATCCGCGGCTAATTATCATCATCATCATTTCAGCTGGAAGACGTCCACTGCTGGACATAGACCTCACCCAGGCGTCGTCACATTGACCGATCCCGTGCGTCAATGGGCGCAAAGAATATTGAAATTGACATAATTACGAGTATAACATGACGTCTGTATTTCCCGAAGGCATGAGCAAAGCTGCACTATATACAGCCAAATTTCGCCAGTTCTTCAGTTTTTTTTTCATCTTCGAGCCTAATGTTTTAAGAACATAACAAGTCTGAAACAGTGAAGACATCAATCCAAAAATCCCAAGTATTAAAACGTGTCACTGAAACTACTCGTAAATAATCTCAATAAAAAGTGCGGTCGAAAAGACAAAACTTTTATAGTTGGCCACAAGTTGCGACACAGATAAATTGCGTGCAGGCTATCCAGCAGATAAATTATAAGATAACTAGTGTTCGACAAAAGTTTCGGCTTTGGGTTCGACCGACTTCATCCAAAAATGTATTTATTTGTTTATCCTCACACTGCCTCCTCCGGCTTGCAGCAATTACACCAATGAAGCACAAATTTATCTGTACAAATAAATAAAATTGAAGTGTCCGTACATAATATCAATATACTTTTATTAACAAATAAGCGCAGGGTTGGCGCAGTGGTTGAGCGATTAATTAGGAAAGAAAAAATAATGTGGAAAGGAGGAAAGTAAAAAAGAACACTAAAGATAACCCTCTTTATTAATTATTCTATTAATTTTCCCCTGTTCCTTGAGGGATACCAGGTAAGTGTGTTTGTTTCGGTCTGTTGGGACTTCGGGACGATGGAGGTCGAACGACTTTGCAATTATTCGGTGAAATTAAAACCGCAATTGGAATTGGTGGACTTGCCTCAGATTGAGATTTATGTTACCTACGGTAAGGTATAGTATATTTACTAACAGCGCTGGCTTCGCATGGAACAAATAAGATATACAAAAACCTTCCCGTTTATCGCTCTATCTATTTGTGAAAACAGTATCAAAATCTTGTGTCTATGTATGTTTTTTGTTTGTATTTATGTAATATTCTTTGTTTCCTTATATCTTTCAAACCACTAGACGGTTTCATGTAATTAAGACATCGTAAGATAGGTCTTGTTAACCGCCCAAGTGTCCTTAGACTGATAAGTGACGATAAAAAAACAAACATGGCGGATTTTGGGTGCTATATTGGTGGTCCCAATTTTTTTTAACGTTTTAACTCATTAACTGTGGTATCAAGGTTTTTAATGGTGATTACATAATTATATAAAACTTATATGTTTAAATTAATTTGAAAAAATATGGATAGCTAAAAAGTTGTAATTTTTTTTTATATCAAAATCAAAAAATTCGACTAGTTAAGAAGCAAACTAGAAAGATGTATCCCACCAAAAACATTGTCATGTAAAATTTTGTCAAAACCAGAACATATGGCTCGCACTGTCAAAAGGTTATCATGTAGAGCCAAGCTTCTAACTCTACACGACCTAACCCTACACTCCCTAACTCTACAAGACCTAACTTCATAAACTCTACCACCTTAGCTGCTGCTGCTGCTTAGCTTTTTTCTCTATGTGGCTTGGCTGTTCCAAAACAAGAAGAAAATCATGCTGTGCAGTCGAAGGAAACATATTCACGAGCTGGGTGACCAAAACCATATTTTTGATTTTATTAACTTGTATTATGCTATTTGGAGATGATTTTTGCTGCCAACAGAACATTAAAATGATGAAAGAATTTACCTACTGACCCGTCAAGTACCTATTAGCTTTAAAAATGGAATGGAATGAATTATTTTTAAATTTGAAGTTAGACAAGTCTCTTTAATTAAAAATAAACAAAAAATAACCATTTTTAACTTACTGCCAAAAACTCAAACAACATTTATATAAGTACTAGCTGACCCAGCAAACTTTGTTTTGCCATAAAAAGACCAAACATTTATCTACCCTACCTACCCGACCCTACACTACCCTACCCTACCCGACCCTACACTACCCTACCCTACCCTACACTACCCTACCCTACCCTACCCTACACTACCCTACCCGACCCTACACTACCCTACCCTACCCTACCCTACCCTACCCTACCCTACACTACCCTACCCTACTCTACCCTACCCTACCCTACACTACCCTACCCTAACCTACCCGACCCTACACTACCCTACGCTACCCTACACTACCCTACCCTACCCTACCCTACCCTACCCTACCCTACCCTACCCGACCCTACACTACCCTACACTACCCGACCCTATTAACCGGTCCCGTGCGTCTCGCATCCAATGGATCCCCGCAAGCTACACTAGGTCATCGGTCCAACTGGTGGGAGGCCTTCCAACGCAACGTCTTCCGGTTCGTGGTCGCCACTCCAGAACTTTTCTGTCCCATCGACCATACATTCTGCGAGCAATGTGCCCTGCCCACTGCTACTTAGATTTGGCATGTCTAACCCACAGCCTGCACGTTTAGAAGGTCTGGTAGCACTCGTACGCCTTGAAAAGTGAAACACGCAAACCTGCGCGGCGTGGGGGCGTTGGAGATTGAGCTGCTCCAATTAATTTTGTTTTTTTTTTTATATTTGAAACTGACTTCCGAAACTGAAGTTGTTTTACAATTTGTAGTATTTTTATTTGGAAATTAGTTGTATTTTTTGTAAAAAACGTTTTCTTATATACTTTTTAGTTGTGATTCATATCTTACATGCCCGCAGTTATGCCAGAATAGATACCCGAATAACATAAACCTTGAACACAACCGGTGAAATAAAAGTGTACCGGTGTGCACTGTACACATCTGCGTAGGTACCTCTTTAGAGCACACTGGCATGATGTTATGATTTGAAATGATGTAAACAATAAACAGAGTTATTTTGTATATCTCCGAAGTTCTTCATCAGATCTTGAAAGAGTTGAGTTGATCCTCCAAGATGTCACCGAGATGGAACCGCACGATGTCATCTTTAGCCAAAAACGGCAATCTTTACAAGATATCGAAAAGTAGACGGGTACGTCGATCTAATGATAATTAGATTATCAATAATAAATTATTTAATTATACATTTTTTTTCGAATACTCATACGCCTGCACAAGTCCTTTACACGAAGACCGAGTCAAATTACAACATTATAAAACAAAACAACAAATTTTGTGGGTCACTCACAATTATAAAATTGTATTAAATCCACACTGCATCGTACTAAAGCGACTATTATTTACCAGAAATTAATCAGAATATACACAAAATAGCATATAAAAACAAAAAAGAACCACTTTCAAAATCTTTTTTTGTCGCAGTAAAATATATTTGAATTCGAAAATCGATGGTTATATTTTCGAATTCAAATATATTTTACTTCCTCAGCGTTAGCATGTCAGATTATAATCATAGTCAGTAAAAATAAAACTTTGAAATAGTTAAATGGTGTTAGAATAATACCGTAAGTTTTAAGTGACAAACCCTTCGTAATATATTTTCTGATTCCTTATAACCTACACATTTATTTACTAATGCTTTTTATTGATTTTGACCACTTTTATCTCCATGTCAATGCTGCCTTGAGCAATATTTCTGGTCACACCACCCACAGTAAGCGACGCATTGCAGTAGATACGACCTTTATTGAACGGGAAACCTTTCGGTACATATGGCAATGTCACGTTCTTGAAATGATATATACCCTGAAAAATTTAAATAAGACATATAAATGAATGTCAATGTCAAAATAATCATTTACTTCCATCTGTACTCAACGTGTCACAGAATAAACGCAAATTCTGAAAAAGCGTCATTGTACTCATTATTATGAACAACTTTTAATATGGGATCAACACAGAAATATATATAAACTCATGGGTTTAGGCAGAAACTACACAGCGCTACCTGCTTCGATCCTTACATACTTGTTTTGCTTACGTTCATACTCATGCCAGCCTTTCTGGATTGTTCTTCAGAAAGACCAGTTTCCTGAAATCGTTAAATATTTATATAAATGGCAAAACTCATAAGTAATGATACCTACCGGTGGATAAGGACAGGGAAGGCCTCCTAGAGCGTTTCGCATTACTTGGCCGATAAATTTATCAGAATTTATCATGTCACAAAATTTGAAATGCATCTCAACGAAACTGGGGCGGTATCTGTTTGTTAGAAATTGGTAGAAGTAGAAGTCCAGCTGTAACAGAAATAACGTTGTTACTATCCAACAGAATAATAATTCAGTAAGATGGTAATAGAAAAAATATATTAAGTGAAACAAAAAGTTATAAGTACCTAACACGTGCAAAGCTACTCGCTTTAGAAGATTTTGGAAGGAACTTATTTTTCTCGCACTTAACGATACGCTTGACTTGGTGGTGGCACTGCCGTATCCCCAGATTTGTAATGGGAGATGACACAGCGACGGTCATGACAGATGACATCAGTCGTCTACTTTTATACAGTTACCTATCTTATTATTAGTGTTCGACCGAATCTTCGGCTTCGGCCGTCTTCGTTAAAAAATACCACCTTCGGACAAACTTTCGGCTTCGGTCAGTACGGGCCGATGTTATGACCCAAGCTGAAGGTTTTAAGCATGTGCGGCAATTTAAGTAACTTTTAAGAATGCGCGAGAGCGCGATTGAAAAGCCAACAGACGGGGGCCAAGGGTCCAACTCCCGATTGACAGAAAAAAGCCATCCCAAAGGTGGCAATCTTAAACCTTTCATTTCAGTCATTCAACCTTTGAATTCGCCTTCGACCGAAAGTTGTGGCGATAGCCGATTAAATATTCCAACTAACCTTCATGGTATTGTCAATTGTGACGAGTGAATCTACATACACATCCACATGGTGCTTCAGATCCCGCCGGTTTAGCCGTCTGCTGTGCATAGAGACGTTTCTGAAGCATTTTGTGTCATACCAGTGCAAAACAGGGCGCTCAGTGCTAATGAAAGTTATCTAAGACAGATAATAAACAAATCATTTAACAAAGAAAGCAATTAAGGTATGCAAGCAGCCAGCCACAATGCGACCATGTGACAATGGTGCAACAACAAAAGTAATTTAAAAATCAAAAACCCGACTGCGTAAAAAGTGAACTTTAAATAAAAACTGGAACAAATAACAAGTCGAGTAGTATAGAATTCTGTAAGTAGTTTGTAATATTGCGGAACATAGCGACTTTAACAGTCGGGACTAGGGCTTTCAGCACCGGGTACCCGTGTCTCCCCGCGGTGGGTTCCCGCAATGTCAAGGCGGGGAGGGGGAGCTTAGTAGCTATGGCTTGGTCACCCATGGTGAAGCGACAGGGATTTTGCCGATAAGCCGACGAAGTAGCGGCCAACAGGTAGGTTGCGGTGCCGCCTGGGTGAAATCGCAACTTAGGTGGGTCGCGATGTCGTATGGGGTCGTCCATACCCGTACAATATCGCGGCTGAAGGTTGGAGGCCGCGACGGGAGAGGAGTGCCGGTGTTGCGGTGCACCCTTCTGCCCGCCTTTCGCGGCCCGGACGGGGTCGTGACCCTTTGATGGCGGACGCGGTGGGTCCGCAGGGGAGGAGAAGTGTCGGTACAATGTTGGCCGCTCGTCTTATGCCCTGCAGCCGAAAAATGGTAGATGGCGGGACCATTGACTTTGACCCGTCACAAGGGAACCAAGGGAATACACGGGGTCGTCTGCAGCCCATGTGCTAGTTTGGTCCCTAGGGTGGTCATGACATTCAGTGTGTTCTGGTGCGCCGGTGATGGCGGGTATCCCCCAGAGGCGGGTCCCGTGACGGACAGCCGCAGCGGGTTCGCGGTGAGTGCTAACGCGTGCCCGTTTTCACGCCATAAGCGGCACAGAAGGATACCGCGGCGTTTTAGTAGGTTGGAGTCCCATATAGCTGCGCTATCTACCCATGGCGGCGCAGTATGCATGAGCATATCTCAACGCAAAAAAAGATAATCTGAATAATTTGTAAATATATACAATTGGTTTGTTGAACCAATTTTTTTTTTGTAAAAAATGAATAGATCATATATAAGTTTTCATACAAAACTATTTTTAGTTTTTTTTTTACCACTGTAATTACAAAGTAAAATCCAATTGAAAATATTTTTTGAATCCAGTACCGAAAACACCCCGATAGTTTGCCGAACAAAACCGAGCCCGTGTGACGTCACAACGTTGATTTCTACTCATTGTAGCACATAGCTGATATAGTGTTTTGACTTTTAACCGATTCAATCTTGTTATTATCGTCAATATATTGATGAATATCGAATATATTGACCATAAATATCGAACCTTAAAAGTTATTGTGCTTGCTTCGTACCATTATGTACGAATACTACAAAAAGATCCCAATTATATGTGATTCGCGCAATAGCCTAGTACCTAGCAATCTTCTAAATTTGAGCAGTGTTCTACGTCTAACTAGATTCCAATTACATATAATGTGTTAATTCTGTTGTTATCTTGTTCTAATTTAGTATTAAATTCGTATTAAATTCTTACTTTGATCATTAAAGACTGAGAATAGTAAATTTTTAAGGGAACTTTCGAGCAAAGTTGACGTTGTTGTATAATTACGTAACTTGAAACATGATTTTTTGTTTATGTTGATATATTCATTATTTTATAGTTAAATGACAGATATAGGCGTAAAACTAACATTTCTGTTTGAATTGTTAAAATCGGTCGACGTATTTATGAGATATTATAATTTCATTACGACTACTTTATTTATGCTCAAAACTTCCAAATCGTCCATCAGGTGGGTATATTATCGACATTAGCCTTTATAAATCCTTTATCACACATGACTAAATAAAATTCATTGTTTCATTCACTGATAAGTCGAATATAGTGAGACTAAAATTATTTTACCATGCTATTATGTAAGTACCTATATTCTTGCAAATAAATAAATTTCATTTCATTTCATTTCAATAATATTTTTGCACTCATTTTCGGCTATTTTTAGTCAATCTACGTGTAGTTGACACTATATTGTCATGATTTCCTTGAACGTTATGACGTCACCAACATGGCAACCAATTGAGGCCCGTTTGTAGTCACGTGGTTCTTTTCAAAATTTTATCGATTTTCAATCGCTTATAAAAAATTGAAAAAAAATATTGAAGAGTTTCTTGAAACGACAATATAATTTAAAATATGTAAAGTTTCGAAATAAATAAAAAAAAACGTATTTTTTTTTAAATTCAACAACCCAATTGTGTGGCTTGTGGTGTGTTACAACATTATCCACTATGTTTGGCCATGAGGCGTACAAATATCATTAACAATAAATTTCTATTATTATTTCAATAGTGAATTACTCACTACTACCGTAACTGTAATGTTTAAACCAAGAGATCTTCATAATGTTAACAATTAAATCTTACAGTACAATGTCAATATGTTAAATATGCATACACATTTTTTTTGAAAATTTCGCATTATATGGTTTTAAATCACATAATTTATGACGATCACTGCGCAACACTAATTAAATTATTACATTTTATGACTTTAAAGAAACAGGTATCTAAATTTTGTTTGTATTATTACTGTCATAATAATTAAGTGCGACACAACAAATGATCCGGTATTTTATTTGTAAAAAGGTGATAATTAGTTATCTGAAAAAAAAAATACCAGATACCCGAGTATGAAATAAGTCCAGGTACTTGAAAACCCTTGTCGGGACCCATTATTGGGCAGATTTGAGCTAATAATTTTTTTTATTTTTTGCATGTATAACATATGTTTGATAAACTTCAGCAGTCAGTCGGGTAAAAAGGGATGTAGTTTGCCGCTTTACGACTGTCTGCGGAAGCCATTGTACAAAAAAAATATTTCATAAAATTAACTATAAATAGGTACTTACACTTTCAGAAATACACTGGTTAATTTGGTAAAGCAAATAAAAATTAATACTTGACAAAACATATTTAAAATTCATAATTAATTTCTGTTGTTATTCTACCAGGCAAGAACAAGTTTATTTACACAGTAATACATCCACAAATGACCGTAGGTATAGTCAGCCGAGAAATGTTATAATAAATGCTCCAATGCTGGTGATTATAATTAAACCGATGCAATTTTATTATGATCTGATGACTTGAAATTTTAAAGGTCGAAAGAAACGCGGCATAATAGTATTTTAATAGTTAGGGTCATCGACCCTAGAGATGAAAACTAATGTGAACTCACCGTTGCTGTTTAGCACAGAGGCAGTGGAACGCGTCCACAAATTTTCTTACCTCGGGCGCTACGTGTCAAAGACTGGAGGTAGTGAAGAGGGCATCACTTCATGGATCACCGAAGCAGGACATGGAGCTACCTTCGCGCAGCTGGGACCTGTTTAACTCAGTGTTCCACAAAGTGTGTGCCGCGGCACTCTGTTGTGCCGTGGTCATTGCTTGGTGTGCCTCAGAAAAATAAGGTTATGTCTTGATTGTGAAACACTTCAAACTTCGTGCAGCGAAAATTATTCATATATCCTACAACCTATGGACTTGTTTCTTAATCCATTCTCCAAGAGCATTCCTTTTAGACACTTTCTAATTAACAAGCAGGATGAACTTATTTATTCATTAAAACTTCATGCAACATAAAAGTATATAGGCAGAATTAATGCCTGAGGCAGTCTCTACCAGCCAACCGAGGTTGGGGGAGAGATGCATATTTTTTTTTATTAAAGTTGAATTGATACCCAAGTAGATTTATATAGCTAAAATAATCATACATATATATTTACTATAATAAATACCTATAAATATATATTTATATACACATATATATAAATTAATAAAAAGGTGTTTTATTGAGACGACTTTGCTAATCGTGTAGAAAATAATTCCGCAACCTTCGCTTAAATGCATACTGACTGGTAGCCGTACCGATATCGAGAGAAACTGCATTTCAGATAAGAATGGACTGAACATGAAAGGAGGAATTAATAAAATCAGACACAGCATGTAAAAACAACTCGGACTCGGACAAAGCAAGAGAAGATTGTTAGACGAACGCAGATTGATAGCGAGTGAAGTACATAGATATTGAAAGTGAGGTAGTACGAGATAAGAAGGGGGTGTGGGAGAGTTGAGAAGAGAGAAAAGCGTATTTAAGGCACGCATATTTCTAGAAATACCGCGTTTAGTTCAAAGTAGCACACGTCACCATAGTCGATGAAAGTAAATACTAAAGACTGCTAAAACTGCTGAAAACTTATATTTTCAGTTCTAAATTTCACGCCATTCACAACAGCTTGCTGGTGCCTACACTTATGTATGGAAGTGAAGGTTGGGTATGGCAAAAAAGAAATAAAAGTAGGATTAATGCAGTAGAAATGCGCTCCTTGCAGAGTATGTGTGGTGTAACTTTAAATGTTAGATTGAGGAATGAGGTAATAAGACAACGTGTGTCGGCACGGCAGCGCAGTAATAGCACTGAGCACGCCAAGGCACGTGCGGTGCGCTAGGTTCAAGAAGTAGATAGCCTAGACCTAGGGAAAATGGACGGGTCGGTATGCTGAGAGAGATGCTGCATTAAACAAAGCTACGACTAACCTCAGAGGTGGGTTTTCTCGTGCTCGTTCTGGTTAATCCTGGCAGCGCTCCTTCTCTGTTCCACTTGACGTCTTGATTTGAAGTTCTCTGGGTACTGGCACAATTTGCTGACGCGAGAGTGGACTGTATGCGGTGCGGTAGAACGGTGAGCCACGTGATGCTGGCTCAAGGTGATGATCAGAGGTGATCACCACGAATCCGACGGCGACGATAGTCGATCGAAGACATGCGGTTTTATAAAGCGGTGATAAAGCGGTGGGATCTCACAGCGGGTGAGGAATCCAGGGTGGATAGCCAGGCGGTTGACTATCACGAGCGGTGAGACTACCCTCGACGAGGGCCGAACGTAGACTATTTAATGCAGCGAAAATTGACAAGAATGGGTAGATAAAATATTAAGAGAAATGTGGGTAACTAAACAATATTCGCACCTACAAGTGGCGCGAACACAACGTTATGGTTTAAAAGAAGATGTAGTGACTAAAATTGAAAAGAGTATGTTAAGATGGTTTGGCCATGTTGAGAGGATGAATGAAAGGCGACTAACGAAATATATTTACAAGACAGACGTGAATGGAAACGCCGGGAGGGGACGCCCTAGAAAGACATACTTAGACTTTATAGGTGATGTTCTTCAGAAAGGCCAAGTGCGCAGTACCCATAACCGGCGTGTGTTTATGACTAGAAGTATGAACGTGTGTGAAGCAAACGAAGTATGTAAGGATCGTAGCAGGTGGCGTTCTGTAGTTCCCCATGGGAAAAAGGCCTGGGTTTATGTATGTATGTATGTAAATTTTAATCACAATTTTTATTATTTATTTAACTTACACAAACTATCTTACAGGTTGAGCCCAATAGAATAGAGTGGTTAAAATCTTTATCTAAAATCAGTTTTGACATAAATTTATAGTAATTATGTAAACCTAAACTTCTAACACTATTAAAATCTTCTTAACTAATATAAAATAAAACTTTACTCATCTAAATCTTATTAATAACTAGCAAAATTCAACAAAACTTGCGAATTCATTCAAATTGCACGGAAATACATATTTTCGTGCAATTTGAGTGAATTCCTAGCCTCATATTATGCAATTCGTTGAGCACATAAATTGTGCGGGTGAGAGGTGTTTTTAACAAAAAAACAGAAATACTTTCACATTCTCAATGGTTGACTTTCGCAAACAGGATACTTCATTTATATATTAGATCTGCTAAATGGACAAAAACAATTAAGGAACTAGTCACTTTTAACATGAAAATTTACGCTCAAACCTGGTTTTATATAAAGGCATAATAGTTTTATAAATATGGTCTGATACGTGTATTTAACATGGTTAAAAGGCCGTTGTATTTGTGACGTAAATCTATTTTTCTAATCCTACTGATATTATAAATCTATGTGTTTGTTAATTCACCACATCTCAGTGGTTGGAACGGATTTTGATATTCGGGTCAGAGCTAGACCATGGCCTGGATTAGGACAAGGGATGCTCAGTTATCCCGGTAGTACGGTCCAGAGACCTAATTGCTATAGATTATATAGGAATTAGATTATATAGATGCTATAGGAATTAGTTTGCCACACACAGTCCTTAGGGTGGACCATTGTACTTAAGTTCCTGAGGGATAATTTATGATTTTCACGAAGATGAATTCGCTGGCAGAAGCTTATTGATTTGTATTGAAGACTCGCAATCAAACTTCTTGAACCAAGTTTATTTCTATGTATAAGTAATATTAATCCTGTGTGGACTTGACGTAATACATTTTCTTTAACTTATACCATCTACGAAGTACCTACTAAAGTATTTGTCTAAACAGTCGTAGCCCATAGCTTCGTAGTCGTAGCGCCGTAGCCTCGTAGCAGCGTGGCATCGTACAGTCAGCCGCGCGCCGGCGATAATTCGTAAACATTATTTTATTCGATTTTATTACCAATTTTAAAAAAATAAGAAGATTCTCAATTCGTCGGAATAACTGCTGCACTGCGTTTTGCCCGCATTCACGCATACTGTGAAAGAACAAAAAACCATTTTAGACGTTCTTCATAAGATTATATGTTCGGCATCGCCTTCCACATACCGTAGCGTTGTACATTCAGATCAAGAGACCAAATTATGTATGTTCCTATCTATCTGCCTAGCCTTTTTCCCAACTATGTTGAGGTCGGCTTCCAGTCTTACCGGATTCAGCTGAGTACCAGTTTTTACTGACTTCCTATCTGACATCCACAACCCAGTAACTGGGTAACACGGTACCCTTTGGCAAGACTGGTGTCAGATCTCAAGCTTCTGACTACCCATAACGACTGTCCAAGATCTTCAAATGACAGCCGGTACCAACGGCTTAACGTGCTTTTCGAGGCACGGAGGAAACTCGGTATGTTGAAATGATCACCCATCCACGGACCAAACTTGTCAAGCGTTGCTTAACCTTGAAGATCGACCCGTGCGGCTGTTATTATTTAGCCACGAGCTCCTCCAACTTAGATATGTACCAATACCAGGTAAATGAAATTTTCACAAGTTTACTAATTGCTCCAAAATTACTAGCAGAAAGTTATAACAAACCATATCATAACTACCAAAATAGCTTGAAGTGAGTTTTAAACATCGTAACCGGGATACAGGAGTGCCCCGGGGAAATTCACTAGGTAAACATAAAAACAAACATAACGAACAATATTTCGATACAATTGCAAAAACAAATGAACCCGTGTTTTAGGAGAGATATTTTGCCACGGTATTTTCAATAAATTTTTTGATTCAGTTTTAGATCTGTTTTTCTTGTGTTTATCTGTGCCTGGAATACATTGATGTAGGTCAGTAAATTTATAGATTCCCATGTGTTTTACAATCACCAGCTTAAGTAAATTTTAAAACGTTAATAGGTACTTTCCTTGTATAATGTACATCAATTCAAACTCCAACTCCAAGCATTTATTTCAATTATAGGCATTTTTGCTCAAGGAGTCGTCGGTCAGTCTGAAAGATGAACTAATACCAAAGCTTATTATATCTATATAAATGGAATAAGAACAGGAACTCCATGGACAATCAAAATAAAATAAAATATTGCTAACAAAATTATACATACCTAAAGCTTAAGAGAGAGAACTCTACTAAGTTCCATTAGTCAGACGCGCTCCAGTACCGCAAACAGTAGATGCCAGCGCTTTATATCGCTAAATGAAATATAACCCAACCAAGTGAAATTGCTCGTTAGTTTCGTATTACACGTACTTCGTGTTGATTCAATTTGGGATTATTTGTTGTTGATACGTAACTTAGTAGAGGTTTTATTTACAACATTTATAACTTCTCGTGATGGGGACTATACTTAGATATAAGTGGCATATCTCCTTATGGATATTTGTTTAAGGAATAATAACTTTTTAAAAGCTTTGTAATCGTCTGTCATTTGATTATCATGCTCCCATCCATACTAACCTATCCATACTAATATTATATATGCACAAGTAAATTTGTCTGTTTGTTTGTTTGAAACGTTTGCATGCCTAAACCACTTAAACAATGTTGATGAATTTCGGTATAAAGATCTTACACCTTGGAGAAGGACAAAGAATACTTTTTATCCCGGGAATACGTTACCTTGGGATCACTTCCGACACTTACGCGGGCGGAGTCGCTGGCAGAAGTTAGTAATATCACAGATAATATAATACTTGCATACAGATGCCTCATCCCATACAAAAAAACCGTGCCGACGTAACTAGCGTTTTTGATCTGCTTAATCTTGTTATTTTTGTGAGTACATCAATCGCGTTCGAGCCCGTTTCACGGCAATAGATGTTGTTAGCAGCGCCTTGCAAGTAAAGGGTTTACGAGGTTCTTGAATATGTTTTTCTTTAAATACAGTGAAGGTTCGTTTTATAGTATTTTTTTGCACGTTGTTACAGTTTTTTTGCACCAATATGAGTTAAAATGCAAATTTTAACAATCGAGTTGAATGCCTCAGGAATTTAAAAATGCGCCATCTATGGCATCAATTTTAAATGATCCGTTCAAATAATCTTTGAAATGTGAATGAAGAGCCCAATATTCCATAATTTTGTACTTAGGAGAGTTAATTAAACAAGAACATACAATGTTTATATTCAATTCCAGATAATGTTAATTTTAAACACAATTCTATTGAATTGTGTGTACATGTCGCGTCATCTAGTGAGATTTATTTGAATCAAATATTCTTTCTTAGCAATGACACCCCGTGGTAATATTATGAATGTGAAAGTAACTCTGCTTGACACGTTTTCATACCTCAACCGTAGAAACAATCACATCACACTAATATTATTAAGACGAAATTTTGTGAGAGTGTGTGTGTTTGTTACTTCTTCACGCTCAAACGGCTCGACAGATCTAAATAAAATTTGGCACAGGGATAGATTAAAGTCTGAAATAGTATATTTTTTATCCCGGGAATATATCCCCTTGAGATAAATTTTGACATTCGCGCGGGCGAAGTCGCTGCAAAAAGCTAGTTTTCATTGAAAGATAGGGAGGACGTTGAAGAAGGACATAGGATATTTTGTACCGCGCGATAATTTGACTTTAACGCCGGAAAAGTCGCGGGCAACTGCTAGTCGTTAATAAAACAATGAGTGATCGTAGGCGGGAGGAACGAAGAGAAATCGAATTATTTCAGGAGATTGGTTATTCGTTGGCGTATTTTGTAAAGATGATGTTGTTATGTTCTCAAAAGACAAAAGGAAATGGTATTATGGGAATTTTGTTAAAAACGTTAACCTACATTATTATCCAGAATTTCAGATAAAGAAGTTTGTTAGTGGATATAAAAAGAGATTTAGAGTTGAATTAATATGAGAATGTAGGTACTGTAATCGGGAGCAGCTAGACTAGGAAACGATTCGTAGAAATCTATTAAAAACGCATTTAGTTTCAGAAGGGCAATATAAGGAAGCTAGGCTGTTGTAAAGAAATGCGTTCTTAAAATATTAAGAACCTGTTCGAAATCTTAGAAAACCGTTTAAATCAAAAGGATTTCGTGCCAGGATAATCTTAAGATTTGGACTCCTTGTAAACTCAATCATTGTAGTACCTACGCTTACCTTTTTAGGGTTTCGTACCCAAAGGCTAAAAACGGGACCGCGACCGGAAGCCGGGAGCAATGATGTGGTCGACGATGGAGCACGCTTGCCTAGAAGTAACCTATTCACTCTTGACTTAAAGACTCCCAGGTTGTAGCTATCGGGAAACACAGGCTCAGGCAGGGAATTCCACTCTTTTGCTGTTCGTATAATAAAAGTGTTCCCAATTTCATTTCAAATTGGACTAACTTCGTCAAACTGTCTACAAACAGAAGCTCAAGTAATTAAATGTCTAATAGCGGCAAAAAATAATTGAAAAGATTACTGGAAGAGCTCGTAAACAATGGTGGTAGTTAATATAAGGGAGACGCGAGTTCGCCAGGATCGTAAAAGATTGGACAGGCTCTAAGACTCGTAAAAATAAAAAAAAAAACATAACTTTTTAAACTATATCATTTATCTAGTAGTAGACACGCTTCGATCAACAATCTATTGAACAGGTAATTATGACACGATATCGTGCGAAAATACTCTGATTCTAAAAGTAAACGGCTTAACCGATTTCAAATGGCTAAACTGATTTTCATCACACATAGCTATGAATACTCGATAAAGTCACCTTCCAAATAAAAAAACTAAATCAAAATCGGTTCACAGACATATACACAAATGCACAGTTACACACATAAAACTTGTAACACCTCTCTTTTTCCATCAGGGGTTAAAAATGGTGTCTCTCGTGACACGATGAAAGATTATTTTCTCAGAAAAAAAAAACTTATTATAAACAAGCATTTTTGCTCAGCAAGCATTGTCATCCCAACCAAACGAGTATGCAAAAATTCAACTCAATAGGCAAATAAGTTGCATATTTAAAAATATGTTTGTTATTCCCCTCAACAAATCTTGTCTTTTGTTTCCATGTCTCATGGAGGAGCATAAAAATAATTGGTCCGACATAGCTAACCGTGCATTATCATCTAAATTAAACGTGTGTGCAAAATTTCAGAATAATCGGTTGTGATGTAAGTGTGTGTAAAGTTAGAACGATATAAGTGGTATAGGCAGAACACAAAAACTAGACCTAATCAAAACAAAATTAATATATATTGAGGGTAGATCAGAATTTTAAAAAAAAAACAATATATAAAAAACCGGCCAAGTGCGAGTCGGACTCGCGTACGAAGGGTTCCATACTTGGTAAATTGCGGTTTACGATTTATGACGTATTAAAAAAAAACTACTGACTAGATCTCGTTCAAACCAATTTTCGCTGGCAGTTTATTTATTTATTTATATTTATTTATATACTCTTTATTGTACACCAGAAAATACAGTAACAATTGAAACATAAAAATAAAAATATATACAATGGGCGGCCTTATCGCATTCTGCGATCTCTTCCAGGCAACCTGGAATGGACAGTGAATGCGTGGACATGACATGGGGTTGTCAGTGGTGCAACAATACCAACAAAGAATACAATGATAATAAAATTAATATAACAATGATACAAATACAAATAGATACATATGCCATGTAATAGATACATAAATACATACATATTTGATATATAAGCCGTGAAAATAAATGTCGTATGACAATCATAGAAAAAGTGTAAGTCAAAATACTATGAGCACGATTACAGCGATAAGTAATGTTCCTTGACAAGTCTTTTAAACACAGGCAACGACTGAGCACGTTTAATCGGGTCAGGCAATGCATTCCACAGACGAGCAGCCTGGACAGCAAAAGATTTATCCATGAAAATTGTAGAATGCATTGGCATTTTAAGTCGCAAGTTAACTGATGACCTTAGAGATTTCGTGTGGGAATCGCAGATAAACTGAAAACGATTCTTGAGGTAAAGAGGGGTGGAAGGAGTAAAGAGCACATTAAACAAAAGAGAAAGAATGTGAGTATTCCGGCGAAGGTGAATTGGCAACCACTTGAGCTTTACACGGAATTCGGAAACATGGTCATATTTGCGCAAACCGAATATGAACCTTATGCAAAAAAACGCTGTCGTGACCGATGACGACTAAGGGCGGTTACGCACTACACCCGATCCGTGTCCGTAAAATTTCGGTTTCAAAGTAGTCGTAGTACTTCTTGTAAGGAAGCGTATGCACTACATCCGAACTCTAACCGTCATAATCTGTCTTATTTCAGAACATTTTGAACTTGGAACTCAAATCACGGACACGGATCACAGACACGTACGTGTAGTGCGTAACCGCCCTTAGATTCGACCTTGAGAGGTTGGAAAACACAGAACCTTAAAAAAGCTGGTAAAATATGGGGAGTTCTTTGCCCTGCTGTAAAACAACATAGGTTAAGCAAATAAAAACAATCTATAAATTCTTGTCATTGTTTAAATGCTATGATTGATAAGATTAACTTCAATTTGGAGAAAGTTATACCCATTCTTCTCATTCAAGAAACAGCCTTCAAATTAAGTCGATGCCAGCACGTGATGTGGGACATAATTCATTCGTGTCAAGTCTGTTAACTAACTAGTGCGGCAGTGTTACAGCTGGCGCGAATAGTGGCGTGGCTTCCGAATCGCAGTGGCTTCCCGCGCAGGGTCGCCTTTGTTTAAACACTGCTTTACACAACCCCATCAAAACTGAAGGTCAAACAGACAGTTACAACAACAATCAAAGCATTACGTGAGTTAAGCCGACCCATCTTGCTGGTACAAAATAAACCAAAACTACTTATTAGTTGAGTTCGGATTTTGTCGCAGTGTTGGTATAAGGTATACAACGAGCCGGCTTACTGGGGGCTTGGGTCGGGACACGATTAGTTAGTTACGAGACAAAGGGGTATATTTGGTGGATGTGCCAGGAGATAGATATCTTAACAAGCTATTATTATTATTTCGCAGGTTTATTTACACTTATTCATTTACACACACTATTTCATAACAAAACTTACATAATATTTTTCTTTTGACAGCCGACCATAGATTTCTATTTTCTTCCGTATTTTTTTAATAAACCACTCTTTGCGCGCGCTCTGTCAGTTGTCTACGGTTTCGACAAAAGATCTTTGAGCATCGCGTTTGTATATATGTATTATACTTACACATACTTTGACCCACATTCAGTGTTTCGTTCTATTTTGTTTGTTATTTATATATTATTCTATTTTATTTTATTATATAAGTCCTGTTTCCGTTAGTGTGTCCGTGGCATCAACAGTAGGCCCTATCAGAATATCAGCGCAGCGTTATTACTTTTTTGGATATCGCTGCACATGCTGAGATAGGAGCCTTTTTGGTCTCGCACAGGGTTTTTATTTTATTATTGTTTAAGTGTATGCTTATTTTCTCGTGTCTCCTGTGCGGGTCACAAATAAATATTTTTCTTTCTTTCTTTCTTTCTATTATATAAAAAGAAACTTGTTATGCAGTTCACACGCGGTCGAAGTGCAATCACCAAATTATATTCTCTATCATTCTCTTGCACGTATGTGTTGGTCTCTTTTTAATGTCGCTTTTTTATCTTATCGAGTTACAAACCATATCGGGGCTACAGATGTATTCAGCTCAAAAAAAAAAGACAATACTTTGTATCAAAACTAGCATTGAACAAATGTGTGTGCAAAATTTCAGCTCAATCAAACTCCGCGAAGTGAATCAAATAAAACTTGCAAGCTTTGATTATAAACTCGTGCACATAAACACTAGGACAGGTGAATACAGGGCTTGTAAGAGACAATAATCCTCGATTCAATTATTGTAAAAAGTAGAAAAAAAAAACAGAAAATTCATTCTCTGTGGGCCGATTAAGATTGCTAAGCAAATTCTACTACTTTTTGACAAATAGTTAACTTCATATTCTTATTTCAAAGATTGGGATGCCCCAATCCCACTTTAGCCGGTCTGCACCAACTAAAGTGCAAAACTCTTTGACTTTCGTCTCTTCACACCTTGAAAAGACCATTTAATATTTCGCTTTGCTATTATTTTTTGCATCTGTCGCATCTAGGGTTGTTAATTCTTCGTTTAATGTCATTTGTTTAGGACGGATAAGTTTTTGGCCGCTCCCACATTATTAAAAGGTCGTTTAACTGAGTTTGTTTGCACACACTGGCAACACCTGGCCACTCGCATGGCACCGATTGAGTTCGTTGAGAACTTAAGAGAATACACATACACTTACGCCGTTTTCCCAGGGATAGGCAGAAATTACAGAACGCCACCTGCTACTACGGAATGTTGTTTGTATTTATTAGGTTTAATAATAAAACAAACAAACATATTTCGGTGCAAACAGAGCGGCAACGACACCATATGTGGCTACAACATTGCTTCTGCGGAATATAAATGCTACTTAGAGAGAAACGGGAGAAACATCCAGGGTCTGGTCTTCGACCCTATCACAGAACTACTGTTCTTCACAGATACAAAGGAAAGAAGCATTAATTGGTTTTTATTTAAACCTGGATTTATAAACGACGTTTTCGGAAACCTTTTAATCAAGTTGGATGACGGGATCCCAAGTGATATTACAGTAGACAGCTGTAGAGGGTACGTTTCCAATAATAGTAAATATAATAATAATAATAAAAAAATCGTAAACTTAGGACTAGATATATTGCACGGTTAAGTGAGACAAGCATTAAAGTTCTTAATCTAGTTAGAGGGTGCAGTACTGTCCTTCTAGATAGGAGATGAAGTCACCTTTGTTTAGAAGAAACAGTTTGCAATCCCTTATCGTATAAATAAAGGTTGACTTATATCATGAACATGCTGTCAAAATTTCATTATTAAAATCAATCAACAAAATAAAAAAAAAACTCTATCATCATCATCAGCCTATAGCAGTCTACTGCTGGACATAGGCCTCTCCAATTGCACGCCATTTGCTTCAATTTTCGGCAACTCTTATCCAGCTGCTACCACTCACCACGCGAGGATCGTCACTCCACCTAGCCTGAGGGCGTCCCACCTTGCGTTTACAAATTCGCGGTCTCCACTCAAGAACACGTCTACCCCAACGGTCATCGGTTCTACGACTTATATGGCCGGCCCATCGCCACTTCATCTTGCTTATTCTGTGAGCTATGTCGACCACTTTGATTCTCTGCTGGGTCACTTCGTTTCGGATTCGATCCCTTAGAGAGTCTCCGAGCATAGCCCTTTCCATAGCTCGCTGAGCAACTTTGAACCGATGAACCAGCCGTATTTTGAGTGTCCACGTCTCGGCCACGTAGGTCATTACAGGTAGGACGCACTGGTTGAAGAATTTGTTCTTCAGGCTCTGTGGAATACGTGACGAGAAGACACCACGAAGTTTTCCAAACGCCACCCAGCCCAGCTATATTCTTCTATTAGCCTCCTTCTCAAAGCTGTTCTTACCTAACTGCAAAGTTTGCCCGAGGTAAACGTATTCTCGAACAGCTTTGAGAGCACCGCAATTAACCACAATCGATCCCGGAGTGACGTGTGAATTGAACATAACCTGAGGTTTTGTCCAAGTTCATCCAGAGACAGATGCGTGCAGAAGAACCAGCTAGGCCGTCCAGCATCAGCTGCGAGTCATGCAGTGACTCTGCCATTATGGAGATGTCATCCGTAAATCGCACGTAGGAGATGTACTTGCCATTTATATTAATGCCGCGTCCTTCCCAGTCCAGCGTCTTAAACATATCCTCCACCGCGTTGCTAAATAATGTCCCCTTGTCTAATCCCTCGATGCAGTGAGATATGCTTAGTTTGCCGGTCCTGATTTTGGACGGTCATTGTTGCGTTTGCTTAAAGACATCTCAGCACTTGGATGTATCGCCAGTCCACTTGGCATCGCTGCATAGACTCTAAAACAGACCAGGTTTCGATAGAGTGAAAAAGCCTTCTCATAGTCCACAAAAGCAAAACACAGGGGCCGTATATATTTTTGGGGCTTCTGTATAATTTGCCGCACTGTATGGATGTGGTCTATGGTGCTGTATCCACCTCGGAACCCGGCCTGCTCCGGTGGTCGTAACTCGTCGAGTCTTCGTGCTAGACGATTCGTAACGACTCTTGAAAACAACTTAAATACGTGGCTAAAAAGCGAAATGGGTGTATAATTCCTCGAGAACGTGTCTCGAGTGCCCTACGTTATTTTAAATCAATTTATAAAAGTTTACGAATCCACCACAGTTCAGGTAATTTTCGCAAATTTTAAATAAATTACGTTATTAGACTATATTACTAATATAAAACAATAAAGTGAGTGTAAACAAGAATGTTATGGTGACATAACTTTTATAAAGAAAAAAATTCGTCAGAAGTGTTCGACGTTAGTTTGTAGTGCACTACCAACTTGAACTTGACTGTTGTCACCGTTCTTTCACTGTTTGGCGCAGAAATTAAAAGCGCACAGCTATTTCACCGCTCCATTTACTAGTTTACACTCACTTTTTTATATTAGTATTACAGTCTATTAAGGTATTATACTTAAAATTAGCGAAAAACTGTGGTGGATTCGTAAACTTTTTATAAACTGATTTAAAATCACGGAGGGCACTCGAAACACGTTCTCGCGCGGTGCGGCCGTTAAAATAGTCTAATATATATTTATAAATAAATAATTGTCTCGTTTCTCAGTCACAAGTGCGCTTGCTGAGTGTGCGGTCCCGGATTTGATTCCCGGGACAGTCTTAGTGCTATTGGGTTTTCCATTAGAAATTCAGTGGCACCCCGAAGTTTGGAAGTTGGCGGTGTGACAGTACTTCGAAAAGCTTGTTAAACCGTTGTTCCTACGGCAGTCTAATTGCGTAAGTGAATTCGGCAAGGCAGAGGGTTTGACCCCGTGAAAGTGTATGAACAATTGACCAATCACTTAGACGGAGACGGAAACCCACATCGCGTCTTTCATCTCGCATGTGCCTTGCCAAATTCACTTACGAGATTAGGCTGTGATCTCTCCGGTCGTGTCGTCCTACCGGACTACGAGCGTGACGGAACAGAGAGGGCACCTATATATGCGCACACGCCTGTGCACTGTAATATTTCCCGCCTCGATGTAGCCATCGTCTCCATCACCGTCTCCGCTGAGATTGGCCACTGCGGCCGAAATTCAGTCTAAAGGACTATTATTAATTTATAATTACAAAAAATCTGTAATGTTTCGTGTTAAGCACTTATATTTTTTATTTGCAGGCACGTCTACTGGATTAACAGAAAGCTTAAGAATTCTACGATAGAAAGAATTCAATTTAATGGTTCAGCAAGACAAGTCGTTGTTAGTGCAAACGAATTGGACCTTCACGGCTTCGCTATTTGCCAACAGACGAATAAGATATACTGGGTAATGCCCGAGAATGGTTTAAAAAACCACATATATAGTGCAGATTTGAATGGCAACAACATGAAATTATTGGCTGACCTTAAATCTTCAGCTGGTGATATTCAGCCGTTTGTTTACCCAAATATATTAAGCGTTTCAAAGGAATACGTCTTCTATGTGGATTGGTGCTTGTCCTGCACTTCGAAACGCATATGGAAATTTCCAAAGCCAATACGGCGTTATAGTCGTGATTACAAGTTGCTCTCTCATATTCAAACTCAAAGCGTCGTCGGAATAGCCACCAACTACAAAATGAAATATCAATTTCAAGGAATTTCAGAATGCAATAAGGTACCTAATAACTACGAGAAGCATGAGACCAACGACTCATTCAAAGTTGCTAGAGAATCTGAAGGTCTGTTTTGTGATCACGGTATTAAAGTTAGTGGACAATCTTTTTGCAAATGCTCACCTGGGTACATCGGCGCGCTATGCGATGTTTCCGTTTGTGGGAACTATTGCTTGAAAGGCGACTGTAGTATCAATGAAGAGGGACTTCCTAAATGCAGGTTAAACATATTCTATACCTTCTTTTAGCAATCTTGTTTAATTTGGAGCACTGTTTCACAAATTTCGTTTTTTCAGATGTAATGCTGGCTATTCCGGCCAAAGATGTGAAGTAAACGTGTGTCAAGGGCATTGTTCGAACAACGGCATCTGTTCTTTGAATAAGAAGAGTCAGCCAGTTTGTCAATGCAAAGGCAATTATTTGGGTGATAGGTGCGAGTTATCAGCTTGTGAAAACTATTGCCTCCAGGGCAACTGTAGTATTAATGAAGAGGGGCATCCTGCATGCAGGTAAAACCTATTCTTATTACTTTTAACCCAACTATGGTGAAGCGAAAAAGGTGCCATGGTCATAAGCCACTTTTATTTTTGGTTAGTGAATTTTCAAAAAACCCTCCCGCTCTGAATGAAGCGGGGGCCGGGTCAGACTTCTACTGACTAAAACCCACCCGTGTTCCTTCAGTTGCTTGTGCCAGGGCCGCGGTAACTTTCTTTAAAATTTATCCACGACTGGGTCGTATGAAAGCATACGACCCGGAGTGCGGAGTGTTTACACAACAATAGGTACATTATAACCACGGCTATCCTCTAAGAATATTTTTTGTTTCTTTCTTTTCAGAGTGCGATTTTCGTAGTCGGTATTAAGTTTTTTTACTTTTGTCTTTAATTGGATTCGGTACACTCTATAACAATTTTGTTATTAAAATTTCAGGTGTAATGCTGGCTACTCCGGCCAAAGATGTGAAGTGGACGACTGTCATGGGTACTGTTTAAATAATGGCAACTGTTTCCTGAACGAGGAGGATGAGGCAGCCTGTGAATGTGTAGGACAGTACGAAGGGGAAAGGTGTGATGTTCCAGTGCGATTTAACGACGTTGATGGTTGTCAGTGTAATGGTAGTCAAGAAGCTGATCATAACAACACCAGCTCTAAAAACTTCTTAGATCAGAACGAAGGAAATCTGAGCCTAAATGATTTATTAGCAAATTGGCGCAAACATGCGCATTAATTGCCGTAGTTCTTTCTATAGCAAATATCGAGGTTGTGGAGAGCTTTTTGCATTTACATATATGTGATTTAAAATTAACTTTTTAATAAATTTGTCATCTCAATAACTCTTTTCTTTTCTTAAGATAATAATATACATATATACAATTTTTACAATCCACCCACCGTTTCTTCAGTTTTCCTCTTCCAGTATAACCATAAGAATTCATATGCCTTACGTATGCGCCGGCTGGTATCTGGCTGACACCCATACTTTAAACATTTCGTACTTATGAAAAAGATTCAGATAGCACGTGCACAGCGAGACTCAGGGGAGATTTTTTTACAGTCTCAGTAACAGGTGTTGCGCAGGAGATCTTTTAAAAGGTAAAGGATTTAAAATATGACCACACTTCTTGTTAAGCCCTGTAGAAGCGTGAACTGCCGACGTATATTATTCAGATAAATAAGTTCCTAGTACCGGATTGCTACAAAACCGTAGCCGACGTAGCAATTATGCCACCTACGCCGTGGCATTTGCGTGCGTAGAATAGGCCCTACGAAGAAGAAACATTAAGTATTATTTTATCTCTGGTCTATATGTGGTGTTTATGTGGGCTGCAGTTATAATATTGTTACAAACTTTAATTGTATTTGGGGTTCTATTTTTTCCTTTTTTTATAGCATATTATTCTTTTGAAAATAGCAGAATAACTGACGAGGCAACATCGCTGTGCAGCGCGGGAACGAATTAGTTCAAGAGCGAGCAAAGCGAGCTCGGGAACTTAGGGCACCCCGATACGGCTATGTTAGGTTCTCTTTCATATTAGGTTACTATAGACCCTGCAGACCAAAATATGAGCCCCATAGCGGGCCGCCCGCCACCGACAAGTTCTTATTTTCAAATCGCTATTTTAAACATTGTATTTGCCCACTGTTTTTAGCCCACTTAGTATTTTAGTATTAGTATACTCAGTATTTTTAACCGACTTACCAAAAAGGAGGAGGTTCTATGTTCGACTTCTTGTATGTTTTTTTTTTTTATGTATGTTCACCGATATCTCCGTCAATTGTGGACCTATTTTGAAAATTCTTTTTATGTTTGAAAGAGTATGTTTCAAAATTGGTCCCATTTTAATTTGGTGAAGATCTGATGAAGAACTTCGGAGATATACAACAGAACTCTTCAATAAATAACGGCAAATCATTCGGAATTGCTGCAATCGCATGTCTGTTCATTGTATATACCATTTCATAACATAACATCACGCCAGTATGCACTAAAGGGGTACACAGGTCTCACATTTCACTGGTTATTTTCAAGTTTCATGTTATTCGGGTGATCTATTCTGGCGTTATAGAGTACCTTACTAAACAACTTGCCTATTTTAGGTAGGTACAACTAAAAAGGGAAAAATAAAAAACTTTTTTGCAAAAAAATTCTACCGACTTCCAAATAAAAAACTACAAAGTGAAAAATAATTTTATTTTTGGAAGTCGGTGTCCATATCGCAAAAAAATGGGAAAAAAGAAAGACACCGACTTCCAAAAATAAAATAATTTTTCACTTTGTAGTTTTTTATTTGGAAGTCGGTAGTATTTTTTAGCAAAAAAGTTTTTTTTGACTCCTTTAATTTAAATTTATTTTCGCTTGTTTAAATACTTTCCCTCTTGTAATTCTCATACGGCTTTAGTTGCAATCTGATGTGGTGGCCCAATGCCTTAAGACCTCGCCTCTCGTCGAGGTCGTGGGTTCAAATCCGGGCAAGTACGTAGTAAATGTGACTTTCAATTCATAATTATACACTTTCTAAGTTTATCTTGGACATCGCTGACAACGGTAAAGGAAACCATGGTGTCCTTAAACCGACCTGAACTTATAGTTAATATATGTTATGAATCACCATGTTTGATGTTTTAGAACACTTAGTATCATCGAAACGTACGTTAAAGTGTCAGCTCTTAAATAAAATGAAGCAATGAAGGTCACTCCAGCTGGTCTAGAGAAAAGTAATATTTAATGAGCAATTTTTATTATTGTTCATTTTCAAAAAAACCATGAGACTTGCCTTTTCTAAAAAGTAAAATCTCATGGATTTCCGCCTAGGTCTTCTCGGTTTTAAATCATACCCGTCTTTAAATACATTGAAAAAAAACACTAGAGTTACTCTAAACAATTGCCCTGAAAAAGCCTCGTCGCGCTGTCGCGTCTGTTTGCAGGAATCTCAAAAAATGAGAAAACAGTAAAATACCAACAAAACAAAAAAAAAACGCAATAAATTATACTCGGTGACACACATCGACAACAAACTTAATATCCTTTAACAGCTTTTCCTCAATATTTCACGATATTCTACCAGGAGCGCAGAGGTGTGAGAAGGTCTAATGTGGCCAATAGTTGGGCAATTTGTTCCTATCAAAGACCTTATACATATTGCTGAAGTATAAGGTCTTTGGTTCCTATTGAGGTTTGCGACCGCCCGTATGATACGAACTCTTGGTACTTTCTGGTGCCTTATTATTATGTTTTGAAGTGAACATATTGTGATTTTTAGGTAGATTAGGTATTTATAATTATACATTAGTAATATACATTAAGATTTCCTATGCTAACCTATATTTGAATTTAGATGTTGCCGCATCTATTTTATCTTCAGTTTTTTATTTCACGAAAGGCGTCCTAGTCAGTTTTCTTGTTATATATTGACTGTTGTTTTTCCTGGCTGAGTATTTTAGTATATTAGTGTTGGTTATGGTGTAGAGATGGTGGTATAACAGTTTTTGTCGACGCTGCTTTTCAGAATTCTGCCTCGGGTTGTTATTAATTTAGAGCCCTAGTGCAGATGTTTGGCTTTCCAGTCACCCACAACAACAAATCGAGGACCCAGACTTTCAAAGAACAGACTGTGCTTCGGAGGGCAGTAAACAGTTGTGATGTTGAAATTTCCATTCCGAAATTACAACTGAGGTGCCCTAGATGGGTTCTGAGCAAAATTTCGGGAGCTTGCAATGTTCTGTGGACGACCTTATAATAACGGCTTCTCCTCCTCGTGCTGTGCTATCAAGCTTCATCCTAACCAGACTGCTGGAGACAAAGTGGGTTTCAAGACATGGAGAATATCCAGATCATGTAAATGTAGTAACATTTCCACTTCATCTTTATTGGGTGCCAGGTCATTGATGTTCCAGGTTGCTATCTTTAACGCAGTCATTTAGACTGTTTGGAGACTAGTGTAGTTATGAGTTCTCCACTCGGTGCGCCGTGAGATGGTTGTGTATAACTAAAGTACTGAACTTTTGTTTAAAATTCAAGTGATTAAATTTGTGATTGGTGGATTTTGCCAAATCTCATTCCTTGTCTGTTTTGTGTAGTTTTTGGGATGGAATCCTCCCAGTGGGTGTGACTAGTGTGAGACGGCTCTCGTTTCTGAGCTCATCGGTGTTTCGAAGTAGAATAAAAACTTTTTTGCAAAAAAATACTACCGACTTCCAAATAAAAAACTACAAAGTGAAAAATAACTTTATTTTTGGAAGTCGGTGTCTCTCATAGATACCAATTATTTGCGATATGGACACCGACTTCCAAAAATAAAGTTATTTTTCACTTTGTAGTTTTTTATTTGGAAGTCGGTAGTATTTTTTTGCAAAAAAGTTTTTATTTTTCCCTTTTTAGTTTTACCTACCTAAAACAACACACAAACAACTTGCCTAAGTTGTTTAGTAAGTACCTATTACGCCAGAACAGATTACCCGAAAAACATGAAACTTGAACATAACCGGTGAAATAAGAGTTCTGCGTACTCCTTTTAGTATACTGGCGTGATGTTATGTTATGAAATGGTACAAACAATAAACAGACATGCGATTGAAGCAATCACGAATGATTTGCCGTTATTTATTGAAGAGTTCTGTTGTATATCTCCGAAGTTCTTCATCAGATCTTTAACAAATTAAAATGGGACCAATTTCGGCACATGGTCTTTCAAACAAAAAAATAATTTTCAAAATCGGTCCACAATTGGCGGAGAAATCGGTGAACATACATAAAAAAAAAAACATACAAGAAGTCGAACATAGAACCTCCCCCTATTTGGTAAGTCGGTTAAAAATGCAATTGTTGGTCCGCGTTGTGCCGTGCGCGATTTGAACTCGAGCCCCGGGAATTGACAGTCGGGTGTTCTACGCATCGAGTCAAATGAACACGAAGTACAAGCATTGCAATACGTGTTTCAGTGTTGCGTGCGGCTACGAGTGCTACGAGAGCTACGATGGGCTACGAGTACTTCCACCTCGCTGCGCCTACGAACACTTGCTACGTGTAGCAGCTATATAAGCGCCTAATAAATTCTGTAAAGCAACTAATTGCGCATGCACAACTAACAAAGAATTGATTGTTAATTTCGTAGGCACTCGCAGAATCGGTAGTCCCGAGATGTCAGTGGTACGTCGATCGTCCCCTCCGACTTCAAAAAGTAAGTTGAAGCATGCACAATCGCAATCGGATCCAGACTTACCATCAGATGAACATAATCTTTCAAACGCCTTCTTGACTGATATTAAAAAAAGATTTAAGTCGGAACAACAAATTACTTTAGCTCAGCTAGTTACTCATGTCGCCCAACTCAAGCTACAATGTTCCAATATACAGTAGACCAATAATGACATAGAGAAGAAGATTGTCTCGTTGAATCAGGATTACGAGGAAGTTTTGGCCAAGGTATCTCAACTTGAAAAGTTACAGGATGACAATAGTAACTGCATTAACAAACTTGAAAATCAAATTCAAGAACTTTGTCACCCATCTGCAGTTGAAATTAGAAATGTACCAGCAATACCGAATGAAAAAATAAACGATTTTCTTCAGATTGCCTCACGCTTGGGACAGACTATCCAGATGGACGTTTCCAGCTCCAATATTCGCGATATTTACCGTTTGCCTGGAAGACCTGGCCTCACAAAAAACACTTCCTAAGTGCAATACGCAGCTACAACAAAGAACGTAATATCAAGGAGAAGTTAAACACTACGTACACACGTATTGGCATTGCTGGCGAACGCAAACCCATCTACGTTGATAAACATCTCTCTCCAACTTTATAGAGGTTATTCTATCTTGCTGGTGAATTTGCGAAACGTAACAAATATGATTTCTGCTGGATATCGAATGGAAAAATACTAATACGCAGAAATAGTGAAACAAAGGAAGTCTTTCTTTTGAAAACTGAGCAGTGACTGTTGGAATTGGAATCCAACCAATGACTATTCGTCTCTATGATAAAGATCATTGTAGGTCTTTTCTTACTAGTAATATTTTTTTAAAGTGTTTTTGTAGTTTACACATTCGTAAGTTAAGAGTAAAAACATGTAAATCTAAATTCATAGGTGACTTCAGCCAATTACACTTCGTATCGTATAGAATGACATATTGTTATAGTGAGATATATAAAGTGAATGACATTTCCCTGTACATGCCTCTGCAGCGTAAACTTGTAACATTGTTTAATCACTTAATTTGCACCATTTTCGAAAATCGCAAAATACAGGTTTCGTTGCTTTTTGAAGTTAATAATACCGTTAAAAATGGCTGATAATATAAATAATATAGCCAATGAAATTGGCACCCTCAAAGTAGCTAATTCCCACATTTGCATACCAGATGAATGTTCTGAGCTCGTCTAAAATCCTAACACTAATTAAAAAAATATCCATATTAACATCAGAATTAATAAAAAAAATACCAATTTGTATGTAGCATACATACAAATCTATGATAAAATTTGATTTCGATATAATCATACTTTCAGAATGTTGGTTAAAAGGGGCAGTCTCACCACCTTATCTTGTTAATTACTCATCTCATGCCACAACTAACCACCAAACACAAAACGATGGAGTTGTGATATATGTGAGAAATGGACTTAAATGTACAATATCTGCACCATCTTTTCAGGATGCCAATTGTCTAGTCTGTATTGTGGATAATCCTGCAATCATAGGTTTGTATCAGTCTTCATCTCATTCGGATCTAAGCAATTTTAATTGCAGTTTAGAGACAGTAATTTGTAGATTAAAATCATTAAAAAATGTAGTTGTGATTGGTGATCTCAATGTTGACATTAAGGAAAAGAACCATGTTGGTCGAAACTCTAGTGAATACCTTTTATTTACCTCTTCTTAAGGGTTATTACCAGCACATGAATATCCTACTAGGCTTGGTAATTGTCTCGATCACATATTGCTAAAAACTGAGACAATGGCAACAGCAATAGCACTCGAGACCCATATCACAGACCCTATAATTTTGTGTATGAAACATAACAATAAATTGCACCGTAATTCTCAAAAGCTCATACCTCGCTAAGACTACGTTTTATTAAGAAAAATATTGACAAATGTGATTTCAGCCCGATTATGGATGAAAACGATGGTAACAATGCTACTGATAAGTTGATTTCGAGCATTCAAAATGTGGTTAGTTACTTACTTACTCGTATCTTGAAACCATGGATCACTGAAGGAGTGCTTCGTTGTATCAGAAACCGCGATAAAATCTAACATAATCTAGCATCTTAAGGTTAAAAAGCAAATTAATAATAGCATTCTTCTTATAACATACAACAGATACCGCAATTTCTGTATTACCCTTTTAAAAAAATTAAAACATGAGTATGAAAATAATCAATTCCATAAAGCTCTGAATAAACCAAAAGCAAAGTGGGATATTTTAAATTAAATTGCAGGCAGGAAATGTCAGTCACCGCCAGCAACGGAACTCTTGAAAATGTCTGTTAGTGCAAAGCACTCTGCGAACAACGTCAATAGATATATAGTTAATATTGGAAAGGACCTGGCTTCTAAGTTATTCCCTCCTTCTCCTTCTTCGACAACTTATAACAATGGAGTGACAGCTTCACAATGCAACTCACTTGGAATTGAACCGGTTAGCGAAGAACAAGTGTCAGCGATCATTACATCGCTTTCGGGTAACTGTGCAACTGGTTGGGACAATATGCCAGCTTCAGTTATTAAACTTTCACAGAAAATCTTGTTACTACTGTCTTTTCCCAAAAAGCTTGAAAAATTGAGAAATCAGCGTTTTTCTGAGACCAGGCGATAGCGCAAAGTGGCGCAAAATGGTGCCGCGAAACTTGGACGAACGCCATGTTTTCGTCGAGATTTTGGACGGTCTACCGCATAAACAGTACGGATTTAGATCTGGCATATCAACTGAAGTCGCTGTAACAAACTTCAGTAATGCGGTAGTTGATATATTTGATAGGGATTACAAATGCTTCGGTATATTTTTAGATATTTCGAAAGCGTTTGATACGGTCTTTGTTCCAATACTCCTGGTTAAAATAGAGGTCATTGGGGTTCGAGGTCTGTCCCTGGATATATTTAAAGATTACATATCCAATTGCTCTCAGGTAGTGAAAATTGATGTTGTTGTGAGTAAGGAAGAACAGATCGAATACGGAGTCCCACAGGAAAGTATTCTCGGCCCCGCATGTTCTTAATTTATGTCAACGACCTATGTGGGATGAGGCTCGATAGTTGCGATATCTTTACTTATGCTGAGGACAGAGCCTTATTAAAATACGTGAAGAGCTGGTTGGAGGCCCAGTCTTTGGCCGAAAAGAACCTGAGAGAAGTAATGTTATGATTGTCCTCGAACCTACTTACTCTAAATATAAATAAGACAAAATTCATACGCTTCAATCTCCCAAATTCTCCCACACAACCAACTGAATTTACAACCATCACGGCCCATTTTTGCAATAACTCAAGAATCACCTACTCGTGTCCACTTTAAATGTTGCCAGCATAAGATATCTAGGTGTTATGATTGATGAAAGATTGGACTGGAGCACTCAAGTTAAACCTCTGTAAGAAGATTACTCTATATTTTTAAGAATCTTCATCATTCTGCCGATCTATCAGTGATGCATACAGTATATGTTGCACTGTGCCAATCAATTCTTAGTTATTGTATACCTGCATGGAGTGGTATAGGTGTACCAGAATCTCATGGCATTTTTTTTTTTTTTTTAAATTGTGATTTTCATATGGCAATGTCAATTGTCACCTGTCGAATCAAAGTACTTGATGTGTCAACCGCTGCTGAAATTTTTTGATATTATCTTTAAAGTTTGTTATTTTTGTGAAAATGTCGAAAAACCCACTTCGATCTCATGCGAGACATATTGTGTTCAATGTGTATCATAAAATAAGGGAAGAAGAAGGCGTAAATCAAACTCAATCTTTGATTTTAAAGTGCGTCGTAGAGTGGACCGGTAAGTTGGACTTGACTTGTTTTGATACTTTTAGTTTAATTTATATTTTTCTTACTTAATTTTAATTTCTTTCCATTACTATTATTTGGTAAATCGTAGGTCAGGGCACATCGAATGATGGCCGGAAGGAAATGGCAACAGTAATGTAACTGTTACTAATTCTTCGACAAGATATTGATTTTAACGGAGATTGAGAATCGTTGACGTAAGAAAAATATTAAGTAATAATCTGCGCCCTGCAGTGGGACGTGTATATAGACGGGAGTTTTTGGCAGGATTTTGTCGAGTGAAGTTCAGTGGCTGTTAATATTATTTGCAAATTGATTCCTAGTGGATATTGTGATATATTATTGGTGTAGTTTTGTATCTCAACTGTCTCCGCAACTGGACAATTTGTAAAATCATTGACAAAAGCGATCTCGGGATAGTGGAGCGGTGTATTTTATTGTAGTATTGACTGCCTCTGCAAAGCTTACTGGGAAGACTGACTCGATACAATTTGCTGCCAAATACTCCAAAAAACATTAGAATCTGTTACATCCGCATTCTAATGCATACTAAAGAATAAATATAAGATCCAAAACTCTTTCCAAAGACGTGGCTAAAAGGTCCTAGCAACCAGGCCATAAAACTTACATAAAAAAAATATATATAGACTGATGATGATGAATGACTTTAAGTAACATGATACATTTTATTATTTTTTACAGACTTTATACATAAAGAGATTGGTTTTGAATATGTTAAATGCCAATGAAAAAGAACCATTTTGATGGAGAGAGATGACATAAAACTACAAAGATACAAGTTTTTGAAATTCCAGTGGAGTTCATGGAATCGTATTCTAGTTTTCTAGTTCTGAATGAGGTTTTAAGTTATTAGTATGATTTAAATGCTAAATCATAAATTAGTACATACATTAATATTCAATTGATTTATTTTTCCTATGTTATGAACACGATGTATAACAACATTATTCATACACATACCTATAATACTCACAGTGGATCTTTGTGTCTCTGAATTGGTTGTAAGACCCCGCGCAGTAGCTATTTTTGTGTCAATGTTGAAGGTGAAGATAGCATTGTATAACTGTCTCTTTCACTCGCTTATGTATGTCACATAAGCTTACGGAGTTTCTTGTGCATTCTTCTCCATAACAAGCTACTTTCCGAATGCACGGTAGAATCAACTTTTATTTCATGTAAATTTAAATTGTGACATTCAAAAGTGCCGCTTGGTGGCCCAGTTGAAATAAATATCTTTTGTTTTTTTTGTCACCGTCCTATCTCGCTTACTCTATGCAGTATACTCGATGACAAACTGTTTCTTACGCAATGGTTGGCAGGACCAAGTTCAAAGACACAAAGATCCGTTGTGACTACTATAATATAGGTACCTCATGTTCATTAATACTAAAGACATAAATAAAAATTAAACAGTATCAAGATCGTTTGATCCAATTTCCCCAGTATTGCATACAACAAATGTTTTATTTCCCTTTTTGCCATGAGATTCTGGTAGACCTATACTTATAAAACTTTGTTTCTGCAATTAGAAAGAGCCCAGAGATACCTCCTAAAAGTTATACATTATAAACCGCGTTACTACTCGACTGCGGACCTATATAGGGAATGTCAGTTATTATCCGTTAGACAGTTATTTGTCGTACGTACCATACTTCGATGACATTCACAACTTCTCCTGACGCGGAGCACTTGTTTGCTCTCCTGTACAATGCAGGACCAGTTTCGCATTACGTCAATATAACGCATTGAGTTCTAGAATTTATAACAAAATTAATAATATTATCTCACTGTATAAACTTAATACATATAACTTAAATAAGAGAGCCGCCGAATCCCAAAATACGAGCTAGTCTCAGTTTGGCCATTAGTGTGTTATTTATAATTGCCCCACTGTACAATCATTTACCATTGTGTAAAACTTTTTATTTTTTATTTCATACCGTTTAGTGATTAAATGATATTTTTTGCAAACGCACATTTTTTTTATGAGAGTTTCTATTTATTTGGGGGGTGTTGTTGCTTTCGTCCGATGACCAAATTACCACCAATAATTTCGTTTCATTACATTTCAAAATTGACATATAAAATTATTAACAGGACTGATTTTGAAGTGTACAAAAATGACATTATGTATGAGATCATGGACTGATAGGCCACACGCTCAATCGCAAAGATACCAAATGCTACAGAATTTTCATATGCAACCTCCACCAAACAACGCCCTGAAACTGGAAATACGGTATCTAGTGAAATAATAAATGTCAAACATGGACCTGACAAGAAGCCTATATCATCATTTTTTTGCAAACTTGTTACCAGGCCCCAACAATAAAGCATCAAATGATTTAAAAGTTATCTTCCATCAGATTGTGGTTATAAAAGATCCTAGAAAAAGAAAATCTGTAGTACAATGCCAAAGATGTCAAAAGTATGGGCATACCAAAAACTACTGCATGAAACCTTTTCGTTAATTTAACTTTAACAATCATTTATATTTTTATGCACTTGCTAAGTCCAATGTCTCTCAAGAATGCTTGAATCGAAGTTTTCAAAGTCGTACATTTTGCGGTGTTTTCTCAGGAAGCCTCACCTATTCAGCAATCATTTTCATCCTGAATATACTTACTCAAAAACCTTGCCAGCTCCTCCTCTATAATTCCGTAACTGCTAGAATAAATTTTGATAGCTTATTGCCACTTGCCTATGCAAAACTAGAAGCTGGCAAATATAATTCTCAAATATCAGTCTTAAGGCTGAGCAGATAAGCACAACGCGACACTGCGAGAACAATGAAACAATAATTATAAGAACAAACGATTCTGGTTAGATAATATCCTCTACTAACCCATTGTTTATTAATTTCCAAAATATGAGGAATGATATATAATAACCACAAACTGTTAAAATAAATGCACTTTGACGCAAACCAAGCAGAAAATGGGCCATTATGTATTTGGGATCGTAACAAAGTATTTGAAATTAAATATATGCTCCTTTATATGTCGATCAGTCTGGTCATCGCAAGAGCTGGTGCTGGGCATGAGATCTTCCTATCCTACCTACCTCCCTACCTGTCCTACTTTTCTCACATTTTTTTTCTTTTAATCCTTCCCTGTATGAGGGCGAACAACACAAAAAAATAATTATTCAAATCAGTCCAGCCGTTTTTGAGTTTTAGCGAGACTAACTTACAGCAATTTATTTTTATATGTGTAGATAATATTTTAATAGCTCTACGATGTTTTCGATGTTGGCTGAAGGTTAGGTAAGTATAGCTGTCTCAGATAATGGATGCGATTTTGGGGTCATGTGCCGTATTCTCTGATAACAGTTTGATACAAAAAAAATTGAATAACAGGATTAAGTAACCATCGCAAACGTGATATTATCATTTTAGAGAACTAGGTCGGGCTCATACTTATAGTAAGGCACTTCCGATTCCACAAGATTGTATTTAAGAGCAAATTGCTGATGGATAATCCCCGGCTACAAGGTTGTGTCTATGCAAATAGTCTCCGTTTGCTAGACTAGAACAACCGGAGATAATGTGACGGATGGATTCCCACGGCCGGTGACACGCCCGACAGATGTCAGCCGTGCCATCTTTCATCATCATAACTACGTCCATAATCGCAGAGACAAAGCCTTCAGTTTCCCCGATGTTCAGTCAGCCAATACTCTTTTAAATTATCACGTCATAAATTAATTACATCTACCAGTGCGGCCAACTGAAGTCTGGAAAGTTAAACGTAAACTCAAGGCAAGGAAGGCGCGGAGGTCTGCTAGTTGCCGGTACCCATAAAGCACATAGTAAATTTGGCAACGCCGCGTTAACCTGTTACACTTATTAACACTTTTATATCTGTTACAGATATATTACGGTAACACTTTTGTTAGTGTTTTGGGTTAACACATTAATTATAAAAGTTACATATTTGAATATATTATCAATTCAACATGTACACTTTTTATCGTGTGTAAGTTTTATCATCTTAAAATAACAAACAACACAGTAGAAGTACCTAATTACCTACTTATATAACATTATGACATTCTTTATTAACATTTATATTTTTATAAACTGACTTCAAAGAAGGAGAAGGTTATGAATGCACTAGTTTTTTTCATGAAGCCATACCAAAGAACTGCTAACATTGAGTGGCAGTGTGTCAGGCACATTGCTGCACAACGGATGGTCGATGGGGTCGAAAAGTTCTGCAGCCGAATTGTGCAAGTGAATTCGGCAAGGCAAAGGGTTTGACTGCCATCGGATTCACTTGCACAATTAGGCTGCTGGAGTGGCGACGGATGACGCAACGTTGGAAGGCATCCCTCTAGGTGGACCGATGACCTGGTTAAGACTGCGGAGATCCGCTGGATGCGAGTCTCGCTGGACCGATCAGTGTGGCGACGCTTGGGGAAGACCTATGTCCAGCAGTGGAAGTCTTCCGGCTGAAATTATGATTACCACTCTTATTGCAGTGCTGCACAGCGTCTTGTCCGTTAAGGCACGGGTTGAGGAGTGACCATATGAGGACACCATCCTGACTGAAGAATGAGGTTATTTGTACCAATTTAATATATTGTCTTTAAAACGAAACAATCATGCAAAATTTCGTAATCGTAATTTTAGAAGAAGAGGCACTTCAGTTGTTCTATTCTGCTAAGTAAGCGACGTAGAGGAATACAACTATTATTTGTTGCTTACTAGCTTGCTTTCATTCGTTTGTTCGAATATGAGTAGTATGAACACATGCACACCGCGTAGACAGAAAGGGGTCACAAATTATCTGAATATGGAAACAACATGTTAATATTGTTGCGACGTCTTATCAATGAGTCTCTTGCCATTTTAAATGTAGGGTGGCCAAATCCGATGTACACAATTTATTTTGCCACTATTTCGATTTGAGGCCAATTTTAACCGTTACAATTTGGTTTTGGATAATTGTTAAGATGATAACCTCTGCATTTAAATTCAGTAATGGTATTATAATGGTTCAAAGTTATTTGAATACGTGCGCACTGTTCATGGACCTCACAAAAGCATTCGATTATGTGGATCACAATATACTTTTAAATAAATTATACGCTTATGGTGTCAGAGGAAACATTTATGACCTAATTAAATCTTACTTAAGTAATAGAACGCAAATAACACAAATAACAAGGATATGTCCGTATGTAAAAAAAATTATAACTTATTCATCCACATGTAGACAGGTTACATCTGGCGTTCCACAAGGAAGTGTATTGGGTCCGCCTCTTTTTATAATATACATTAATGACCTTCCAAAAGCGACAAAATACAACACAATCCTATTTGCTGATGATAGTACAGTACTGTTCACAGGAGATAATAAATCACACATGGAACTTGAGATAAATATGACTTTAGATAGCATTGTAAACTGGTTGAAATCAAACAATTTACATATTAATCTCGATAAAACCAATTTCATGACATTCAGGAGTAGAGTAAGTAAAATAGCAAACATGAACATAAATTACCAAAACAATAGCATCCAAGAAGTTGACGTTACGAAATTTCTGGGTATACAGATAGATAATAATTTGAATTTTAAAGAACATATCCATACATTATGCACTAAATTGAACACATTTTCTTATGCATTGTTTAAACTTAAACAAACGGTCAACACTCCTACAGTCCTTACAGCCTACAACGGCTATGTTGCTCCTATTCTTAAGTATTGTGTTATTTTTTGGGGTAATTCTACTAATAAAGAAGCGGTGTTTAAAGCCCAGAAGAAATGTATACGAGCCATAAATAGTATTAAGGTAACTGACAGCTGCAGACCATCATTTTTGAAATTAAATATTCTTACGTTACCATGTATATATATATTAGAGGTTATAATGTTCGTTAGGAAGAATACAAACTACTTTAATAAGTTAAATAGCAAAAGATACAGATTCAATATATGTTTACCAAGCAATAAAACAGCGTTATTAAATAAAAGTATATTATGTATGGCTCCACGCATATATAACCATTTACCAAATTCACTTCTGGAGATAAGTGATATAAATATATTTAAAAACAATATAAAAACACTGTTACTAAAAAAAGCATATTACTCTGTCACTGAATATTTACAGGATAAACTTATATAATGTTACTCCATACGATAGTTTTCTCCATACATAAATAATAATTCTTTTTTACTGTTAAATTTTAGTTTTAAAGGATACCTGTGTATTTTTAATTTGCATGCCTTATGGTAGGATATGGCTAATGGACACTATTGCTTGTATAAGATCTTTTCTTTTGTACCCATATTCGCAAATAAATAAATGATTATGATTATTATGATTATGAAAAACACCAACATTTTCCAAAATTTTGGAGGTATGCGGAACAGATTGGAAAGTCCCGCAAACCAACATTGAAAACAGAAGATCCTACGAAAACTCCAGAAAGATAAAGATATATAATATATATATAAAGATCCACCTCAATTTATTTGAAACCCTGACCAGTAAACGTCACCGAGACAAAATTCACGTTATGCCTCATAAAACAGCATTATACGCAAAAAGCTTTCTGGGAATGGCTCCAAAAATTTATAATAAGATACCTATGACTATAAGAGCTGAGAATGATATTAACAAATTCAAAAGAATGCTAACAGATTTTATGGTTAAAAAAGCGTACTATTCCATTGGTGAATTCTTAAAAGACGAGTGTATGACTAAACGCCGACAGACACTACGCCGACAGACTGAACACCGACAAGACTTTACTTCGACGGGACTCCTTGCCGAAAGGACTCTTCACCGACAGGACTCTTCGTCGACAGGGCATAATATAATAAATACATACATAATCAGATACTTACTTTGGAAAACGATTATGCTTTTCTTGTAATTATACAATTCATAAAAAACAAAAATCTTGTATTACCTAACATAAGGTCGGAAAATGATTTGACCGAATTTCATTTCATCTAAAACTTTTCAACTATTATCGTTTCGTTTTTTTTTACTTCATCGAAGTCACTTCTGCCACTGCCTCAGTTGACCTATTATCAATTCGATTTTTGTCGTTACTTTGGTCGAAAAACTTTTAACCGAAATAAAATGTGTTAGAAGTATTTATTTTTTATACGCATATCAAAATACTAAGTGAGAGAGAAACAGCCGGCGAATACAAAGGTTTAAAACAACACCTTGAAAAAAAAATTGTCGACGTAGCCCCGCGGGTTCCTATTTCTGTTTGCAGCGTCTATAGTAACCTTACATGAAGGAGATGACGGGAATGTCAAGTATTTTTTCAAGTCGCTTTTTTAAACATTTGTATTCACCCACTGTTTCGCTCTGAGTGAGAGACGTATAAAAAAAATAATAATAGGGCAACTGAGACAGTGGCAGACGTGACTTCGATGAAGTAAAAAAAATGAAACGATAACGCAGTACATTATTACCGCAATGAACGAAAATTTTTGGGTGAAATTAAATTCGGGTCAAATATTTTTAAACTTGTGATAGGTAACCACAAAAAACCACTAAAAGATTTTTTTATTAATTGTATAATTACAAGAAAAGCATAATCGTTTTCCAAAGTAAGTATCTGATAATGTATGTATTTATTATATTATGCCCTGTCGGCGAAGAGTCCTGTCGGTGAAGAGTCCTGTCGGCAAGGAGTCCCGTCGAAGTAAAGTCTTGTCGGTGTTCAGTCTGTCGGCGTAGTGTCTGTCGGCGTTTAGTCGTACACTCTTAAAAGACAGTTCAAATAAATAATAGTTGGGTATGTCATTGTATGAGTCAAGTGTCCGATTGATTTATGCTCAATTCGATTGAATGATTATTGGTATCTAATTTAATTTTAATAATAATTTAAATAATACAATACATAAAAATGTATATTTTAAAATTAGATTTATGTTTCCAAAATTTGTATGCCTATTAGGTTAAACATAGCGATCCTGACATTAGAATAAGATATGTACAAACAAATAAATAATTTGAATTTGAATTTGAAAAGGCGGATGTTGTGTCTGGTGGACAACAGCTCACCGTTGGGCTGTTGTATGTGTTCAAATGTCGCTGAAAACTCGTGTGTTTTGGATTTTGTCTATATGACGGCATCAGGTTTTTTTTTAGGCATTTCTCCTGTATCGTAGGCGCGTTTACGAACATACACAAAAACACCCAGAGCCAAAACAACTATTTGTTTGTAGGTCATACAAATATTTGTTCCGTGCGGGCATCGAACATGCGACACGCAGCGCAGCAGTCAACTGCTCAACCACTACGCCAATCTTGCGCATATAAAAATACCGCTACAAACTCAGGAGTTAGACAGATCCTGAAATTTTGTTGAGTTATTTAAAAGGACGTGTAGTACTTTGATGGTCGGATAGATGGTCGTGTATGTTTGTACGTTTCTACATTTGCACGTTTTTATGTTTGTAAGTTTGTCCACGCATTTCTCCGTAACTACTTATCGGATCGTGATCAATTTTATTTTGGATTGAGTACCTCTCTACTTAAGGAATAGTGCAAGTTTCATCAAAATTGGTTAAGCAATTTTCAAGACTGATATGAAGCATAAAACTGAACTCCTAAGCGACAAAAAGTATGAAACTGAAAATTGAGTTAGTATGGGTATTTTGACAACCCTTTAGGGTCCTTACTATAGAACTTGCACATTTTTAATGATGGTGTATTAAAACTAAAAATTAAGAGATAAAAACTTTTTTTTTTCTAATGTTGTTCTGTTCTGCGCTGGGATAATATTTCTAATATGTTTTTTATTGTTCTCATGTAAGTGACTATGTTTTAATGAGATTATAGATATTTAAACCGGAGTTTCTGCATACCATCATGGAAAAAAGGCGATGTGTTTGTATGAAAAATATCTGTTAATTTGCATTACATAACTTAATATTTATATCTTAGTCATAAGATCAGAAATATTCAACTGTATATATTATTTAAATTATAAATAATTTTCTTATATTTCTTATGAATTTTCGTTTCATATAAAAAAATACCATTTAAAGACATCGTAGTTGGCCACCCTACACTGTTTTTTTTTATAGTGGGCGATAACATTGTTTTGCTTGACTTCTATTTAAAAAGCGAGATCAAGGCTGGACCAGTACTCGTATATGATCTGTGGTGGACGGATCTACCTCTGGTTAAGCTACCTTGTATTTCTGCTGTAAAATGGGTAGAGTCCAGAGTTTGCTGGTGGTAGCACTATTCGTAGGGCTAACGCAATCATGGGGTAAGTATAATTGTTATTGAATGGTTATAATTAGTCTCTATGCAACTTTTTTTTATGAATTAAGACATAAAAGTATTTTGTTTACGTATATTCACAACTTCACAAGTATTTATTGCATTTCCTAAAATTATGCAATATTTTAGAGGTTAACACATATTTTTATGGACATTTTGTTAGCGTTTGAATTGTTCTACACTGAATTATAGACAATGCAATAAAAATATGTGGTGATTGCACCCCTTATGTGGGGTGTTTTTATCGATAAAATTAGGTGTATTTTACGGCCTTAAAGGTTTATTACTACGAGTCCGGACACATTGTAAAATAATATACTACGCCGGTTTGATAAGTTTTGTATGGATAAAGAATAGTAAATTTTTGATGCTAGTGGGCGTCAAAACCCGCCATGGCTGCAATGGGCTATGGAGCCCAGAGTGCAATTACAATCGCGGTGCAATAGGAGCCAGTATTCGAGTAAAATAATTATTCATGTTATTTTATTTAGAACTCTTTAACTACATGGCTACTGATGGTATTTTTAGGGTTCCGTACCTCAAAACACTTATAGGATCACTTTGTTTTCTTGTTCTTGTTCTGAAGGAAACCGGCAAATCAGCGCACAGAATTCGCAAAGAAAGGTTATGGGGCCATTTCCTCCAGCATGGTGACTTACTGTGAAGGAAAATGAGCCCTGCTTGGGAACACAAGCACGACAGGGATTACACCACGACAGCTACATGCTGCTTCTAGGCCGCTTATCCACGACCGCGCACGCGGACACAAGCGAACGGCTATTTTCGGCTCCACAGACTCCGTTCATCCAAGGCCGGTACACACCCACAAAATGGCGCCCAAAAGCCGCCATTTTTTTTCATATCCAATTTTAATGTCATTCAGACAATGTCGAATCGATTGACATAAGAATCATCAAAATCGGCCAACGCGTTTAGTCTCCAGAATGCCAAACAGGAACAAACATACAAACACATTGCCCTCCTTCGGCAGTCGGGTAAAAAAGGAATGAAAGACGGGGTATTTCAGCTACAACTTGGTAACAAATTTTTCCTTAACAAGGATTATTTCTTACAAAGAAAAGGTGTAACACATTGTATGGAAAGAGAAAGAAGTATAGAACAGAATTCTGTTTAAAAACCAATACGACCTATTTTGATTACTAAAGCTTATTTTTAAATTTAAACAAAAATTCTAAATAATAAAACGTCAAGTAGATTAAAATGGTGGCATGTCATTGAAATGACAGAAAGATGGGTAGACTAACTGTCATTGTCATATAAAATCGATAACAAGCTTGTTGATAAGGAAATAATTACATTTAAGCAAAATTCAACCTAATTGTTTTAGAATGTCTGTAGAAAAATTTGCTGATGGTGAGCCATGAATAAACTTTGTCGGCAGTACACCCACAAGTCGTGACATTGCGTCATTATTAACCGACTTACCAAAAAGGAGGAGGTTCTATGTTCGACTTCTTGTATGTTTTTTTTTTTTTTTTTTTTGCTTTTGCTTTTATCGCATGTCTGTTTATTGTTTATACCATTTCATAACATAACATCACGCCAGTATACTGAAAGGGATACGCAGAACTCTAATTTCACTGGTTATGTTCAAGTTTCATGTTTTTCGGGTAATCTGTTCTGGCGTAATAGGTACTTACTAAACAACTTGCCTATTAGGTAGGTAAAACTAAAAAGGGAAAAATAAAAAACTTTTTTGCAAAAAGATACTACCGACTTCCAAATGAAAAACTACAAAGTGAAAAATAACTTTATTTTTGGAAGTCGGTGTCCATCGCAAATAATTGGTATCTACGAAAGACACCGACTTCCAAAAATAAAGTTATTTTTCACTTTGTAGTTTTTCATTTGGAAGTCGGTAGTATTTTTTTGCAAAAAAGTTTTTTTTAACATATTAGCTTTCTAAAATGATTGCTTTGTTTCAGATATCGCCTTATCAGTAGATAATCGACTAGAATTTTACACTTCTGACGGAGTAAAAACAAACACCGCATATGTTAACTCTCAAAGCCTAGCTAGCTTAGCATATGATGTAGTTCACAACGTGATGCTGTACGTCGACAAACAGAGTGGCAACGACACCATAATTATGTGGTTACAACATTGCTTCTGCGGAAAATAAATGCTACATAGAGAGGAACGGGCGAAACATCCTGGGTCTGGTCTTCGACCCTATCACAGAACTACTGTTCTTCACAGATGCGAACGAAAAAAGCATTAATTGGTTTTCATTTAAACCTGGATTTAACAACAACGTCTTCGGAAACCTCTTAATCAAGTTGGATGACGGGATCCCAGGTGACATTGCAGTAGACAGCTGTAGTTCGTACGTTTCTAATAATAAACTAATTCATATGTATAAATAAATAATTGTCTCGTTTCTCAGTCGCAAGTTCGTTTGCTGGGTGGTCCCGGGTTCGATGCCCGGGACGGGCAAAGTGTTATTGGGTTTTCGATTAGAAATTCGGTCGGTCGGTCCTTTTTTTTTTTTTTTTTTTTTTTGTTCCGGGGTGGAAAATTCTCATCGGATGTCCTCCGCCCTGGGGGGGGCGGAGGGGTCTGTCAGACTCCTACTGACTAAAAACCACCCCGGTGTTCCATCTCACACCTACGCCGGGGGTCGCGGGAACAATGATACTTCCGCAACCCCCGGCTAGTGCCGGCCCGCCTCTGCGGGCCACGGTCTCGGGTTGGAGGGGGAGTGAGGTGTTTGACTCCCCCCGCGACGTCTAAGAGGGGCGCGCGAGGAACACTAAGCGCCGCCACCTCGGGTCCTGATGTGTGTGGGGCGACGGACGTCCCCGAGTCCGTCGCCCCTGGACCCATTTAGGGGGGCTGGAAGAGGGCGTTGTCCGCCCTCCGTCGACGCCCGGCGCGTCTGCTGCGGATCGGGTTAGCAGATGAAATCTCCCTCTCCCTCTCCGCAGCCTCCTTCTGCGAGACGACTGTTTCGCAGAAGGATACCACCGCGTCCCAGGACTCCTCGCTGCCGACCATAGACTCGACTACGGCCGGCAGCGACAGGTCACTGCCTACTTCAGAGATGAGGGCACGGCGTGGCTCCTCCCAAGCGGCACACTCTGCCAGCGTATGCCGCGCCGTGTCCTCCCGGCAGTCGACGCAGTGGTGACACCGGGCGTCCGGCTCCCTGTTTATGCGACACAGGTACTTCCCGAAGCAACCATGCCCCGAGAGCACCTGCGTCACCCGAAACGACAGGGAGCCGTGCCTCCTCCCGAGCCAGCGCTCGAGCACTGGCCGGACCGCCTCGATGGTAACGAGGCCGGCGGTAGGGCGTGAAAGCCGGTCCCGCCATTCCGCCACCAGGACCTCGCGGAGCTGAGACTGACGCAACTTTATATGTCGCTGCATCAGCCCTTCGCCCCGCGCCCGCGCTTCCTCGCGCCACCGATACAGTGACGCGAGTACCTTCGCCTCCAGGTCCCAGGGCGGGGATCCGGCCAGTACGCAAGCCGCCTCGTAGGAGATCGTGCGATACCCCCTGATGACTCTGACGGCCATCGCTCTCTGCGGTTTCCGCAGAACAGCGATGCTGCCGGCCGTCAGGTCAGTCGCCCAAATCGGGGCCCCATACAGGGCCATCGATCGCACGATCCCCACGTAGAGCCGCCTACAGGCGGCGCTCGGGCCCCCCAGATTGGGAAGCAACGTTGACAGCGCCCCAGCCGCGCCCAACAACTTGGGCGCTAGCCGCCGGAAGTGGGGGCCGAAATCCCACCGGCTGTCGAGCACCAATCCTAGGTACTTCATGGTAGACTCGACAGCGATTCGAGCCACCCGGTCGGTCGGTCCTACGGCAGCCTAATTGCGTAAATGAATACGGCAAGGCAAAGGGTTTGACCCCATGAAAGTGTATTAAAATCAACCAATCACATAGATGGAGACGGAAACCCAGATCGCGTCTTTTCATCTCGCATGTACCTTGCCGAATTCATTTACGCAAGTAGGCTGTGATCTCTCCGGTCGTGTCGTCCTACGGGACTACGAGCGTGACGGAACAGACAGGGCACCTATATATGCGCACACGCCTGTGCACTGTAATTTTTCCCGCCTCGATGCAGCCGTCGTCGTCTCAATCACCGTCTCCCCTGTGATTGGCCACTGTGGCCGAAATTCAGTCTTAAGGAATATTATGAATTTATAAATCCAAAAAATCTGTACTGTTTCGTGTTAAGCACTTGTAATTTTCAATTTGCAGGAACGTCTACTGGACTAACAGAAAGCTTTGGACTACTACTATAGAGAAAATTCGATTTGATGGTTCAGCAAGACAAGTCGTTATTGATGTAAACGAATTGGACCTTCACGGCTTGGCTATTTGTCTACAGACGAATAAGATATACTGGGTAGTGGCCAAGCCCATACCCATGCTTGGTCACTTTTATAGTGCAGATTTGAGTGGTTACAACAGGCAAATATTGGCTAACGTGATATTTTTATTTGGGTGATAGGTGCGAATCATCAGCTTGTGAAAACTATTGCCTCCAGGGCAACTGTAGTATTAATGAAGAGGGGCATCCTGATTGCAGGTAACACCTATTCTGCTTACTTTTTACCCAACTACGGTGAAGTCCAAAGGAGGGGCCGTGGTCGTATGCTACCTACGGGTTGTTTACACATCAATACATTATAACCATGGCTATCCTAAGAAAACTTTTTTGTTTCATAATTTACAGAGTGCAATTTTTTGGGTCGGTATGTAATTTTTAAACTGATTATTTTTTTACTTTTATTTTTAATTTGATTCGGTGCACTCTTTAACAATTTTTTTATTAATATTTCAGATGTAATGCTGGCTATTCCGGCGAAAGATGTGATGTGAACGTGTGTCAAGGGCATTGTCCATTGAATGAGAAGAGTCAGCCAGTTTGTCAATGCGAAGGAAATTATTTAGGTGATAGATGTGAGTTATCAGCTTGTGAAAACTATTGCCTCCAGGGCAACTGCAGTATCAATGAAGCGGGACATCCTGCATGCAGGTAAAACCTATTCTAATTAATTTTTACCCGACTACGGTGAAACCAAAACGATGCCATGGTCGTATGCCATTTTTTTTTTGTATTGTGAATCATCAAAATCCCGCCCGCTCTTGGTGAAGCGGGGAGCCTTGTCACACTTTTACTGACTAAAACTGTCCCGTATTCCTTCAGTTGCTTGTGCCAGGGCCGCAGCCGAATTGCGCAAGTAAATTTGGCAAGGCGAAGGGTTTGACCGCCATCAATCTCGACCAATCACATGCGAGATGAATGACGCGATGTGGATTTCCATCTATGTGATTGGTTGATTGATAGCGGTCAAACCCTTTGTGTTGCCGTATTCACTTACCCAGCAAGGCTGCCGGTCATATGCCACCTGCAGGTTGTTTACACAACAATACATAATTATCACGGCAATAAGAATATTTTTTTGTTGCATACTCTTCAGAGTGCAATTTTTTGTAGTTAGGTTTTAGTATTTTAGACTTTTTTTTTGGCTATCTTGTTTAATTTAATTCGGTGCACTCTTTAACAATTATTTTATTAAAATTTCAGATGTAATGCTGGCTACTCCGGCCAAAGATGTGAAGTGAACGACTGTCATGGGTACTGTTTAAATAATGGCAACTGTTTCCTGAATGAGGAGGATGAGGCAGCTTGTGAATGTGTAGGACAGTACGAAGGGGAAAGATGTGAGGTTCCAGTGCAATTGAACGACGTTGATGGTTGTCAATGTAATGGTAGTCAAGAAGCTGATCAAAACAACACAACCTCTAAAAACTTCTTAGAAGAGAACGAAGGAAATGTAACCCTAAATGATTTATTAGCAAATTGGCGCAAACATGCGCATTAATTTCCGTGGTTCTTTCTATTGCAAATATCGAAGTTGTGGAGAGTTTTTTGCATTTAAATTCTTCAATGCTTCAAAATTTACTTCTTAATAAATTAATTATCTCAATATTAACCTCTTTTCTTGCCTTATACATATTATTATCTTTTATATAATCCACCAACCGTTTCTTCATTCTTCCTCTTCCCTTATAACCGTAATAATAATAACCCAATGCAATGTTCATTTAAGGAGCGCTTTGGAATGTGCATTCAGCGAGTACCTATCGCTTTACACCGCCTGAGCTTATGTTGGAGTATAACGCTGGCCATTTTTATGAAGGCTTTCTTTTTTGAATTTAGTACTCTCTGTCAGCGCTGTCTCTGTCTTTCGTTTAGAAAAATATATGTCATGTGTCTGTAAAAATAATATATTAAATGTTTTTACATTGTTTCCACTGCGTCCGTATTACTCATTTAAATAACCCTGTAAAAGGTTATGGGCCTTATCACGGCAATGTGAATAATGTGTGAAACGAATATTATTTTGTGCAAAATATGGGTGAGTATTCTAATTCAGCAGTTACGATGGAGAAGCTGAAAGGTACCATCAATTATCGTGACTGGGCATTCCAAATGCAGAATATTCTCATATTTGAAAACTTATGGCATTGTATTAAGGGGCAGGATGAACCCGCAGTACTAAGTACGAGTACGAGTATGAGCACTGTGGATCAGGCCCGTAAAGAGGAGAAGGCTTGAGCGAGGCTTTGTTTAAGCGTTGAGAAGTCATGTTACCCGCACATTGTGCAGGCGAAGACTGCAAAAGATGTTTGGGATGCCTTAAGGAAGGCATACGACGACTCAGGTTTACATAGAAGATTGACGTGTTTACGTACTTTATGTTCGATTAAACTAGAACAGTTTGATAGCATGGAAATTTACGTTAACAAGATTTTGTCACTCGCTGATCAATTGCGTAGCATGCAAAAGCCTCTTGACGATGAATTTCTGGCTGCTATTATGCTACAAGGGTTGCCTCAGGAGTATGAGCCCATGATAATGGCTCTGGAGCACTCAAGCATGGACATAACAACAGATATGGTAAAAACTAAACTTCTTCAAGACAAGCGATGGACAGGGAATACTGGTGGTAACAATGACTGCTTATTTACGCGGAATCGTGGTGAAAATAAGAACAGTTCCCGAGGTGCAAAGAAGAATGCGCCTTGAAATACGCTAGTTCCTCGTCAAATGCGAACAAGTCGTGGTGTTGGAAGTGTCGGTCGAAAGGCCATGTCAAAAAGGACTGTCCTCAACTGGATCCAAGACTATCGACTTCTTTGGTCTTGTCTGCACTTAACACTGACAGTTCGTGGATTGTCGATTCGGGTGCGACAGATAATATGTCTGGATGTCGAGAATGGTTCAAATCTCTCGATGAGTCGTCGACGAAGGAGGTGTGTGTAGCTAATGGCAAGAAGTTAATAGTATGTGGTGTAGGAGATGTACATTTTTCAGTTAATTTTCGTGGAAATACGATAGATATAACTTTAAAAAATGTAATGTTTGTACCTGACCTTACTGTAAATTTGATATCTGTATCTACTCTTGCAGCTAAGGGTTTTAAGTTTAATTTTAACAATACTGGATTTGACATACCTAAAGCTGGCAAGATAGTTTTTAATGCTAGGAAAGTTGGGTGAGTTTACAGACTTAACACTGTCGGTAGAGTTAATCTGACAACTTCATCTACGTCTACAGACATGATGTTATGGCATCAACGATTAGGACATCTTAATTTTGATAGCTTGCCATCACTTAGAAAGGTTGCTAACATGTACACTATTGATTTTATTAGATTGGTTGAAAACCAATGTGGTGCTACGGTGAAAGTACTGCGTTCAGATAACGGTTCTGAGTACGTTAATGCTGAGTTGACAAATTACCTTAAAAAGAAAGGTATTGTTCATCAGCTTACGGTACCGTACTTCCCGCAGCAAAACTCTTCCGCAGAAAGATTGAATCGTTCTTTACTCGATAAAATCAGATGTTTACTGTTTAATGCGAATCTCGATGACAAGATGTGGGCAGAGGCTGTACACACAGCGGCATTCCTTATTAACCGATCGCCTAGATCGAGACTTTCTGGTAGATTGCCAGAAGAGGTATGGAGCGGTAATAAAGTAAGCCTTACGAATCTGCGTGTTTTTGGTTGCGAGGCATTTGCACATGTAGACGACTGTAAACGGAAAAAATTAGAACCAAAAAGTAAGAAGCTAATTTTTATAGGTTACTGTGATAATGTCAAAGGATATCGTTTGTTCAACCCTGATGACAATAAGATTGTTGTGTCACGTGATGTGATATTCAACGAATCTGTGTTTCCAGGTAGACACTCTAAGATAGGGCTAAAACGTATGTTTGAACCTATTTATCTTACAGGAGGTGATGACGTGGAGGAGATATTGAATACTACGCCGGTTGAAGCGGAGCCAGATCAGTTTTTCTTCGAGTCATCAGATTATCCACTTGAGGCGGAGACGGATGCATTTCCTGTTGACATGCCAAGTCATCCTGTTGAGTTGGAGTGTGAGCATGCGCCAAGTGAAGACTCAGTAGTGTGGGGATGTAGTGTTATTGAAACAACTGTTCTCAAGCGATTACCTTTAATTACTGACTGCAAGAGTATAAGTGTGTTAATATATTAATAGAAGATACATTCATATGGATAGGGTCATAGACCTTATACTATAGGTAGTACTACTACACCTCACCTCAGGGGTGATAGAAAAAAAAATTAGTTTACAATTATTTTTTTTTATACGTAAATATAACTTAATAACATTTCTTATGTTACCAAAGGTTTGGTTCTATTTTTATGGATTAAATAGGTTTTATTATTTTTTAATATTTCTACATTAACACCTAAATCATTTAAAATAACAAATGGTCCCTCCCATTGAGGATCTAACTTATTAGCTATTTCATTTCTAATTAAAATTAGTTGTCCTTTACTGTGTGTCACATTATTTAAAGACTTATCATAACAACTCTTACGGTTTTGTTTACTTATAAGTAAATTATTACGAGCATCTTGATGTGCTACTTGTAACCTATACTTAAGATCTAAAGGATAACTTTCTGGATTATACAATGGTTCTATGTACTGACTAACTCTAGATGGTACTATACTAGCTCTACCAAATACCAGTTCGAATGGTGTGTACTTTGTCTCTGTATGAACAGTATTGTTGAAACTATAACACCAAAATGGTAGCCAGTGACTCCATGTGTCTTTTTGACCATTACACTGTATTCGTAAAAACGATCCTAAATTTTTATGTGAATTTTCGAGCGCACCGATGGATTGATGGTGATACGCTGTAGACATTAATTTATTTATACATAAAAGTTTACATACCTGTTCCATTACTGACGATACAAATTCTGTTCCACGATCAGTTGCGATGGTATTAGGTATTCCAAATCTTAAAATAAAATTATTAACCAATGCTTTAGCAATACTTACGGTTTCCTTCGTTTTCAAAGGATAGGCCTCTACGAACTTAGTAAGCTCGCACTGCAGTGTCAAAATATAACAATTTCCTTCAATGTCTTTTTCTAATGGACCTACGACGTCCAGATAAATTTTTTCAAAAGCATGTGAAGCCGTTGTAGTTATCTCCATGGGCGCCTTGATATACTTACAATGCTTCATTTTCTGACATTTAATGCATTTACTCACAAATTGTCTAATTTCGTTGTCTAAGCCTGGCCAGTAAAAATGTCTCTTAATATTATTGGTCATCCTACGTACTCCTGCATGTCCTGCGGTAGGTAGTAGGTGAAAGTCATGTAAAATATACTTTCTTTCTTCTTCATTATAAATTCTCCTAACTCCTCTCAATACATAAATACGTGGACCGGTCCAATCCTTATTGTCTTTTATCTCTTTTAATACATCTTTAATAAAACTCTCATATTCCTCATTTTTTACTATGCATAGCTCATTTATACCTATTCGTTTACAAAAATGACCTAACTTAGTCACAAATTCGGCTCGCGTAAGTTGTGCTCTAAAGTTAAGATTAATATACAACATCTTCTTCCGATTGCTATAAATATAACATTCCCTTTCTTCATCTATATTATTTTGTCTTTTTAATTTATTTAATTCATCACTTCTTATAAAACTCATTTCTACTGAATTATTCGGAATTTTTAGTACCTCAACTACTCGTGGTTGATCAGGCCACGTTTCGTCTCGTTTACTAAAACTAGGTGTATCCAATTGTTTTCCTACATCTAAACGTTTTTTCTGAGCTCTAGTCATAACTAAAGTAATTTCATTATGCATCTGTTTTAAAGTATCCGATGTTATATTAATTCTAGATAATGCATCTGCTACGCTATTATCTTTTCCTTTTAAATATAAAATTTTAAAATCGTATTCTTCTAGTGCTAGTCTAAATTTAAGTAGTCTGCTAGATGGGTCCTTCATTGAAAATAAATATATTAAAGGCTTATGGTCTGTCATAATTGTGAATGATTTACCGTATACATAGGGTCTAAAATACTTTACAGCCCAAACAATTGCAACTAACTCTTTCTGAATGGTTGGATAATTGAGTTCTGCTTTATTCAGAGGTCTGCTAGCATAAGCTACAGGTTTCATATTTTGATTGCACAAGACTGCTCCAATAGCCGTCCCTGACGCATCTGTTTGAATGACAAACTCATTATTTTCAGAAAAATCTGGAAAATCTAATACTGGTGGTGTACTTAAAGCATGTTTCATTGCTTCAAACGCACTTTGACACTCTTCAGTCCAAACAAATGGTACATGTTTTCTAGTTAATTTATTTAATGGACAAGTTATTCTTGCAAAGTTTTTAATGAATTTCCTATAATAGTTACAAAATGCTACAAATCTTTTTACTTCATCAGTATTACTTGGTACAGGGTAATTTTGCAATACTTCTACTTTAACTGGGTCGGGTAAGACTCCATTTTCTGATACTAAATGCCCTAAATAAAGAATTTCTTTCTTTTAAAAATTACATTTTTCTGGATTTAATTTTAAATTAATTTTCCTAAGTCTTTCCAAGACGTCTGTTAAGTTTTTATTATGGATATCTAAATTTCTCCCAAAGACTACTAAATCGTCTAAATATATAAAACATTTATCGTATGTTAACCCAGACATAGCAACTGACATTACTCTACTAAAAGCACTCGGACTTGTTTTTAATCCCATAGGTAGCCTCTTCATCTGGTATTGCCCAGTACTAGTTGTAAACGCTGTATACTCTCTACTGTTTTTATCTAAAGCTACTTGGTAATATCCTTGATTAAGATCTAAATGCGAAAAATAGACTGAGCCAGAGAGCGAATCCAAAATTTCCGTAATACTTGGCAAAGGAAATTTATCGTCTACAATACGGTCATTAAGCTTCCGATAATCGACCACTAGTCGCCATTTTTTATCGTTGCTGCTTTTTTTTTGGTACCAGTAAAACAGGACTCGACCACTCACTCTTCGCCTCTTCTATAATGTCATTGTCAATCATTTTTTGAATTTGCCTATTTACTTCATTTTTCAAAGAATGCGGCAATCGGTACTGCTTCGTATAAACCGGACTTGTATTTGGTTTTATAGTTATGGATTGTTCATAAACATTTGTAGTCGTTAACTTATCACCTGGTAAAAAGAAAACATCCGAATATTTAGAACATAATTCTTCAATAGATTTCCGTTCGTCCATTTTTAAATGATTTAAATTTAAAATGTTTAATAAGTTCTTTGCTCGTTCTAAACTGTTAGTGTTTGATTTAAAATTGCATAAGTGATACTCTTCAATTGAATATATCTGTGGTTGAAAAGTTGGTAAGTAAATATCCTGCTCGTTAGTGTTCAAAATTTTAACCGGTAATCTATTCTTTTTTATTCGTCCAATACATCCCGCTAGAAAAACATTTTCCGCTAACTGTTCACTATGGATAATACAGTCATTCATATTCTCAATATTTAATGGTAAATAATGTATCGACTCACTTCGTGCTGGGATATGTAACACCTCAGCTGAGTAATCTATGACATCACTTAGTTCTAATGAATAATACTTTCCATAATTAGATAGGTTAATGACATTAGTTTCTAAGTTTATATTTGAAGCGTACTGACAAAGAAAGTCTAAACCTAATATTTCATCTGCCTTTAATGGTATGTTATCAAAAACATGAAGCTTGATATTAAAGTCAACAAAGTGTTGGTCATCACGATGAGTCAAACTAAGTTGAACAAACTCTGATGAACTAATTTTACCTCCAATACCATTTATGATGGTTTCATCTCTAATTACTGCACTATTGTATGGTAACGCATCTTTTTTAATTACGGACAAAGATGCTCCGGTATCTATTAACCAATAATATTTCCTATTACCTATGTATAATGCTAAAAATTTTGCCTTACCTTGCAAAGCTAAAATGTTATGTTTAAGATCGAAAAAACTGCATTTCGTTTGTTGTAGGCATACTATCGTTCTTATCTTGTTCATTGTTGGAATAAAATATTCTATTGATACGACCTTTACTACGAGTTTCATTACTCGATCGATTCTCGTTCGAAGTTTGATAATCTCGTCCACGTCCGTTACCACGATAGTTATGGGATGATCGCCCACGTGAGTTATTGAAATCACGTCTGCCGAAGTTATTAGAATTGTATCTAAAATTACCTCTCAAATTATTTGAATTATGCTGATAATGATGTCCTCGACTGCGTTGGTTTAACTGCTGATTATGAGAACCACGGCCATTCCTAAAGTTGTTGTTATTGTTATGAAACTTACCTCTTCCGCGGTGTGAAAACTGCATGACATTTTCGTTGGTCGAAGTCGATGCCGATGTCAACTCTTCATCTTTCGCTGCCTGGATCGCGTCCTTTAAACTGTCATAGTTACGTGCAGCAATAATCGTACTTAGTCTCGAATCCTTCAATCCATCTGCGAATCGCTTAATTGCCAATTTTTCGTTTATGGGCTTGAGTACGGAATAACTATCAGAATTACCAAATGGTAATTCTGATAGTTATTCCGTACCACCATATCCGACATACCGACCATACCATTCCGACCATATCGCAAGCAAATGCTTGCGATATGGTCAGATTAGTAAATAACTTTTCTAATTCTGTTCCAAACTGATCAATTGTACGCCAGCCTTGCGTTGCGTTTTGTAATCGTGATTGTATTGCAGTAAACGATTTTTTAGGTAAAAGTGCAACACGTAAATCTCTGACAAAATCGTTCACAGATGTGTAATTATTAGTTATACGTAATTTAGCATTTTCTGATAATCTACTTTTCAAAACGAATGTCATTAGTAATTTTTTCCCCGTTTCCGACAACATGTCTGCGTACATTTCTATAGAGTCAATGATACTTCTGATATTATTTTCGTTATTGGTCATTACAGGAATCAAACTACATGCCGTTTTCAAATCGAACTCCATGATTGATTCTGAATTTGGACTTGCTCCAGAAATATCACTGTCACTATCACAGTCTGATTTAATTACAGTGCACAAAACATTAATTTGCGAATAACACGATTCTATTTCGTTTTTCGTAACTGATAATGATTTTAACAATTCTGATTTTACTCCTGGTTTTGTAGATAATAGCTTTATTAATCCTTTACTTTTCTCATAAATTGTTTCAACCTCACACAATTTATTCTTAATAATATTACCCTTAAATCGTGTTTTTCCCTTTTTAATTAAATATTTCCTTATTGATATAAGGTCATTTAAGCAATGTAACAATTCATCTTCCATTCCCTCATGCAAAAGTAATCTATATTAATTAAACCATTTAATACATACCCGATTCTCACAGTGAATTACTGTAGTAGGGGACACAGCGTGTAAGATGATACATGATGATATACGATCACTCAAAACAAACTTAAACTGCTAATTTATCTTAGAGTTCATTATTTTAATTCTTAATGTCTATTATCATTTTATTGTCTCTTTATTTATATGATGATTCGCGAATTCATTTTACGCACTATAATACGCACAACGCACTTGAGACGCACTTAGTATGCACTTCACTAAAATAAATGATACCGCACAGCTGCCAGATGAGTATGATGAATACTCCGACTTCTACGTCATTGGAAGATTTACTTGCTCTTCTCCGCGAATTGCTCTGGAACGGTTGAACGATCGTCGCAGGCTGTTCTGCAAAATCTGGTCCCTGATCCAGGAATGGTGGCAATTCGTGTACTGCTTCCACGCAAAATATATAATGCCAAGACCCAGTAAAACGCAAATTACTATGAGGATAATACTGATCGTCGAAATATGTGCCTTCAATTCTTCAACGTGTGCATTATTGGAACCAGCAGAATTCTGGTTCACGAAGACCGTCTCCTTTTCTACGTTGGAACGACACATTTTCACTGATTTCCGGACGTTAAATTAACTTTTTAAATGTACTTGATTCATTTTAATTACGAAAGTTCCATTATCCACAAATATTTTCACGCCAATTTATTACAAAGAGTTTAATTTATTTACTTTGCTTTGGAGCCGTAACACTACGCCGAGATAGAAAACGCGTCACGCGCCCCAAAAATGGCAAGGGTCGCCATGTGGGGATGTAGTGTTATTGAAACAACTGTTCTCAAGCGATTACCTTTAATTACTGACTGCAAGAGTATAAGTGTGTTAATATATTAATAGAAGATACATTCATATGGATAGGGTCATAGACCTTATACTATAGGTAGTACTACTACACCTCAGTAGTAACGCCTGGATTGGCACCAGAGTCTACTGATCAGCGATATAACTTACGTCCACGTAAGCCTAGACCGACTTGTAACGTGACTAACGTTTGTAATGTGACAAATCCTATAGAGCCGCGTAATTTCAAAGAAGCTTTGAGTTGTGAAGATAAAGAGTTATGGCAGAAAGCCATGAATGAAGAAATAGTTTTTTTTGTCTTACATGGAGCTTGGCAGCTGACTGATAAACCAGTTGACAAGAACATCGTTAAAAATAAGTGGATTTTTACAATTAAACGAGACTCAGAAGGGAACATTACGCGTTACAAGGCTAGGTTGGTAGCGAAGGGTTTTACCCAAAAATATGGTGAAGATTTCCATGAAACTTTTTCACCGGTTGTTCGCCATTGTTCTATCAGATAGTTATTATCTCTGGCTGTGGAAATGAATCTTACGATTGATCATTTAGATGTACAAATAGCATTTCTAAATGGTGATTTACATGAGGAGATTTTTATGCAACAACCAGAAGGTTTCATATGCCCTGAGAGTAAAAACAAAGTTTATAGACTACGAAAGGCTGTTTATGGGTTGAAGCAAGCATCGCGATCCTGGTACCAAAAGGTAAAAGATGTGTTACTTTCTTTGGGATACGATCAATGTAAACAAGAGGACTGCATCTTTACTAAGAGATCTGGTGAGTCAATTGTTTTTATTGCTCTGTATGTCGACGATTTTTTTGTCTTCTATAACGACAAACGTCTAGCTCAGACTTTGAAAATCTCTTTGTTAAAGGTTTTTAAACTTAAAGACTTAGGACCGGTACGAAATATGTTAGGTATTAAAGTATAACGTATAATATATTAAAGTAACGTGATGAAACTTCCATTAAACTTAGTCAGGAAAATCGGATTGACAAGTTGTTAGATCGTTTTGGCATGACAGACTGTAAGTCTGTAAAGTCTCCCATGATATCTAACATTAGTTCTGTTTGTGAGAGTACTTGTAATGCTACGAATAACAATGTAACGAAGTTTCCGTACCAAGAGTTAATTGGTAGTCTAATGTATTTATGTGTAACTACTCGCCCCGACATTTCGTTTGCCGTGTCATACTTAAGTAAATTCAATAGTTGTTATACGGAATTCCATTGGATTCAAGCTAATCGTATACTGAGATACCTTAAAGGTACAAAGCAAAAGGCTTTAGTATTTAACAAATCGAATGAAGGTCCCATTCTTGAGGGATATTCTGATGCGGACTGGGCTTCAGACCCTGATCGGAAGTCATATACTGGTTATGTGTTTAAATATGGCGGCAATTCGATATCTTGGGGTAGCTACAAACAGTCGTGTATAGCGCTTTCGTCCACCGAGGCGGAGTATTGTAGCTTAAGCGAAGCGAGCAGAGAAGCGGTGTTCCTGCAAGCTTTAATTAAGGAATCTTTAAAGACGACTAGTTGTAAAATAGTTACGTATATCGAAATAAGATTTCACTATGTTAGATATATAATTGCTAGATTTAACGTTGAAATTGTATACATCCCTACAAATGAAATGATAGCAGATGTTTTCACCAAGCCCCTGGGCTGTGTCAAGCACGAGGTGTTCACTCGTCAGCTTGTAGTGGCATGATGCCATGATGCCCACGTTATGGGCGGGTGTTGGAGTATAACGCTGGCCATTTTTATGAAGGCTTTCTTTTTGAATTTAGTACTCTATGTTATGTTATGGGGGTTTGGTTTCCGCACTTAGTCCTTCAGCTGGACCATTGTGCGTGGGCCATGGCGGCCGTTGGGTGGATTATTCCAGCCAGCCCACCTCCCTCCAGAAGCTGATTAGGGCTCCTGGTTTTCCTAGAACGTCCGTGTAAGTTCTGGGCGACCCGAGGGTTTGTGTTCTTATATTGGTGACCCCTGTGCATTCGAAGAGAACGTGCGTGACGGTTTCCTCAGTCTCCATGCATGCCCTGCACAGAGGACTGTCCGTTATGCCTATTGTGTGGAAGTGTTTGTTAAGTGAGCAGTGTCCTGTGATGGTCCCCGTCATCAGGCGCAGGCTATTCCTGTCCAGGCGTAGTAAACGTCTGGTAAGTCTACTATCCAAAGAGGGCAGAGCTTCTTTGGACTGCCTACAGCCTGGTGCCGAGGTCCACCAGTTCTCTGCCTGTGTCTGGGTGAATTCCTGTAGCCACCTGCGTATTTGGTTGAAGGGGATGGGTACAACAGGCTCGGGTCCATAGACCGCCGTGCTAGATCCGCGTCTCGCAAGCTCGTCAGCCGCGTCATTACCCAGCGATCCACTGTGTCCCTTTATCCATTGCAGTGTTATCGTGTTACGACTAGATACAGTTATTTGTTCTAGTGCGTTGTGGCATTCTAGTATTAGTTTTGATGTAATATATTTTTTCCGTAAAGATTGGAGGACTGAAGCGCTGTCGGAGAGTATGCGTATGCGAGTGTCCGTAACCCTCCTGGCTTCTAAGGCATGGACCGCTAGTATAATGCCCACACACTCCGCCTGATAGACGGTGTTGAACCCTCCTAGCGGTCTGGATATATTTATATTTAGGTCGTGTGAGAAGACTCCGACTCCGGTACCGAAGTTCGTCTTCGATCCGTCGGTGTATACTCTCATCTCTTTCGAGCCTGAGTAGTCACATCGTTCTTCTGTAAGTATTATGTTGTAGTGCCTATGAAAGTGGTGTGTTTTTGGGGCTTTGTCGCATGGTGACGCTAACATAGGTTTTCGCTTGATCGCGTCCTCCTTAATGCGTGTGTGCTTAACTCTGGAGTCTTTATTTAGGGTACCTGATAGATGGAGTCTAAAAGCAGCCAGGGCTGCCTCCTCCCGCACGATAAGATGCAGAGGTGGCAATCCCAGCATTGCCTGTAGGGCGGCCGTGGGCGTAGTTCTCATACTGCTAGTTATTGCAATGCAAGCAAACCGCTGCAGTTTTTCTAGATCTTTTTGTGCTGTACTGAGGTCTGTCCTGGGCCACCAGACCAACGAGCCGTATGTAATGATTGGTCGGATGACTGTGGTGTATAGCCAGTGGGTGACCATGGGGCTGATCCCCCAATTCCTGCCCAGCAGTCTTTTACACTGCCACAGGGATATGCTGGCTTTTGTGGTGATATAGTTCATGTGTTTCGCCCAGTTCAATTGTTTGTCCAAATAGATTCCCAGGTATTTGGTTTCAGTTGAAAGGCTTAGGGTTGTTCCAAAGAATTTTGGTAGTTGCATTGTCATTGGTTTCCTCTTTTTTGTGAAGAGGATTAGTTCCGTTTTTGTGGGGTTCACTGAGAGTTGGTGCTCACTGCACCATTTCTCTACCAGTTTTAGGGCTTGACGCATGAGATTGCATAGGGTGTTTTCATGGGTTCCATTTATTATTATTGTTATATCATCCGCGTAGCCGACAGTGAAATAACCTTTGTCGTTGAGTGTTTTGATGAGGCTGTCCGCTACCAGGTTCCACAGGAGTGGCGAAAGGACGCCCCCCTGTGGACAGCCCTTCGCGACGACGGCCCTTGTGGTGTTGTTAACCGTGACTTGGACCGCTCGCAGTTTGAGCATGTTGGTGATCCAGCCTCCTAGGGTCGGGTCTATGCTATGTCTGTCGAGGGCCGTGTTTATGCTGTTGAACGTGGTCTTATCGAAAGCGCCCTCAATATCAATGAAGGCAGCCAGTGCTGAGCATTTATGGTCCACTGCGCATTCAATTTTGGAGACCACGTTGTGCAACGCGGATTCTGTTGATTTGCCTGTGGAGTACGCATGCTGTTGTTTGTGAAGTGGTTTTACCCGGAGAGGCCCATCGCGAATGTGCCTATCACAAAGTCTTTCGAGGGTTTTCAGTAAGAAGGATGTGAGGCTTATAGGTCTATATGCCTTGGGTTGTGTGTAATCAGTTTTTCCAGGTTTGGGTATGAAGGTGACTTTTACCTCTCGCCATGCAAGAGGTATGTACCTAAGTGCTATACTGGCCCGATAAATCTCCAACAGCCATGGTGTTAGATGATCTATCCCCCACTGCAGCAGGGCTGGGAAGATGCCATCCAGCCCTGCCGACTTGAAAGGTTGAAATGTGTTGATAGCCCATTTTATCCGGTCTACTGTTACTATATTTTGGGCTCTTGACCAATCTTGGTCCGTTGGAGTCCATTCGGTGTCAGTTTCCCACATCCTGTCCTCCAGGATTTGGCAGTCCGGGAAATGAGTTTCGAGGAGGACCTTGCTGGTCTCGTGATCATTTTGTGTGTATGAGTTGTCGGGTTTTTTCAGCGTGCCGAGGGTTCGGTCCTGATCAGTTGATAGTATCTTCCGTACCCTGGCGGCTTCATTATTAGTCTCAATGGATTCACAGAATTTCTGCCATGCCATCCTCCTGGCGGTTCTTATCTGTTTTTTGTATGCATATTGGGTGTCTTTGTATAACTCCCAGTCTTCCGGGAGTCTCGTGTTTTTTGCTCTGTTAAATTGCTTACGTAGCGTTTCTCTGAGTTTACCAAGTTCAGCGTTCCACCAGGGGTTCCTTTCGTTCCTGCTCTGTGGCGCTCTTGATTTACAGCATGCGTGGTAAGCTTCAATTAGGTATTTGGATAGTTGTGTTACGGTGTATTCTAATTGTGCTTGGTCCCTAATGGTTACCAGTGCTAGGTGTCCAGCTAAAAGCGAGGCCAGAAGGTTTTTATACCCGGGCACATTGGTGCGCCTCGGGTTTCGCCTCGGTGCGGGTTTTTTGGTGTTTGTAGTTAGTGTAAAGCGGATCCTTCTGTGGTCTGAGCAAGAAGGCTCGTCCGATACGTGCCAGTTTGTGATGAGGCTTGTCGCGTTTTCTGTAGCGAGTGTTAGGTCTATGATTGTTTGTCCACGGACTGTGACCCAGGTGGGTTCTGAGCCGCGATTAACAATGTTAAGATTAGTGGAGAATAAAAAGGTGGATAGTACCTCTCCTCTGGAGTTCGGTGTGTCGCTGCCCCAGAGCGGGTGATGAGCGTTAGAGTCAGTGCAGATGATCAGGTCCAAACCGGCGCGCTCACAGTGCTGCACCAGGTCGGCCAACTCCTTTGGCGGGCAGTCTGTGTCCTCGCCTGGCATGTATGCCGAGGCTAGTACAACATCCGGAACGCTACCTTCAGTTTGGAGCCTGACAGCTGTCAGGTCTCTGGAACAAAATTGGGTCAGTGGCGTAAAGGGAATTTCTTTGGGTATGTAGATGCAGGTTCTTGGCTTATCTAAGCCCTGTGTGTCGAGAATTATCATACCTCCGATGTTACCGAGGCCACATATTCTGTTGTTCCTGATCCACGGCTCTTGAATCAGTGCGATAGTTCGGTGCTTTACCTCCAGTGCCCTGCGTAAGCTAGCCGTGGCAGTCTGGCTATGCTGGAGGTTTGTTTGGATGATGTTGAGGGGTGTTGATGGAGGTGGAGTGGATTTAGTCGTGGACGGATCCATCGGATAAGCCTTCCATCTCCACCTCCCGGTATTGCTCATCGTCGTGTGTGTCCCCCGGCGACGATGCAAGAAGCTGCTCGTTCCAGCCGGGTGATGCGGGTAGTGTTGGTTCGGCGACATCGGCCATTGCCGCTCGGGCCATCTCCTCCTCGAGTTGGACAATGTCCGTGTCGCTCGTCTGTGTCGTCGTCGGCTCTGTCGCCTTTGTGTCAGTGCTGTCGGTCTGGGTGTCGGGGGGGCGGGTCGTGGGCCAGAAGCGCACGTATATCGACCCTAGTAGGTACGATATCCGTCGCTCCCGCCCCAGGACCCTTTCGGCTTCCTCCGGTGGCAGCCCCAGGGTCAAGTATGTCCCGTATCGGTCGCCACCGATGGCAGTCGCCCTATAAAGTGACCACCTCGCGATGTTGTACCAGGTATTCTGACGCATCAGAATACCGTGGAGTCTGCCCACATCACCTCTGTAGTGAGGGACGAAGAGAGAGGCTCGGACACGGGTGGGCACATCAGTCTGTCTCAGTACCGTCAGCGTTTGGTCGTTATCGGGGAGTTTTATTTGGGGCACGTTTTGGGTCAGCCAGGTCAGGGCGTTCTCGTCTTCGCACCATATCTGCACCGTGCCATCCGCTATCCGTGGATATCCGCGGAAGGCCGGGAGTGGTGTCGACGGGTCCGCGTCCATGAGTCTGTCTTCTAGGGCGGTCTTAATGTGTTCGGCCTCCTCCCTAGTTAGCTCTCTACTGGGGTGGGGAAGGCAGATTGCTACCGCCAGCCGCGCAGGAATGTCCTTTGTGGCCCGCGCGTAGGTTCTCTGCCCCCCCTGTGCGGAGTGTGTTCTTACGCGCTTGGCGTTCCCCTGGAGCGTACTGGGTGAGGCCGTGTCGTCGGGGCGCGTCCTCTTCTCCGTCTTCCCCGTCCCGCTTGGTGCAGGATTCGGGTTTGCGGTGCCTGCCTCGGCGTTGGATGCTAGCAACGCCCGGCGTGAGGCATGGGAGCGCTTGCCCCTGCGTTTAGGTCTGGTGTGCGTTCTGTCGGTGTCTTGGGGTGGGCGGCGGCCCCGGCAGGTGTTTTCGCTTGCGGCGGCTCTTCGCGCTGGGTTGCCCCTTCGCGTATCTGCCCCCGCTCGCTTGGGTCCGCGTCCGGCCGCTTTCCGCGCTGGGTTTCCCCTGCACGTACTTGCAGCTGGTCGCGTGGCCCCGCGTCCGGCCGTTTGTCGCGCTGGGTTTCCCCTTCGCGTGCTTGCGGCCGGTCGCGTGGCCCCGCGTTCGGCCCCTTTCCGCGCTGGGTTGCCCCTGCGCGTACTCGTGGCTGAACGCGTACCCACCCTTCAGCGTCCGATTGCGCTTCGCGCTGGCTGTTGCCTTCGCGAGAACTACGCTCTCGGTCGCCTACTTCTTTTACTCGGGCTGGGATTTTTCCGCGCTTTTCCAGGCGTACTTCATCGTCTACAGCCGTGAGAGTACTGCCAGGTCTGTCGTCCTTCCTCGTGTCAGTCTTTTCGTGTTGGTCAGTGTCTGCGTGGGTGGAGCCGCTCCGCGTAATGCTCTGTTGCCAGAGGTTCGCGGGGGGCATACACCGTGTCGTGGGTACTGGCGCGTTGGTCGCAGCCGGGTTTAAGGGCGCGTTAGTCGCTGCCAGGGTCGGGTTTGTGGGCGCGTTATTCGCTGCCTGTGGATTGGGCGCTAAATCAGCTGCCATCCGCGCATTGAAGCGCGGCATAAATGTATTGCAGTTTGATGCTCCCCCCATAATACGATGGGAGCTAACCGCCGAAGCGGTGTGGGATTCCCCGGCTTGGCCGGGACCCACCTGGGTAGATTCGTTGTCAATCTGCATTTTTTTCATTTATTGGGGGGTGGGCTTTTTTGGAACCGAGGTTACCCTTCCTCTGGGAGCGACGGGATTGAGGGATAGGAGGGAAGGAATTTTATGGATACGGGTGTGGGTTCTTTGGGGGGTCACCCTAGGCCTGGGAGTTGACCTAGGGATTTAAGGATCGACGGGATCTGTGTGGATAAAGGAGGGATGGCTTTTGTTGGATGATGAGCACATAGGATGATGGTATCTGGGTTACCCTGAGCCTGGGATTTTGGCCTTCGGGAACTTCTCTTGTCCGGGATCTCTTTGGGAGATGCCCCGACCGCGGGATCAACCGCCAGCAGCAATGCAGCCACCAGCGGCCGGTCCCGCAGCCGGAGTCGGGCTATCCGCAACCTGCCCACCCGCTCGGTTGCATGAGAAGAAGTGCCTGGCAGTCCGGGTCGCCCCACCGCGGATGTACTTATACATTCGCGTTGGGTCAATCCAGCCTTCCCCGAATTTAGTACTCTCTGTCAGCTCAATATATTTAATGTTTTTACATTGTTTCCACTGCGTCCGTATTACTCATTTCAATAACCCTGTAATACTTAATTAAAGATGAAAGAAATACAGAAATACAGTGATATCCATAATATAAATACTAGGAACAAACACAAATTTGTAGTACCTACAACAGCTGGAAAGTGTCACCACATGACCTTCACTAAAAAACGGAATCCACTGCCATCCTCGTATTCGCTGAACGGTCTAACGCTGCAGAAGGTAACTACAACTCGCGATCTGGGAGTATGCCTCGACAGTCAACTTACTTTTATTCCACACGTAGATAACATCGTCAAAAAGGCAACCAAAATGTTAGGATTTCTGAAGCGTGTTTGCCAAGACTTTAAGTCCGTACGCACCCTTAAACTTCTCTACGTCACCCTTGTCAGAAGTGTACTGGACTACGCATCGCAGGTCTGGAATCCTACCTATAGGGTCCATGTTGACCGAATTGAACGCGTCCAAAGAGGCTTTACCAGATCCCTGCGGTATAAGTCGAGCAGCTGTCCTAACACAGCTACCTATCTTGAAAGGCTAAGCCATTTTAATCTGACTATCCTAGAAAATAGAAGGAAAACATGGACCAAATAATGTTGTTCAAAATTGTCAACGGTTTGGTCGATGTTTCTAAACTTCTGGATGACATAAATATACGTGTCCCCCGTAGTAGTCAAACCAGGCCTGACCGTAAGGTCGATTTGTTTGTGCCACCTGCAGCTCGAACCAACCTCGGGCTTTCAGCGCCATTGAACCGTTTGATGAGGACGTATAATGAGAGCCACTCTCCCATCAATAGTATTGACATCTTCTCTAACACCTTAGCTCAATTTCAAAGACTTCTGTCTAAACAACTCGAGGTTGAAAAATTAATTAATTTATTGTTTTTGTTTTATTCCATCGCCCATTTATTCTGTATTTTGACATGTATCCTGTTATTCCTAATTATTATTGATTACTGTTTTGTATATTTTTATTATTAGTGATTATTTATAGATTTTTTGTAATTTGCTTTTTATTATTCTCAATTATCATATTGCTATCAATTTTTTAATTCTTGTTTTGGCATTTATTTTATTTGACATTATATAGTCTTTAACTGCTAGTGCTGTGCACACCTATAAGTGAAAAGTTCGCTATAGTCTATTAGTCAATTGTGATTAATCTATTGTCAATGTTATTGTGAACAATTCGTTGGAGTGCCATAACAATAAATAAATAAATAACAAGGCTCAAGAAAATAGGTGGCTCGTTTAGAATGTGTACGCTTTTATATTAAGCTTCCAAGCCACGTACAAAATGTAAGTCTTAATAAATTCAAAACATTCATTAAACGTAAGTTGTGCCGAAAAGCGTTTTATAGCATTAAAGATTACGTTGAGGATAAAACGGCTTGGGAGTGAGCTGCTCCAATTAATTTAGTTTTTTTTTTAATATTTTGCACCATGTATTTTGTTATTTTTTATACATTTTATTTTATTTGTTCTCTTGCATTGACAAAAATAATTACTTTTTAAAGTATTACATTATTTTATTTTAATTATTGTGAATGTGAAGACTATGTGGATCATTATTTTGTTTTTAATTCATCTTAGTTTTTAATCATGGTCTGGCAGTTTGAGTAGTTTATGCGGCCTACCCGAATGTCCTTTCTTTGGTATTGTTCGTCGAGTCGTTGAGCTCCTTAAATTCTGAGTTGATCTTTTTTTATGAATTTTCAGCGGCACTCTTTGTTGTTAATAAAAAACAAAAACCGTATTACCCGGTTAAATTAAAAATTGTCTGTTTACTCGCGTACAACTTGCAGAAAGGTACTTATTTTAGTTCGTAGGGATAATTCTATTACGCACTAGTGTGTAATGTTGTGTGTTATAGCTCGGTTTATGGCCATAAAAGCGATGTAATGTGTAATAAGGTTCAATGTACGAGCAAGTGTGTTAGAAATATTATTATAATGTTTCCAGTGTGTTTTTTGTAATATTATTAGTGTTTTATAAAAATCATAATGTTAGTTCCATTTTACGCCACGATGGTTCTCTTTCCGCACAGACTCTAGTAAAATTGTTTCTACCCTCTATTACTCAATAACTGGGATATTTTTGTTTTTTTTTTTTGGATTCTTGATGATGATGATAACAAAAAAATAAAATACGGAGTGTTGCTTGTAGGTATTTTCTAACAGAAATAAACAAAAGCATGTAATTTATAAAAAAATAACGTTAGATAATAAAGTTAAAACACTCTCCAATTTATCAAGATAATTCACAAAACACAAGCAGAACTTTTTTTTACTATTTTTTGAAATCACAGTCAACCGCCACCTTTTGCAAATATTCATTGAAATACCGACTGTCAAAATACAAATCTCAAATTGTACAACAAGTAGCGCCATCTAGTCGTATTTTTTTGTACTTTTTCGATAATCCGGATTGTAGACTACAAATTCTAAGAAAAAAGAAAAATGGCTAAAGACTAAAAATAATGCTAATTAGCTATAGATATTATATTTTCGAGTTCCTCTTTATTTTTGCCGTTTTTATTTCCATATCAATGCTGCCATGCGCTATAATTCTGGTCACTCCTCCGTCAGTCAGCGACACGTTGCAGTAGATACGACCTTTAGGAAACGGGAAACCTTTTGGTACATACGGGATCGACAAATTTTTCAGGTCATATACACCCTGAAAAATAAAAAAGAATAACATTATTAACTCCACATTCCAATTCTCGGAGAGTCCATGTCTCAGCTGCATACAGAAATATAGGGCTATTCGCCGTTTCACTTCATCCACGCAGCTGCCATTTCTTGCCAATCATTCTTCCATACAAGTGTACATAATATAATTATAATATAATAAATATAAAGTTATAATAAAATCTATGTTTAATTTACGTACCGCAGGATAAGGGCATTGACGACCTTCAATTGAGTTTCGCATAGTTTGACCGAAAAATGTGTCAGAATTTATCATGTCGCACAATTTAAAATGCATCTCAACGAAACTGGGACGGTATCTGTTTGTTAGAAACTGGTAGAAGTAGAAGTCTAGCTGTAACAGAAATGTTTTTTTTACAATTACTTGTAATATGATATTATCGTTGTTAAGATTTGAGTTTCAATAAAAATATCACTTTTGTTTTATTATTTAGTTCACCCCAAAATCAATTGATGGTGCTGTACATTTTTGACACTCCGCTAAATGGTAGTGTTAAAAATATGTTTATGACATTTTTTTTTTTTATAACCTATAAAATATAAATATCTTTATTTCCCAAAAAAAAAATACAGATTATTGTAGGCTCGCGCTTGACCACAATCTCACCTGATGGTAAGCGATGATGTGGTCGACGGTGAAACACGCTTGCCTAGAAATAACCTATTCACTCTTGACTTAAAGACCCCTAGATTGTAGCTATCGGGAAACACAGACTACGGCAGGGAATTCCACTCCTTAGCTGTACGCATAATAAAAGTGTTCCCAAAACGTTTTGTGCGTATAGGTGGGATGTCTACCATGTATCGATGGCGCATCGCCGTACGTCTGGTAGTCCGATGATGAAACGGGCTAGGTGGAATTATATCGTTCAATTCCATTTCACACTCCCCGAAATGTAACCGATAAAAAACCGACAGGCTGGCAACTCGGCGACGATGTTCAAGACGCTGGAGCTTTGACTTGACCAGCGCCTCATCGCCGATGAGCCTCTTGGCTCGCTTTTCGATCGACTCTAGTGCGTCAAGCTGGTATTTGGCTGATCCGTCCCAGAGATGAGAACAGTACTCCATGCATGATCGAACTTGCGCTTGATACAAGTTGAGGAGCTGTTCTGGCGTGAAGTACCTTCTCACCTTTGCAAGGATCCCCAGCTTTTTGGCAGCCAGCTGAGCCTTTGCCTCAATGTAAGGGCAAAAATTGAGAGTAGATGTCAACGTAACGCCAAGAAGCTCAAGATCTGGATAAAATTGGCTCTTTTTAGCGGAAAAAAAGACACGCCTGGGTTTTAGCAGCATTAAACCTGACCAGATTGGCATCGCCCCATTCGGAGACTGCCTGCAAAGACAGGTTCAAGCGCTCCACCATGGCCTCCCGGAGAGACCGGATCTGAGGCCCGGTAGCACGAGCGTTGGACAAGTATCTCTCAGCAACAGTGCTGTCGTCTGCATACCCAAAGGTGCCGGGTTTAAGCAGATCATTAATATGCAGCAAGAATAAAGTTGCTGAGAGTACCGACCCCTGAGGGACCCCGGCATTGATATCCAATTGGTCTGACGAGCAGCCATCGATAACCACTCGAATGGACCGATCTCTCAGGAAGTCTGCAATCCAATCACACAGACCACCGGGCAAACCGAATGAAGGAAGCTTACCAATAAGGCTTTCGTGCCAGACCCTATCAAAAGCCTTCGAGATGTCGAGGGAGACGGCAAGCGCTTCCCCGTGCCTCTCGATTTATTTATTTATTTAAGTATACATGTGTAACATTACAGGTCACACCTAAGGCGTTACACAATGAGATAAAAAATATACAAATAAAAAACCGGCCAAGTGCGAGTCGGACTCGCGCACGAAGGGTTCCGTACTTGGTAAATTGCGGTTTACGATTTATGACGTATTAAAAAAAAACTACTTACTAGATCTCGTTCAAACTAATTTTCGCTGGTAGTTTACATAGTAATGTACATCATATATTTTTTTTAGTTTTATCATTCTCTTATTTTAGAAGTTACAGGGGGAGGGACACACATTTTACCACTTTGGCAGAGTCTCTCGCGCAAACTATTCAGTTTAGAAATAAATGATGTTAGAAACCTCAATATCATTTTTGAAGACCTATCCATAGATACCCCACACGTATGGGTCTGATGAAAAAAAAAATTTTTAGTTTTAGTTTCAAGTATGGGAACCCCCAAAATTTATTGTTTTATTTTTATTTTTGTGTAAAAATCTTAATGCGGTTCACAGACTTCATCTACTTACCAAGTTTCAACAGCATAGTTCTTATAGTTTCGGAATAAAGTGGCTGTGACATACGGACGGACAGACAGACAGACAGACAGACAGACAGACATGACGAATCTATAAGGGTTCCGTATTTTGCCATTTGGCTACGGAACCCTAAAAACACGATATAACAAAAAAAACATGAAGAAAAATACAAAAAAACCGGCCAAGTGCGAGTCGGACTCGCGCACGAAGGGTTCCGTACTTGGTAAATTGCGGTTTACGATTTATGTCGTATTAAAAAAAAACTACTTACTAGATCTCGTTCAAACCAATTTTCGCTGGTAGTTTACATGGTAATGTACATCATATATTTTTTTTAGTTTTATCATTCTCTTATTTTAGAAGTTACAGGGGGGGGGACACACAATTTGCCACTTTGGAAGTGTCTCTCGCGCAAACTATTCAGTTTAGAAAAAAATTATATTAGAAACCTCAATATCATTTTTGAGGACCTATCCATAGATACCCCACACGTATGGGTATGATGGAAAAAATATATTTTAGTTTCAGTTTCAAGTACGGGGACCCCCAAAATTTATTGTTTTTTTTCTATTTTTGAGTAAAAATCTTAATGCGGTTCACAGAATACATCTACTTACCAAGTTTCAACAGCATAGTTCATATAGTTTCGGAAAAAAGTTGCTGTGACATACGGACGGACAGACAGACAGACAGACAGACAGACAGACAGACATGACGAATCTATAAGGGTTCCGTTTTTTGCCATTTGGCTACGGAACCCTAAAAAGGAAAAAACTTACAAAAGTAAAAAAAAAAAATGTACAAAGAATACATAATACAATTATTCACTAATCTAAATTTCATCCATCTTCTCACAAAAACTTTAACATTCACGACACACATCTATCCATCGCCCAGCAAACAGGTCACACTCCGGTGCTGATGTCAGAAGGGCATTTAGTATTGTAAGCGCCCGAACTAGAGGCGAGTTAGCTCGGGACACCTGACGTGCCGAAGGAACGGCCAAAAGCCGGTGGCATCGTGGTCTAAGCTGTTGTTTGGGCACCACAGGAACAAACAGCCTCAACAACTGCGCCACGGGTTCCTGGCAATCGGACTCTCCCCGCATAATACGGCAGGTAGAGATAAGCAAGAAGTAATTACGCCTTACTTCGAGAGAATTAAAATTTAAAACACCAAGTAGAAATTTGGTAGGGTATAGGAAGGGGTAATATCCGAAGAGTTTTTTATAAAGATAACGAAGAAAGGCTTTTTGGATTTTTTCAAGAAATAAGGCGTAAGTACTCTCATACGGGTGCCAGATCACTGCTGCTGATTCGAGTTTACTCCTGACTAAGGCCATGTATACAAGTTTAATGGCATGTGGATTGGTAAACTCGCGCATATTTCGAAGGACAAATCCAAGTCTTCGATATGACTCAGCAGCAAGTGTCTTCATATGCTCATGAAAGGTGAACTTCGTGTCGAACAGAACTCCAAGATCTTTTACAGAATTAACGCGGGCTATCAGATCACTGCCTAAAAAGTACTCTTCATGCCAGGGATTACGCGTGCGACTGAAGGTCATAACGCTGCATTTAGCAATATTGAAGAGTAACTTATTATCCAATATAGGATTCATTCATTCATTCAATATAGGATCCAGGATAGCAGCCAAAAGACTACGGGGAGTCGGGGAGCCCCGATTCGGTTTTGGAACAAATTCGACCTATTTCTAAGAAGTCTCCATTTCCATAGAAGAATCATTTGGGTTAGGTTTGGTAAGAACAGTGACCATTAACGCGCGAAGGCGAACGAGAGAAGTGAGCGTGCTACGGGAGCGGCGTGACAGAAACGAATCGCTGTAAAACGTAGTCTTGTCTGCCCTACCCCTAGAGTGTTATTTAAAATCGCGTAGGCGCGAAAGGGTGAGGCAGCCCGCGAGCTGAGGAGCAGGTGGATTTAACACACGCCGCCGCGGCTGAGGTTGAGCGGCGAAGCCGTCCAGCAAGCCGAAGCCGCGGTGGTGAGCGTGAAACACATCTGCGACGATAAGCTCGCATGAGACCGCCGGAGCCGTGACAGAAACCATGCCTGCGGCATGTTGCATGCTTGCTTGCATGCTGCATGCTTGCTTGCATGTTGCATGCTGCATGTATGGTGTATACTTGTTTGCGCCTGCTGCATGCATGGTGCCAACATTATAATTATAATTCTTTAGGTATTATGCAATTCGGACTTATGAAAATCGGAACATCGAAATTCGGAATAAAATATTTCGGAGTATTTGGGTGTGCCCAAACATAATACCTATTTTGGTGAATCTATTCAATCAACATGTTATTGTTATCATCATTTTGTGTCAAGTTTCTAAGAGAAATCCTAAGATTTGCCGTGTGATTTCTGGTAAAAATCTGGAACAAGCGATTATCATACATCATTTCGGACTTTTACCGGTAAAACTTGGTAAACCTTAAGTTTTACCGGTTAGTACGTATTACCGTAGTTCTGGGTTTTACAGTATCATAATATAAAGCTTTAGTTTTACTGGTAAATACTAGATATTACCGTAGTTCTGGCTTTTACAGTAACATAATATAAAGACAGTATGGATAACGCCTATCAGAAAAATGGTCCTACAGTAAGGGATCTGGCATTAAAAAATGGGATTAGACTGGTCTACTATGTTTGTATGGAAAAGAATTGTATGATTAAAAAAATTGAGACATCGTTATTTTTGTTAAGTGAGTAGTTTCGATAAAACAGGCCTGGCCTAAAAATCACAAAATGAATGTTTAGAGTTTAAAAAAAATGTCATGGCCTCACTCCAGATGTGAATGGCATACGCTAGAAGATCCCCAGTAGACCGATTTTGGTGGAAGCCGTATTGGCGGTCACTAAGGATATCGTTAGTTTCTAGGTATGCCAGGAGCTTCGTGTTAAGTACACGCTCCATACTCTTACAGAGTATGGACGTTACAGAGATGGGTCTGTAGTTGGCCGGGTCAGCTCGACTACCCTTCTTGGGCTCGGGCTGTACGTTAGCTAGCTTCCAAGCATTCGGCACTTTTCCAGTCTCATACGAAAGGCGGAATAGGCGTGTCAAGATCGGAGACATTTCAGGCGCACAGGTTCTGAAAACTATTGCTGGTATTCCGTTCGGGCCACTAGCCTTGTTCACGTCGAGGTTGCGCAGTACCTTACGGACGTCCTTTTGATGGATACAAATGTCCGACATACACGTCTCGCATCCATCAGGATAAGAAGGGGGCCGCGCGTCACCAGGGTTCAGACGTGAAGATTCCGTAAAAAGAGAGGCAAATAAATTTGCCTTCTCCTCAGCGGAGTGGGACAGCGACCCGTCGGGTTTCAGCAGTGGTGGTAGTGAGGGACGACTGAAGTTGGACTCGACCGACTTAGCCAGGGACCAAAACGCTTTACTACCTGCTGGGTAAGAAGCAAGTTTGGCTCCTATTCGGCCGATGTGGTCGAACCGAGCCCTTCTCAACACCTTCTTGCAGGACTTGGCAGCCCTGTTGTAGGCTTTCTTCCTTTGACCCACGTCACTCGCTTTGCGCGAACGAGCGTCAACCCATGGCTGGTCAACATTGGTCATTGTTACGTCAGAAAACGGAATGTAGTACTCCATTCACTTTTTTTTTTTTTTTTTTTTGTTCCGGGGTGGAAATTCCTCATCGGAGGGGTCTGTCAGACTTCTACTGACTAAAAACCACCCCGGTGTTCCATCTCACACTTACGCTGGGGGTCGCGGGAACAATGATACTTCCGCAACCCTCGGCTAGTGCCGGCCCGCCTGTGCGGGCCACGGTCTCGGGTTGGAGGGGGAGTGAGGTGTTTGACTCCCATCGTGACGTCTAAGAGGGGCGCGCGTGGAACACTACGCGCCGCCACCTCGGGTCCTGATGTGTGGGAGGCGACGGACGTCCCCGAGTCCGCCACCCCTGGACCCATTTAGGGGGGCTGGAAGAGGGCGTTGTCCGCCCTCCGCCGACGCCCAGCGCGTCTGCTGCGGATCGGGTTAGCAGATGAAATCTCCCTCTCCCTCTCCGCAGCCTCCTTCTGCGAGACGACTGTTTCGCAGAAGGATACCACCGCGTCCCAGGACTCCCCACTGCCGACTATAGACTCGACTACGGCCGGCAGCGACAGGTCACTGCCTACTTCAGAGATGAGGGCACGGCGTGGCTCCTCCCAAGCGGCACACTCTGCCAGCGTATGCCGCGCCGTGTCCTCCCGGCAGTCGACGCAGTGGTGACACCGGGCGTCCGGCTCCCTGTTTATGCGACACAGGTACTTCCCGAAGCAACCATGCCCCGAGAGCACCTGCGTCACCCGAAACGACAGGGAGCCGTGCCTCCTCCCGAGCCAGCGCTCGAGCACTGGCCGGACCGCCTCGATGGTAACGAGGCCGGCGGTAGGGCGTAAAAGCCTGTCCCGCCATTCCGCCACCAGAACCTCGCGTAGCTGAGACTGACGCAACTCCATATGTCGCTGCATCAGCCCTTCGCCTCCAGGTCCCAGGGCGGGGATCCGGCCATTACGCAAGCCACCTCGTAAGTACTCCATTCCCTGACGCAACACATCCGTCACGTTGTCCGCGCACGCCGAAGGATCATCCGAAGAAAAGCAAGTAGGCTGCCAGGGATAACATGCGAAGAAAGATCGCATGCCATCCCAATCTGCTGACCTGTACCGCCAAACCCGCCGGGTGCCTCTTGGGCTGGGATCGGGCGGGGAGTAGACAGACACACCCTACAAACCCTGGGTAAGATAGGTACGACGCGTCTGACGGACTCGCTATCTGCGTCTCCGCAAGAAATGAAGTGAAGTATATATTTAACACCGTTAAAACTGATTCATATCGGTACACTTCAACATATGGTTCAGTTAAAAACCAGCGTTAGACAACTCCTAGTTGTCTTGTCATTTTGCTGAATGGACCTATTTGGCGCAGTCGCAGGACAAACTAAGTAATTGTTTTAAAATTAAGTTCCCTTTTCTTTGTACCTACTGTGTGTGCCAAATAAACTAGTTTTCTTTCTTTCAACTATGAAGAAGTGAAACTGTGAGTACTCTTTGCAATATATTTGAGAAAATTTAAGCATTACCCAAGAAGAAATAGACTAAGAAAAATTTAGAAGTGGTTTGGATTTAGAATAGTTTTTCAAAAAACGAACATACGAGGAATCCACGTCGATATTCCTCCAGAAGTGTCAAACAATTTGAGGAATAAGTTCATCGACTTAATTTTTTTGAGATTGGCGATTATAGTTAGTTGAAAAATTAAGTTCACATACTTTCATATAAAACGTGAGAAAATGGAAACGTATTTTCAAGTAAAGAAGATACGAAAACAAAGCCAAAACCAAAAAAAAACAGAGTTAATATTAAGAAATCTCCAAAGGAAAGGTTAACCCGGATTAACCTTTCCTTTCCTTTGATTAACTTGGAAACTTGGCTTGAAACACTGGCAAAATTATTGGACTTCATATCGCAATACACGTAAAGCTATCGTTTCGGAATCTGATCGCAAGGAATTGGTTAAGTCAAGCTAATACACAGCTGATGCATATGAGTACTGAATAACTATACGTACACGGAATATAAAACGGAATTAAAGGATTGTTCGTTACGATCGATTCTAATAATGCTGCATTGTCTAGTTCTAAGTTTAATGAGTCAAAAGTTAGGTTAGATTGCCCAAAATTTCCTTTCCTAGTTTTAACGATAAATACACCAAATGGACAAGTGTTTGTGATTTATTCACATCGTTAATATATAGCAACACAGCATTGCACGAAGTTCTGAGGCTACACTATCTCAAAGGATACTAAACATGTTCACGTTCGTTGTTATTATTGGCAATGATAGCAACAAGTTGTTTTAACAGTTTTGATCGAAATCATTTGGTATGATTCTTGACATCTTTCAACCAATAATCGTATTTGTAGGAAGAGACACCACTCTCTCCATTATCTGAAAGCACTCCCTAAAGGCAATCACAACTCACGTGATCAAGAGTTTGATGGTACAGATCAAACTCTACTTTCAACACAACAGAGCGAGACTCCAAATAACGTTGTATCTAGTTTCTCCTAGGTGAACAGCCAAGCCACGGCCTTAATACAGGTAGAAGTGAGAACAGGTACTTTTGTTTTAAGATATCACTTAGGAACTTGTCCCACCACTGGCGATGAAGATTTTCTCGCTGAAGAAACGAACAAATGATACAGATCCAAAGGTTTTTGTTATTTTGTTTTCACAAAAACGAATAGCGTTGTACATTTTTTATTTCTTGGTGCAGACTAAATAAAATAATGCCGGGGAAGGAAGCTCCTCAGACTTTTTGGGACATTTATACAATCAAATAATTCACTTTTGAACTACCTCGTTGTCGTTCGTCTCGCAGTCGCAAGTGCGACTCCTGAGCGTGAGGTCCATGGGTTTAATTTTCAATTCGGGAAAATTATTATTGTGTTTTCCATTAGGAAGAGTTGGGAAAGAGCTGGGCATATATTTCTTCATCACCCACCTTAATTGGTCATGTGAAGAAGTGGGATGAAAAATGTTACTAATATAAAGTAACATAATATAAGACATACGAACAAATGAAAATTTGGATGGATTGTGTGAGAAATGATGTGATATAAATGAAAAGGGAGTCAATAATAGCGTGACAGTTGACGTTCTGTTAACCGTCACGCTATCACTGACTCCCTTTTGAATGTAAGAAGAAAACTTGTTGCGTTAACCGAAGATGATGACTAACCTGAATGGCATTGTTAAATGGGATAACAGATTGTATGTACAACTCCACATAGTACTTGGGATCCTGTCGGCTTAACCGTCTACTGCGGAGAGTAAAATTTTTTATACATTTGTGGTCAAAATAGTTTATCACTGGATGCTCAGTGCTGATGAATGTTATCTGTAATAGAATTTAGTAAATAAATTGAAAGATAGAACAATATTGGTATAATTTAGATCACAATCGTACCGACACATTTTAACCCACAATTGGGAGCGCCTAAAAAGTTGCATAAGTGGTCGCGTGGGATGTAGAGTACGCTAAATAAGTTTATTAAAATAAAATAGGAAATAAATGAGAATAAATTATACCTCATTTTAATATAATTGATTGAAAAATAACAAGATATATATCTTTTATAAATATTAGTTATCTTCGTTACAATTTTTGTTATAACCCATTCATTGCACACATTTTCACATAGTCACCTGGGGTATCGCATACCCCAAACACGCTCTCCAAGCCCAACCGTTTACGAAGGTACTTAGAAGACCAGCACGCTAAATTCTTTTTTTTTACTTTTGATACTGGAAACATGTGTTGGGTTATATGACACCCCACGCGACCAATTAAGGGTTAATTAATGTTATAAAGAGAAAGCCCAAATTGTGTGAGTTTGTTCGGACGTGCAGTGTAATCTCTAGAACAACAAGAATTATTTGAAAAAAAATAAAGGTACATTATTTCAAATGCTTATAGCCTTATAGGCAATAAAATTATTGAGACCCAGGCAAACCCAGGGCCGGCCAAGAGTATCTAATATAAAGACAGTGACTTCCAAAACCTATTTAAAATAGTGATATTGATAAATTAGTTTTGAAATTGAAAGACTATTAACTTGTAGTTAGGTATGTGCTAGTTCAAGAAGAGCTACACTGCAATTACATCTAACAGATCAGAGAGATAAATGGCGATAAGTCTAAAAAAGCACTATATTTTGTATAAAAATAACTAAGGGGATCATAGACGTAGGAGTATAGGCTGCTTGGCTAAAGTGGGATTGGCAATTAATATTGCATGTGACCTGCCACGGAAGCCACATGAAAAGAGAAATCTGGGCAATAGTATCCACTAATTGAGGATGAACAGTGCCGCCGAGGCCAGCCCAGGAGCATCCTAGACGCCTACTGCAGGCTGGCTGGTCAGAAGTGCCTCAGGAAAAGAATACTTGGAAGGATTTGGGAGATGCCTGAGCCTAGTAGTGGATAGAAAACGCAAAAAAAAAATTGTTACTCACACTCTCAGAATTACATTGATTTTGGTAATGCAAATAAAAAAACAAACTAAAGAAAATATATTTGGAATTCATTTTCCAAGTATTATGTCAGGCAAGCTTTATACCATGGTTTTGAATCCACATATGGCCATTTGGTGTCTTGTTGTAAATAAAAGTACCAATGATAATGATTAACAAACCGAAGCTACTTTATTTTAATCGGGTGATTTGTAAACGGAAACGCGTGTAATAGTGTTTCATTTTCATCGAATCATCATTTATCAATTCAGGTTATTGTAAAATTTTACCGTAAATAAGAACTAGTAAAAGCCGTAGTGGATTCATGGGTTACTACTGATCAATTCTGACATCCGCTGTAAAATTACTGGCCCATCATTCTCAATGAATATTACTCCTCCTTCCATTACCGTTTTCACATTAATGGCAGGAAATAAATAAATAAGGTTTAAGAGTAGATACTATAACAAGCAATAAACCGTGATGATACCTATTTAGAGATAATAATAATCATGGGTCGTTACTGATAGGTATATGTACAACAAAAAAGATCATTTCAAGGGCTATAGGGCTATATTATGAAAGAGCCGGTCGCCAAACAAAAACAAGCTAGTTTCCGCTGTTGCCCACGACTTCGTCCGCGTCAGTCTCGTTCTTTTTTATTCTTTTTTAGTTTTCCCACAGGAGCAGTTAAATTATGCCGAGATAAAATGTAGCCTATGTTACTCCTTATAAAATCAGCTATCAACCACTGAAAGTTCTGTCGAAATCAATCCAGCCGTTTTGGCGATTGACCCGGCTCAAACAAACAGACAGACAAAAATCTTAAAAAATGCGTATTCGTTTTTAGTTACTTTCACATGTATTCAATAAAACATTGTTATTTTGATATTACATACAGACACTTAAATTGTATTTATTTGTATAGATTATTCACAAAATATGTCCCTATGTATGTAAGTATGTTCCTTATAGATATTGAAACGGCTGGACCGATTTTAATTAAATTTTCAGAGAATCTTTGGATTAACCCAGCGAATAATTTTGGAAAGTTTGGTGGCGATCGGAGCATTTTTATAATTTGGACGCGGGCGAAGTAGCGTGCAGAAGCTAGTAGTAGATATTTGTTAGATATAGGTACAAAATCAAAATTCTAATTAGGCTGAGAATTGGTACTTATTTAATGAGAATTTACAAGAGAGGTTAAATTAGCAGAAAATAAAATCAAGACGGTTTGGAAAATTATAAACAATGAAACGAACAGGAATAAAATAGATAATACTGATAACACGCTTGAGACCACACACGGACTTATTAAAGATAACAAAAAAGTTGAGCAAGAATTTGTAAATTTCTTTACCGAAATCCCAATTAAAACTACTGAAACCTTAAATTCTTCGCCCTCGCTTGCTTTTGGATTATTAAACGCGAATGTTTCAGCCTGCCCGAATGTATTAATTTTTTTAAATATAAACCCCATAACAGTAATAAAAGCTTTTAAGCAAATCAAGATTAAACTGACTAAAGATCTGTGGGGAATGTCCATCAAAGCTTGTACCACAATTATTCAGACTATAGCACCGTACTTAGCTTTAATTTTCAAATTTTGTGTGGATCAAGGAGTCTTGCCAGGTCTAATGAAATTTATTATTTATTTATGTACACACAAAAAACTTAACAGAGAAAAAAAGAATACAGATAGAAGAGCACAAAGGTACTGCTTATTTCAATAGAAATTTCTTCCAGCAGACCTGCGACAGGAAAGTTGGATGATAGACGAAGACACAGTGTGTAGAAAAAAAAATAAGGAAACTTAAAATAGACTATTATAACTTAACTAATCATATATAAATTACACATATATCTTCTATACATTATATAGAACATAAAAATACATACATATATTAAATAAAATTATAAGATGGTGGACAGGTAATGTTCTTTGACCTGTTTCTTGAATAACGATACATTTTTAGAGTCACGGATTTTAGGTGGAAGTGAGTTCCAAAGTCGTACTGCATGACAGAGAAGGACAGAGAAGGAGTGTCCCACTCCTTCTCTGTAGAAAATAGAAATTAGTATTGTGGGAGGGGAAGTTTAGATGATGCTTTAGGTGGGATCTACACTGGACATCGGCAAGGCGAGTAAAGGAAAAGCGGGAATCCAGGATACGCAGGGTTAAAAAGGATGTTGAAAAGTAGACATAATACTCGAGTGTTACTGCGAAGGCGGCTGGGGAGCCACTTGAGATCCTTGCGGAACTGAGAGACATGATCGTATTTCCTCAGACCAAAAACAAAACGGATGCATAGATTTTGCAAGCGCTCAAGCATATTTAGTATGGTTATACCACTTTTTAAATCCGGTGACAGTAAAGACACAAATAATTATAGACCAGTGTCCGTGTTGCCGGTTTTAGATAATGCTAAATCAAATGCTCATTCATTTTAATATGAATAACATCTTGCATGATAAACATGGCATAGTTTCACCAAAGGACGTTGTACAACTGATGCTGGTGTCACCGTATTAAAACACATATTTTATGCGTGGGAAGAGTCGCAAGATGCCATAGGTATCTTGTGCGACCTGTCGAAGGCGTTAACTTGACTTGACTTCTGAAACTTGAGCATTACGGGCTAGGTCAATCAGCGTTAAGTTTGGTTAAATTTTTATTTGAATGATAGACGACAATTAGTTCAAATAAACGGTGTGAATTCGTGAAAATGGGGGTACCCCAGGGCTCAATTTTAGGTCCTGTCTTATTTTTAATAAACATAAACGATTTACCCCGTTTTATTGGAAAACAAACTAAACATGCTGTTATTTGCTGATGTGTCATCAGCAAATAACACCATGTTTAGTTAATTTAGTTATCTTTAATTTTTTAAATAAATAGACGTACTTGTCAGGTTGACGTTCACTTCACTGCTAATAATTTAGTTTTAAATGGTAAAAAAACCAAGTGCGTAAAATTTTCCTTGCCGAATGTCGAAAGTACTGATTGTAACATTATATTAAACAAGGAGGAGCTAGAATTCTTCGATAAAATGGTTTTCCTAGGGATCCCGCTAGCCTCAAGGTTACAATGGGGTCCTCATTTAAAATCACTTGCAGGGAGGCTAAGTTCGGCAGCTTATGCTATAAGAAAAATTCGTCAATTTACTGATGTAGTTGCCGCGAGGCTGGTCTATTTTAGTTACTTTCATAGTATAATGTCTTACGGTATCTTACTATGGGAAAGGGCTGCAGACATTGAGTCAATCTTTATTCTGCAAAAACGAGCCATTAGAGCGTTAAATAATCTTCGCCAGCGTGATTCTCTGAGGGAACTGTTTAAGGACATTAACATCATGACGGTTCCTTGTCAATAACATCATGTACTTGAGAAAGAATTTACATCTTTTTAATAAAAACTTAGACAGACTTAATTACATTACTAGAAATAGGGACCAATTAGTTCAACCAGGTTTCAGACTGGCTAAAGTCTCTTCTTCTCTCTTTCATGGAGTACAGTACAAAATGTCACAATAAAATTCCCCCCCACATTCGGGAACTGAATGAGGCGAAATTTAAAAATTGTATTAAACGCACACTATGCAGGCAGGAATATAATAAGTTCGGGGATTACATCACTGATAAAAATGCTTGGCTCAATGCTAGTCCTGCTCCACAACCACTAGGGCGCAAAACCAAGTGATATGCAGAACATTATTGTTTTGAAGTATTGTTGGACCTGCTGAAGACTGTATCTATATATTTGTATTATATAAATTCAATTTCTTTTAGTATTACATAACTACACAGCACGTGTGTGAGTACTATGTACCCAATTGTAAATCTACCGTTTGCTGTACCTTTGTGTTGTTCGTTGACTTGTGTTTGCCCTGGCAGTTGAGTGTGTCATGCTCTCTCAAATGTCTCGCTGATGGTGGCGCGAGTGTTGGATCATTCGGTTACCTTCATGATGGTTGAGCTGGGTGGTGCCGATTCATGCGTCATATTCTGAACGGGCGCCGTCAGTTGGGTTTGGTCATAACTTATCAGCTTCGGATGTTAATGTTTTTCTAGTACCTATTATATAACTGTACAGTACATGTGTGAGTAGTATAGTGTGCAGTGATTCTGGATGCATTGTCCTCACATAAATGAATTTATTAATGTATGTACTTATGTACCTAATATTGTAAAAAAACTATTTTATTTATAAAAGAGTATGTAGTTTCTTATGCGTTCTTCTCCATAACAAGCTACGTTCCGAATGCACGGTAGAATTTTGATATAACGTTCTGGCCTGGTGGAAATAAAATATCTTTGTCTTTGTAGTTCCTCGAAACGCCCGCTCGTCACCATTTCTTAGTGTTGTAGCTGGGAAGAAGTAGAGCAACAAACTCCCCTAAAATAATAATAACAGCGAGCCAGTTGAGATTTTCATAGAATACGGCGCGAAAATCTATGCTGCTTAGATATCTAATACTAATACCTAAATTAAACTAATTAGGATATCGCATGGATGGACTTGCCGAATGCACCGGAGAAACAATTTATATTCCTTATAAATTTTAATTTTAATTTAACGTTCAAAAGTGCCGCTTGGTGGCCTAGTTGAAATAATAAATATCTTTGTATTTGGTCATTATATCTATAGCTCACTGCAATCGAGGTTCGGTGTGGGAGTGTTATAATGACCAAAATACAAAAATAACAAAAAGTTTTAGAGAAAAAAAATCGCACTGTATATTGTACGCAAAAAAAAAACTCACTGATTATTACTGAAACCTTTATGTAAATATATATTATTTATTTGTTAAGTAACATGCTGATAAAACATCTACAATAACAAAAAAAAAATTGTAATATTATCGTAAAAGTAAAATTATTAATCATTAGTTACGTTATCAAAACTGTCCCACCTATACTAAATAATAAAGCTGAGGCGTTTGTTTGTTTGAAAACGTTAATCATTTTATTTTTTAATTACCAGTAATACTTGGTAAATCTTAGGTTTTACCGGTAAATCTTAGGTTTTACCGTAGCTTTGTTTTTGTTATTGATAGCAATTTTTGATCACCAGCCTGACGTGAACCGTTACAGACAACCAGCTATTCTGACGCACACGTGGACCGTCAGTATAAATAAATACTTGTGTTTATGTTATGTATAACATTCTATTTAATGAGTGCGTACGTACACCATCTGTAAAATTAGTTTAGAAAGCTGGATAGCATTTTTGTACAAATTATGGACCTAAAATTAAGTTTCTTTGTTATCAATTTTTGTTTGAAAATCTTGTTAACGCCTGGTACTCGCAAAAAATAAATATAATTAATTTAAAATATTTCTTCTTTGGTGTGTCAATTAATTAGCATTTTGTAATTTAACTTATAAGCTTTTTATTTAATAACCTGCAATATTGTATTTTTAACCAACTCCAAAAATCTAGGGGGTTACTATACATTTGCATTGGTATAATTAATACACAATACACAGAACTCATCAGAATGGTATTGTTTGATAGAGAAAGACCATAAGATTCACAATATGATCATTACAACAATGCGACAACGCGCTGGTACGTTTTCCGTTACTATATAAAAAAAATTGAATTATAGTTATATTTTTTATGTGAACGCATTGTCACAATGTCGCACCGTTCTACAGGTACCTTAGGCCCGAATTCTACGACTGACAACCATTCATCATTGTGCCAGTGCTAAATAAATGAGAATTGCTATCAGTACTTAACTTACGGTTTTCGTTATTGGTATTTACAAAACGGTCAAACGTTTTGTCAGCCTGACAACTTTGGACTCGGGGAGAATTTATTACGATGTTATTCACTTGGCTGAAAGTTATTTAGAGGGTTATTTTCTATAGATTTCAGTATTTGTTACGGCTTCGGCTGTTTTTGCTTTATAAGTTGATACTATACCTTCTTTTTGTTTTCAGGAGGAATCCATCAAAAGGTGTTTTTTTATCGTCTATAGGCTTGCGCTTGACCACTATCTCACCTGATGGTAAGCGATGATGTGGTCGACGTGCCTGGATTTTTGAGCAAAAAGACCACGGTGAGGTATTTTTACCTCAATAAAAACCCGGTGAGTAATCATCAACACATGGAAGGGGTGCTATCTCTTAACAGCTTCCCTAACCATTGAATCATAATATATGATTAATTCTATTGTTTTACTAATTGGACAGTGAACCTGTTAAAAGACTACCCATCTGTGAAGCATTCCCTTGAACCTCGCTTTACACGGCAGCACGTGTTAACTGTGCTACCGTCTTTCCTGGAGTCACTTGTAGGGCGGACAGAATCTTCAATCTAACCACATGTGACTGCAGAGTCTCGCCTGCCAGTTCTGCAGGCGGAGTTTTGGCGTTTAAGGCGTCCTGGCAGTTGCCTCCACGATGCTTTCTTCTCCGAGCGGGATCATCACCTTCTCACAGAAGGATGCCAATTCCACCAAGTTTTCAGTTGTTTTCAGTTTTGCCAGTATAGCCCTTACTACTGCTGGCAGAGACAGATCTCGCCTGATCCTGGCGACCAGGGCCTACCGCTCAGAGACCCACGCACGGCACTGCTCAATGCGTGCTGTGCAGAGTCAAGGTTGTGGTATTTATTCCACATCTACTTACGATTTTATAACTCTATACAAACCATCTTCAGATCTTTTGATATTGTATCAATTTGTGTAACTCATTTTTATATATTCTTTGTATTATAACATCTGGAAAGCATATTTAGTTATCTCTGACTGTTTTTAATATCTAAAACTTAAATTATATTCGTAATTTATAATTCTTGCAATATTTTTCTACTGTGACATTTTCATCTGATATGACATCTGTCTGTCTATTTTATTTTCTTACGCCATAGACATACCATAGGTACCATGGACTACCTAGACCTTTCCTTAAGCTAGTTGTACATTATTGTAAGGGCAGCGCAGACTGACCCGCCTTTGTAAAGCCGTTTTTATTCGTTCTGGTCTTATTGAGATTTAAATTTGAAATTTAGAAGGGATGGCAGAACGAGTGAAAAACGGGCGTCAGCTTTTTTAGTCTAGAGTCTGGTCTGAACGCCGATAGTCGGTGATACTGTGTACTAGAACACGAAGTGTATTTTCTATTCTGAAACTCTTGAAACGGTGAATTATCAGCTTAATTAAAACTATTATTATTTGAAGTGCTCCAATTAAATATATGTTTTGTGTGGTTCCTTCCATTTGAGTCCATTTGAGTATGCCGTAAGAGTACATCAAGACCGGCAAGATCCAGCCGTTTAAGGTGCGCACCTTGTTTCCGCCTGATAAAAGAATATTTGGTACTTTATTCCAGTGGCCAAAGAAGCGCTCCTTCGACGAGTGTTTCACGTTAGTAGGAGTGATGCCTAGTGCTTCCGAAATACCCAAATAATTGTAAGTTTCGGTTGAGGAAAGGAATCTAAGGTGTATGGAATCCAAGAGTTGTATGCCCACGGGTTCCATAATCTCCTCTCACTTTACAAGCATGACTGCACATTTGTCCATACCATCCTGATGGCGTTACTGAAGGTAACACAGATTATTTAGTCCTTATTTTTGTAAATTGATTAGATTTTTTATCTAGGAACGTCCTCACTGAGAACATTCACGTATAATGAGCATTCGACGTCAAATATTCGAGTAGTGTGGAGGTTGAGCCGAGCGTTATAAAGCTTACACATAAGCGCGAACTTCGGCCGATGTGGACGTCGCAACAATTTTCGCGATAACGGCTCGCATTCGAATGTTCACAAAATCAAAATCAAAATCAATTTTTTTATTTCATATAGGCCTACATGGGCACTTATAAAACGTCGGCAAAAGGTACACGGTTCGGGTTGGTCGTTTCCTATGGAGAAGAACCGCCAAGAAACTCCATGGTTACTCTTTTAAAAAAATGGTTTAGTTTTACAATATTTCCTTGCAAATGAAACGCTCGAAAGCGAGTACCCAGATAATGAAATGAATGAGTATGTATCTAGAAATATTACTGGCCACTTGTAAAGCAAGGATCCGTTCCTTGATCTTAAATTTTTATGACCTTCTTGGTCAACTGTATAATCGAATAAATGACATATAACGAGATCGTATTTGAATGCTCTAAGCTCGCAAGGGAGTGTTTAACTCGAACGTTCATAGTTTTGCTCGAAAGTGAATGCTGGGCTCGCTGGGAAGCATTTGTTGCTCGTCTACGGTTGCTTGATTACAAATTCTCACGAAAGAATGCTCCCAGTGAGGACGCTCCTTATCTATACTAATATTATAAAGAGGTAAAGTTTGTGAGTTTGTGACGTTGTAGGGGGTAATCTCTGGATCTGCAGAATCGATTTTGAAATTTCTTACACCAGTAGAAAGCTACACTATTCCTGAGTGTTATGCTGTAATATATAAAAAAAAAAATAGAGATTCTTATGAAAATTGCAATAATGTAACCCAAAGTAGCAAAATGTGGCCTGTAAAATACATTCTTTGGCAAGCGGTGAGAAATCTATTGATTATACATATAAATTATTAGGTAGGTAGGGTAGGGTTGGGAAGCTGTCTCCTCGTTCTGTGAAGCAGTAATACTAGCGAAGGAGGAGACGGAACGCGTGAGGGAGACGCAACGGAGCGCCCTCACGCCCCTAGCCACCGCAGGAGACGCCCTGGGCGTCGGGCGTCGCAAGCCGATTCCCGGCCACCGTAGGCGCGGGCTTGCGGGTGGCGAGTAATGGGTAGCTCACCGTCCGGTAAGTACCAGGCCCGTGTCGACTGCGCGTTGTGTTCCACGCGCGCCTCAAAGAGATGTCAGCAGAACTGATGGGGTCCGTGAGGGCCAAAGCCTGTCTGGGTCGCGGATGAATTTGAAAAAGAGTTACCGCGGCCCTGGCTCAAGCAACTGAAGGAACACGGGTGGGTTTTAGTCATTAAAACACTCTGTCTGACACGTCCTTCCGCCTCACCCAGAGCGGGAGAAGTCATTGGATGATTTCCCAACGATAAAAAAAAAAAAGGTAGGGTAGGGTAGGCTGGGTAGGCAGGGTAGATAGGGTAGGCAGGGTAGTCAGGGTAGGCAGGGTAGGCAGGGTAGGCAGGGTAGGCAGGGTAGGCAGGGTAGGCAGGGTAGGCAGGGTAGGCTGGGTAGGCAGGGTAGGCAGGGTAGGCTGGGTAGGCAGGGTAGGCTGGGTAGGTAGGATAGGCAGAGTAGTCAGGGTAGGCAGGGTAGGCTGGGTAGGCAGGGTAGGCAGGGTAGGCCGGGTAGGCCGGGTAGGCAGGGTAGGCTGGGTAGGCAGGGTAGGCTGGGTAGGCAGGGTAGGCTGGGTAGGCAGGGTATGCTGGGTAGGCAGGGTAGGCAGGGTAGGCTGGGTAGGCAGGGTAGGCTGGGTAGGCAGGGTAGGCAGGGTAGGCAGGGTAGGCAGGGTAGGCAGGGTAGTCAGGGTAGGCAGGGTAGGCAGGGTAGGCAGGGTAGGCAGGGTAGGCAGGGTAGGCAGGGTAGGCAGGGTAGGCAGGGTAGGCAGGGTAGGCTGGGTAGGCAGGGTAGGCAGGGTAGGCAGGGTAGGCAGGGTAGGCTGGGTAGGCAGGGTAGGCTGGGTAGGCAGGGTAGGCAGGGTACCGTGCGTAGCTACGCATGTTCAAAATGAAATGCGTTAACTTTTGTACGAAAACCATATATTTTCATATTTTAAAAACACACAAAGTGCGCCATGACACAGACAAATTTTCTAAGTAAAAAGATACAGCAAATAATGCAAATAATGTTGCCAGATTTATATGGGGAATTTTTAACTGCACCTCTATTTAGAAATTTAAGCAAACAAAATATCTCCACTAATAACCTACTGCAAAACAATATTACTCACCGTAAAACAAAAATACTGATTTGCACACAAATTATTCAATTAAATATAAAAAAAATGTGAATTAGTCCAAGAGCGAGCGAAGCGAGCTCGGGAGCTTAGGGCACCCCGACACGGATAGGTTAGGTTCGAAGGAGATGACGGGAGCTGAAGTGAGCGAGCAAAGCGAGCGAACTCAGCTCCCGTCAAAAAAAAAAGCAAATTTAGTGTGCAATTCAGTATTTTTGGTAGTAATTTCGAATATTTTGATTGAAAAAAGGGGAATTACAGTTAAAGTATTAAATAACACCCGATTTATATTATAGAGATGTACAACACAAATATTTGCTATGGTAACTTAATTAAACTTTTTCGATTTTAAACTAAATATAACATATTATATGTTCATAGGCATGGACTTGAACATAGTTGGGCCAGGCCAAGAAGCAGAACCATAGAACAAAAAAAAAAAAGGAAGAATTATGATTAATTTACTGATGTTATAATATGGCATATTTTTAATCAATAGGTAGCGGACACAATTTTGACACACTCCTTCTATAAATTTTACATCAGCTACTCTTACACATTTATCATTACCTGGATAAACTTTTACTATTCTAGCAATAGGCCACACTAATGGTGATGTATTCAAATGCTTTACCAGGACAATATCACCTTCTTTCATATTTGGTGATTCATGTTTCCACTTGGGTCGACTTTGCAGCTGGGTCAAGTAATCATTTGACCAGGATTTCCAGAAGTCTTGCTTTAGTTTAGTTACTACCTTCCAAAACCGTAAACGATTTATAGGGACTTCTGTTAAATCAACCTTAGGATAACTGCACAAAGCCGTGCCAATCACAAAATGACCAGGAGTCAAATACTTGCCTTCATTTGGGTTTAGTGAGAGCAGAGGTCGAGAATTCAAAACACCTTCTATTTGCACCGCAACTATGTTAAATTCCTCATAGGTCAAACATAAGATGCCTACTACTCTTTTAAGGTGGTGTTTTACACTCTTCACCCCTGCTTCCCACAATCCCCCAAACTCTGGTGAGTAACTAGGAATAAAAATAAACCTAATATAATTATTTTTACAAAAATTATGCACTGAGTCTCTATGAGACTTTGAGTTTTGTAACTCATATAAATCTTTAATTTGATTTTGTGCACCCTTAAAAGTCTTTGCGTTGTCGCAAAAAACCTTTGTAGGCATGCCTCTTCTAGAGATAAAACGATTGAAACATGCCAAAAAATTCTCAGTAGAGAGGTCTGATACTACCTCCACATGAATAGCCTTAGTGGCAAAGCAAACAAAGAGAGCAATATACCCCTTTGTTACGAGTGGTTTACGGATTCTACCAACCTTGATATTAAAAGGGCCACAAAAGTCAATACCCACATACTGAAAGGGTCTAGTAGCGGTGATTCTTTCAGCTGGTAATGAACCCATAAGCTGCCTTGCAGCTTCAGCTTTCAAACGCACACATATTAAACATCTATGCTATACCTTTTTGACCACTTTAATGCCACTGATGATCCAATATTTCTGTGACAGGGAACTAAGTACTAGTCTGGGACCACCACTGTAATAATCTGAGATGTTCTCTTTTAATTAATAAAGAAGTTATATGGCAATTTTTTGGAAGAATTAGGGGATGCATTTTATCATGCGGTATGCCTGCATTTAGCAACCTGCCACCCACACGAAGCAATCCCTGTGCGTCTACAAAAGGGTGTAAACTTGCAAGAGATGTTTTCTTTTCCAGTTTAAATTCTTCAGGAAAGTGCTGTTTCTGTACACACCGAATCATAATTAAAAGAGCATCTTGCAATTCCTTTGGCAATAGATTTGAGTCAATAGCCTCTTTTTTCTTTTTGAGAGTGTTATTATAAAATCTGTATATATATGAGACAATATTTACAATTTTATTTAAATCAGAGAATTTTTCAAAAATATCCAATATGGAGGACTGCTCTACCTTTTGTAAGAAACAACTAACATCCTCTTCAACAATCTCTGCACTATTTATATTATCTAATATTGGCTTTTCATGACAGAAATCTGCTTGTGACAAATATTGTGGACCATGCCACCATAGAGAGTGATCTTGCAATTTTTGGGGATCTATACCCCTTGAGAGTATATCAGCTGGATTATCAGAAGACCTTACATGGAACCAAGAAGATTTTTGGGTGATCTCGACAATTTGTCGTACTCTGTTTTGAACATAAATATTAAATTTTATTTTTTCGGCCTGTATCCAGGCTAAAACAATTTGGGAATCACTGTAGAGATAGACTGAGAGATTAAATCTAGATGCAAGTACTCTACCGACTCTACTGGCTGACTGGGACAGCAATAATGCACTATTTAGTTCCAACTGAGGTATTGTTAATTTTTTAGCTATAGGAGCAACTCGTGATTTTGAGCATAGTAAATTAGTCTCAATCTTTCCATCGATATATAAAACTCGCAAATAAATGCAGGAGCCAAAAGCTTTTTGTGAAGCATCAGCATAACCAACTAACTGAGCCGATACTAAATTATAACTTTTGATAGATCTGGGGACTGAAATTTTGACCATAAGTTTTAAATTTGCAAGAAACCTTCTCCATAGTAGTAGTTGTTTAGGAGGCAAAGGAGAATCCCATCCTATCTTTATTAGCCATAACTCCTGCATTATTAACATGGCCACTACTATAATAGGCACAATAAGACCCAAAGGGTCAAAAATTTTACCAATATAACTAAGCACTTTTCTCTTAGTATTTAAAGTTTCTTCCTCACACTGTGGGGATTGAAAAGTAAAATTATCCAAAAGAACATCATATTTTAGACCAAGTGTTTTAACAACCTTGTCTGTATTAAGATTAACCTCATCAAAATATTGACGTTGGACTGGAATGTCTTTGAGAACTGAAGAACAGTTTGAACACCATTTATGTAAATTGAAATTGCCTAATTTAAGCAACTCTATCAATTGACTTTTTAGCAAGTGTAGTTCCTCTATAGTATCACAACCAGAAATGACATCGTCAACAAACAACTAACATCCTCTTCAACAATCTCTGCACTATTTATATTATCTAATATTGGCGTTTCATGACAGAAATCTGCTTGTGACAAATATTGTGGACCATGCCACCATAGAGAGTGATCTTGCAATTTTTGGGGATCTATACCCCTTGAGAGTATATCAGCTGGATTATCAGAAGACCTTACATGGAACCAAGAAGATTTTTGGGTGAGCTCGACAATTTGTCGTACTCTGTTTTGAACATAAATATTAAATTTTATTTTTTCGGCCTGTATCCAGGCTAAAACAATTTGGGAATCACTGTAGAGATAGACTGAGAGATTAAATCTAGATGCAAGTACTCTACCGACTCTACTGGCTAACTGGGACAGCAATAATGCACTATTTAGTTCCAACTGAGGTATTGTTAATTTTTTAGCTATAGGAGCAACTCGTGATTTTGAGCATAGTAAATTAGTCTCAATCTTTCCATCGATATATAAAACTCGCAAATAAATGCAGCAGCCAAAAGCTTTTTGTGAAGCATCAGCATAACCAACTAACTGAGCCGATACTAAATTATAACTTTTGATAGATCTGGGGACTGAAATTTTGACCATAAGTTTTAAATTTGCAAGAAACCTTCTCCATAGTAGTAGTTGTTTAGGAGGCAAAGGAGAATCCCATCCTATCTTTATAAGCCATAACTCCTGCATTATTAACTTGGCCACTACTATAATAGGCAAAATAAGACCCAAAGGGTCAAAAATTTTACCAATATAACTAAGCACGTTTCTCTTAGTATTTAAAGTTTCTTCCTCACACTGTGGGGATTGAAAAGTAAAATTATCCAAAAGAACATCATATTTTAGACCAAGTGTTTTGACAACCTTGTCTGTATTAAGATTAACCTCATCAAAATATTGACGTTGGACTGGAATGTCTTTGAGAACTGAAGAACAGTTTGAACACCATTTATGTAAATTGAAATTGCCTAATTTAAGCAACTATATCAATTGACTTTTTAGCAAGTGTAGTTCCTCTATAGTATCACAACCAGAAATGACATCGTCTACATATGTGTTAAAAATGATAACATTAGCAGCTAGAGGGTATTGCTCCCTATATCTCTTGGCAAGCTCTATTAAGCACCGAGTGGCCAAAAAGGTAGATGACTTCAACCCATATGTAACGGTTTGCAACTGCAAGCACCTGATGGGTTTGCTGGGATGATCCCTCCAGAGAATATTCTGCAGGCTAGTACCAGGCCCCTCAGAAAGTATTGCGAAAAAAAGTTTTTATATATGGGAGACTGGCCAGTTATAATGTTTTTCGAAAATATGATTATTTATAAGTAAAAATAAGTAAGTTCCAATTTCAAAATTTCCCTCCACATTTTTTGCGAGTTAATTCAAAGTATTGTGTCTCACTGAAATATGGATCTGCGCCGGGAACATTTTAGAGCTATGATTTTATACGATTTCAAGTGTCGCCTGAAACCGGATGAATCGTACGATAGACTTCAAATGGCATTCATGGATGGAGGCCCTTCCAAGGCAACCGTGTATCGTTGGTATAACGAATTCAAGCGCGGTCGACCAACTTTGGGGGATGACGAAAGAAGCGGTCGCCCTTTGACGGCTGTTACCGAAGAAAACGTGCTAGCAGTGAAAAATTTAATCCAAGACAATAGGCGAATTACATATCAGGAGATTCAACACATATTGAAGATTGGATCGGGAAGCGTTCACGAGATTCTACACAGCCATCTTCGCGTGAGGAGGATAGTATCACGCTGGGTGCCGCACAACCTCACCGATGCTCAGAAGCAGGCCCGGGTGGAATGGTGCCGTGATATGCTTAACAAATTTGAAGCAGGCTCGTCTCGGCGTGTTTACGACATCGTTACAGGTGATGAGTCCTGGATTTATCAATACGACCCAGAAACCAAGCGCCAGTCGACTGTTTGGGTGTTTCAAAATGAGCCAACGCCTACCAAAGTGAAGCGATCTAGAAGCGGGGGTAAGATTTTGATCGCTAGCTTTTTTAATTTGACTGGCCACTTGGTATCAATTCCCTTACGGGATCAAAGAAGCATTAATGCCGAATGGTATACTACCAAATGTTTGCCAGAAGTTTTCTCTGTTATAAGCAACAAGCGACCAAACACAGGGCTCCGCGGGCTACTGCTCCACCACGACAATGCACCTGCGCACACCGCACTCAAAACGAGGGACTTCCTGGACAGCACGCCAGTCAAACTCCTGGGTCACCCTCCTTACAGCCCTGATCTAGCACCGTGTGACTTCTTTTTATTCCCAAAAATAAAAAATCAGCTCAAAGGGATACAATTTTCGTCGCCGGAAGATGCGCTGGCTGCGTTCGAGCAGGCTGTAAACGAGGTGTCTGCGGCGGACTGGAAAAAGTGTTTTGAAAACTGGTTTAGGCGCATGAATCTTTGTATAGAGGCTGGTGGAAAGTACTTTGAAAAGATTTAATAAAAATATATGTACGTATAGAACAATTTTTTTTAGTTTCGCAAAACTTTCTGAGTGTCCCACGTATAGTGTTCATTAATAAAAACACACCTGAACATCTTCTCTATCTCACAAATCAAGGTGAACAAATATGTTCGGAATAGAAGAAGTATATCGAAAAGCTCACCCTGTACCACAGGCCCATTCAGCATTACATCATTTAATGAAGTATTTTTCTTAGTTTTCATACTTCCGTCAAAAACCACTCGCAACTTAGTGGTCTTGCTCTCCTCATTGAAGACAGCATGGTGGGCTAAAAAGTAAACAGAGCCACAGTCAATATCATATAAATTTATGTCAATTTCAATGGCATGCCCCATTGCAACATACTGATCTATAAATTCTTTATATTTCTCCAATAACATAGGATTTTGTTTAAATTTACATTCCAAGTACCTAAAGCGTTGAAGGGCAATAGAGAAAGAGTTCCCAAGCTCCAATCTTTCCTTGGAACAGATGAGTGGCATGTCAACATGAAATGCATTGTTTTCAAGGCGCACAGATTGCTGATAGATAGTTTCTGATTTTTGACATTCATCTGTGCACCTTGAAAACAATGCATTTCATGTTTAACGAAGAAGATGCCATAAGTTGAAGAGGATGTTAGTTGTTTCTTACAAAAGGTAGAGCAGTCCTCCATATTGGATATTTTTGAAAAATTCTCTGATTTAAATAAAATTGTAAAAAATTGTCTCATATATATACAGATTTTATAATAACACTCTCACATAAAAGAAAAAAGAGGCTATTGACTCAAATCTATTGCCAAAGGAATTGCAAGATGCTCTTTTAATTATGCTTCGGTGTGTACAGAAACAGCACTTTCCTGAAGAATTTAAACTGGAAAAGAAAACATCTCTTGCAAGTTTACACCCTTTTGTAGACGCACAGGGATTGCTTCGTGTGGGTGGCAGGTTGCTAAATGCAGGCATACCGCATGATAAAATGCATCCCCTAATTCTTCCAAAAAATTGCCATATAACTTCTTTATTAATTAAAAGAGAGCATCTCAGATTATTACATGGTGGTCCCAGACTAGTACTTAGTTCCCTGTCACAGAAATATTGGATCATCAGTGGCATTAGAGTGGTCAAAAAGGTATAGCATAGATGTTTAATATGTGTGCGTTTGAAAGCTGAAGCTGCAAGGCAGCTTATGGGTTCATTACCAGCTGAAAGAATCACCGCTACTAGACCCTTTCAGTATGTGGGTATTGACTTTTGTGGCCCTTTTAATATCAAGGTTGGTAGAATCCGTAAACCACTCGTAACAAAGGGGTATATTGCTCTCTTTGTTTGCTTTGCCACTAAGGCTATTCATGTGGAGGTAGTATCAGACCTCTCTACTGAGAATTTTTTGGCATGTTTCAATCGTTTTATCTCTAGAAGAGGCATGCCTACAAAGGTTTTTTGCGACAACGCAAAGACTTTTAAGGGTGCACAAAATCAAATTAAAGATTTATATGAGTTACAAAACTCAAAGTCTCATAGAGACTCAGTGCATAATTTTTGTAAAAATAATTATATTAGGTTTATTTTTATTCCTAGTTACTCACCAGAGTTTGGAGGATTGTGGGAAGCAGGGGTGAAGAGTGTAAAACACCACCTTAAAAGAGTAGTAGGCATCTTATGTTTGACCTATGAGGAATTTAACATAGTTGCGGTGCAAATAGAAGGTGTTTTGAATTCTCGACCTCTGCTCTCACTAAACCCAAATGAAGGCAAGTATTTGACTCCTGGTCATTTTGTGATTGGCACGGCTTTGTGCAGTTATCCTGAGGTTGATTTAACAGAAGTCCCTATAAATCGTTTACGGTTTTGGAAGGTAGTAACTAAACTAAAGCAAGACTTCTGGAAATCCTGGTCAAATGATTACTTGACCCAGCTGCAAAGTCGACCCAAGTGGAAACATGAATCACCAAATATGAAAGAAGGTGATATTGTCCTGGTAAAGCATTTGAATACATCACCATTAGTGTGGCCTATTGCTAGAATAGTAAAAGTTTATCCAGGTAATGATAAATGTGTAAGAGTAGCTGATGTAAAATTTAATAATAAAATTTATAGAAGTTGTGTGTCAAAATTGTGTCCGCTACCTATTGATTAAAAATATGCCATATTATAACATCAGTAAATTAATCATAATTCTTCCTTTTTTTTTTTTTTTGTTCTATGGTTCTGCTTCTTGGCCTGGCCCAACTATGTTCAAGTCCATGCCTATGAACATATAATATGTTATATTTAGTTTAAAATCGAAAAAGTTTAATTAAGTTACCATAGCAAATATTTGTGTTGTACATCTCTATAATATAAATCTGGCAACATTATTTGCATTATTTGCTGTATCTTTTTACTTAGAAAATTTGTCTGTGTCATGGCGCACTTTGTGTGTTTTTAAAATATGAAAATATATGGTTTTCGTACAAAAATTAACGCATTTCATTTTGAACATGCGTAGCCTAGGATAGGCAGGGTAGGCTGGGTAGGCAGGGTAGGCAGGGTAGGCTGGGTAGGCAGGGTAGGCAGGGAAGGCTGGGTAGGCAGGGTAGGCTGGGTAGGCAGGGTAGGCTGGGTAGGCAGGGTAGGCTGGGTAGGCTGGGTAGGCAGGGTAGGCTGGGTAGGCAGGGTAGGCTGGGTAGGCAGGGTAGGCAGGGTAGGCAGGGTAGGCAGGGTAGGCAGGGTAGGCAGAGTAGGCTGGGTAGGCAGAGTAGGCAGGGTAGGCAGAGTAGGCAGGGTAGCCAGTTGACGGGAGCGAAGCCCCGGTGGTTAGCTAGTAATATAATAATATAATAAAGAGGTAAAGTTTGTGAGTTTGTGAGGTTGTAGGTAATCTCTGGATCTACTCAACCAATTTACATGAAATTTGGTATGGAGATAATTTGAGACCCTATAAAAACTATAAAACTTCTTACGCGGGCGAAGCCGCGGGCAGAAGCTAGTATTTTTATAAAACACAATACACCTAAAACTAAAATATTTAAAAATTTAAAGCTATTATAAGCGAACCAGCCATAGTCAATTAACCACCCCGTACCTATTATAAGCTAATGACTAATAATAACAGCTGCAATTTTATGGAAACAATATGGTATTACCATACCGTTACCATAAAATTTCATCTAATTGGATCGCTGATCATTTGATGCAGACAGACAGACCAGCTTAGCCGCTGTCATTCATACTTACATTCCGAAATCTATCCTATCTGCCTAACCTATCTGCCAAATAATATGTCTGAATTAATTATGAAATCAACTATTTTTTTCTGTGGTTTGCTTTTTTATTTGCATTGCCAAATTAATGAGTGTTATTCAAAAATGCTCTCTGTAAGTACTTATTTAAAATATTTTTTACCCGACTGGCGAAATTTTAATTACCCTCCGTAATGTGTTTATCAGTCTATGTATGTTTGTTGCCATATGGCGTTCCAGAGACCAAACGCGTTGGCCGATTTTGATGATTCGGACGTCAATCGATTCGCCTTAACCTTGCGAGCGTCACTGGCTACATTAAAATTGAAAAATGGCGGCTTTTGGGCGCCATATTGTGGGGGCCAGATTATTATTTTCTTCCAATCCCGGCGTGTGGGATATCAAAATAAAGGGTTTTGAGAGGCGATTTCAAAAATTTATAAAACTTATATGTTTAAATGTACGTAATTCGAAAAAAAAAAAAAAAAAAATGATAAAAATAGTTAATTAAAAAAATCAAAAAACCCGACTGCTCTGCCCGGCATCAAAACCATGGTTTGGTTATCTGTCAAAGTACGCCGGAGCGTTTTCGCGCTATCGGCGCGGCGTCAGTAAAACGCCGATTTCTCGGAAGTTTTGTATGGGACCCATGTATGAAACTTATGTTTTTAGAATTGCTATGAAATAAGCTATTATATTTCAAAGGGATTCATCCATTCATCCACTTTTACCTTGTAATTTATTTGTAAATATTGTGTAAAGTCAGTGTAAGGGAAATTTTCTCAGGTTTGTGTACACAAATAAAAAAAAAAACATTATTTCACAAAGTTTTTATTTTATTTACAGCAATACACCCTATTTCATAATAATCCATCAAAAAAACACACCTCCCCATAAATTTTTATCAAACAACAAGCATTACAAAATTTACACCGCAAAAAAAAACACGCCGTCGGCGCGCCGGTGCGGCACAAAAAATGGGAATGTTTACACTCGAGTTCTGGGAACTCTGTAGGCCAAGTGGCTTGAATTGCTATTGTATTACATAGTTTGGTACCAAATCTCATCACACACACAGTTTTAGCTTACAATTGTTTAGTTTTAAACACTTTAAAAACACTTGAAAAAGAACCATAAAAACGGCCTTTGTTTATTTGGTTTTGTTCACAAGTATTATAGCATTTTCTTAAAATTTTATTTCACAGTCCACTTGCAAATGGAAAACACAACACAATATTGTTAAAAAAAAACACAAAAATTAACCCGCAAGATGCACAATTTCACGACAACAACAATAACTTGGTCACGGAATAAACCAAAAATGGATACGGCTCCGATGTTGTCCCAACTGAAATCGAAGAGAAAAAAAAAAAAACCATAAAAGTAAGAAAACTGAAAAAAAATATCCACAAAAAAATTGTACCAAGAAAATTCCAGTTGAACAGCTACTGAACAACTAGTAAAATGGGATATCCATTTTTTTTAAATTCGTGATAAACACACAGAAAAACCGGTACCGTGTGAATCGGGCCAAAATATCCCAAACGGATATTTTGGGGTCAAAGTTTTTTGTTTTCACTTAGATTCGAATTTGGTTCGTTACCACTTCAATTAAAGGCATTGTTTCTGTTGTTAATTAACGTAGCATTGTAAATAACAATAGTTTGATGAGTAATATTCGCACAAAGAAAAAAAAAGAGCAACAAACAGCAAAACAAAGTCGGACGGCGTTCGTTGAATACGTATTTCTGCTGGAATTGACGCGAAAAACAAAATAAAGCTATTAAAAACAGTTCAACACTTACCATTCCATGGTTTTTTTTCAGCAGAAACCACAAGCCACAAAAAAAACTTTCTAGATTTTTCTCACAACAAGTTTGTGCGCGGACGCTTTTGCGGGCGTAATGGCGACCGGAGGTGAACTGAATTAAAAAATAAATATTTCGGTCTCGGGCGGATCCAAAGACCAGCGGGGTGTTTTTTTTTCAAAATAATGAAACAGAGATCCATCGAGATTATGCAACTTTCTGACAAAACTTAAGTACAAAAAAAGTACCTGTAGTATATTTAACATTATTGTGTAATGTGGGTCAAGAAATATCCGCTCCGGATGGGGCTTCAGATTCACGAAGTCAAAAAATTTCCGGACCGGAGATTTGGACAGGCGACAGGAGCGAACTAAAAAGACGTAAACAAGAAAAAAAACACGCTGTGCACTTGGAGGATACATATTCGCGAGCTGGCTGACCAAAACCAGATGTATCCTCCGACTGCACAGCATTTTTTTTTCTCGTTTACGTCTTTTTAGTTCGCTTTTTAAGTAATCGAGTTTTTTTTTTAACTGATATTAATCGGCTAAACGAGAAATTGGAACTAAATTTTGCGATATGCTGATTGATTGATATTTTCTTATAATGTCCAGGTAACCTACTTGAATACCGAGCGTCCAATGATAGACTGGTATGACAGGAGATACTTCAAGAACTTTACTCTTCTGTGCAGACGTATCAGCAGACGTGATCCTAGGCACTATGTGGAGATTTATACACACACTCAGGGCCCATTAAACAATAGCGTTTCGGTAAGTTGTACTAATGAAAGCAAATACATACCTGTTTTCTAACTGACATAAAAACCGGCCAAGTGCGTGTCGGACTTCGCACAATTTGGGTTCCGTACCAAAGAAAAATCAGATTTATCAATATATTGTTATTTGTTAGTAAAGTATACGAAATAAAGTTTGTAGGTCAAAGGCAAGTAAAACAAATCTTTGGAATAAATTGTGTGACAGACGACGGACAGACGATGGACATACAGACGGACAGACTGACGGATAGACAAGTGAGTGACAGCAATAAAGGTCCGTTTCGACCCTTCGGGTACGGAACTCTAAAACATTAGATTATGGTGCAATCTTGGTTGATTGTTGATACTGAGTAGGTGATAACTCGATGATAACTTGATGCATCAGTGCAAGAGTGAGCGAAGCGAGCTCGGGAACTTAGGGCATCCTCCTGACACGTACAAGTTAGTTTCGAAGTGGATGGCTCCATCGCCTTTGTGTTAGATTATTTTATGGCGTCGTAAAGGCGTCGAATTTCGATCAGTAACGAAATTCGACGCCTTTACGACGCCATACAAATCGATCTTTAATGAATATGCCTTAGTCGCTACTAGGAAAGACCATTCATTTACGCAGTTATATTCTGCCTAGGTCAAACTAGATTGACCAAGCCTAAACAAGTATATCCTGACAAGCATGGGATAAATTCCGGTTAAGCCTTTGCCAACTAAACAGTGTTGCCTGAAATTTGATTTGGCCGGTAATACTTACCTATTAATAAACGACTTTTAATATAAAAATTTTTACGTGATGGACTAATAAATGAAAGACTTTATTTTGAAAATGTTTGTCCATGATTTGCTTCTTTTAATCTTGGCTTATGGTGTTACAGGTGGACTTCTACTTCTACCAGTTTCTAACAAACAGATACCGTCCCAGTTTTGTTGAGATGCATTTTAAATTTTGCGACATGATGAATTCTGACAATATATTCGGTACACCAATGCGGAATGCTGTAGAAGGTCGTCTCTGTCCTTATCCTGCGGTAAATGAAATATAGATATTGACATTTAATTTAGTGACCAAAGGGCTGGGCATATTTTAGGCCAGATAATCAGAATTTCTATCCAAAGTGACAGTGATTCACTTATAACTGGAACATTTATTAACATAAAATATTTTTTCAGGGCATATATCATTTGAAAAATTTGACGATACCATATGTACCTAAAAGCTTTCCGTTTAATAAAGGTCGTATCTACTGTAATGGGTCACTAACTTCAAACGGCGTGACCGAAATTATATTCAGAGGCAGTATTGACATGGAGATAAAAGTGGCAAAATTTAATAAAAACTAAAACAACATTTATGTGTTATTCGCATTAAAATTAATATTAATACTTTATTTTTTTAAATATAATAATTAATAACGGCCTCGACAAAAATCAGGAAAATGCGAAAATAATCGCAGCTTAGCTGATTTTTTCGTTAGGATTCGAGCAAACAAAAATGTCTAAGTCAAAATTCTAAGACTCAATAATTATGCATTAATATCATACTTGAATTACCAGCTACGTTAATGTTACTTGTAATGGCCTATGGCCATCAAAAAGGCATAGACTTGGAGCTGCTACTAAAAAAGTCCAGATGAAAATTCCGAAAACACTTTTCCTGGCCTGGGAAACGAACTCAGGACCTCATGTGCAGCAGCAGCTCTCGCAATCACCACACCAACGAGGCAGACTTATTGGCATTTAAAGATCAATATTAATATTAAATACTTTGTTACGATCCTAAATCCTACTATTAAAAACATAAAACCTTTAAAACAAAACAGCCGACAAAAAAACAAACCGAAAAGCAAAATATAAAAATGCCTATTTGTCTAGCTGCTCCACATTAAGTAAGTATTAGGTCATTACATATGCAATTGGCATTTTGGAAGGGAGGAACATAAAGTCGTTTTTTTATATCAATTATTTATTTAATCAAAGTGTGTACCATTGCTAACTTTGCACTTTTGCCATCTCATAGGTAGTTCATTGATCCCTAAATAAACCATTCGGACGGGAATCAATAAAATGTTTGAAGGCGCTTTGGACTGCCCCATCGGAGTTGATTATTTTCCCTTGCAAGAAATTATACAAATTTCGAAAAAAATGGTAATCTGTTGAAGCAAGGTCCGGGGAGTCCGGTGGATATCTTAGACATTTCAATTGAAGCTCCTCTAATTTGGTAGCCGTCTGTTGTGCAGTGTGTGGTCTAGCGTCGTCTTGAAGCAGCAGTGGCCTCGAGTGATTGACCAGCCTCGGCTGTTTAGCAGCTAGCTTTTCCATCATGGTTGCAAACCAATAGACATCCACCGTAATCGTTTGGCCAGATTTAAGAAAACTGTAGTGAACGACACCGGCAGTAGTCCACCAAACGCTCACAAATAATTATTTTTGAGTAAATTTTCGCTTGGGGCAGGATTTGGCTGGTTCGCCAGTGTTCAGCCATTGAGATGAGCATTTCCGATTATTGTACAGGATCTACTTTTCATCACAGTTAATGATTCGATTTAAAATCCCTTCATTATTGTACCGGTTGACTAATGTAACGCAGCAGTCGACGTGCGTTTGTCGGTTTGCTGCACTCAATTCATGAGATACCAACCTTTCAAGCTTTAGCACCTTCCCAATTTGCTTCAAGTGGATTAAAACAGTTTTATCACTAACGCCACAACCTTCAGCTAACTCGGACGTAGTTTGCGATGGATCCGCTTCCACAATAGCCTTCAATTCTTCATTATCAACTTTGGAGTCCGGCCGTCCACGGGGCTTGTTCTGCAGGTCCAAATTTCCAGACCGAAAATGTTGGAACCAAAAACGCACTGTGTTTTCTTTAGCGACACCGTCGCCATACTCATCATTAATCCACCAAGCCGTTTTTGCACCACTGGTGCAACTATGGAACTCGTAATCGTAAATAACGTGATATTTTAAGTTTTCCATTTTGTAAACTGACTGGCGCAAAGAAAAAACCAAAAGAGGATAAAAAAATGAATTACGGTTTTCCAAACACAAAAGCATGAGTAAATAGCTGTATAAATTTAAAATTGGAATTTCAAATCAAAGAGTAGATATTTGAGATCAAGCCACATCTGTATTTGGCGCTATTAGTATTATTATTGTACACGTACAGTATCTGGTAATACATATTTTCCTTCTTTCTTTATTTCTAATACTGTACTTGGTAAAGTAAAAAAAAAGTATATTGATGTATGGGGACAACAGTTTTCGAGCGGCTAAGTCAATTTTGTCTCTTAGTTAGAGCAATGTTCATTCTTTATGAACGGTAGTAACGTTACCTACTTATGTTGGTGAGTGTAGCTATTTATATGTAACTCTCTGTGTGCGAGCGCGTGCAGTTGACCGGTTTTATTTTTATTTTCAGTTCGTTTTGCCGTCGGTTATTTATATTGTTAAAAAGGTTTTATTAGGTTTTAAGATTCATTTGATTACTATACACACAACGTGGATACTATTTAGTGTTAGCACTTAGAAGTTCCAAAAAATACTTCAAATATATATTGTATGTCTAATGGGCATGTAGGCGTATCCAATGATTTCGTATGGGACTGTCCCACCTGTCAGCTTCGGTTTTCAGGATGTCGGCATTTCATGCTAAGTTTGCGTTAAAGTGCATTTATTTTTTGTAAAAATTGCCTCTGAGTTAACCTGGGCGCTCCCTTGTTTACGGAGCATCAGGCCACACTTTAATTATTCAATGGTTTCATTCATTGTCATAGTTCGCTCATTATTTGAAAAAACTTGATGACGTCATCAAAATAAATGAATTTAAACAGACAATTATGATATTGGAATCCTTAATCCGTCAGGAGAGGATGACCTTTTATGATAACATAATTTTCTGTTTTTAACCCTTTTTGACACATCGATGTTAATCCGTACTTCGTTTCCGACCAAGTTTTATCTGTTTTACCATCAAGATCATTGGCGCATAACAAGACAAACTAAAATATCATTTGCAGATCCAAAACTGAGTAATTCAAATGCCTGGCAAAATTTTAAAATGAATGTGATATATTTTGTGAGAGGGTTGCTTTTGTATCAGCTTTACCTGTTTTACCAAATAAATGAGTGTCATACGAAAATGGTTACAGTAAGTACCTATTTAAAATATTTCTCTATAACAGGGTTAGGTACAAAATTATACGTCTTACTTTAATATACTTTTTGGTAAAGTCTTATTAAAGTAAGATTATTATTGAAGCTCTACAAGTTTCATTCATCAACGGATAAGTCGCGAAAGCGATGTACATGTCGGAAACACGAGGGCTGCCTTCCATATACCCTCGTACTTGTGGGCTTATCGTGGGTTATGCATGCACGAGGCAGGTAACTTATGCCGTTTTAGAGATATTCCATTGTCCAATTCTAGTAGCAAGTTGACGCGCCAATTTGAAATCACTTTTACTATTCACTAGCCTGATACTTTTAGACGCAACTCCACCGGCACCAATTATGCAACTCATGACACTTCATCGCGATCCGGTCTCCAGTTCAAAGATTACCATTCAAGTCAACCCCGCGCTGCCGCGCGCCTTCGCGTTTCCCTCCAAATTGTCCGTCACGTGTCACTTTGCTCTAGGATTCAAATCCTTCACTAGCATTGGACACTGGAGAAAACTAAGTGTTGCCAATCGAATTAAATCTAATTGAAATTTGAATCAGAAGCTAAATGTTGCCAATTAAACAAAACTGAATTAATAAGTTTACAAGCGATATTTCTTCGTTCCCAACTATTAATCATTTACCTTCCTCCGATACGGCCATCTTGACATTCAAACGGTCCCACGTTTGATGTAGAGCGATGAACAACATCGTTACTCAATTGTGATGAAAAACAAAAACCAAGAGAACAAAAAAAATTAAGTACCTAATAGGTTAAGTTCGGCCGCTCCTGACCAAATAAAAAAAAATTACGTGGTCGTGACATCTTCCACGTGATATCTTCAATCAACACCTTATATTATCAGCCTACAACAAAAATCAAGTACTTCTTTACTCATGAAAAAATAATTCTTATAGCTTTCACACTGTTCATTTGTTTTCTCCATGTAAATCTAGGTCTCCACACCGTACACCGTACACAACCATCGTCGTACTCTCGAAACAGATACTTCACCGTTTAGACAACCATATTAACACTAACACATTCTAAACGGTTACCGAAGCACCAGAGGTACCAGGTTCCCAACAGACGTCAAGTCGGTCTCGAAGCACTAAGTGTGCCAGAAACCACCCAAACGCCCAACACAACATATCATGCCACATACACCAAACAACGGGTCACCGAGGCCCCAGAGGGACCAGGCTCCCCCAGACACACAACAGGTCACCAAAGCCCCAGAGAGACTAGGCTCCCCCCCAGACAACAGGTCACCAAAGCCCCAGAGGGACCAGGCTCCACCAGACAACCGGTCCTCTCGAAGCAACAAGACTGCCAGATACCCATGCCACATACATTAAACAACAGGTCACCAAAGCCCCGGTGGGACTAGGCTCCCCCCCCCATACATATCCAGCAATGTTTCTTGGTCCCACAGCAATTGCTGTGCCTCCTGATGGTCAACTCTGTGACCATCTTGCAACCATAGTCATCCTGACCAGGCCTCGTAACCCATCTCGGTTACAGCAGTCATCTTTTGACCACTCACCAGCCCACCTTAGGCTACAGCAGTCATCTCTGACCACTCACCAGCCCATCTTAGGCTACAGCAGTCATCTCTGACCACTCACCAGCCCATCTTAGGCTACAGCAGTCATCTCTGACCACTCACCAGCCCATCTTAGGCTACAGCAGTCATCTCTGACCACTCACCAGCCTATCAAAGGCTACAGCAGTCACCGCAGTGACTACTCTTCACCGCACAGTCAGTCCTTTGACCATGCACACGACCTCACCATTGCTAGATTGATTTGAATCAGTCTTCACCATAGTAAATTCAGTTACGTCAATGGGTACTTGATCTTTCAGATTTTCTCTAACTCATCATGAACCAAACAAAGCCTTTAATTCAACACATAATTGCCACCATTCAGAATTCCAATTCACTTCCAAACAGCACCTTTAAACCTCTTTACTCTCAGTATCAATCTTTTTCTGAATACAACAGCAACCTCACATTCAGGATTTCATACACAGCCAAAAGCATACTCAAGAACTCTATTCTATGTTCATGATTTCATACCAAACTCTTAGTGCGATAGGTATAATAACTACCAACACCAAACATTACAAACTTTGCAAACTAAAAATTAAATCATGTACCGCACATCACCGACTTTACATCTGTGTTAACATTATCTTTTCCAACTTGAATGAAATAACACAAAATAACGTTAGGTATGTTCACAATGACCAGCACAGACTATTCAACAAGTTAGCACAGCCATTACTGACAGTATACTTTAAATTCCACACTTATTATTCAAGTTAGGTAGGTACTAGACTTCCTACATGACACCACACAATTCATAAATACACACTTTTATTTTAAAGAGATGCTACAATTATTAAAACTTTTGGACGATGTTCAAGATTACCGAGGCTAAGCATCGTTGAACAACACAGAACAAGGAAACCATTCCTAGTTTCCTCCAAAAAAAAAAAAACCCATGTACCAAGTACATCTAATAGAACCCAAGTATCCCATCCGTGGTCTACACAATAACTTAGCAAATACATTCGCTACACAGAATGCACTTTCAACTTAAACGCCGAATAAACTCTTGACTCCGTCATCTCTCTGACCCACGAAACTGAGAAACCGTTCTATGTGAATTAAAATGTTGCCAATTGAAAATCTATCTCATCCTCAGCCACGACTTGGAACAGTTATTGGCTCTCGAGCATCTCATAATACCTGAACACGTCTTCTCGACACCATCTAAATGTCTAGTTGCACTTGTCATTCACCGTAGGCAATTTAAATCATTTTTATCTGTAGGTATCATTAGAATGACATGTTATCAGTTGGTTAGTTCTCTACAATGCGATATATAACAACTACAGACATTAACTTTACCTTTATTCAACTGTTGGTAGCAACAAAACTAAACGCCAACTGTCTAGGCTATAGTAACGTTAATCCTCGTGATGTTTGCAGGTTGTAAGATTGCAAATCGAGTCGAACAACAAACTATTTTACTAAACTTTAACACCGGTTTGAAAATAACCTTGATTACATAGCTCTTAACTGGAAGTTATTGCATGTCTTTGCAACAATGCAAAAGTTAAAAGTGTAATCCTCACAGTGGCTCACACCTTGTTACGATTTATTAATAATCTAGTCCCTATATAGTAACTTTTAAGTTAAAAATCATATCAAAGTTATTTGTTTTGTATCATCAAACTTTTTCGAATGTTGACACTTACTTGTCACTGTCTTTATGTCTTAAAGAGATGAGCAATGGATGACGTTCTGTTATCGATTAATCGACGATTCGATTTTAAGGACAAAAAATAAATAAACGTTTTTTCAATCGATATCCAGTACTGAATCGATCCAGCGAATCAATATTTCACCCTAGAAAATCGAAATAAGATTTTTCTGTTTTGATATGAACCAAAATATCATTTTAAAAATAATTGAATGTATATCACAAACATAAGTGAACTCAACGTAAACAAAATAAATATTGTTCCCTTATACCTGATACTTTAATTTAGTTGTAAAAACAACCCCAATCGGTTAAAGATGCTAAAGATCGACTATTATTACGATTTTTCTTTTTGCGTTCCGTAACTGGATTCAAACTTGTATTGAAAATACCAACGCGAACAGTTAGAAAGTATGTTGTTTCCAAGGAATAGCATATTCACAAATTCCCTTGGAGATCAAATCAACAACAAACTTTGTGGTAGTAATATTTACGGTAAATCTGAAGTGACACCTATTAATAAAAAATGCATGGCTAAAATTCCTAGTGTTCAAACATATAAAAAAAAAACGGATTGCTAATATCTTTACTTCTCGATTGTCAGTAAACTAACAATTATTATCTGTGTTTATACTTGTGACAGAACTAGTGGTCACAAAACCGTGTATTATTGTTCTAACAACATAATGACGTAATGAAATCTCATTTCTTTGCGTTTCGTCCCCACGTTCCAATGCTCCGAGTACATTAGAAACATAAAATTGCGAAAATCGTTTCGTTGTTTAGTTTATTGGTGAATAAAAACGATTAAATACTTGATGAAACAAAATATTTCAAAGCTGGAACAAAGCAAGGATATCAATAGATGGCGTGACATGGACTGACTTCTCATTCTGTCTATGTAAAAATGATTTGTTCATTTTTTTAATTGATCATAAAAAAATTCATGCACCTATTCAATAAGTTATTTCAAGCAGCATATTACGGCTAATGGGGTCCCGAATCTAATTTCGATGATTATTGAAAGAAACCTACAGTATCAACACCATTACACAGATAGCGCTGTTTGAATATTTTTTTACTCTTTTTATGTAACTTACATGACACATTTCCATGAAACAAAATAATGCAACAGTTATAGATTGCAATGAATGCAAGAATTAATTGTAAAACTTAGGTAAATCCAAACCCAATACATACTTCGGCTGCCACAAAAATGCACAGCTGCACAGATTGTTGAATGCAGATCAATCAAAGTAACATACCTTAAGCCTGTACTCCCGGATGGGTCAGGCAGCAGTGCCGAGCATGCTCACATGCACATGTCCAGACTCCTAGATGCTACCAGAAAATATTAAATGGATTGATCACCGCAGTGGCATGTATAACACCACTCAATTTCCTCTTTCATAGCGCTGTAGGCTGCGGGTTATGTGTTGCCTTTTGAAATGGAACCTCAGCGCCGCACTTGTATCACCACACACAGCTGGTCACAACAGGTCTTGTGGTATCCCCAGCAGCCATGTTGAAGGGCTCAGACGTCCATGCTATTTGTTGCATATTGTACGAATGCCTGAAAAATTCATGTCTATGAGCAAGTTTTCACACAAGCGTAATGTTTTGTTGAATCAAGTTGTAGCTTAAGGATGTTTGCTCTCTTGCACTGTATTTACACAAGTCGACTTATTCTCATGCGAGTTCCGCTGACAGTATGAAACTGGCTAAGTTTCTTTTAGCATCATAATGAAAATAGAAATTTATTTTAAATTGTAGCCACTTTATACCAAGAAAAACAATAGGTATTGTGGCTAAACTTCACAAGGCATTAGATAGGTACTAATTATTGTCAGAATACTTAAGTTTATACTTTCCTGTACATCTGTACACCACAGTTGCGTTTGCCCAGTAGGAATCTAGTCAGGATTGGGCATCGATGTCATCATTAACATTATCTGCAACTAGACTTCGCACATTGTCTAGTATAGGCCAAACTATACGGTTGATTTCGGGCAACAAAATATTCCTGTCTCCGCTCTCCAGTAGCCGACGAGTTGCGAAACGTCTCTCTATGTAGGTAGGTACTTCCATGCAAATTTTTGTGCATCAAAGAGAGCGCGCCAGCCATTACTCGTCTCATTCGATCCAGCATCGCCTTGTGCGTGCATTGGTTCATACTTCTGATGTCGGAAACACGAGGGCTTCCTTCCATATACCGTCGTACTTGTGGGCTTATCGTGGGTTATGCATGCACGAGGCAGGTAACTTATGCCGTTTTAGAGATATTCCATTGTCCAATTCTAGTAGCAAGTTGACGCGCCAATTTGAAATCACTTTTACTATTCACTAGCCTGATACTTTTAGACGCAACTCCACCGGCACCAATCATGCAACTCATGACACTTCATCGCGATCCGGTCTCCAGTTCAAAGATTACCATTCAAGTCAACCCCGCGCTGCCGCGCGCCTTCGCGTTTCCCTCCAAATTGTCCGTCACGTGTCACTTTGCTCTAGGATTCAAATCCTTCACTAGCATTGGACACTGGAGAAAACTAAGTGTTGCCAATCGAATAAAATCTAATTGAAATTTGAATCAGAAGCTAAATGTTGCCAATTAAACAAAACTGAATTAATAAGTTTACAAGCGTTATTTCTTCGTTCCCAACTATTAATCATTTACCTTCCTCCGATATACATAATGTCACAAATGTATGGGAATGCCAATTCAAATTTTTCCAATAGCTATCTCCACGCTTTTGACGATAGAATGACACTTGTCTAGTACCTCTGGTGTAAGTGTGTTGGTTTTTATCCTGAGTGCAAGTCGAAAAGGGAAAGTTTCCAACATTCACGTGGGTGAAGACGCTGGCTGAAGCTAGTTGATGGATAGGATAGATGGACCGCCTTTTCTGCACTTATACTCCGATTTGGTCCGTTGTGCGGGCAGGACTCCTCTACGTGATAGGGAATGGGCCGTATTTGTGCGCTTCAAATTTGGTGCGCTTCGAGGAATTTTATTTATTTATTTATTTTATTTTATTGTAATAGGAAAACAAACAGTATTAACAACTAACAAATTTAACATCAGATTAACCAACTAGTAACCAATTACATGTTTTCGCATTTAATTTACTATAAAGAGCAAGCCTGTTAGAGAAAAAAAAAATGAATTACAATGATAATATGTACTTTAAGCTATAACATACAATCACAATAATACCTCGTCTTGAGGTGCAATAAAAAACAGTTATTGAACCAATTCGAACCAATGTTTAGTAAGTATTCGAATGAATACTTGCGGTTTAGTAGTGAATAAGTCAAATTCAGAAAAGTCAACCAATTTATTGTAAGATTTAGCGCATCTTATAAAGAACGAATTCTGTCTGTAATTTGTGCAGCAGCGGGGGACGTTAAGAAAAAGAAAGGGCATTCTAGCAGATCTGGTAGGGGCGCGTAAATTAATCTTAGAAAGAAGTTGCGGGGCGTCGATTAAAGATTGCGCTAACTTAATAAGTAAGGAGATATCTGATATACTCCTTCTCTCCCTAAGTGGAAGTAAATGGTACCTTTTGCATCTCGACTCGTAATTATGATCGCGGGTGTTACACTTGTACTGCAGGTATCTTGTAAAGTTTCGCTGGACAGATTCCAATCTTGAGATATAAACAGCATACATGGGATTCCAAACTTGCGAACAATATTCAAGTGAGCTACGGACGAAGGAACAGTACAAAATCTTAACTATTTTGACATCTGTGAACTGGCAGCAAGATCTTTTTAAAAACCCCATAGCTTTGTTAGCTTTATTAACTATGTGATCTATGTGCTTCTCGTAGGTAAGTTTGGAGTCGTGTATCACACCTAAATCTCGTATGAAATCTACTCGTTTTAGATGGGCATTCTTTAGAGTGTATGTGTGGGATATGATGTTGGCCTTGCGAGTGAACGTAATTGTGTAACATTTAGATACATTGAGTTCCAGATTATTCAGCTGACAATAGTTTTCTAGTCTCTCGAGATCTTGTTGCAACGAGTCGCAATCTTCGACATTGTTTATATGTTTGAAGATTTTCATGTCGTCTGCGTAAAGCAAAAATAATGAATTTTGAAAGCACGTGTGAATGTCATTTATAAAAATGTTAAATAATAAGGGCCCAAGAAGCGATCCCTGGGGAACTCCTGAAGGGACTACATGCCGCTTCGACACAGCACCGTTGATCACGACAGCCTGAGAACGATTCTTTATGTAAGATGTTATCCACCGGTATAAGTTACCATGAATACCTGCATAAAAAATCTTCTGTAAAAGTATATTATGGTCAATACGGTCGAAACATTTACTGTAGTCTGTGAAAATACAGTCTACCTGACCGCCATCGTCCATACAAGATGTAGTGAAGTCGACAAAAGATAGTAGGTTAGTAGTGGTCGATCGGTTTTTAAGAAAACCGTGCTGTTCAGGAATGAAGGCCGTCGAAAAAGTGCTGTAAACTTGTGTGTAGATGATACGTTCAAGTATTTTACCAAACAGGCATAATTTGGATATGGGTCTGTAATTATTAATATCACCCTTATTCCCACTTTTGTGCACCGGTGTTATGTACGCATACTTCCATATACTAGGAACAATTCCCTCCTTAAGAGAACGCGTAAAAATAATCGTAAGTGGCTTAACTGTATTCGTCGAGTAGTCGAACCACTCGACGAATACAGACGTGCTCAGTAAAGCAACTTAACAATTGCATAAATTAACAGTTTTAATTGTGACCTAGTTTTAGATACATAGACGTTTTTGTTGTGTTATACAGTTTTTATTGCGAATATGGTCAAAAGTAAGTGATTATTTACAAATATGGATAGCAGCCCCCTCAATCGTGGCGGCCAGCCGCATCGCTCTCCACCACCAGCAACAACACCTAGAAGTCAAGCACAGGATGAAACGGTTGAGGTTTTTTCTACTCCTGAAATTCAATCGTGGATGTCCAGCATTGAGCAGTGCCTAAGTGAGGTGTCGACCATAGCTTCGGAAGGAAAAATGAATTCCGAACAAAAGCTTAGAATTAGTAGCCTATGTCGTAAAGTCGGACACGGAGTCTCCCAAATGGCAGTGCAATATCAGTCACTGAAACATAAAGCCCTTTAAAACTACGCCACCCTGCAAAGTTTAAAGGAAAATGAAGACCTCGCCATTAGTTTGACTGATATCAAGCATAAATTAGAAGAAACTCTGACTAAGCAAAAACAGGAAAGCACTTCTTTTGCAGACATGGTGAAGGGGACAAAAAGCCTTATTCGGCCTCAAGCAACTAGCTCAGTCGCTATTTATCCTAGCGACAATACCAAGACCAGTGAAGAGACCAAAAATCTTATACAAAAAATTGTATGCCCTGAAGAAATGAAGCTGAAGGTTCGAGGTCTTCGGAAAATAAGAAACGGAGGTGTAATCATTAGCACGGAGACCAAGGACGACATCCAAAAGTTGAAGCAGACTGTCGAGCGTTCCACATCAGGACTTACTGTAGATGAGCCTCAAAAGCGGAAGCCCCGTATTGTAATAATTGGGGTCCCCACTGATATGGCAGAGAAAGAGGTATTTAAATGTATTTATGAGCAAAATATCGTCGATAAACTACCAACACTAACCAAAGATACATTTTTGACCTCAATCAAATTAAGCCATAAGTCAGGAAAACGAGATGCCGACAGCTGCAACTACATTGTTGAAGTGCCAGCCAGCGTCCGGAAAGCCCTAGTGAACCAGAACAGGCTTTATATAAACTGGACGTCGTGCCCGGTACGAGATTTCACCCTTGTGACTCGGTGCTTCAAGTGTCAGCAATACGGTCATGCATCCAAGACTTGCAAATCCGCCATCTCAACTTGCGGCCACTGCGGGGTGGAAGGCCACGCGACTCAGGAGTGTTCTTCGAAGGATGAACTACCGAAATGTGCAACCTGCAAGCGCTACAAAAAACCCCACAACCACAAGACAGGAGATACTGATTGCCCAGCTAGAAAAGCCGCTGAATACAGGTATATCAACTCTGTAGATTATGAAGGCGCCTAAGAGCGCCAAACTCTAGATTATATTTAGATCTAACGTATTTTTACAGAGTACATACTTTTACATTTTTTACTTATGGATAGTTTGATTACTGATATAGATAACGCTTTTTTGTCAGAATCAAAAACTTGTGAGGTGGAAGACTGCAAACAATATCTTTCCGAATACCAAAATCCTTTTACAGTACTAACACAAAATATTCGTAGCATCTGCAGGAACTTTGACAGTTTTAACATTTTTCTTCATAGACTAAACATAGCTTGCGATATCATAATACTAACCGAATGCTGGTTATCAAAACGCCAAGAAAACATCCCTACTATGACGGGATACAACATGTTCCATAGCACTACTAACCAGAATCAAAATGATGGTGTCGTGATTTACGCTAAACAATCGCTTATAGCCACAGTTGAAGAACAGAATCAACAAGACTGTAACTGCCTTATAATTAAAATAGGTACAACTATAGCAATACTAGCTATCTACAGATCCCCATCGTTTAGAAATCTGGACTCATTTCAATATTTCTTAAACCAGGCCTGTCGTAATCTTTCCGCTTTTAAGCACATCATACTAACAGGTGACATTAACATAAACATCACTGCTGAAAACTGCGATGCTGGAATTCAAAATTACCTCAATTTATGTTCATACCATGGGCTTCTCATCGGTCATACGCTACCAACACATCAGAGTGGCTCGTGTCTCGATCACATGATGATAAAAACCAGCCTACCATATATTACCCTAGTTACTAATTCAACAATTACTGATCATAATGCTGTCCTACTAACAATGAACTTAACGCTACCTAAGCAAAATCGTCCACTGACAAAGTCCAAACTAAACATGCACAAACTAGAACATGACCTGCATAACATTGATTTTAGCCCTGTTTACGATTCTCCTGACGCTAATTTGTCTTTGTCATATTTAATTAAAAACGTCCAGCAAGCAATATTACATAATACGACCGTAATAACATTAAATCGGAAGCATTATAATATTAAACCGTGGATTACTCCGGGCCTTGTTCGATGTATAAGGCACAGAGACAAATTACATCAGAAAACCAAACGCTACCCTGATAATATAATGCTTCTTGTAATATACAAGAGGTACAGGAACTTTTGTAATAATCTCTTGAAAAAACTTAAGATTGAATACGATAGGAACGAATTGCAGAAAGCAGGCAAAAATAGTAAACAGATATGGAAACATATTAAAAACTTGACTTACAGATCTAAACAACGGGAACCCGTTTCAAGTTTACTGCTCACTAACTCTTCACCCCTATCATCAGCTAATAATGTAAATAACTATTTCGTGAATGTAGGGAAATCCCTCGCGGAGCCACTCCTGAAGCAATCGTCTTATCGGTCTGCCGCGCACTTTCAGACTTCTCTCAAGAGCTGTGCTAAATCTTTTGCACTTTTGGATACGGACGAAAGTGAAGTAGAACTAATCATCTCAGCTCTGAAAGATGACTGTGCAGTCGGCTGGGATAATATTGATAATAAAATACTTAAGCGTTTTAAACACATTTTACTCCGACCGTTAACATGTATATTTCAGGCGTGCCTCCGAGAAGGAATTTTCCCTAAAAGTCTAAAAAAAGCGGTGGTCATCCCTATCTTTAAATCTGGATATAGAGATGTTGTGAATAATTATAGACCAATATCTATACTGCCTTCTTTATCCAAAATATTAGAAAAAATCATTAACAAAAGACTCGTCAATTACTTGGAAACGAACAACTTATTATCTTCTTCACAATTCGGGTTTAGAAGCAGATTGTCCACAGCAGATGCGGTTCAAAAGCTGACAGACCTCGTTGCACAAGAACTCGGCGATGGAAACCAGGTCCTGACTATCTTCCTAGACTTAGCAAAAGCTTTTGACACCGTATCAGTTCCTTTGCTTTTAAATAAACTGGAAACGTTAGGTATAAGAGGTACACAGTTGAAACTATTCGAAGATTATTTAAACGATAGATCGCAATGTGTTCGAATAGGAAATATAACTAGTAACGATGAAAAATCACTAGGATTTGGAGTTCCACAAGGCAGTATCCTTGGTCCATCATTGTTCCTCATTTACATTAATGATCTTTGTAATTTAAATGTAGGAAATTGCAAAATAATATCGTACGCTGATGACACTGCGCTTATTTTCACCGCAAAAACTAACTCCGAGCTGTATAATGTTGCACAGGCAGGTTTTAACATCGTTCTAAACTGGCTTCGTTGTAATTTACTAACACTAAATGCAGATAAAACAAAATATATTCAGTTCAACATGCGCAATCTTAATAACAAAACTAATCCCCATTTATATGCACACCAATGTAACAATCAGTCAGCCACTTCTTGTACCTGCCCTATGATCCTGGAAACAAAGTGCCTCAAGTATCTTGGAGTTTTTGTTGATAACACGCTCTCGTTTAGGCAACATATTGACAGTTTGGTTACTAGAGTACGTAAACTGATGTTTGCTTTCAAACAACTGCGCTCCATTGCCGACACTAACTTAGTCAAACAAGTTTATTTTGCTCTATGTCAATCAATACTTCAATATTGTATAACCTCATGGGGCGGAGCATCAAAAACTATCATTCTCTCTCTTGAAAGAGCACAAAGAGCTGTTCTAAAAGTAGCAAATTCTCTACCTTTCCTTTTCCCTACCCACCAGTTATTTAAATCCTGCAAAGTCTTGACTGTTCGGCAAATTTATTTACTGCACATAACACTAAAACAGCATGCAATGCTTAAATATAACCTAGATATAACTAACAAAAGGCGAAACGATATAGTATGCAGTTCAACCTCTACCTCTAAATTTGCATTTACATATAGATTCTTTACATTTTTAGGGCCCTTTTTATATAATAGATTAAATGGAATACTAAGTATATATAATTTAAATTATTTTAGCTGTAAAAGCATTGTTTTAAACTATTTGCAAGGTTTGTCATATGACCAGACTGAAGACCTGCTTCTAATATTAAAATAAAATTAGATTAAAACTACGTAAGCATGATTAAAAATAACACTACTATGTATATTTCCGCAGTGTCCTAGTTTTACTTAAAATTGTTAATTTATTGCAATACCTACATTATTAAATATAAATAAGCACTTTTACGCCTGAAGCACAGGTTCTACCTAGTTCAGGCAAATTATACATCAGCACTTTTTAGAACATAAGCAAATTATTGTAAATTTTGTACTTTAAGAAATAAATAAACGATTTTATTATTATTATTATTAACTAGTCCTTTGGCACACTTGACTATAAATAATGGAGGTATGTTGTCCGGACCCGCACCTTTATTGAGATCTAAGGATTCTAAGAGCCTAAGCAGGTGGTTTGGATTAATTTCAATCTCACCTATGTTTAATGCAGAGTCAGTAGGGGGGGCATTTGTTGGACTTGGGATACTCGAATTTCGATCTGAAGTAGAAAGAAAGTTCGATTGGAAGTACGCTGCGAAAGCATCACTAATTTCTTCACTTGTATTGTAGCATCGACCTTCTAACGACATAGTAGAGGGGAGAGTGTTAGTGCCCTTTTTGTTCGCTTTTATGAAGGACCACAACATTTTTGGGTTTTTTAATATAGCATTTTCCGTTTTGGCAATGTAACATTTGTAACAGTCTTCCTCAACAGCTTTGGCTCTAGCACGAAGTAGTACAAAAGTGTCGTAATCCGATGTATTGCCGTAAATACGGTATTTACGTAGATATTTCTTTCTCCACTAATGGCTAATCATAAAAACAGTACCTATTTTATAAACATATTGCAGTGGAATGCTCAGAGTTTAAGACCTAAAATGCCAGAATTTCAATCTTTATTAAGTCAGGAGAAAATTCATATTGCTTTAATATCAGAGACTTGGTTGGAACCTGATTCATCATTAAATATAAGTAGATACAATATTTTTAGGAGTGATCGAAGTGATTCATATGGGGGAGTCGCTATTATAATACACAAGTCAATTAGAGTACAGTTAGAAACTTTAAATACTAGTAATTCAGGAATAGAAATAAGATGTGTTAAACTTTTAAATTGTAAGGAGATTACGAATATTATTTTGGTATATTGCCCTTCCTCGATACATACTATGCAGTCTGACTGGGATTTAATTTTCACAAAATTTAATAGTAAATGTTTAATCGCGGGTGACTTCAATGCCCACCACTGTAATTGGTCATGTAAATCGGATACAAGAGGAACTATGGTTTTTGACGCTGCTTTGGATGCGGGATATATATCCCTAAACAAAGGAGCAAATGAGCACACGCGAATTAAAATGGTCAATGGTCATTTACAAAAAACTTCACCTGACATTACATTTGTTTCCACAGACTTAGCTTGTAAATTTGAGTGGCATGTATTGAGTGAAAATTTGGGCAGTGATCATATGTGTATTAAAGTTAAAAGTAATTATAAGGAAGCGGTATATATAACTAAAAAACGTAAATATAAATCGGCCAACTGGGAGAAATATACCAAAACGTTAGAAAAAGTTATGTTACCATATTGTGAAGAGAAAGATGCTCAACGAAATTATGATTATTTCATGAACATCATTAATAGTGTGGCTGATATATATGTACCTTATACAAAACAGTGTACAAACTATAAACCGGGTTTCCAACCAAAGTCTTATTGGAACGAAACACTCTCTAAACTAGTAGCTGAAAGAAGGTTAGCACTAAGTAATTTTAGGTCAAATCCTACCCCCTTTAACTTAAACATCTTAGAAGAAAAGACAGTAATTGCTAGGAAAGCTATTAGCAAAGCCAGAACAAATGAGTGCCGTAATTTTTATACAAGCATTGATGAATCAACAACGAGTTCAGAAATGTGGAAGCGAATGCGATGGTTGAAGGGGTGTAGCTCAACTAAATCATACCCGTCAAGGGACCAGAAAGTTACCCTTATCTGTGGTTTAGCTCCTGATTATGTGTGCTATGAGAAACCTGCATTTAATTCATCAAACACACAGTTAGAAATACCGGTAACATTACATGAACTGTGTAATTCGTTAAAAACTAAGGATACAGCGCCTGGTGGGGACGGAGTTTCCTATTCAATGATATTTAATTTACCAACCGTTGCAAAAATATTTTTAGTAAATTTATATAATGATATTTTAAATAGTAGTGTGGTACCTGTGCAGTGGCGTGACATAGTATTGATGCCTATTCCTAAACCAGCTACAACTTCAGATAGCAATCCAAAATTAAGGCCTATATGCTTAATATCATGCTTGTGTAAGATTTTTCACTCCATACTGACAAAACGCATTGAATGGTTTATAGAGAGAAACAATATTTTGTCTCCATATACGTCGGGTTTTAGAAGAGGACAATCATGTCAGGACTGTTTAACGAGATTGACCACACAAATTCAATTAGGTTTCTCGAAGGGTTATGCAACTGTTGCGTGTTTTATAGATATTGAAAATGCATACAACAATGTATTAATTAATAAAATGTTATCTATATTAAATGAAATCGGGATCGGTAAAAAATTATGTTCATATTTTTGGACTTTTTTGAATGAAAGACATCTGAAAATAATTGATGAATTTAATGAAAATGACACGATGATTAGATACACAAGTTTAGGATTAGCCCAGGGTGATCCTATTTCACCAATATTATTTAATGTTGTTACATTTAAATTGTTCTCAAAAATCAACAATGTACATATGTGTCAGTACGCTGATGATTTTGTCTTATATAGTACAGATAAAAATCTTTCGAATAGTACAACTAAATTACAAGAAGCATTAGATACCTTTTCGGCCTGTCTAAGTGAATTAGGATTGTGTTTGTCGAATAGTAAATCAAAACTATGTATTTTTAGTAGGGGTTTTAGGAGACAAAATATAACATTGAATATAAACAATCATGCCTTAGAATTAGTGGATAGTTATAAGTATCTGGGGTTATGGCTGGACAGATCGCTACGATGGGGACGTCATATTAACGAGATAGTCAGAAAGTCACAGAAATACTTAAATATACTCAAAGTTCTGGCAGGTACTTCTTGGGGTATACACCCCAAACATTTACGCAGAATATTTATAGCGATAGTCAGAAGTCGTGTAGACTACAGTTGTTTTATTTACGACAACAGTGCGAATTCACATTTATATAAATTGCAGAAAATTCAGAATCAAGCATTAAGAATTATAGGTGGTTTTATAAAGACAACGCCGATTCACACCATGGAGAGTGAGCTATGTATTCCACCATTGCACATAAGAAGAAAATTTCTAGCATACAAATATTGTTTGAAATCCTTATCTTGGACTGACAATGTAACGATTAAATTATTAAAAGAATTAAATACGTTTATTGCTAACAGTTATTGGACACGCAAAAAGATTCCGTTACTTGTGACGGTTATAAATGAAATTGAAGACGTTCAGGTTGCCTCGTCCTCTCCATTGGAGATGTACACCTTAACAACATGGGTAACTTACATTGATGCGAATAATATAATTTTGTTTGATTTAGATAGCATGAATCGAGCTAAAGATTTTTACGAATTAAATCTGTTGAAACACGCTGTAATGAAAGAATTAATAGAGAAATATGCTGATTGGGTAGTAATTTATACAGATGGATCTTTGAGCAAGAAAGGTAGAGGAGCTTCATTTTATGTTCGCTCGCAAGAAAACGCTAGTGGATGTTTTAAAGTAACTGGGAATGTGTGTATTATGTCGTTGGAGCTTATTGCGATCTCAGAAGCACTATCATATATCAAAACAATAGATGACAATAAAGCTGTTATATTTTCAGACAGTAAGAGTGCCCTATATCATATAGCTCGATGCGCCTCTGGTCGCAGAGGTACACCGATAGCATACGATATACTCTCTAAAATAGAGGAATTAACGGCGAAAGGAGTCGATCTGAGGTTGCAGTGGATTCCTTCGCACATTGGGATACGTGGTAATGAGGAGGCGGATAGATTGGCGAAAATTGGAAGTACAGAAGGACAAGAAATTTATGTAAAACCATATTATTCTGAAATATTAACGAAATATAATGGACAGTGTTATGATTTGTGGAAGGAATATTTCAATCAGAGATCATTGGAAAAGGGCATATGGTATAAAACTATCCAATGTCAGCCTCCTCGTATACCTTGGTGTACATTTAGTCGGTTAAGTAGGAAACTGATTATTATGGCGCACAGAATCAGAACCGGACATATTCCATCAAATAATTTTGCCTTTTTAATGGGAAAGATTTCTTCCCCTAAATGTGATACTTGTGGAGTAATAGACGATGTATACCATTTATTGATGGAATGTGTTCAATTTCATGCAGAGAGAGAGGAATTATTAGAAAAATTAGATTTGGACAAATTACAGGTCGGAATCATAAATTCTATTCTCTCAAACCCTAATAGTGAAGGAGCTTGTCTTTTGTTTAATATATTATCATCTTAAGTAAAACTTGTGATGTAGTGTTAGTGAGTAATAATAAGACTAACCGGACTGACATATACATGTAGTATAAAAGTCCAAAAAAAAAAAGAATAAAAAAAAAAAAACTTGAGTTATACCATGGTGGGTAGTTTGAAGGGTAAATAATTTTGTGGGGTATGTAATCATTAACTAATTTCTCAAGGTAGTTATAAAAAATATCAACCGCGTCGTCTAATGAATTGCCAAGCAATTGTTCTTCCCATACATATTCGTTTAACAATGTATTAATATTATCGTAGTCCCCAGACTCATAATACCATTTCATCCTGGGATAAGGTTTTAACGGTACCTCGAGATGGTAATTCAGTACAATATCAAGAGATTTATGATGATCGTCTTCAGGAACAAGAGGGTGTACACAGGCGCTAATACATAAATCAATATTAGATAACACTAAGTCCAATATTCTTCCCTTAGATTTGTTACAACAATTATTGTACTGAATTAAGTTACACTCAGAAAGAATATCAAAAAAGTATGTTTGAGATTCGCCTGTTATACCAGAGGGTTGCAAGCAGGTGCCGACACTTGACCACTCAATATTGGGCATGTTGAAATCACCTAGTACTACAAAAGTGTCATCAGGGTTTGTGTTTATAATAAGTGAAATACTGTTAGTAAAACTACGCAACTGCGTCTCGTACGAGTTCCCTAGATTTTCCTTACAAAGGTAAAGAACGCAAATGTTAAATTTGTGTATAGTGCGATCCTTTTTTTTGTAACTAATCGTAACCCAAAGATCTTCAGCTGATGATGACCAGTCCGAACGAACTTCAGCTGATAGTTCACGTCGCACGGCGAACATCACACCGCCACCCATGGTTTGTTTTGTTTTAATGTAATCTCTGTCCCTACGCCAAACTAAGTACTCACTGCCAAAAAGTCCACTGTCGCTAATACTATCTAGCAACCAGGTTTCTGTTACTGCAATAACATCGTAAGAGTTCAGAAGTACATTACGCTTGAAAGTATGCGTCTTCGTTCGTAAACCCCGCGCATTCTGGTAATAAATGTTAAATAACGCCATTTTTATACACGGGAAAATAAAAACTATAAAATTCTAATATAAATATTAGTAAGCTAGACGCGATAAATAGATTGATAGCATTCGCCCCATGATTGAATCCACAAAAATTAAGTGCAACACCACATCCACAAATCAGAGTGAACACAAAAAAAGATACGCGCAAATTAAGTAGAATTGAGTAAACTTCGACACGAACTACACAAAGGTATTTAAAAAGAAAGGTAGACATTAAAATGCGTTCAAAAAATAAGCGGCTCGAGTCTGCGCTGACGCGGGCGCAAGCAAGAGTGACCCGTACGTCGCGGTAAAAGTACGCGCAAGCGAGTGGTAATAGCGCACGCTGCAGTAAACAATAACGCTCAACTTGTTGTTCGACTAATCTGTTGTGACTCACACGGTACGTAAACCATAAGTGTATATTAGGAGGTAATTTAAACTTGAATATGGTTCTCAAACTGTGAACATGTTTTTTTAATACATATGAGATAATTAATGCTGGTGATTTGTGATTTTTAAAAGATCTTTGTCGCACTTTATAAAAATGTAGGCGCAGTGTCCGATCTTTTCGCCATGATCTTGCAGTGTTTCACCCAAATGTATTTGAAATTATTTTCTTTCGCAAGGGCTCTTGCCTTGCTTAAAAGTGATTTGTAAGACGGAGTCAAGTGGTCGTTGACGTAGAAGTTTGCAGACGTAGAAAAACCCAAGTTGGATAAGTTGAGCTGTTTACTTTTACGCGACGAAGCTACAAACTCCTCCTTGGTATAGCGACTGTTGAAAGCAACGACAATCGGCTTATCAGCATTGGGGATACGAGTAGGTATACGCGCAATGTAACTTATGTCTTCCTTTCTTACCGTAAAGTTGCTTAGGTTAGCGATTTTCTGGGCAACATCATACAGATTCTCATTTTTCTTCTGCGGTATGCCTTTAATCTCGGCATTGGTAGCTCTAGCCCATTGGTCTCTGTCTCGCGACTCCCGGTTTATTCTGTCAATATGATCCTGAAGAATCGGTATTTGACCCGCCATCCTCTGCAGCTCAGTCACATTAGTTTCGATAGTTTTTACCTTATCGGAGAAGCCGTTTATGATGTCGTGCGCCATTTCGATGGAGTCCTTGAGTCCGGACAGCTCCGATTTGATGGATTTCACGTCAGCGACTAACATAGCCAGCGGGGCCAGGTCGAAAACAATCTTGTTGAGCTGCTCCTGCATTTTGTCTAGCTGGCTGGGCTGGGGTGACACTGCCAGAGGAGAAGGAGTTGAGCCTGACTTACATTTCGGGCAGCGCCAAGCACTCTTCCTGCTGTCACCGAGTCTTCGGTATCCGGCTTCGGTGACTCCGGCACACTGATAGTCATAGTGTTGTTTGCAGCCACTACAGACAGGGCCGTCGGTATGTTCAGAACCACAACTAGCGCAGGTGAACATGATGCGAAAAGTTTGAGTAACACTGGAATTTCTCTTTAGACGAACAAGCGTGCGCTCACGGTAGGGGCCTGACGGTGAATGACAATACCCTAGTTAATCCACCATCCGGGCCCTGTATGGGTTGGTGGATGTCACGGTTTCTTCACGATGCTTTCCTTCACCGTTTGATTTTGTGATTCAATAATTAGTTGAAAAAGCTAGTTGATTGATCTTTACTTGTAATATCTGTCCCAGGTAACCTACTTGAATACCGAGCATCCAGTGGTAGACTGGTATGACAGAAGATACTGCAAGAACTTTACTATTCTGTGCAGACGTATCAGCAGAAGTGATCCTAGGCACTATGTGGAGATTTATGCACACACTCTACGCCCAATAGATGAAAGCTTATCGGTTAGTTGCACTAATGAGTGCAAAATACATAACATTTGTTTTTTAACAGGTGCTTCGAATATATTTGATCACAGAACAGAAAAAGTGAATTTAGAATCTCCTAACTATTGCTTAAACTAATCGTATGGTATATACTAATCATTATTTTTTAAATGAAATATATATTTCATAATTCAGTTTTTTTTCTCTTTTTTAGGGTTCTGAACCTCAAAAGGTAAAAAAGGAACCCTTATAAGATCACTTTCTTATCCGTCTGTCCGTGTGTCACCACCGATTTTATCAGCAACCTAGCAAGTTGAAATAAATACCAGATACTGAGCAGGTCTATAGTCGCTATTAGGTGTATAAAATTCTAGGTCCTGAGTCAACAAGATAAAAAGATATGGGCAAATTTAGATTTCCGCAAAACTAGTAAGTACTAAAAAAAATAGTTATTTATGCTACAAGTGCGGAAGGTAGGTGATTTCCGATGAGTGGCATTGGATTTGACACGAGTCGGAAATCGTCTTACGTACGTGTATCATACAATATTTTACTATGCACTGTTCGAGGAAATAATAAAATAATAAAATGAAATTACTAAAATGGCGGGCTTATTCAAGCGCGTTCAGCATATCCACAGATTAACTAATAGTTCCTCGGGCATATCTACTGCGCATGTGCGAATAGCTGTCACATCGTAACGCAATAGGCACGAGCAAAATATACGTTCTGCCAAACATATTTAATTAATATTTAAAATTAATTTATTGATCCAAATCTAAATCTAGAGTAATTAAAAACGCCTAAAATAAAGTATAAGTTTTATTTTACCTTTTATATGAATGATAATCTGTACTTAACTAATTTTTTAAACTTTTCTCAAATAATAAAAACTCTATGCGTCGGGCTGACGTTGGAGTTAAAAATTAAAAAAGTACAGGAAAGTAAAAAGCACTAGTGAAAAAAAGTGACACTTTCCGCACAGTTTGGCTGCTTGGAAAACCGCTCTTTTCGAGGACATGCATTGTAAAATAATTTTCGTAATTTTCCCTTTACTTGTGCTGTAAGACCTTGTTTTTAACCAAAATTGACAATTCTAGGTCAACCGGAAATACCCTATAGGTTTTGGATCGAAAACCTATATGGTAGTTAACGTTAACCTAGTAACCTTATTATGTTGGTAAATGTAGCTTGTACGGAACCCTCTGTGCGCCAGTCCGACTCGGACTCGACCGATTTTTTTTTGGGGTTTATATTTAAATAATATGTAAACCCCATCGTGCCTTTTACCATTGTAACATTATTCCTTATAACAAACTCATAAACTATACTAACAGTATACTAAACACTTTGTGATGAAGATGGAAGTCACCGATAAAGCACTGTTATTAAATGACATAACTTTTTGGTATCTTCTGAAGACGTTTGGGATATAATTGATTGTATTAATCCCACATTAAGCATCATCATCATCATCTTCATATCAGCCGAAAGACGTCCACTGCTGGACATAGGCCTCCCCCAAGCGTCGCCACATTGACCGGTCCCGTGCGTCCCGCATCCAGCGAATCCCCGCAACCTTCACTAGGTCATCGGTCCACCTGGTGGGAGGCCTTCCAACGCATCGTCTTCCGGTTCGCGGTCGCCACTCCAGAACTTTTCTGCCTCATCGGCCATCCGTTCTGCGAGCAATGTGCCCTGCCCACTGCCACTTAAGTTTGGCAATTCTTCGGGCTATGTCGGTAACCCAACCAGGGTTACCGACATAGACGACGACTCTTGCGGATCTCTACATTTCTGATTCGATCACGCAAGGATACTCCGAGCATAGCCCTCTCCATTGCCCTTTGCGTGACTGTAAGCTTTCTGATGAGGCCCATTGTGAGCGACCACGTCTCAGCGCCATAGGTCATCACTGGCAACACACACTGGTCATAGACCTTCGTCTTGAGACACTGTGGTAAGTTGGATGAGAAGACACCGCGCAATTTCCCGAACGCTGCCCAGCCGAGTCGGATTCGACGGTTAACCTCTTCCTCGAAGTTGGCCCTACCCAACTGGATCGTTTGCCCCAGGTAGACATAAACTTCCACAACTTCGAGTGTAGAGTCTCCAACCTTGATAGGAGTGGGTGTTACATGGAAAGAAAGAAAGAAAGAAAGAAAGAAAAATATTTATTTGTGACCCGCACAGGAGACACGAGAAAATAAGCACACACTTAAACAATAATAAAATAAAAAACCCTGTGCGAGACCAAAAAGGCTCCTATCTCAGCATGTGCAGCGATATCCAAAAAGGTAATAACGCTGCGCTGATATTCTGATAGGGCCTACTGTTGATGCCACACTTACGGAAACAGGACTTATAAAATAAAATAGAAGAATATATAAATAACAAACAAAATAGAATAAAACACTGAAGGTGGGTCAAAGTAAGTGTAAGTATAATACAAATATATAAACGCGATGCTCAATGATCATTTGTCGAAACCATAGACAAACGACAGAGCGCGGGGACCAAATAGTGGTTTATTAAAAAATACGGAAAGAATCTATGGTCGGCTGTCAAAAGAAAAATATTATGTAAGTAAGTTATGTTATCATGTTGACATGTTATGAAATAGTGTAAATGAATAAGTGTAAATAAACCTGGCGAAAAGAATTGCTAATTGGATAAATCAGAGTGGTGTGGATTTAATATGTGTGGTGTGGTGTTTGCAAGAAAGTTCATAATAAAGAAAATGGGTTAAAGGCGGTAAACCTAACCGCGTGCAAACCACGGGTAAGCTTATCTTCCGGATTCCTTTTGCTGAAGTAATAAGTACTGCTTGAATTTAGTACTAAATGTTCCAATCGTTTTTATAGCACGAAACGGTGGAGGAAGATCATTCCAGATACGAGAGGCAGCGAATTTGAAACTTCCACGGAATGCTGCAGTTCTGTGTGACGCCAACAACAGGTAGGCAGAAGCTCTCGTTTTGACCCTATTTACATCGCGCGACCAGGTCAATTTACCGAACAGATAGTCTGGTTTTTTTGTGAGAATTGTGCCAAAGAGCAGGGTAGCCAGATGCAGCTTTCTACGATCTGACATTCTCATCAAATTACCCTTATTTAAAAAACCGGCCAAGTGCGAGTCGGACTCGCGCACGAAGGGTTCCGTACTTGGTAAATTGCGGTTTACGATTTATGACGTATTAAAAAAAACTACTTACTAGATCTCGTTCAAACCAATTTTCGCTGGTAGTTTACATGGTAATGTATATCATATATTTTTTTAAGTTTTATCATTCTCTTATTTTAGAAGTTACAGGGGGGGGACACACATTTTACCACTTTGGAAGAGTCTCTCGCGCAAACTATTCAGTTTAGAAAAAAATAATATTAGAAACCTCAATATCATTTTTGAAGACCTATCCATAGATACCCCACACGTATGGGTTTTATGAAAAAAAATATTTTTAGTTTTAGTTTCAAGTATGGGAACCCCAAAAGTTTATTGTTTTATTTTTATTTTTGTGTGAAAATCTTAATGCGGTTCACAAAATACATCTACTTACCAAGTTTCAACAGCATAGTTCTTATAGTTTCCGAATAAAGTGGCTGTGACATACGGACGGACAGACAGACAGACAGACAGACAGACAGACAGACAGACAGACAGACAGACATGACGAATCTATAAGGGTTCCGTTTTTTGCCATTTGGCTACGGAACCCTAAAAAGGAGTTACGTGACATCTAGGAGGGATGGTAAAACAAAATCTCGCACAAGCATTCTGTACTCGCTGAATTAACCTTTCACTTCTACCTAGAATGCACGCCCCGTACACAGTGTCAGCGTAGTTCAGCTTAGATAAAACTAGTGTTTCACAAAGCAGAATGCGCATATCCACACTTATGTAGGGACGCACACGATACAGAAGCTTAAGCCTGTAAAAGCAGTTGCGCACAGCCTCCATGATGTGTGTCTCAAAGTGCAGGTGCTCGTCAAACAGTAACCCAAGATTACGGGCTTCCCGGACCCTTTCAATGGAACACCCGTCGATCTTCAAGTCCAAATTCCCATTACCCATTTTATTTAAAAAATCTCTTGATCCCATTAAAATAAATTTTGACTTAGCTGGGTTCAAAACACCCAAACATGGGCATTCAACATAACCTTGGTTTTGTCCATGTTCATTTTAAGACCCACTCTTTCGGAAGCTCTACTGAGGTCATCGAGCATTATACTGAGGTCCTTCATGGTCTCAGCCATGACCACTATATCGTCGGCAAACCGAAGGTGAGTGATGTACTCGCCATTGACGTTGATGCTTAGCCCTCTCCAGTCCAGAACCTTGAAGACATCCTCCAGTGCAGCGGTGAACAGTTTCGGAGATATGACGTCTCCCTGTCTCACACCTCGCTGCAGAAAGATAGGTTCCGAGGCCTGATCCTGAAGTCGGACTGACATGGTGGCGTTTTTGTACAAACACTTTAACACCTCGATGTACCGGTAGTCGATTTGGCACCGTTGGAGAGACTGCAGTACAGCCCAAGTCTCGATTGAATCGAAGGCTTTCTCTTAGTCCACAAACGCTAAACAGAGAGGCAGGTTATACTCTTCGGTCTTCTGTATAACCTGCCGCAGCGTATGTATGTGGTCTACGGTGCCTAAAGCCTTTTCGGAATCCGGCTTGTTCGGGAGGCTGGAAATCGTCAAACCTGCGCGCGAGACGATTCGTGATGACTCTTGAAAACAGCTTGTAGACATGGCTAAGAAGTGAGATGGGCCTATAGTTCTTCAATAGGGCATTGTCACCCTTCTTGAAAAAGAGTACCACCACACCCCCGCTCCATGCCTGTGGCGTTTTCCCCTCGAGTATGACGGCACTAAACAGCTTCTGAAGGGCCTTAAGTATTGGTTTTCCACCCGCCTTCAGGAGTTCGGCCGTCATGCCGTCATCACCCGGCCTTGTTGTTCTTAAGCTGTTTAAGAGCTATCCTAATCTCGTACAGGCTGACGTCTGGTATGTCTTCGGTATAGTGACGGGTCAATCTAGCTCTAGGGTCTTTTACTAGATTCGCAACGGGTTTACTGGTTGACGTGTACAACTGCCCATAGAATTTCTCGATCTCCCTCAGAAGCTCCGGTTAGGCGGATACGATCCTGCCATCGTCGGTCTTCAGTTTCGTGAGCTGGCTCTGCCCAATAGACAGATCTCTTGCAAAGATCTTGGAGCCCTTATTCCGCTCAATTGCGTCTTTAATACGCTCAGTATTATAGCGGCGGAGGTCGCTTTTCAAGGACTTTGAGATCCGTCTATTAAGCTGCCGGTATTTCAACGCATCGTCTGAAGACTGCAGGAACATCTCACGCCTCTCCTTCATAAGCTTGAGAGTAGGATCAGAGATCTTTTTGTTTACATCTGTACGGCGGGTCTTGAAAAACTTAGACCCGACCGTATGGACAGCTTCCACGAACCCGTCGCTGTATTCGTCCACGGAGCTCCCTAGGCACTCGAAACGATTCTAGAGTTCGAGTTGAAAGCTCTCGGGGTTTTGGATCCGGATCTGTGCTGGACGGAGCGTTGACTTCATCAGTCGAGACCTTTCAAGCTTGATATTAATGTTCAATGTGCCTCTTACCATTCGGTGATCGCTCCCGGTTTTCACCGAATTAATCACAGAGACATCATTGAACATTTGCTTCTTGGTTGACATGATGAAGTCGATCTCGTTTTTTGTTGCACCATCGGGGCTTTGCCAGGTCCACTTCCTATGCTCACGCTTTCTGAAGAAGGAGTTCATCATGTAGAGGCCCTCCTTCTCCATAAAACTGGCCAGTAGGTGACCCCGGTGGTTCCGACGTCCAACTCCAAATTGCCCCACTTGCAGCTCATCCTCGTCTCGTTTGCCCAGTTTTGCGTTGAAGTCCCCCATGACAACGGTGAAGTGAGTTTTGAAACCATGCATGGCTATAGAGATATCCTCATACATGGTCTCTACCTCGTCGTCGGGGTGTGCCGAGGTCGGTGCGTAGACCTGTATGACCTTCAGCGAATATCTCGAGGATATTCTGAGTATAAGGTACGCCACCCTGGTCGACACACTCTCGATCTTCACCACGTTGTTCACAAGGGACTTGTGGACGATAAACCCGACACCACCCTGGGACTGCCGGTCACCCTCTCGGAAATAGAGCAGATTACCGGATTTGAGGATTTTCGAGTCCTCCCCCTCTCTTCGGTCTTCAGATAACCCTATAATACTCCATCGCAACCTGCTCAATTCTTCCTCGAGTTCGGCTATCTTCTCGTCGGTCCGGAGTGTTCGCGTGTTGTATGTTGCCAGGGCCAGTCGTCGGTGTTTATTGGGGTAGCCGGGTTCACTCCGGGGATTCTTCGCACCCCTTTCCACGCCATCGCCTCGACCGCTACCGTAGTCGAGGGTAGACGGGCTGCCGGGTACTCGGGGCCGTTTTTTATTTGTGCTATTCATTTGGTTTGGGGGGGTTTGCCTTAATCGCCACGCTTGGCAGGCGGGTTGGCGATCGCAGTTTGTTGTTGAAGAGCACAGAGAACGCTGCTGCCCATTCTCTGGTGTATCCCTTAGTTGCCTCTTACGACACCCACGGGAAGATATGGGATGGTGAGATTCTTTACGTCCGACACCATACGGAACAATATAATATTTAATAAACATTATTTTCCTTTTAGCGTGGCATACATATTGTATCTTCTTCTTGGTCAGATTATATTCTTCCAAACTCTTTACGTCCGACACCATACGGAACATATATATACGGAACATTAAGCATATTTAAGTCTAATTCTATCAAAAGTGACTCCCTCTCACGCTTGTTGCGGACACAATCTATCAGCAAATGCTGCACGTCTTCAATCTGATTACATTCTCTGCAATTCGGTGTTTCAATTTTTTTTCATAAGAAATGCAAACTTCGCTGATAGTAAGTGTCCAGAGCGAAGTCTTAAAATTAATTTAACATAATTCCCACTAAGTTGATCGACATTGAACCAAGGCACACGAGAAGACTCGCCTTGTATGCTTCCATACCATTTACCTTTTTGCTGACTTATACTATCAAAGTGTTGTTTCCAGGCTTTACAACAAATTACTTTATATTTAGATATGTATTCCCAATAATCGGGTAAGTAGTCAATTGTTATTCTCTCTAATGCTGCTAATTTAGACAATCGGTCAGCGTCCTCATTACCACGTAGTCCAATGTGAGCTGGAACCCATTGCACCTTAATTTCTATATTATTGGTAAATAATATTTTCAAGAACATCCTAAATATGTTGTGATGCGCTTCTGCGGTCTGATAGAAAAAAGAATATTTTGTAATCCTGACTTTTTCTATACGAGATCGCTTGATAAATAGCAAAGAGTTCCAGTGTCATTATTGATACATAACAGTTTAATTTAAAGCCGAGATTAGTTATTAAGCTTTGGTCAAATAACCCTGCACCGAGACCCGAACTACCGTTAGAACCACTTGTACAAAATTGTGCCAATTACAATACATGTAATTTAATTTAGCTAAAAGATCGAAAACTAATAAATTTGGATTATAATAAGATTTGGGAGCCTTTACACATTCTATATCGACATTTTTAGTCTCAATAGCAGTTTCTCAAGTTTCTAAAGTATACATTTTAGGAATGTCTGTTGAAAGAACATATAATTGCTGTACATAATAATAGATTTTAACTAATAAGGATACTTTTTTGTTTTTTCCAATTTTTGATACCACAGTGCACTCAGATTCGCAATCAAGCTAACTGTCATATTGTTTGACCATGACATTATTTGTAAACAACATTTATAGCCTAATACTCTCTTCTTAAAAAATAAAGGCGGCATACACAAATCAGACTCCATTACATGGATTGGGGAATTTCTGATACGTCCACCTACAATATTTATAGGCTAAATACTCTCTTGTTAAAAAATAAAGGAGGCATACTCAAATCAGGGCGTCTACTCCCTATCTTCGTCGACGAAGTTACGGGCCGTCCGAAAGTATTCCGAAACTTCGTAGTGCACCCTACCCCCTAACGATTTCGGGTTATTGAGCTTCGAACGGGATCATGGACAATTTTCGTGAACGAACGACGGATGACGTTAGAGTTGTACTATTTTATCGGTCGATTACCGGTTTTCCTAGTTTGTGGTTTCAAACTTACTAAACAAAATATAATATTATTTTTACGTTAGAAAATGACCATATTTTTAACAATATAATTTTTTCATGTCTATCAATATAGAAATGAATTACTTTTGTCATTTTAGTCCGGAAAGTGGCATTATCCTGTTGATACCATTGCCTTTTTTCTGTTTGACGGCAACGTTCAAATGAAACGTCATGCAATTCCTAATAAATATCCGGGCAGATTTTAGTTTTCATACTTTTCATTAATAATTAATTGAAATGACCCCGACCGCTGCAGCAAATTACGCGAAAATTGAGGCCCTTGTCGACTTCATGAGTTCGCTCAAAGCGGCTGTAAGAAAACCTGTGCAAGCACTTTAATTTCAATGGGAATTTGCACAAAGTTCGTGGACCAACGGCACAGGGTGAGTTTACTACATTACTCGTCAATATTAATATGATTTTGAGGTCTTGTCATCAGTAAAGTGCAAACAATGATAATCAGTCATCTTGCAAATACATGTAGCCCAGTCAGTAGGCGTTACAATCACGAATACATCTGTGCAAATCACGACTACGCCAGCTTTGGCAAAGGCCTTTTTAATTATTTACTGACTGGGCTATTATCTGTAACAGTACTTAAGAGTATTGTGTATTTATATATTATACCCTATATGCAATTAAAATTAACCAAATATCAAAATTTTAGGTGTGGGCTGTTAAAAACATTCAAGCAACAGCCAAGAAAGCTGCTGGAGCTGCCAGACGGTCAGCATGTGCTACAGGTTCATTGGGAGGACCAACCCGCTTTCAAATGGAGTTAAAGATCCTATCGATTATTGGATGGAGTTTTGGAAAGCCACAAATCTAGTCAAGAGTCACAACCAGCTTTTCCAATGGTAAAACTAATAATTATTAATATGGTAGTAGACTATTTTTTTACTAAATACTAATAAATTACAGATAAACAATCATATATTTTTTGTTGTATCCGTCAATGATATTCAGTTTTTGTTGTACAGGGTCCACCAGTAAGAGAGCCAGCTGCCATCTCACCCACCCATGCTGCAACACTTGCCGAAGGTGGAAGTGCTTATAAGCAAAACTAGGAGAAATGAGATGCTCGATGAAGTAAAGCTGATTATTCTGGAAAAACAAAGTTCTCAGCAACATTTTAAGAGTGATAAATAAAAGGAAATCTATGTTTTGATTGTTATACTGTGTTGTTAATTTTATTCAGATTATTAGGTATTTGAGACTGAAGTAGACAAGTAAGAGAAATTAAGGTCCTAGCAATAATTTAAAACTGATAAGTAAAAGGAAAGCCATGTGGATACTTCTACATGTTTTTTTTTTAAATATGAATTATTATAATATCAGGGGAGCGTTATTTCCTTTTTGAGTATCACTGCACATTCTGAGATAGGAGCCTTTTTGGTCTCACATGGGGTTTTATTTTTATTATTGTTTAATTCTCATGTCTCCTGTGCGGGTCACAAGTAAATATTTTTCTTTTCTTTTAACATTTTGGCGATTTTCATACTTAAGTAGGGTAAGTCCCACAAAGGTTGTTTTCCTATCAACACTTAATTTCGGTAACTAATCAAGTGTGCAAACTACCAAATTCAAAACTACTTTGTTTATGAAATGAAACGTCTTTTTAACCGACTTACCAAAAAGGAGGAGGTTCTATGTTCCGACTGTATGTTTGTTTTTTTTTTTTGTGTATGTTCACCGATATCTCCGTCAATAGTGAACCGATTTAAAAAAATCTTATTTTGTTTGAAAGGGTATGTTTAGAAATTGGTCCCATTTTAATTTGGTGAAGGTCTGATGAAGAACTTAGCGATATACAACAGAACTCTTCAATAAATAAGGGCAAAACTCTCGGAATTGTCTGTTTACTTTTTATACCATTTCATAACATAACATCACGCCAGTACGCTCTAAAGGAGTACGCAGATCTCTTATTTCACCGGTTATGTTCAAGTTTCATGTTATTCGGGTAATCTATTCTGGCGTTATAGGGACCTTACTAAACAACTTGCCTATTAGGTAGGTAAAACTAAAAAGGGAAAAATAAACAACTTTTTTGCAAAAAAAAACAACCAACTTCCAAATGAAAAACTACAAAAGTGAAAAATAACATAATTTTTGGAAGTCGGTGTCCATCATATCGCAAAAAAATTGTACCTACGAAAGACACCAACTTCCAAAAATTATGTTATTTTTCACTTTTGTAGTTTTTCATTTGGAAGTTGGTAGTATTTTTTTGCATAAAAGTTTTTTATTTGCCTCTTGTAGTTGTATTTTTGTAGTTATTGTATAAGTCATAGTGTTGTTAATTGTTAAATTTATTAAGATTTGAATGGTGAAATAAAAAAAAAAATAATAAAAACAATGCTTTTATTGCGACGAGTCAATAATACATAGGTACATACATAAACTCACGCCCTTTTCCCATAGGGATAGGCAGAAACTACAGAATGCCACCTGCTACAATCCTTTCATACTTTTTTTGCTCACTCACATTCATACATCTAGTCATACACATACCCAATGCATGTTTATTTGTTTTATTCGTGAAGTTGTCTTGTGAGAATGCATAAGTATCTATTTCTTTCTAGCAATAATTGCACTAATCTGTCTCTCGCTCTTTGCTCTTGCTGAAGAGCTTGATGGGCAGATAATATATTTGTAGACACTTCTCCCCATCTACTGCGCTTAAATTGAAGATCTTCTCGCTGAGGGAAGGTGCTTCTAAGTCTGCCTGATTAAGCATATTGGTTACACAGCAGGCAACGACAATTATACCTGAAAATATAATTAAAATATGCTCTTAAATGTGCTTAGTACATTATTACCTCAATGTCTTAAATAGATGAAAAAAATACTTTTCACCCGTTCAATGCGTTATTAGAAAAACATGGCTATACCCAGTATAAATTGTGACAAATACCAACTGCCCGGTTGTAAATGCAGCTCTCTTGCTACTAAGGGGCATCTTAATCGGCCTTTTAAAATGCCAAACATATGCTGTATAGTGGACCGAGCATGTTTTTGTATGTTATTGTCTATTGGGGTCATCATGAATTCCCAGTGGGTACCCAAAATTTCTTGTAACACCTGGCAGGCCATATTTTTCATAAAAAAAATTATGATACAACTTTATTTAAGTGCACTCTTTAAGTAGGTATAAACACTCTTCAAAGCATAGGTAGTCATTGTCCAAATGGCAGGCTATATTTTATTAAATACCTATGGATAATTGTTTTAGAAAAATGGTACAAGCTTGAAACGGTTATGCTCCTACCCTCTTCCAACGTCCCTAGGAATAAGGCGTGAAATAAGAAGAAGGCGGAACCCATTTACAAATAAATTTATTTTCTAAAAAACAAGTCAAGCCGGAGGGGCAACAATGGTGGTGTTCGGGCCGTTCTACAATTAGGTGCTGTATTCTATTTATCCCTCAGTGGTCCAGTACTGTCCTGAGTCAAGCCGCAGGTGGAAGCAGGCGCTCGGCGAGTAGTCTGGAGTAGGGCGTAGGTTGGCCGCTGGTGAGTCCAGCTGGGAGCTCCGCCGCATAGGGTATTTTCTAACCCGGACCTTGAACCCTGGAATGCGTCAACAAATAAGAGTGTTACGGGACGTTCCAGAAACTCCTGTGAGCATCCACGACTACGGCGTGATGGAAGCACTAGGCCCGTAGTAGTGATGCCGTGGATGTTCACAATCAGACACGGAGATTACAATGTAATGGAATGAAAACTTAAATTAATTTAAAATAATGTGGGTAGAAGTGAAAGATGATGTTGCAAATATTTTTAGCCATTTCACAGTAAGCTAATAGATCAAGACTAGATGACAATGATGTGCGAAGATGTTTAAATGTAGCTACTATGAAAATGAAACTAAATTACATGTTTTATGAACGAAAACACCCAAGCTCTAAAAGTGAGTAACTGACGATGATACAATTTAACAATGTGCACCACTTACCCAAGCTGGGGTTGGAAAATCACTTATTAACTACTTCACAATATATTGCGAGGCGAACAATTAAATGTGACGGTTACGCGCCAAAAAGAAATGCGTTTAGCTGCGTAGCAGAGACCGTCAAGTACGAGCGTTCGTCTCAGCAGCCGAGTGGCGTATGTCTGTCGGTCAGGTGGGGAATGCGGGAGCGGGCGCGGTGCGCCTGCGACCGTTATCAGCCGAGCGCAGACAAAAGAACGTGAAGTATGCGAATAGGTACTCATCGAACGCAAATAGTATGGCGCTTCGTATTGATGTATTTATGTTTTACTCTTTAAAGGATTATATTTTAGTTATATATTTTAAATAGGATTAGGATTTAATATATTTATTTTTTGCAAAATGGTAAAGTATGGGTAATTATTTAAAAAAATGTACGTATAACGTTACATTACCCCCCTCGTCACGGAAAGGGTTTTATTCTTTAAGAAAACCCGACCGCTTACCTCTATTTGCAATTAACACTACACATTCATACTTCCTCTTTCTCTCAACCTAACAAACCGTCATCTGGATTACAAATAAACGGCAACAACATAATAAGAGTGTTGTTGTCGTGACCTTTCGTGCATATAAAGATCATCTATGATAATTGCATAGGTGACTAAAATGATAATTACAATTTGAGGAAGAAAAGATAATATGTTATCATTCCGCGTACATATTTAAATTTATTTACTTGTTTATATTATTTACTAACTTTAAATCCTTGATATGCCAGACGCCTATATTTTTACCGGACATATCTTCTAAAACATACACAAGTGGCGATCGCTTTTCGATAACTCGGCATTTTAAAAATTTCGGTGCTAATTTTTTACTAAAGTATTTGTCTTTGTCGCTTAGAATGAAGGTACGTTTAAAAACTATATCACCAACATTAAATTCTGCGGGTTTCCTACGTAGATTATAATGCGCAGTATTCTTTACATGTGCTTGCCACAGTGAAGCCTGCACATCATTAAAAACTGATGAAAGACAACCTAGGTTTTCGGCATACAAATCACGCGGTAAGAAAAATACTTCATCGCCTAGATCGCTATCCGTGTAATGCGATCCACACAGGACGAGTTCTCTACCGTACACAAGAAAGGAAGGTGTGTAACCGGTGGCTTCATTGACTGAGTTGTTGATTGCGAACTGTACTTTGGGAATAAAAGTGTCCCAAGTTCTATGGTCGTTTTCAACAAATGTTGCCAAACTAGTTACGATTGTCTTATTGTATCGCTCAACGGTGTTTATTTGCGGTGTATATTTAGGTGTGAAGTACACGTTAGGGATTTTATATTTCCTGAATAAGGCATCAGTCGCAGAACTGATGAACTGACTACCGTTGTCCAAAAAAATGGTTTGCGGAATACCATGAACTAGAAATATTGAATCCTCTAGTATTTTAATCACCGCGTCCGAAGTTGCGCGACGTAGAGGAAAGATATGGCAAAATTTCGAGAAACAGCAAGTGATCACGAGCATATAGCTGTTCTGCCTGCGAGTAACCGGAAGGGGACCAACAAAATCAATTGAGATCATCTGGAAAGGCCTCGAACATTGCTTAGGGCGACCCATTTCACCCAATGTAGTGTGATTTTGTGCCTTGTAGGTTAAACAAACAGAACAGGAACCAACAAACTTAGTGACGGATTGGTGCATTCCAGGCCAATAGTAGTTAAGTGATAAACGCCTATAAGTTTTAAAAATGCCAAGATGTCCAGCTGTTGGCTCTGAGTGATTCTCAGCAATTACTTGCTCTCGAAATTCATTAGGGACAACCTCTTTCCAAGTGAATTCTGCTGTAAGCGGCGATTTATTTTTAGAAATCCGAAACAGAGAATTATTTTTGATCATATAATTTGGGAAATGGCTAGGATCATTAAGACAACCATTATAGATCTTTTTATACCAAATATCGTCTGTGTTTACAACAGCGTTGGCAAGACTGATGGCGGCATTAGGAAAAGCACGAGAAAGTGCGTCTGGAATGACATTGTCAACGCCGCGGCGGTGTTTGATTTCAAAATTGAATGATGATAAACGCACACCCCAACGAGCCAGTCGGCCTGTCGGATTATCGAGCGAAAGGAACCATTTTAAAGCGGAATGGTCGGTATACACCTTAAACGTCTGTCCGTTTTCGAGATAGCAACGCCAGTGCTCGAGTGCAGTCAACACAGCGAGAGTCTCCCTTTCGGTGATGCTGTAGTTTTTCTCGGCACTGGTTAAAGATCTGCTCATGTAGGCGATGGGGTGTTCCTTTCCATTTAGAGTCTGCGTTAACATGGCACCAACTCCATAATTGCTAGCGTCGGTGTGTACTTCAAAGGGCATATCGTAAATTGGACATGAAAGTACTGGTGCGGTAACAAGACATTCTTTCAAAGCATTGAAAGCCGCGTCAGCTTCTGGAGACCACAGAAAAGGTGGAGCTTTTTTACCATTAGCTGTTAACTTATTTAATGGACCAGCGACGGTACTAAAATTAGGTACAAAACGTCGGTACCAGGTAGCTGTACCGAGAAAGCGTTTTAGTTCCTTTCTACTGGTAGGGGTAGGGAAGTTAATAATAGCTTCCACCTTTTCCGGGTCTGTCTGCAAACCACGTTCATCAACGACGTAACCCAGATATTTAAGTTCACTTCGAAAGAATTTGCACTTTTCGAAATTTACTGTAAGATTTGCCTGTCTCAATTTATCCAAAACACGTAAGAGGCGAGAAACGTGCTCTTCAAATGTGGAACTGATGATAATAATGTCATCTAAGTACGCAAAGGTTTTAAATTCCATATCATTGAAGAGCAAATCTACTAAACGCTGTTGTGTAGCCGGCGCGTTAGTCAGTCCAAAAGCGGTAGTCTTAAAACGCAGAGTTCCTCTACCGGGTACGTAAAATGCGGTCTTATCGCGATCCTCTTGTGCAATAGGAATTTGCCAGAAAGCCTTAGAGAGGTCTACGCTCGAGAGGTACTTAGAGTCGCGAAGGCTGTCTAGAATTTCTGCAACATATGGTAAACTGTACGCGTCGCGCTTCGTGACTGCATTGAGCTTTCTACTATCAAGGCAGAACCTAGGTTGACCGTTCTTTTTATTTACAATAAGGACAGGGGAGGACCAGGCACTTTCACAAGGCTCAACTACATCAAGAGACAGCATTTCGTCGACCTGCTCTAATAGAATGCGTTGTTTCTCGGGAGACATTCTGTAATATCGCTGTCTTATCGGTTGGGCGTCGCCAGTATCAATTCGGTGAATAATCACATTTGTTCTACCTAAACCCTTCGCTTCAGTTGATATTGACTTGAACTGTGTTATTATGTTATCTGCTATTGCTTTTTGTGATTCTAATAAATTTTCATAAGAATGTATGAAAGTTTCACTATTGTTCGTTTTAATCTCGGCCAAAGAGATATTGGACAATTGAATACTGCCTAAATATTTTGGGCAAATCTGAAATACTCGCCAAAAATCTACACCTAAAATAATCGAGGTTTCTACTTCTGGAACAACATAAGCCTTTATAATGTGGTACTGGCCTTCAAATGTAATTGGCAGATTTAAATAACCAATGCTTTTCAATAATTGGCCGCCAGCAGCTATCATTTCAATGTGGTGATCCTGGTGCAAAGTGCAATTCCGTAAGTTTAAATGGGAATTATTTCCCAAAATTGTAACCGCAGCTCCAGAATCTAGCAAGCCACAAGCGTTTATGTCGTTTATTTTTATGTTGACATATGGTCTAGGATCATTTATTGGTTTAGTTTGCAGAATTGTAGATACTTTGTACGTAGAAGAAAATGTTCTTACAAAGTCAAGCCAATTCTTCCAATCTTGCTTGTCAGAAATAATGATTCTACAATTCTGCTCATTTAGTTTTTTGAATTTTCAGTCTTATTGCAGTTAGGACAATCAGGTGTTTTCACGTCTTTCCTACCGCACTTGAAACAAACAATATCGCGTTTAGCCTGACACTGACGGATGTGATGTGAGTTACTACGGCATCTAGGACAATAAGGCTGATTTTTGTTTACTTCCACGGCATGTACATAGTTTTGATTTTTATTGTTATTATTATTGGATTGGTTGTTATTTTGATTCCTCGAGTTGTATCCTTTATTATAGTTATTATTGTTGTAATTATTATAATTATTAGAAGTTCTGTTACTTGTCTTACTTAGATCTTTAGAATAAGCAAATTCAGGTGCCAGAGTGTCTGAAGTAACCTTAGGAGGTTCCTGGAATTGAGACAAGCGAGCCTGAATGGTCTCGTAATTACGACATAGAGAACGCAAGGTATCTATCGTCGAGATTTGAGCCGCAGAGGCTAACGTGCTGGCATAGCATGGCCTAATATTGTGGAGAAGGATTTCTAGCTGATCCGCTTCGGAAAGAGACTTGGTTAAACGCGAGAACATCCCATTCATAATCGAGAGATAAACAGTAATGTTTTCGCGTTCTCCCTGAGTACGAGAGCGAATTTCGGAAATGAGGCGATAGTCGTAGTCATACTGATCGAAATCCTCCTTCAATAGGACAACTAATTCTGACCAAGAAGAAACTCTGTCTTTCACTGCACGGAACCAATGAAGAGCATCACCTTGAAAAATTTCGGTAGCGTAACTTATTATTTTATTTGACGTTTTGTTTCGAGCTTCGATGAATTCATCAACACGCTGTATAAAAGAGCGCACACAAGTTGTACCGTTAAATTTTAATTTACTTAAATCTGATGAGCTCCTATCACATGTCACCGAAATCGCGTTTTGTACATCCGGCGCTGGAGGAACGGATTCATTACAAGAACTGGTACTCGTGCTGGAAGATGCACCAGGTGCTGGTTTTTTAGCTTGAAGAGCGGTAAATCTTTGAGAAAGTATCTTGTAACCTTTGACTATATCGTCATATTCCTTTTTGCATTCGTCACCAATTGTTATCCTCGCAATACGGTTGTGCAAATGGTTCAGCATATTCTGTATACGCATAATAGTAGGTACACTAGGGTCAGGTGTATCAAGATTACCTTGTATTTTAGTGAGAACCTCTAAACAGCCTTTAAGGTCCTGTCTTACATCAAGTGGAGACTCTAATATGTGATCTGATGGAAAATCTGGAGCTAATTTTACTATCTGTTTTCGTAGCTCTTCAACAGTAGACGCAGCAGTAACACCCCTAATACGAACTTCATATTCTAGCTCAGATTTTTGCAATGACAGAAACCTAACTGGTAACATGATGAAAACTTATTATACAATTGACCAGAAGGATAAGTGATGCAACGCAAAGAAAATAAAATGGTTAAAAAAAAAAACAATAACGTTCTCCGTGCTGTTACAATAAAATTAAAGAACGTCTGGTTTCTTTTTTATGAATGTAATTAGTAAAAATGAAAACAAAATATCTAAATTAGGAAAAATCTAAAATGTGCTACTAGTGTGTACTATCTGTAACAAAAACAATAACTGTGAAGCAAAAACAATTTTTTAAACAAAATAATATAATATTATTCAATTTTACAAAAGCGCCAGAATAGGCACCCCGAAGCAATATTTACTTTATGACTAGATTTGCTTCTTAGTAATAAGAAATGATGTTATAACGATATAATATGGTATGATATGACCAAAATTTACTTGTAATTTATCTTTACCTACAATATAGTTACTGTACACCTTAGTAGCATTAAAAACCAAAAGAAAATAACTACGTTTTACAGAAAAACAAACCACAACATACACTAACTACAACCAAGAAGAAAAATAGAATCAGCAATGTATTTTTACCACGTTAGAGGGCGCCAGTGAAACGGTTATGCTCCTACCCTCTTCCAACGTCCCTAGGAATAAGGCGTGAAATAAGAAGAAGGCGGAACCCATTTACAAATAAATTTATTTTCTAAAAAACAAGTCAAGCCGGAGGGGCAACAATGGTGGTGTTCGGGCCGTTCTACAATTAGGTGCTGTATTCTATTTATCCCTCAGTGGTCCAGTACTGTCCTGAGTCAAGCCGCAGGTGGAAGCAGGCGCTCGGCGAGTAGTCTGGAGTAGGGCGTAGGTTGGCCGCTGGTGAGTCCAGCTGGGAGCTCCGCCGCATAGGGTATTTTCTAACCCGGACCTTGAACCCTGGAATGCGTCAACAAATAAGAGTGTTACGGGACGTTCCAGAAACTCCTGTGAGCATCCACGACTACGGCGTGATGGAAGCACTAGGCCCGTAGTAGTGATGCCGTGGATGTTCACAATCAGACACGGAGATTACAATGTAATGGAATGAAAACTTAAATTAATTTAAAATAATGTGGGTAGAAGTGAAAGATGATGTTGCAAATATTTTTAGCCATTTCACAGTAAGCTAATAGATCAAGACTAGATGACAATGATGTGCGAAGATGTTTAAATGTAGCTACTATGAAAATGAAACTAAATTACATGTTTTATGAACGAAAACACCCAAGCTCTAAAAGTGAGTAACTGACGATGATACAATTTAACAATGTGCACCACTTACCCAAGCTGGGGTTGGAAAATCACTTATTAACTACTTCACAATATATTGCGAGGCGAACAATTAAATGTGACGGTTACGCGCCAAAAAGAAATGCGTTTAGCTGCGTAGCAGAGACCGTCAAGTACGAGCGTTCGTCTCAGCAGCCGAGTGGCGTATGTCTGTCGGTCAGGTGGGGAATGCGGGAGCGGGCGCGGTGCGCCTGCGACCGTTATCAGCCGAGCGCAGACAAAAGAACGTGAAGTATGCGAATAGGTACTCATCGAACGCAAATAGTATGGCGCTTCGTATTGATGTATTTATGTTTTACTCTTTAAAGGATTATATTTTAGTTATATATTTTAAATAGGATTAGGATTTAATATATTTATTTTTTGCAAAATGGTAAAGTATGGGTAATTATTTTAAAAAATGTACGTATAACGTTACAAGCTTTTAAACTTACTGTCTTTTTATTTATAAGATTCCTCTCAGCCAAATTCTGTGGCAACCTTAAATACTTTTTTATTAATGAGGGGCTGTTCAGTGAATTTGCGACATGCCGCAGACACCGTGACACTGTCTGTTGTGCGATTAGAACGTCACTGCTAAGGCCCACTGCACCTTGGTCACTCCCCCAGGCACAAAAATTAAGAGCAGCAGGAATCTGAAATAAAAGAATAACAACAGTAAAATGGGTGGGACTGATTGGTAATACAGCTCAATAAATTGCAGAATCTTTAATATCCTTACCTTCATTGTTGGATCAACACCACTTCGTCGTAAGTGGTGAGGCAAAAGGGTCCTCACACAAGTCCTCAAATAATTCCCGAGTGAACCTATAGTTCCTTAGGAACTCAACGTCGGGCATACTTGCCAACTGGAAGTTTTGGCGCAAATGTCGTCGACGTTGCCTCCGCTCTTCGTGTAGATCTTCTGCGAGCATTAAAAAAGCAGCCATAGTTGGGAATTATAAGTTTCGTCTGGTTGACGATAACTATTTTGTTGTCGTAATATCTGACATAACGATCCGTTAAAACAAGTGTCAAATTCAATTTTTCGAACGGATAAAAACGCATAGGGAGTAGGTTCAACTGTCAAATTGTGTTGTCATTCATTCTTCGTTCGGGCCCCGAACGAATCATCCGTCCGTAGGTGATAGGGAGTAGGAAATGCCCGTAACTAAGGTCGAAACTACGGACTTTGTGCTTAGGGAGTAGACGCCCAGACTCCATTACATGGATTGGGGAAATTCTGATTTATCCACCTACAATTATCATGGCTTGATTCTTTAACTTATCTAGCTTCGAAACATGAGATTTTGTACTATTATTATATATAAAACACCCATAGTCAATTCGAGCACGATATAGAGAAATGTTTATACATGTATGATTTGTGTGTATGCCCCATGAGCTACCCGTTAGAACTATTAAACATAAAAAATATGACTAATTTTATTGAATTATGTTATCGTGTGGGTGTATTTATTTATTTATTTATTTCAATAAGGCATGCCAACGACCTATTCGCAAGTACATTTTATAGACTTAAATTTAATAGATATTCCTGTGCAAACAGGTCAGTTATAGGAATGCACAGCACTCAAAGTACATCCTATAGATGCGCTGGACGCTGAGTCACAGCCTGAAATACAGGCTGTGACGTTAAGTTACTCGTATAATTAAAAGTAATCCTTTAATTACGAAAGTTGAATGAAATAACTTAATGTTATGTTACAGCTGGACTTCTACTTCTACCAGTTTCTAACAAATAGATACCGTCCCAGTTTCGTAGAAATGCATTTTAAATTTTGCGACATGATGAGTTCTGACAACATATTCGGTACACCAATGCGGAATGCAGCAGGAGGACAACTATGTCCCTATCCTACGGTAAGTGATTCTTTTCTCTCTTTCGTTCTTTACCTTGCTTTTCTTTCTTTCCTTTCTTTCATTACTTTCTTTTCTACCTTTTCTATATTTCTTTCTTTTCTTTCTTTTCTGTCTTTACTTTATTTTCTTCCTGTTCATTATTTTCTTTCTTTTCTGTCTTTACTTTCTTTTCTTCCTGTTCATTATTTTCTTTCTTTTCTTTCTTTTCTTTCTTTTCTTTCTTTTCTTTCTTTTCTTTCTTTTCTTTCTTTTCTTTCTTTTCTTTCTTTTCTTTCTTTTCTTTCTTTTCTTTCTTTTCTTTCTTTTCTTTCTTTTCTTTCTTTTCTTTCTTTTCTTTCTTTTCTTTCTTTTCTTTCTTTTCTTTCTTTTCTTTCTTTTCTTTCTTTTCTTTCTTTTCTTTCTTTTCTTTCTTTTCTTTCTTGTCTTTCTTGTCTCTTTTCTATCTTTTCTTTCTTTTCTTTCTCTTCTTACTTATCTTTCTTTTCTATCTTTTTATTCTTATCTTTCTTCATCTTCAAAAGATCCTTTCAGTATGATGACTTAATTTTTTTTCAGGGAATATATCATTTGAAAAATCTATCGGTACCATATGTACCTAAAAACTTCCCGTTTACTAAAGGTCGTATCTACTTAAATGTGACACTGACTTTAAACGGCGTGACTGAAAAGATAGGCAATGGCAGTATTGATATGGAATTAAAAACGGCAAAAATGTATAAAAACTAATGTGAGATCTAGTTATACTTGCGGATTCCTGAAGCTTTTCTTGGGTATTTTCTCGATTCACTTTACAAAGGAGATTTGATGGGTCCGAGGACGGCCGAACCCCACACAGTAATGATGTTTTTAGACAATAATTCGTTATATTTTTAACTTTTCCAATAAGAATCTCATGTTTACATGAGCATATTATGCTGAACGTTATTATCTACCCTGGATACATTGTTTACGTAGCTCACCCTGATAGAATAAAAAAACCGGCCAAGTGCGAGTCTGACTCGCGCACAGAGAGTTCTGTATAAACAGCTATATTCACTAAAATAAAAAGGTAACATAACTAACGTTTATACACAATGAAAGAACCGAATATTGCTCTAACGAAGGGACAAAATGAACTTTTCCTTTCGAAAACTGTTGTCCCCTTATATCAATAAACAAAATGTTTACTTTTCCAAGTACTATTTATAATTTGGTTATTCGTTAACTTATAAAACGTATTTAGCTGTGACTGTTTTCCTTTTAATTTCGTTATATATACTACTGCCGTGAATGTTTTCACCATTTTACGCGGACGGATCCCTGAATCGAAAAATGGTTTTCACAGACCCGTAATATTTTTGAATGGCCTATCCAAAAATACCCCACACTATAGGATATACAAGAAAAAAAGCATCCCCCACTTTACGTGTACAGGAGGTACCCTAAAATATTTTTTTTCTATGGTTTTATTTCACCACTTTGTCAGCGTGATTTATATGTACGTATATATCCATTTTAAATTATAGCTTTCTATTACTTAAGAGTCTCTGAGCTAATCTGCGGACGGACGGAAGGATGGACGGACTTGGATAAACTACAAGGGTTCCTTGTTGACTACGGGAACCTAAAAATATAGGAATCTAATTCGAATTTCAATTACATTTTATGAAAAACTAAGTTAGATTATCATTCAAAACAATTGTATTCTTATAGTAAACGGACAAATCTTAGCTATATATTGTTTTTAAAACAAATACTATAAAAAGGCGGCGTGAGTTTATGTATGTACTATAAAAAAAATATACATAATATAAGTTAATTATATAACGAAATTAAGCTATGCCCTGGAAAACAGTTTAACAAATTAACTATTACATACAAATACACAATTGTTATGTGTCCGTGTCCTTGTCTCTGATTGGTCGAAACTGTGTGGTGTGCCCTTTAGTAAATTTGTTTTTATATTCACTGATCACTGTACTTACACTTATTGTTTTTAATTGCAAATTATTTGTGTCACCAAAAACTAGAATATATATATATGTTCCTATCTGTTTTTGTAATAAAATAATATGTATAATTGCTAAGTTTTTCCTTTTACATTTAATATTGAATTGGGAAAGGAAAAATGTGAAATACGGATATTGCAAAAAATCAGCTAACTGCTGCCCATACGATTTATGTGTTTATTGAGCTGCAGATTACTTTGCAGTTGTTTATCACTATGACTAAAACTGCAAAAAAATGATTTGTACTGCATAAAAAAGGACAATGATCCCTTTTCAGGTTTAGGGCAAACACAAACTAAGTCTGTATTCATATAACATAACGATGCTCCCAAGCAATAAGTCGGTAATGTACTATTATGGACTTCTTGCTGTTATAGCAAATTTGGCATTTACGGACTGGATTACACCTTAGCAATTTTTTTTGTTTTTTTCTAACGATAATTTACAAAGATATCATGACACACGTTTTTATTGTTGGGAAATTTACAAACAAAATGATGTCGGCAAAAATACTGTTATAGGTCGGTACAAAGAAATATTTCATATTTTATTTTGGTAAGTAGCTCTTACCGGATTATTGGCGTAAATAATCTTCATAAGTTTTTTGGTAAACTCAAACACGGGGTTTTTGTCGAACTAATCGAAATATACGTATTCCGTAATATACACTAACCATGTTTTTAAAGTTTAATATTGGTTCATTAATATACGCAACATTTCAATACGGTTTACTTCTTCCAAATTTCAATAGTTTTATCTCTTTTCTAGACATTACCGTTTTCATCTAGCCGCGCGATAGTTTGCAAAGCGCATTTATCTCTTTCTTTTAATAGCAGTCAAACAGTAATAGACATATGCCCCGCCCCCAACACGTGATCTTGTCCATCGGCCCATGTACAAAAACATATCAATATGTACAACAAACACTATTATATTATACAGACACA